>JAXFYN010000079.1:0-625628 GCA_036172215.1 Camellia granthamiana
ATTCTATCTCTCTTGTAAACCCTAAATCCTCAGTTATAAATAAGGGATGATATTCAATCATACCCTAAGCTGGTTATTCAAGCTTCAAAAATTGGTTTGTAGGGAAAATTAAGATTGGGAGTTGTGCAGACGTAATTGTTGACTTTTGGTGAATAGTGTTAACTTTTTAACTTTTTGAGTAACCTTTTAGCTTTTTGGCTTTTTTATACTTCCCAAACTTGGCCTGATGAATTCATCTAGACTAAAATGAAACCGCAATCCAAAATAAATATTCATATATATATATATATGTATCTGAAAGCATATTTGCAAGCCTGATGAAAACATTTACATTAATCAAAACTTATATTTAAAAGTGAAAAAATAAAAAATAAAAAATAAAAAAATAAATAAAACCCCTATAGACCTTGGAATAAACAATCTTGTCTAACATTTAGGTTTACAAGTAAACTCACTTACCTGATACAGTAACAATGTATAATGTGATTTAACAGGTGTAAAGCTACCATTATTCTTCATTAAATTTCGTCAATGATACAATCACGGATGATGAGGGATAGTTCCTTCTTGATCAAACTTGTCTTTGCTTTATTTTTTTACAAGAGTTGTCCCTAAGCAAGTATGATTCACTATTCTCCTCTCAAGATTTATTCAACAAATCAAGGCTTTGTTGATCATTTAAGACAATTAGAAATAATAAGCTATATGCACATTCACAAATTGTTCAATCAGTTATAGGTCAAAGTGACAATGTGGATGCCCTTTTTTTTTATTTTTTTATTTTGGTAGAGCAAGATTACTTGATAACCATAACCATAACCATTCCCAATCTAGATTCTGGGAGCCATAACCATTCCCTCATTTTCCTTAGTTTTCCATATCTCTCCTTGAATCTCCCTTGTTCTACTAGCTTCAGACTCCTGTAAAGATCTAACTTCAACAACCAGATCCATGGAATGCAATTCTTCTTCAGCTGCTTTGAGTTTGGTAACCACATTATCAAACACTTCAAAATTCCACTTCTTCAGAGCCAATTTCAGTGCTTGCAACCTTTTCTTAATTCTGGAAAATAAGTTTTGTAACTTCTGGGAAATTTTAATAACATAATCATTGGTGTATTCATGATCAGTATTATGAGATTATAGCATGATATTTCATTTAATTACATATCATCTCAATTAATCTAGAGATACACCTAATTGTGTAAATTGTTCCATCGGGTAAAGTTTTTTTTTTAATTGTTTTGATTTCTAATATTTGTTTTAATCTGAGGCGAGGTTAAAATTTGGTGTGTGCTTTCTAGATATAAACTGAAACCAAATAAATTGATTTAATATGTTAGTTGCAGCGTGCACATAATATATTGTGTGGGTGTGAACTTGCTATTGTGATTGGAGGCACCACAATTTTATTTACATCTTATGAATTTTAAACTAAAGGCATGGTGCCATCTATGATTCAGGGAAATGGTGTCCCTTTGTCCCCTTAGAGCATCTCCAACGGTGCATTTGTTTTTTCATCAAATCTGAGTCAAAAATGACCTATTTCACCAAATCTGATATCACTCGCTCCAACGGTGAACTTTCATCAAATTTGTGCAACCGGGACAACCGGGTGGTCGACCGGCCGGTCGACCGGTTAAGGCAAAAAAATTTTTTTAAAAATATTTTTTTGAACTTTTTGAACCTTTTAGTGGTCGACCGGTAAGGCAAAAAAAATTTTTTTTTTTTTTACTGTTTGAACCTTTTCTTGGAACTGTTTGAACATTTTCTTGGACGACCAGTTGGTCAACCGGCCGGGCAACCGGCTGGTCGACCGGGTCCCCCTCCAATGGTCCGCAACAGTGTTTTGGTGAATTCAGTATTTCATCCTCAATCTGATGAAATATTTGATGAAATCTCAATCTGATATCACTTTTGGTGAACCGTTGGAGCTATGAACAGTAGCCTTTTCATCAGAATTTAAATTTGATATCACTTTTGGTGAACCATTGGAGATGGTCTTATTAGTATCCTAAGCCAACTAAAGCCTTAATTAAACCATAACTAGGTCTCCCTAATCCTTCTGTATTCCATTCCATTTCAACCAAATGCCAACCAATTCAATTGAAAAACCAACCGAGGGTATTTTACACAATTCAACACCAAATCCTCTTCTATAAATAAGACCACAACCCCCTTCATTTTGAAACACTAGAACCGGCCATAAGGAGAGGGAGAAAGCAAGAGAGTAAAAAACATAGTGAGGAAGAGAAGAGAAGAAGAAAGAAAAGAAAGAAAATTTTGCTAGAAAGGTAAGACACTATCCCCTCCTCCCTTCTTCACCATTTTTATCCTATAGTTTTTTCTCATAAATGATATTATATCTATATTACTCGTGTTATAGTGTTTTGGTATGATAGCTTGCTCTTGAATCAGTTTAAGTTAGTGTTCTCGCCTTGTTTTTCCTTGTTACCGGTATGTTGCACCTTTTTTCCTTGATTTTATTTCAATATCAATTCTTCATGAACTTCAGACCTATTTCAATGGGGTATTATATGATGTATGTAGAGTATGTGCGATTTTCTGTAAAGCCTAAATGTATGTTGTTGTAGCCCATCCTATTTCTTCAAGTTTTTGTTCCTGAAAAACAGCCTACTTGTGTATTTTTATAAAATTCAAGAATAATCCCCTTAAGTTGAATTTTGTGTCTAAAGTTTCCTTTGAATATTAACTTTCATCTAAAATTTATTTGAGCAAAAATGATGAGCGGATTGTGAGAAAATACATTTTTCCAAACGGTTGTCAAATCTGGACAAAACTAAAGCAGTGTCAATTTCCTGGAGCTATGGTTACCCTTTTCTGTTTTTTAAATTGGAGATGAAACTAGATTCCTCGTCTTACAATCTCAACAAATTTCAGACCCATAGGAGTCCCAAAAGTATTTTTACCGATTTAATCTTTTTGTCCCTGCGAATCTGAAATACTAAATACTTGTGGTTATGTGCTTTCTTGCCTTGTATATTATCAATGACTTGCCTATTATTCGTTTTGCCTCCATGATATCGTATATGTCCCTTTATTAGTTATATTTGTTCATGTATTATTTGCCTCACGCTCAAATATAGTATCAGTTCATTCTTGCTAATTGTATTTCATAATAAACTTAAGAATGGGGAAACTTTATTGGGGTAATGACAGGCTTTGCACTCACTTATCATGCTTTGGAAAGATAATTGAAATTCATGATTTGGAAATGAAAGTTGGCGGGACATGTCCCCTTTTTGAGTTAAGTCTTGCGCAAGTGGTTGAATCATTGCCCTAGGATGGAACGGGTGTATTTGGACTCTATACAATGGTTTGATTTCGGAGGATTACGGTTGGGTCTATTTTGGGGACTTTCAGGGTGTTGACCCTTGTTTTTACCGTCTCTTTTGAGGTTCTCGATTGGCGCTACCCTACCCTGTGGATAATCAATGTAGGGGTCTACAAAGCAGCAAAAGGGAGAGTATCAAATAACTTGAATTCACTCCTTACGGTCAAGAGGAGAGGATCTCTTTAGGGGATTCTAGAATTATGCGCTAACTTCTAACATGTTTATTGTTGTATGTTTTCATTATATCGTGCCTTGTATCATGCTTGTTTGCTTGTGTTGGATAAGGGTTAGGGTGTGTGTATTTTATTGGGTATTTCAAGTTCGTGGCGTTTCACGCTAAGTGAAAAAGAGTATTATTCAGAATAAAGCATTGCCGAAGCGTTCAAGGAACCATGGTTTCGTTAGATGTAGATTTTCTTTCTTTTTTTATTTATTTTTATTTTGTTTTATTTTCAAAGATTTATGGAAGACTCAAATTTGTATTATGTATTGCTAACTAGTCTAATTCTTATATGTAATTATTACTATTAATATATTTTATTTTGTGATTATTTATTTATGTAATGTTGTGCTACGCTAGTTAAACCCTATCTTATCATGCTATTATGTCACCTTGACGTCCTTGAAATTTTGGGGTGTCACATTAGGCATAAGGAGTTTGTCTCTACTCTCATTAGTTTTAATTACCCATTAGACTTGTAGCATGAAGGTTAGGAAAAGAGTAAAGAGTTAAACATCCTATTATTTTTCAGTTGTGATTTCTATGTAGATACACATCCTTATGTTTCCTGTGATTAGAGCTTGCCTCAATAATTTTACCCAAAACACAACTAATTTGTTAATTATAGAATTGTAGAAGATGTTTTTAAGTAGGAGAAATCTAAAGCTTGCACCCCTAAAAAGGTGCGCCCCGTACGAAAGTTATGCATTTTTTTGATAAAAGTTATGAATGTTTATAGCATCTTATGCCACTTCGTGATAAAGTTACGAATAGTAAATTTATGATGTGCACCTTAAAGTTATGAATGGCGAAATTATAACACTTCTATGGTTTTTATTATGACATTTTATTGTGAGAAAAGTTATGACAATTTGTAATTTATCCTACGAAATTTTGTGAAAAGTTATGAAAGGCATTCCCTATTCACCCTTTTAGAAGTGTACATGGTAATATCTCCCTTTTAGGTAACTCAATAGATTGACTTAAGAAAACTTATAAAAATTTAGTTCAAACAACAAGAATTTTTCGCTCTATTTTTCTTTCCATTTGAAGCCTCTAATAACTAAATGCTACAGTAGGCAGTTTCCTGGAGTTCCACCAAGAGGTTCATTACTTAGTTTTGACATAACATTTTTGCAGGGATATTTCTGAAAACAATTTCACAAATTTAACTTTACCACCTGGAAAGATTTCTATGAATTGGTAAGGGAAACCCATAATTCACACTTCACATTTCTCCATGTATCTTTCCTTTTGCATATTCTTGTTTATTATTATTGTTATTTTTTCTTTCAGGAACTTGTTTTCATGTTGCTCTAATATAAAAGACAGGTAAGCCCTTATATTTCTTGCTTCTTTTTTCTTTTTTTTTTTCTTTTTTTTGAAGGGGGGGGGGGGGGGGGGGAGGGGTATTTTATTTGACTCTAGGCTCTTATTTGTTTCGATGTAAAATATTTACACCGTAAAATATTTTTCATGTAACATGATTTTAGATGAGCAAATTTTTTCTTTGAATTTCTGTGTTTGGTTGACAAAATGCTTTCTACAAGAAAAAATTTAATAATGAATTAATTATAGATAAAACTTTGAAAAAGAAAAGAAAATAATAAGATAAAGATTGAAACTCAAGAAGCGTTGATTGAGATAGATCAAAAAAATAACTTACAGACTTTTGAAACATAATTAATTTTTGCCTCATGACCAAAACTATTTTACTTGAAAAATACTTTTCTAACTTTTTGGCCAACCAAACAACAAAAATTAGATAAAATATTTTCCTCAAAATTATTTTACTTTGAAACAAATGTAGCCTAAAATGCTCATCTAAAGTTGGGCAAATTTTAGCAAGCATTTGATGTTTTCTTTGTCTTATTCTTCTTGACATTGCAGGCCTATTGAAGCATGGGAACAACAAAATTACCCTTGCGACAGTAAAAAATCAAAAGGTAAGTCAATGATATTTAAAACGGTAGAGATATCTTAGGTGGATTCTGCTTTAGCATGCTGGACGTGACTTATGATTTAATTGGACATGACTGGGTTAAACTAGTATGCTTGTTGAATTATTGTTCAGTCTACTTGACATTTCATATATTTCTAATTATGTTCTCAATATATATATACATATGCTTATTTTTGTGGGATTTTTTTATTTTTTATTTTTTTATATCAGCAAAGAAACTTCAATTTATTAAAAAACAGAACAGGAAGAAAAAGTACAATGAGATTAAAGACTTTGGAAAACACCGAGCATCATTGTCATTGCATGATGTCGTTCCAACTAGGTTGGTACCTAATGCTAGACCAATCACATGCAACCCAAAGCCAAAAAAGTTGTAGAGGTTCCAACAAAGCTCAACAAAACCAACCCAGAAGCAGAACAACAGAAACAAACTAAAGGGTCAACTGCAAAAGCAGCAAAAAGAAAACCAAAAACCAGACCAATGCAAAGTCACCAACCACCTCTCTGAAGTATCTAATCTGCTTGAGGTTTGAGACAAAATCATGCACTGAGTAAGGCACCCCTTTTGAATTGTACTTAATCCATAAAGAAACTCTTACCTTAACAATTTAACCCAACTCAACAAAATCTGGTTGGCACCCATTGAACAAGCATCATTCCTGAGTTTCCAAACAGACCACAACAGTGCAAGATGAATAGCCTTCCAGATTTGCAACTCCAGTTTTTTGAACTTAATTCCTGACCACCACTGAAGCAGTCCTACTGATCCAGGCATTACCCATTGAAAATTCCACCATTTTATGATATCAGACCATACCTTCCAAATAAAAGGGCTGAACAAAAGAACATGGTTGACAGATTCAACATTGGACTTACAAAAAGAACACAAATTGCAAACATTACCATTGAGCACACCAATCCTCTGTGAAAAAAGCTGTTGTTTTCACCCTTCCTTTCCTGGCTAGCCATCCAAAAAATTGAACTTTAGGAGGAGATACATTACACAACAGCAACTTAGGAACTCCAAGATTAGGCCCATGGAAAGATTCACACCATTTCCATAACGAGGACACAGTAAACTGTCCTGATGAAGATGCAGTCCACCCAATTGAATCAGTCGACCCCGGTTGAAGAGAAGGGGCTGCTAACAACATATCATATAGCCTTTCAACCTCTTCCTCCTCCCAGACTAGAAAAGATCTTCTAAAGGCCAAATTCCAATCCCTTGAGTCTACCCACAGACAAATAGCAAAACTTGTTATTCATGTTACCAAGTTTCTCCACTAGTATTTATTTACAAAACATCGACTTTCACAATACTTGTTATTCATGTCATGGATTTTTTTTTTGTGTGTGTGTGTTTGTGTGTGTGTGTGTGTGTGGGGGGTTTGTTGAGTGGTGGTGGTGGTGTGGCGGTGGTAGTATGATGATAGGGAGAGTTTCCAGGGGTAGTTGCTGGAGTAGGTTGTTAGAGGGGAAGAGTCGGTGGAGGAGGGTGGGGAAAGTTGTCGGAAAATGATCGCATCAGATTATCATTAGAAAGTTGCGGCGTCTAGTGGTTCAAAAACAATTGTTGGAAAATGGTCATTGGAAACCAAAGTTGGTCGTCGGAGGTGGTGGTTGGCTTCCTAAAAGGATCAACTAAATTCATTGAGTTGTTCCAAAGGATCAAAAGGAATAGTTATTAATGGAATTCCTTGTCGGCTCTCTGTAAAGGCCCGGCTAGATACTGATGAGGAAGCCGGCTTTCTATATGAAGATTCAAACAAAAAGGAAAAAGAAACAATATCTTACTAAATAATCTGACTGAATGAGGAAGAGCTCTTTATGTGGTCTCACTTTACCACCATCTAAAATGCACGAAACTTCTTTTGGTGGAAACCAATCCATGAAGATTCTCCCATTTCTTACGTGCAATTCCCCTCTTTTGGTAAGCATCTAGTATCTCAGCAAATGTCCTCATCAAGGCATAATGTGATGCTCGTTGAATGAGCAATTCAATAGGACAGCTCGGATCGAATCAATATATCAATACCGATTCGATCCGAGCTCTTAGAATTGGAATAAGTTCGTTAGTGGATCACGAAATCTTGGTGATCTTCTCTATCTAATGAATGGAGTATTTTGAAGCATCAGAAAATGAAATTTGTTTTGTCATTTAGATGGATAAAATTATGATTATTATTAAAAACTCAACAGGGCCTTCCCCTTCGAATCAAACAAAGAAAGAAGGGAATTCCATTGAGTTCTTACACGAAAATGTATGTTATTATTAATATTTAGAAAAGGATGTTAATGACAACACATTTTATCATTGAAAGATAAAATTCTAAAAAATGGATCAAATGCAAAATTATCCCTTTACTTCATTATAACCCATCTTCTTATAGTGTAATAAAAAAAATGTATTCCCGTTTAATTTGAAAAACACATTGACACCTTTTTAAGTTGATATTGATAAAAATAAATCTTTAATTCCACATTTATCTTTATTTTTGTTGAATGTTTTTATTTTTAACTGTACCAAATAAAGATAAAGTAGTCACATCATGAAGTTTTTAATGTGTGTTCTCTTTTATTAAACTCTTTATCATTTGTTGAGATATTTTATTTCTTTTTATTTAGAGGACAAACAAATGAAATTGCATTGAAAAGGTAGTTGATAACTGTGAAATCTGTTGTAGATGATCACCTGTACATAAATTGTGGCGGTGGAGTAGCATCAATCAATGGAACTGAATATGAAGCTGATAACGACATTCCTGGAGGTTCACATTTCTTTTTGAGTACTGATAAAACATGGGGATACAGTAGTATGGGAACTTTTAATGAGTCATACCCTGGTTGGTGGTCCCCATCCCCATCCCAAAGCAAGTACCTAAGCTATAAAACATGTGACCTTAACATGTCCGATGCAATATTGTACAATACTGCGCGCATTGCCCCCATATCCCTCAAGTATTATGGATTTTGCTTAAAAGATGGACATTACATTGTGAAACTTCACTTTGCTGAGATAGCATGGAATCAAAAGAAAGGGCTTGATCAGACAAAGCTTAGCAGCACATCGAAGCGAATTTTCAATGTGAAAGTTCAGGTACCTAAACTTAACAGAGTCTATATACCTTTGGTAGTTGTTGGTACTTTTTAACAAAAAATGCAACCTATGAAATATGGGCACGAACAAAGACATGTGGAGGGCACATGCAAAATATATAAACTTAAATATATTATATAAGGAATAGTTATTATGTATAATTATTGTGTGTTTTGTTTATCAATATTCAAGTCAAATATAATAATTTCTAAAGTTTAAAACATGATAATAGATATTATTTACATAGTTTCTGTTTTAGCATTGGATCGATGCAAAGGCATAGTCAAAAATTTGATTTAATGGGGTCATTTAGTTATCATCGATATCGTTATTTCATATTCCTAGTGGGTTTGACTTTTCTCAAATTGATCATCTTAACTTGAGAGAGCGTTTGGGCTTGGTAGGCTCATTTTGGGACCGATTTTGGTCATTCAAACTATTCACTTTGTAGGACTCGTTGAGTAGAATATATTCATGCAAAAAATCAAGATGGTCGGATATCCGTAGCTATATGTTTAGATCATATTTGTATTACAAATAACAGATGGCTATTCTGGAAATTATATTTGTTGTCAAATTTTGTAAAACAAATATAATTCAATATATAGCTATTGATGTCTAATCATCTAGTTTTTTTACATGAATATTCTACTCAATGAATCCTAAAATGTAAATGGTTCAGATCATCGAAATCGGTTCCAAAAGTACAAATACTCTCTCAAGTTGAGATGACAACTTCAGAGAAGCCATTTTACAAATGTTTTCAAAATAAACTTTCATATAATATACAATAATACATTGTAATAAAATATATTTTTAATAATAACATTACAAAAATAATTCAAACTTATTAAATTATATGTACAACAAAATTTAGGAACATTAATATATTATTGATTCGATGAAACTAACGAGAGCAACAGTACGATTTATAATCAATTGAGTATTGTGTGAAAAAAGACAAAATAAGTCATCACGTTAGGAAAAGAAAAACTTGTAAACACTTTAAGTATCTCATGATTGAAAAGAATGATCACTTTTTTGAAAAAAAGAAAAAAGAGTACTGAATATTTAAACGCTTCTTGTTGTCTCTTCATTTTTAATTAAAAGGCTCACCATTGCCCTCATATTTTAGAAAATACTATTGACATGTCATTTTAAATTTTTTTGTAAAAAAATAAAATAAAATTTACAAATCATTTTTGTATTAAAAAAGTAACACCATTATATTTAATTTTTTAATAATTTGAGTATTGTCAATTTATGAAAACCTCTCCAAAACTTGACATAACACTATATAATCCTAAACATATTTCAAAGTTTAGTGGGTTCAACCCACTCAACAACATGTAGTTCCGTCCCTAATTCCAAGTAATTATATTCAAATGTCTAATGTGTTTCACGTGTATTTAAGTATTGGACACACGGAACCTGACCACCTTAGAAGTGTATTTGCTTCTTAGGTTTTAACATAAAATATAATACTGAAAGTTGATTACTGCGTGCAGGACAAAGAAATCACAAATTTCAATATAGTAGAACAGGCTAAGGGTGTTGACAAGAATATCACTCAAGAGTTTGAAGTTCATGTGAATAACAACAGCCGACTAGAGATTCACTTATATTGGGGTGGCAAAGGCTCTACGGGTTTCCGATTTCCACAATATGGCCCTTTGATATCTGGTATTTCTGTACATCCTTTACCTCGTGTGAAACATAAACTCTCTCCTCTAGGTATTGCTGGGATTGTAGCGTCTGCACTGCTTATCCTTGCATTAGCTTTACTATCCCTCTGGAAATTGGGCTGCTTTCGGAAGAAAGGACTGCATGATGAAGGTAAGAATGACAAATGAAACTGATCTTCAGTTTCCATGAGTTCCATAACTATAACCTTGACATCAGTTTGCATGTCGGTAACGATCTTTGTACTGATTTTCTTGTTCTTTCGTGTCTCCCCCACCCCCCCTACTTTTAATGTATTTAAACAGAACTGAAAGGCATGGAGTTATTATCTGGCTCGTTTTTTAATGCTCGACAAATAAAAGCTGCCACACAAAATTTCAGCCCTGCAATGAGGCTAGGTGAAGGGGGCTTCGGATCTGTCTACAAGGTTCAAATTTAATTTAAATTTTTTTTTTTTTACTATATCCTAGATCTTTTTAGCTTTTTAATTACTCTAGATCTGTGTTGCTAGAAAACATTAATACTCTAGCGATTGACATTTTGGAACGAACGCTCGAAAATGTGGTAAACTTTCATTCCAAAACATTGAATTTGGCAATCCAAAGCCATGCCAAAAGTATTTTCCATTATAAACCTTAAAAGTTACCTTACAAGGAAAAACAAATCAAATATAATAAACTAAAATGGAAAAAGAGTGGAGTTTTGGTATGACAAAACGTAAAAAAATGGATCATAATACTCATAATTTCAAAAAAAAAGCAACATGTTATTGGATGTCTAATTTTTAAAAGAAAATTACTTTACCTTAAATCCTAAGAGTGTAATCTAAACAAGTCTATCCTTATCGTACCATATTTTAGAGAATATAGTGTACCATGTTCCCAATCCCATTTCGTGTATGGAAACGATCGATGTTCTAGATAACATAGATCATGTTAGTTGAACTTTGGTTGGGATCATTGATGAAGAAGTGTCTACAACCAAGTAATAGGGGTATGCAGTGGCTGAGCCACCATGTGCCCACAAGAGGCAGCTGCCCTTCTCAACTATTTAAAATTTTAATTCTAGCTGTTTTTATAAAAGAAAAATCAAAATCCCCCCCTTAAAATCTGATATGTCCCTCTAAATCTTTTATATTCCCTCTTTTCTTTTTGCAGAAAAATCTATGAAAGGTTTATTATATTTCATATTAGTTTCTTATAGGGCATACTTGCTTCTGATCCTTTGAAGCATACATTTAGTAAAATTTGCATGCTCTCCTATGCACAAGCGAGCACAATTTATCACCTAAATGATGTCATTATTTTTCTTCGCTATATGTTTTTGTGCATTGACTTGAAATTGTCATGGTTTCTTACTGAATGGTTGTAGTTAAATAATTATATTGACAATATTTTGCTGGTACTTTTGCATCATCTAATCTGTTCTTTCACACTACTAGGTGCATATGCACACTGTTTAATGTAACAAGCCAAGTGTTTGATAAAATTCTAAACCAAATTGACACTGACTGTAATATCTGCAATTGACATTCAGATCTCTGATTCAGCTATTCATCTATTATATCATGTATCAGAGTGGGAATGTTTACCGTTTCTCCATCACATAGTTTTTTTTTTTTATATATATATTTTATATTGAGGCTTTTGTTAGATTTTACTTTATAACAAGAATTTTCACATTTGTTAATGAATAACCCAAGTTTTATTTGGTAAAAACTCTATTCTGATCCAAACCAAAACTTACAACTGATACAAACCAAACAGACCTGCCACTGGGTGTTTGTACCTATACAACGGTTTAGAAGGAATTTCTGGGAACAACCATGTCAACCGAGTATCCTGCACCCATATTTGCAATTATCAATATATTTGTCATGTTGTATTTGTTGGGTTTTAAGGCCAACCCACCTGAACTACCAAACATAAAACACACAATAATGACACACAAGATTTATGTGGTTTGGCCTCAATGCCTACGTTCATGGAGACAACAAGAGATTTCCGCTTGAAAAAATAGAGATTAAAACGGAGGAGTGGACTCACTCAACACACACTCTCTACTGTCTTACACTCTCAGCTCTTTTCTCACCTTCACGGAGATACACACTCACTTGTGTGTTCTTGCTACTGACTCACTTGTGTATTGTTCTTGCCTCTTGCAAACTAACTCAATATATAGAGCGAGTTGGAGACCATAGTCCATCCCTGATGGAAAATGGTAGCAGCCAATTAAAGTCTACAAAAGGCGTGGATCCAACGGTTCTAAGGCCCAAGCCTTAATCTGGCATATGCTAGATGATGTGAGGCCTACTTGGGAGATTAACTAGACTTGGGATTTATTTAAAAGTGTCTTTTGAGTTTCTCAAGTCAAATGTCTTTAAATTTCTAGTCAAGGTCTTTGAGTTATTTAGTTGGTCAAAGAGTCTTCTAGTGTCTTTCACATGATTAATGCATTAAAGAGTCCTAGGGAGTCTAAGTTAGTCATGTCATCTAATTTGGAAAGTTTTAGAGTCAAGATGAAGTGAGTATAAATTATATTGCAAGTCTTGTGGCAAATTATGAATGAAATGAATGAAAATTAAGTTTATGCTTCTATGATTGTGCGATGCAATCTTTCTTTAGTGTGATGCTAAAGAGCCCATTGGTGTGATGCCTTGGGTTTTCTAGGTGTGATATCTAGCTCTATCCTTCTTTAACCCTTCCTCTACTTCCTACAAATCACTGGTCACGTCTACTGTTCATATTTGCTGTTCACAGCCCCAAAAACAGCCCTGTTATTTGTGTTTTTGCTCATACTTAGGCCTATTTCGAATCTGTCTTGCATCAACTTGGTATCAGAGCGAGAGTAGCATCATGTCTACACGATCCGGAAAGCCATTTAGGGGAAGATTAATTGATTACCAGTGTGACGAGATTCTGCTGAAGCTTGTGGAGCAGATAGATAGTTTTAGTCTGCGCATCAATACTTTGGAAGGCCAAACAACTCAACCTAACGATGATGAACAAGGCGAAAACTCTGGGAATAACAATACTAATGAAAATGGCGAAAATCAAGGCGAGCACACGGAAGAGCAGCGTGCAGATCCGCTACGAAGGCAGCAATTTAGGGCTGGCCAAAATCAAAGAAGGTAGCAAAATTCCATGTCTGATTGGGCCCATGATTTATTGCAAAGGAACCAATATGAGACCTATGATTTAGCAGGAGATATCACTAAGAAGATTAAAATGGAGGTTCCAGATTTTGAAGGTAAGGTCAATCCTACTTTGTTTTATGATTGGCTTGCTCCTATTGAAGAGTACTTTGACTGGTACGATATGGCTGACGATCGGCGAGTGAGATTTGCTAAAATGAAGCTTGTTGGATTAGCAAAATCTGGTGGATGGATGTGGAAGGTGATATTCGAAGGTTGGGGCAGCCACCAATGGTACTTGGTAGGAGATGAAAGCCAAGTTGAAGGAAAAGTACATGCTATCAAATTACCATGAGAAGTTGTGTGAACAATTGATTGAATTAAAGTAAAACCGCATGACAGTGGCTGAATATATGCAGAAATTTGATGAGCTAAAGATGAGGAGTCAAATTGCGGAAGATTCAAGTCAAGCTCTTGCTCGGTTTAAGGCTGGTTTGAGGCCCGACATAAGAAGGGAGTTGCTTCGCCAACCCTTGTACAGTCTCGAACATGCCTTCCAAGTTGCTTTAGATATGGAGGAGTATTTGAACTACCCAATTTCTAAAAAGTTTGTGTCTCAAGTTGGGGAAACCATAACTAAGGGGTACAATGATGCAAATCGTTTCCGGTCCAATGTTTCAAAGCAAACTTCTGTCAATACGGCTGATCCAAAAGGCAAGAATGATGCAGCTAACAAAGGAAACAGGAAGGAAACCAAGTGTTTTAAGTGTGGTGAATCTGGTCACATGGCATTTCAATGTCCAAAGAGGAGTTTATACATGGCAGTGGAGCAAGAAGCTGAATTCGATCAACAAAACAATGATGATAATGATGATTCCTTTGATGTTGGGGGACTAAATACAGATGACTTAGAAGATGAAGAGGTGGACAATTCTCTGATTTCTGTTGTCAGGCGTATCCTTGCAGCGCCAAAAATTGAAAAGGAAGACTGGAGGCGTACTTCAATTTTTCTAATGCTGGTTCGTTGTGGAAACCAAGCTAGGAAGCTTATCATCGATGGTGGTACTTCCATGAATGTTGTATCTGCAACCACGGTGGAGCGTCTTAAGCTTCCTGTTCAACTACATCCTCATCCATATAAGGTAGCTTGGATCGATAACACGTCCATTCCGGTAACTTAGTGCTGCCTAGTCTCTTTTTCGTATGGTTCTTATAATGATTCTATCTGGTGTGATGTAATTCCCATGAATGTCACACATATCTTTCTTGGAAGACCATGGCTTTATGATAGAGATGTGCAGCATTCTGGAAAAGAGAACACATATGCTTTCTCATTCAAGAAGAAGGAGATTGTTTTGAAGCCAATGACTACAGCTGAAATGGGAAAATTCAAGGAAAAGAAGCCAAGGGATGTCACTGAAAATAAGCCAAAATCTGTCCACATTCTCACCAAGAAGTGTTTTCAAGCTGAGTATGGAACTGAGAGTTATATATGCCGTGGTGGTGAAAGAAGTGTCAGATTTAGCTGCTGAATTTGTCTCTGTATTGCCGACAAAAGTAGCCAAGTTGCTGTCCCATTTTTCTGATGTTGCCCCCAAAAAACTCCCAGATGAATTACCTCCCATGCGCAATGTCCAGCACGCAATAGATCTCATTCCTGGATCACAATTGCCTAATCTTCTAGCCTATCGCATGAATCCAAGGGAGCACGCAGAGCTTAAAAGGCAGGTAAATGAGCTACTATCTAAGGGGTTCATTCGTGAAAGTTTAAGTCCCTATGCTGTTCCAGCTTTGCTTACACCCAAGAAGGATGGTAGTTGGCGCATGTGCATAGATAGTCGTGCTATAAACAAGATTACAATCAAATATCGATTCCCTATCCCGAGGCTTGATGATATGTTGGACATGTTGGCTGGGTCTTGTCTATTCTCAAAGATTGATCTGAAAAGTGGCTACCATCAGTTATGTATAAGGCCAGGAGATGAATGGAAGACAGCTTTCAAGACCAAGGATGGCCTCTATGAGTGGCTAGTCATGCCATTTGGTCTAACAAATGCCCCAAGTACATTCATGCGCTTTATGACACAGGTATTACAGCCTTTCATTGGTCACTTTCTGGTTGTTTATTTTGACGATATTCTAATCTATAGCAAGACCAAGGAGGAACATATCTTTCATCTTCAACAAGTTTTGAGGGTCCTCCGTCAAGAGAAGCTCTACATTAACTTAAAGAAGTGTTCTTTCATGAGTCCAATGGTTGTATTTTTGGGTTTCATTGTGTCGTCTAAAGGAGTGGAAGCCGATCCAAGTAAAGTGAAAGCTATCCTAGAGTGGCCAATTCCAACCTCCTTGCATGAAGTTCGCAGCTTTCATGGGCTGGCGACTTTTTATCGTCGGTTTATCAGGAATTTCAGCACGGTAATGGCACCTATCACTAACTGTATGAAAGGGGGACAGTTTGTTTGGATAAAGGCAGCAGCAAAAGCTTTTGAAGACATAAAGAAGATGATGTCTGAGGCTCTTGTTCTACACCTTCCTGACTTCTCAAAGGTATTTGAGTTGGCGTGCGATGCTTCAAATGTTGGGATTGGGGGTGTGTGGAGTCAAGAAGGGCACCCAGTTGCCTATTTCAGCGAAAAACTCAATGAAACCAAGCAAAAGTATTCCACCTATGACAAGGAATTTTATGCAGTGATTCAAGCTCTTCGCCATTGGCGACACTATCGTCTTTATGAGGAGTTTGTGTTGTTTTCCGACCATGAAGCGCTCAAGTACATCAATTGTCGAAAGAAGCTGAATCATCGACATGGTAAATGGGTTTCATTTCTGCAGAAGTATTCTTTTGTTATCAAACATAAAGCTGGCTCTGAGAACAAAGTGGCTGATGCTCTTAGCCGAGTGGTGTATGTTCTCTCTTCCATGGCTCTACAGGTGGTGGGTTTTGACTTGCTCAAGAGAGATTATCCTTCTTGTAAGGATTTTAGCTCTATACATGCTCAGTTGCTGGCTGGACAGCAGGGAGGATATGGTGAGTTTTCTTTGCATGATGGTTTCCTCTTCAAGGGAATTCGTCTCTGCTTACCCAACACATCAATTCATGAAGAAATGATTTGGGAATTGCATTCCGGAGGAGCAGCAGATCATTTTGGAAGAGATAAGACAATTGCAATGGCCGAGGATCGGTTTTATTGGCTAAAGCTGAAGCGAGATGTGGGCAAGGTTGTTTCACGATGCCGTACTTGCCAACTTTCGAAGGGAAGAAAGAAGAATACAGGTTTATACACTCCGTTACTTGTGGCCCACGAACCTTGGCAGGATTTAAGTATGCACTTTGTCCTTGGATTACCAAAAACCCTTCGGAAGCATGATTCTATCCTTGTGGTTGTGGATCGCTTCTCCAAAATGGCACACTTTATTCCTTGTTCAAAGACATTGGATGCAGTCCACATAGCTAAGCTCTTCTTTCAAGAAGTTGTCAGACTTCATGGACTGCCAATGACCATTGTCTCTGACCGTGATTCAAAATTTATGAGCTACTTTTGGCGAACGCTATGGAAGTTGCTGAATTACAAAGTTGAAATTTTCTTCGGCTTTTCATCCGCAAACTGATGGTCAAATGGAGGTTGTTAATCACAGTTTGTTTAATCTACTTCGCTGCCTTGTTAGTGATCATGTTGGCAGCTGGGATCAGGTACTTCCTATGGCAGAATTTGGATACAACAGCTCTGTGAACAGATCTACAGGTCGTAGCCCTTTTGAAATTGTCACAGGTTTGCTTCCAAGGAAACCAATCGATTTGGTTCCCCTACCTATTCAGGCTCGCCCAAGTGCTGGTGCTGAAGCTGAAGCTTTTAGTCAACATATCCGTGATATCCATGATGAAGTGCAACGAAAGATTGCCATCAGCAATGAGGGGTACAAACAACATGCTGATTTGCGGCGGAGGTTTGCTGAATTTGATGAGGGCGACATGGTCATGGTTTGAATCAAACCCAAACGGTATCCGAAAGGGATATATAAGAAACTTCATTCGAAGAGTGCTGGACCATTTAAAGTTCTCAAGAAGATCAGTTCAAATGCTTATGTGCTCGAATTACCTGATGATATGCGCATAAGTAATGTGTTCAATATTGAGGATCTCACTCGATATTCTGGGCATGCTGAGAACAGTAACGTCTTCGATTTCATTCGAACAGTAATGTGTTCAATATTGAGGATCTCTCCCAACACCCAAATCTTTTCAAGATGAAATCGAAGACGTGGTTGATCATCAAATTGTCAACATGGAGGTTATCAAAAGTATCTCATTAAGTGGAAGGAACGTTCACTGTCAGATTGCAATTGGATCACTGATGAGGAGTTTTGGCGCCTCAACCTTGACCTTTATGAAGAGTTCCATGCTTTTAACTCGACGGGGTCGAGTTTTTTCAAGCCGGGCAGAGTTGATGGAAAATGGCAGCAGCCAATTAAAGTCTGTAAAAGGCGTGGATCCAACGGTTCTAAGGCCCAAGCCTTAATCTGGCATATGCTAGATGATGTGGGGCCTACTTGGAAGATTAACTAGACTTGGGATTTATTTAAAAGTGTCTTTTGAGTTTCTCAAGTCAAATGTCTTTAAATTTCTAGTCAAGGTCTTTGAGTTATTTAGTTGGTCAAAGAGTCTTCTAGTGTCTTTCACATGATTAATGCATTAAAGAGTCCTAGGGAGTCTAAGTTAGTCATGTCATTTAATTTGGAAAGTTTTAGAGTCAAGATGAAGTGAGTATAAATTATATTGCAAGTCTTGTGGCAAATTATGAATGAAAGGAATGAAAATTAAGTTTATGCTTCTATGATTGTGCGATGCAATCTTTCTTTAGTGTGATGCTAAAGAGCCCATTGGTGTGATGCCTTGGGTTTTCTAGGTGTGATATCTAGATCTATCCTTCTTTAACCCTTCCTCTACTTCCTACAAATCACTGTTGACGTCTACTGTTCATATCTGCTGTTCACTGCCCCAAAAACAGCCCTGTTATTTGTGTTTTTGCTCATACTTAGGCCTATTTTGAATCTGTCCTGCATCAATCCCACTCCCATATGAAAGCATTAACTTACCACCTCCCTATGTGCAACTTGTCTCCCTAGCTTTTCTCCCACCATTGTCAACACTTGGTGGCCACTCTGCATTCATGCCAACCAATTTCAACAATGGTGGCTACCTCTATCCAAATGGGTGAACTCAACAGTATTAACAACCTGGGCTAGCATAAACAGTTTTACATCCATGTTGCTTTTAATCCAAAAAATTGTTGCATGCCAACCAATTTCAACAATGGTGGCTACCTCTGTCCAAATGGGTGAACTCAACAGTATTAACACCCTGGGCTAGCATAAACAGTTTTACATCCATGTTGCTTTTAATCCAAAAAATTGTTGCATGACTGCAGGGTGTACTTCTGAATGGAACTGCAATAGCAGTTAAACAACTTTCATCTAAATCAAGGCAAGGGATCCGTGAGTTTGTAAATGAAGTGGGAACTATTTCTGCTCTGCAACATCCAAATCTTGTAAAGCTACTGGGATGCTGTGCAGAAGACAACCAACTTCTTCTTGTCTATGAGTTCATGGAAAATAATGCCCTTGCACATGCTTTGTTCGGTAAAGAGGACAAGCTGTTCTCTGAACTTCCTTAAAAAATACTTTGCCTTTTTTTTTTTTTGATGACATAATATAAATTTTATAAATTGGCTTATCTACAGGTTCAGATGAGGTGAGGTCAAGACTAAATTGGCCCACCAGAGTTCAAATTTGTCTTGGAATCGCGAAAGGCCTGACTTTTCTACATGAAGAATCCAAACTGAAAATTGTTCACAGGGATATTAAGCCAACAAACATTCTTCTTGACAAGGATTTTAATGCGAAGATATCTGATTTTGGATTTGCTAAGCTTTATGAGGAGGAAGTGACACATGTGGTCACTAAAATAGCAGGAACCACGTAAGGGATAACCTCTCTCTCTCTCTCTCTCTCTATGTTGCATATCACAAATCATCTCTTGTAATAGAAGATTAGTATTCTCATAATAAAAAAAAAAATGACTTCTTATTTTAGGAATCATATTTATTTTCAAGATGAATGCATATCATTCTCATAGAAGTCTTTTGCAGTGGATATATGGCTCCTGAGTATGCCATGAGAGGTCACTTAACAAATAAGGCAGATGTTTACAGTTTTGGAGTTGTGACATTAGAAATTGTCAGTGGCAAGAACAGTACTAGTTATCGGCCAAATGATGAGAATGTTTACCTTTCAGATTTGGTGAGCCAAAACTAAACACAAACTCTAGTAATTCTACTAATTACATTTATTTATATCTTTTGTGTGTATTGCTAAAAGTTTAATGGGTTAGTATTATGAAGAGAGAATTGTTTATTGTGTTCTATTTAAATAATGCCCTTCTAACTACAACACTCGGTTTAATGTATGACAGGCATATGTTTTACAACAGAAAGGAAATCTTGTAGAATTAGTTGATCCGTCCTTAGGGTCAGACTACTCTTCAGAGCAAGCAAATACAATATTGGAATTAGCAATGTCGTGCACTAACCTATCCCCATCACTCAGGCCCCCCATGTCTGAGGTTGTGAAAATTCTTGAGGGAAAGAGTAAGATAGTTGGTGCTTCACCCAGTGCCCCTTATTCAATGGATGATTCGGCAATGGCTGAAGAGATGGCTGGTTTCTCTCAATCTGCAGAATTTGGTAGCACTTCGCAAGAAGGGACATCAAATGCCAATAGTTCTTCTCAAGCTGTCAGCAAAGAGGTTGAAAAATCTGACACCTTTTGATTGTTCAGCAGAAATCACAAGATGAATGGCAGTGTTTAGCAAAAGGAGATGTCTTCATTTCACTTTTAATTTGGTTATCGCAGAAAAATGGTTGCTAAAACACAAGGACCTTTTGTGTTGCTTGTTCCTCAAACTTTTGCCTGTGTTTAGCTCATGCATCTGTTCTTTTCTGGTGGATTAATGCTTGAAAAGATTGTTATTGTTTGTTAAGACTGCGAAAGACTAGCTAAATCAAATAAACTTCATATGCTGTAATTATTATTACTGTTATGAATTCGAAATTTGTCTTTGTAATTGTAGTGATGATTCCAAGCCATACTACTATTTTCTTTATGATTATCGTACTTATGATTGTGTTAATAAAATTTTTGTTAGGCTTAGATCAATAAAGCCTTAACTAAAATTTTACCAAACAACACAATAATCAAGTAATTGTGTTGAGGTTTTATGCCTTGAAAGTTTAAGGACTTCCTTAGAGTAGAAATAATGGCAATACAAACAAGAAAAGGAGAGAGAAGAAGAAGAAGATGATGATGTAAATGATTGAATGAACAACCAAATTACAAATAAAATACATTAAAGCTACACTTATTTAAGTTTGAACTACTCTTACGTAGATTACATCTACTCTTGGGATAGAAAAGAAATAGAAATCAAGTCATGTATTGATTTGTTAGTCCCTTACAATAGAGCCATTAATGGCAATTTATTGAAAAAATGAAGGAAAAAACTTCCGTTAACCCCCACCTAAATAACTACTTTCAACTTCCTACATTTTCCATTTTCTTCTTACAATGGCATGTGTCTTCCATCCCTTGAATTTTTAAAATTTGTCTTAACTTATGTTTAACCTCCAAGATTTTCTTACATAATAATAATAATAATATCTAGCCATATTCGACGGAAAATTTATTTATTGGTGCAAACAATGCCTCCCCAATTCTTAAGAATGAGAGTACTTGAATTCTTGAAGAGTTGAATGAACATAAATATATAACAAAAACTATGAAAATTATAATCGATTGGCCATATATATAGTTTTTTTTTTTTTTTTTTTTTTTTTGTGGCAACATTGAAGTACTCCCCCATTACTATTATATAAGAAATATAAATAAAATTCAGAATTTCTTTTTCTAAACCATTTCATCAAAATTAATTTTTGATATGAACCACAAAGCCATTGTGATTGTTGGATGATAGAAATCATAATGTCAACTGACTTTAGAAAATTAAATTTTTTGATAAAATTAGCAATGTAAAAAATTTTAAATTCATCAAATGTGGGTTATTCATAATTTTGAGCCATGTTTGGCTTAAAATTATACCCCCCAATTGGATTTTCACCATCATTTTGTGTGGTTGTTCGTCAAATTTAGCCATGTTTGGCTTAAATCATGCCCTCCAATTAGATTTTCACCATCATTTTTTGATGGTTGTTCATCAAATTTAGCCATGATTAGCTTAAAGCCATGCCCTCCAATTGGATTGTTAGCATTAAAATGCTCGATATCCTTTGGCAAAAGAAGTTGGGTCTTGTTTTTCAATTAATGGCTAGAAAAATTGCCCTCCAGACAAACTATTTTCATAACTTAATTTTTCCTTAGCCATGACTTTTGTGGATAGAAAGTTTTGTTTGGAAATACCTTTTAGCAACTCATAAAATTTATACTTTTTAAGATTCTCTAATTTTTTACTCCAATGTTGAATTTCTCCATCAACTTGATAAACTTGACAACTAAGTTGATGAATTTTTCCATCAAAGTAATTTATATCTTTTTGCATCAAATAATATGGTGGTGATAAAATTATTTGAAATTTTTGCCAATCAAGAGAATTAATTGTTTTTTGTAGGGCCAAAATTTCACTTTTGTACCAATAAATTTCATCCTCACAATGCCAAATCATTCTTTCCATTTCATTCGCCATGTCATTATGTTGGCAATAGGTGATAGAATCATTACCATAATATTGACAATTATTATACTTGGAAGATGAAACAATCCAATAATAATTCATATCCATTGGAATATTGCTACTCCATTGGTGGTTTGCATCCATGGGTGCACAAGATGTAAACATGAGACTTGATGGCATAATTTCTTGATATTTTGTTTGTATTATTTTTTTTTCCTTCCAAGTTAAGACGATATCCCACTAGGCGTTCCAAAAATTGTTAGTAAAATTTTTGTTAGGCTTAGACTGATAGAGCCTTAACTAAAATTTCACCAAACAACGCTATTGTGTTGAGGCTTTATGCCTTGAAAGTTTAAGGATTTCCTTGGAGTAAAAATAATGGCAATGCAAACAAGAACAAGAGAAAGAAAGAAGAAGAAGATGATGATGTAAATGATTGAATGAACAACCAAATTACAAATAAAATACATTAAAACTACTCTGATTTAAGTTTGAACTACTCCTATATAGATTATATCTACTTTTAGGATAGAAAAGAAATAGAAATCAAGTCATGTATTGACTTGTTAGTCCCTTACAATAGAGTCATTAATGGCAATTTATAGAAAAAATGAAGAAAAAAACTTCCATTAACCACCACCTAAATAACTACTTTTAACTTTCTAAATTTTCCATCTTATTTCTTACAATACCATGTGTCTTCCATCCCTTAAATTTTCAAAACTTGTCTTAACTTTTCTTTAACTTCCAAGATAATAATAATAATAATAATAAGTAATAAAAAATTTAAATCTAGTAATAATTGACAAAAAAATTTATTTATGATGCAAACAAATTGCAATAATATTGACCCACTTACTTAGCTAATTAAGAGATCAGCAATGACCCACGTGACCACGTAAGAAGTGCCACATAATAATCTGAGACTGATCAATAATTTTTTGAAGGTTGGCCTTGGGGGATTAATGGGGTTAGTGGGCATCATTATCTAATAAAAATAAAAATAATTTAATATTAAAAAATGATATACAATTTACTTTCTAAACTCACTTTTTAGATTTAGTAATATGTCAACAAAATAATTAATTAATAATTAAAAACTAAATAAGAGAGAATCGATTTAAGTATTTAATAGATAATTGTTTGCAGGTACCTTTTTTTTTTTTTTTTGATCAGTAAAGAAAAAAATTTCATTAACAATATGCAATTAAAGGTACAGGAAGATGACATGCATAGAGAGAGATTCGAAAAGTACAAATTACCCCTACTACTGCTGCTTGCATCCATACAACCAACCCCTTGGCCTCACAATTTTTTTTTTAAACAAAATAAAAAACAAACCAAATAAAATAAAATAAAATAAAAAATTAAGGACTTAACTAAAAAATAAAATGCATGACCTACACAACCCAAAACAAAAACACCCATACTGCTCCTGCACTCCTTTTTTCAACAAACCAAAATCTTATTTTCAACACCGATGCTAATACACTCCTCTTTTCAACAAACCACACTCTACTTTTCAACCCAAATCACTATTCTTTTCACCAACCCACACTCTTTTATTCCAACGAAAGCTATAATACTTATCTTTTTAATAGCCCACACAAACCAAAAGCAAGACCCCTATGCTTGAAGTACACTGATTCGTGGCATGAAAAATCGTGAAGCAGGCGTAAGGAACTCTACCACCATGTAGTTTCATTGAACCGATTGAGAACCACCATCACACCTCCCATGGCTGAAAGAACCATGGCCTGAAAACTCCCTTGACCAAGGACTATGGCTGAAACACACCCAAGGACTCCCATGCCTACCTCTCTGCCGAACGCGCCTACCATGACTGATAAACATCCATGACCAAAGCTACCTTGGCCGTAACCGGACACTCCAAAGACGATCAAAAGCCATCGCCATAGCTGAACAAGACCCACAACCATCTCCACTTCCATAGTCGGATCACATCTTATTTTATGATCCAAACATTGAACACACCCACTGCAGAAGCTTCTATCATGAGGATCCAAACACTGAACAATCGCTGAGACACCTCCATACATCTGGATGAAGTTTACCCCTCAAACTCCCACTCGAAGAGGAACGCTCGAATGATATCCTAGATAGATCTGGATCGACTTCGACACCCATGTTTCTCCCCGTACAAAGCGTCGATACTTCTCCATTAATCTGAACTACAGTTCACCCCTCAATCTCCTACTAGCAAATGAGAGCTCGAATGAAGACTCTAACCAAATCTAGACGTCCTCTATGCCAGTCCAACACTCGAAAGTTTGCTGAAAAAATTTTATTTGAAAAAATAATTTTTCAAAGATACACCACCTAATCACACAATCTAAAATACCTCAATCCAAGTGTGTTGTTGTTAGTACCTCACCAAGCGATCCAAGTGTCTCGCCTTCAAAGTGATTCACGTCTCACCCTCTTACTTTTATTATTTGTGTGTATTTTTCTACAGACCTTAAAAATTATGATGACCAATTTTTGTATCAAATACGTCTGATATATACACAACACATAATAGAGTTTGCATGTAGGTGGTATCCTTAGGAATCTCTATCTTTTAGTTGTGGAGATAAGATAAAAGATGTATCTTTTATCTTGAATTTGCAGGATACAACTTATCCAATTTTTCATTTAATTATCTTTTAAATATAGAACTTTAACTAATTGTAATAATGTCCATCAAAGCATTACAATTAAACCCCTAAAAGTAGAGAATTACAAGTGAGGCCCTTTCTTACAATTGGTCACAAACTTCCTTCCACCAAACTAGATTCCACATGAGCTACTAGGTATGGACAAATTTATCACCATAAAAAACCCTAACTCATGTAGGGGAGTTCTAAATTTTTCCTTCTTCTAATTGGACCCCAAAAATATTTTTCACAAATATACTTTTATAATTATACATGTACCAATAAAAAAAATATGAAAAGTTACCGGCCAGTTTTCTTTTGATCCAACGTCAATAAGAAAAATTATTTGAATATACTTTCTCACTTTGAGAATGGTGGATTCCATATTAAGCACCTATATAAATCAATTACCACCCACATAACCCAACATGTCCATGTGCAGCCTTTGGTTTGGCATCACCGAATGACAATATGAAAGTTAAATGAATAGTAAATAAATTTATACAATCCTCTCAAGTCAAAGGAAAATAAGTGCATTATAATAGAACTATCTTTTAAACTGACAATGATCATTCCATAAGTGTTCTCAAAACTGATTCAGTTCTGAGCATGTACTTATTGCATAGCACCTACTTATTTGCCTAAGGTCAATACCTCAATGATGGAGTTAATCATTGTATCATATAGTAGCAAAATATGTGTAGGCCATAGTAGTGCGACACCTAATTACACCCATAGTCTAGAACATTAATTGGGTCTACAAGGCACCAAAAAATCATAACTCCCAGCTTTGTTCATTAAACATTAGCATGTTTTTCTACAATGTTACCCAAGGGACCTTATGTTCACATCATATGTAATATTAAATATAACATTGCCCAGAATAATAATATACAAAAGTGCAAAATAAAAGAAATTTATTTAATCAGTTAATATAGTCAACTTATTGGTTTTTGAGGGCACAAATACTAATAACACCAACCTCCTTCTCTATATTGACCCCTGTTCTAGGCATCCCCTGTTGAAAACAACACACCACTGCTACAACCCCCATAAATCATCCATAGCGTGCACGGAAACACCAAAAAAATAAAGATCAACAGCAGCACACAGAGCACACATATGTGGGAAAATAATGAGGGAATCAAGTTTGTTAACAGGAAAAACCAACACACAAACACAGGAAAGAGCTGGGCTAGCCAACCACCATAGCCAAAGGCGGTAGCCGGCAAGCCAAAAAGTAAGGCCTGGGGTAGAGGTTTTTAGAGAGAGATAAAGGTTTTATTTGCCCTAGTACCTCTCCTTGGGGAGCACCGGCTCTCTTTGCCAAGAAGAAAGATGGTGCACTACGACTTTGTATTGATTACCGAAAGTTAAACGGGTAACTATTAAGAACAAGTACCCAATGCCACGCATAGATGATTTGTTTGACCAATTGAAAGGGTCTTGTTGTTTCTCTAAGATAGATCTGAGATCGAGTCATCACCAGTTAAGGGTAAGGAAGGAAGATATCCAGAAGATGCCATTCCGTACGCGGTATGACCATTATGAGTTCCTAGTGATGCCTTTTGGGCTAACCAATACACTAGCCATGTTTATGGACTTGATGAACCAAATCTTCTGTGAGTTCTTAGTCCACTTTGTGGTCGTATTTGTAGATGACATCCTGATCTGCTCACCCTCTAAAGAAGAACATAAGGAACACCTGCGAGTTGTACTTGAGCTGCTTAGAGCCCATAAACTATATGCTAAGTTTGGAATATGTGAATTCTGGTTGAGTGAAGTAAAGTTCTTAGGCGACGTGGTATTCAAGGAAGGAGTGATTGTAGACTCATCCAAGATAGAAGCCGTATAAGATTGGGAACAACCCAAGAATGCCTTTGAGATTTGCAGTTTCTTGGGATTGGCTGGGTATTATTGTTGATTTGTTAAAAATTTCTCTAGACTAGCTTCGCCATTAACTAGACTGACGAGGAAAGGAATTAAGTTTGTGTGGAGTGAGACCTATGAGAAGTCGTTTCAAGAGATTAAGGTTAGACTTACCACTGCTCCAGTATTGATTATTCCAGAGAGGGGTTTGGGCTATTCGGTGTATTGTGATGCTTCACGGGAAAGTTTGGGTTGTGTATTGATGCAAGAAGGAAAAGTAGTAGCTTATGGCTCACGGCAGTTAAAACACATGAGAGGAACTACCCTACTTATGACCTGGAGTTAGCAGCAGTGATCTTTGCCTTGAAGATTTGGAAGCATTATTTGTATGGTGAGAAGTTTTAAGAATTTTCTAATCACAAGAGTTTGAAATATCTGTTTATACATAAAGACTTGAATCTGAGGCAAATGAGGTGGATGGAGTTTATAGAAGATTATAACTTTGAGTTGAATTATCATTCGGGGAAGGCCAATGTTGTGGCCGATGCCTTAAGTAAGAAATCCATTTGCAGTGAAGCTAGTATTGCCATTCGGGAATGGGAGATATTGGGTGCTATTGGTGAGTTTGACTTGCATCTTAGCAAGTTCGTTGAGTCTACAGCCTTGTTTTCGGTAGTTGCATAACCTACACTTGTGAGCAGAGTGATAGAAATGCAGAGGGGTGATCTTGAGGTAGGAACCCTCTGTAGACAGCCCGCGGGGGGGACCTCGCTACAGCTCGGACTCGATTTGTGTCATGGTTCTTAATCTTGAACCAAAGAGTCCAAATCCGGCAAATCGTTTTGAGAAAACAAATTTTTAGAAAAGAAGTGCCAAACATGGACTGCTTTGCCAGATACAGAGTCGTCACCTAAATATTTTATTTTTGGAAAATTTAGGAAACCTTGACTCGTTTGCCTAAGGCCACGTGTCCGTCATCACCAAAGTTGCCTCGGCTCGGGAACTTGGGTACAATTGGGGAAGGTCACTTTGTGAGCACCCCCGCTCGCCTGATCAAAGATCGGCCTCTACTAACCATGATATCTAGTTTTGAAAACTTTGTGTGCTCTTATTCCGGTTATTAGCCTAGATTACTATGTGATGCGCACAACATACAAGTATAGACTGAGTCGTCTGAATTGGAACAAAACATTTCATGTTTGTTTTTGAAAGATGGTTTGCTACCCGCAGGTAGGCTTAAAATGCAGATTTTGCCACCCTCAGGTGGGCTTAGAAAAGATGGTTTTGCCACTATCTAGTGGGCTTAAAACAAACATTTGATGCATTGTCCCAATTCAAATAACTCAACCTTCCTTCACCCACAGGCATTCAGGCAATTATATCACATAAGCACATAGCCTCATGGTAAGCATGCTATCATGGCAATCACTCACACGCATGCAAGGATGCTAAAGCATAAAACTCACCGAGTACTCCAAGCCAAAACAGAAACTACATTAGAAATCATGCGTGATCCTAAGTATACAGAAATGCCTAATGCAACACATGCAAAAATGCAACTATAGCAGGCTCGGCTATTCTAAACATGGCATATGAGATGCAACAGCTATCATGTATTCAACTTGGAATTGAAATACAAATGCAGTTAGTATGATGCGCCAAGCCCGGTGCATGCAAAACAGATGAATGAATGCAAACATGCTATCATACTGTATGCTAATTGAAACATGCCCTAATCTAACCATCATAAGCAGGTAAATAAAAGGGAAGAAAGACGTGGGGTTGGAAGACATACATCACACTCACCCACACTTATTACAATTATGCCCTCGCGCAGAGGGTCCGAATAAATATGCAGTCCCGAATAAAAGAATATTACAGTCCAAATAATACAGTCCAAAATGTGTACAAATTCCTAATTAATTTACAAATTAACTAAGAAAATAATAAACTGGCATGCAAGCCAGGGACTGCCTTGATTCTGATGAATGATGTATGTTTAGACTGCCTTGCGTGGAAATCCATTGGAATGCCCCAATTAGCCTCTATTTCGCAATGGTTCTTGGAAAGCGCGCCAAGCCTCGGAAGACTGCTGATTCTTGATTTTGCTGCAACAGAGAGCAGGAAAGGGGCATAGCAATGTATTTTCACAAATGTATGCATGCCTCGATTCTCGTGCCACCAATTACGCATCTCGATGCATGATGGCCGAGGAGTCAATTTGCACAATTCAATATGGAATGAATGCACATGAAAACACAACAAAACCTAACTCCATCATGGATGATCCGGAGTGTCGGTGACTAGGGAATTGAGACACGTTCCGTCACTCGGAGTACGGAACGTACCTCGTTTCCCGTGCTCGGGCTAACTCCTATCCCGAACACAATGCAATATGCATAACATGCATGAATGCAACTAAGATACAACCTAACATGCACAATGTTATGAAATGGCATACACGGTGCACGATGCAACATGGCATACACAATGCTCTAATATACAACCTAGCATACACAATGCTATGGAATGAAATGGCATACACAATGCATAATGGACTTACACCAACATGAGTGGACCTCAGCCACACTCACATAAGAGGCCATTAGATGAAAATGAGACACTCGAAATGCGTGCACACGTGTACGCAAACCGAGGATCGAACCTACGGCACAGAATACCACTCTAACAAGACATGGCGAGACATGGAATATGGCATACTATCATGCAAATTTCAAAGGCAAAATGAGATGAAAAACAGCCCCAAAACATGGCAAAATGGTACCCGATGCATGGAACGAGTCCCGAGACATGAAATTTGGCGCATGAAATGGCCTATAGCTATGCAATGCATGCATAATTTGAATATGAAGTGTAAAGACAGAAGCAAGGCAGCCCCAAAACAAGCATGTTTACAGTTTAAATCAAAGCCAAACAGTGAGCATAGATGGGGCTAAGCTATCATTCAAAAATGGCCCCGAAAGCAAGATATTGAAGCAACTCACAGATGCTGGCCCCGAACAGAAAAGGGGCCTTCTAAGATATTGAAGAGGGGCCAAAAATATGATGTTTTACAGTTTATGAATAACCCCAAAAACAGATACAAGTATGCTCAAAATGCTATGCAAAATAAGGGCCAAAATGGAGATAAAGAAGCAACTGATACATGATGGTCCCAAACAGGTAAGGGCCCTTCAACAATGTTGAAGAGGGGCCCAAAATATGACTTTTTACAGTTGATGGCCGAGCCCAAAATAGTGTACAACTATGCTCAAAATGCAATGCAAGATATGGCCTAAAAGAGAGGCTACAACACAAAGTATACAAATGATGCTCCAAACAGCAATAGACCCTTAATGAAACATGGAGAGGGGGTAAAAAAAAAAGGCCATTTTCAGTTCGGACCAAAGTCCAAAAATAGAAGCACAGAGGGCTAATGAATCATGCAAAAATGGGGCCAAAAGATGGATACAATGGCAAGTGATATATGGAGGCCCCAAACAGTGATGAGCCCTTCAACAATGTTGAAGAAGGGCTCAAAATAAGCTAATTCACAGTTTACAACATGCCTCAAAACAGTTTACATATAGGTCAAAAACAACATGCAAGGAAATGACATATAAGAGGGATAATGAAGTAAGTGCCAAATGGGGGCCTCATACAGTGAGAGGCCCTTAATCAAAGATGAAATAGAGCTAAAAAAAATACTACTTTCAGTTATGGCCGGAGCTCAAAAGTATAAGCAAGAAGGGCTAAGAAATAATGCAAAAATGAGCTCAAAAGAGGGAGAAATCAACTCACCCTTGTAGACCAACTCTTTGACAACCTTTGGACCAAGAAATGCTGCCTCCTAAGCTTTGAGAAGACCTTCCAAGCTGCTAGAATGGAGTGGTGGTGTGATGCTAGGTGATGGTGTAGAAATGAGGTAGGATTTAGGAGGTTTGGAGGGTTGAAATGAGAGAGATAGAGGAGGGGTGTAATGCAAGCTTGAAGCAAATTTTTCCAACCCCAAAACCAGACCTGGGATGCTGGTTATATAGGCCAAAGAGGGGGAGAAAGAGGGGGAAAAAAAGGGAGGGAAATCACTCCAAGTTTCCCTCAAAAAATTGCCCCCCCGATACAGAATCTGGGAGGGAATAAAGTGCATTTCTATGATGTGCCAGGTGTAAGGATGCTGGCCGGCTGGTTATTGAGGTTGCAGGTGGCTGGCCGGCCAAGGGTCAAAAAGGCCAAGTATGATTAGTGGCCGGCCACCATAGATTGGTGGCCTCCCATGTGTCCTCAACACAACCCTGTGGTTGAAAATTGGCAACTGTGAACCATGAGAGAGAACAACCCACTTTTCAAAGGGGTTCAAAATGAATTACTAGCCGGCCACCAAATATTGGTGGCCTCCCAGATGTGTACATCACAAATATGGGGGTTAGGGTTAAAGAAAATGGCCCAAAGGTGGTCAACATTGGCTTTGAAGTGAGAAAAAACGGGCATCGGAGGGCGATGATGGAATATAATTGGTTGCCGGAACAATTACTGGCCTCCCACCCTTCTACGACCTTCCTGGTGATGAAACAGAGGTCCTTGCCAAAAATGAACGAAAACCGATGCAGAATGAAGGTTTGGGGGCCGAAACGCGCAGTCCGGGGCCCCGAAAACTGATTGTTAGGCACCGGGAGTGGTGTTCGACCACGAAGTTGGTCTCTCGGACCGCAGTGTCCCTCAAAAGGGAGTAAATAAGATGCATGCCAAAAACCGGAGCAAACGGAGGTGGTTAGGCGGTCCCAAACCGAGGCATCCGGCCTGACGGCTCCGAAAACCGGGAACCGGACTCCGAAATGGGCAAAATGGCCTACAGCCACAAAACGTAGCCCACGGCCACTGAGAGATGGTCTACGAGACCTCTCCCTCCCTTTGGGAAGAGAAACAGAGAAAAATTAAGTCTGGTTCGCAAACCGAGGCCAAGTACAAAAAGGGTTCGGAAGTCCGGAGGCAAGGCTCACGGCCGAGACTCTGAGACTTCTGAACGAGCACAATATGCAACATCACTGAGTGCTCAATCAGTGACGTCTGAGTCTTAAGGTCGGTCAAAAATGGGGTGTCTACACCCTCTAGGAAAAGATCTCTAGTGGGAATGTAGAGAAAGGCTTGAACATATATTCTGACTCGAGTGTTAGATACCTTGATCGTCTTTTCATGCCGAAGTCCTGTCGAGAGGAAGTACTCCGAGAGTTTCACCACTCACGCCTTGCGGTGCACTCGGAAGGCACAAAGATGTATCGTGACCTTAGTTGCCAGTTTTGGTGGAGGGGTATGAAGAGAGATGTAGCCTTATTCATTTCGAGGTGCCTTACTTGTCAACAAGTGAAGGCCGAGCATTAGAGGCTAGCAGGTTTGTTGCAACCCTTGCCTATAACCGAGTGAAAATGGGAGTGTATAACAATGGATTTTGTTGTGGGTCTTCCGAGGACTCAATGGAGTAATGGCGCCGTTTGGGCGGTAGTTGATCGATTGACCAAGTCAGCGCACTTTGTGCCTATGCGCACGAGTGACTCAGTAGATTATCTACCCGACCTTTATGTTAGGGACATAGTGAGGTTACACAGGGTTCCTATAATGATTGTTTCAGATAGAGATATGTGTTTTACGGCTCGTTTATGGCAGAGCCTACTGAATGCTTTGGGCATAAGTTTGACATTTAGCACCACATATCATCCTCAGACTGACGAGCAGTCAGAGAGCACCATACATATTCTAAAAGAAATGCTTCGAGGTTGTGTCCTTGACTTTAAGGGGTTGTGAGAGAAGCACTTTCCCTTGGTAGAGTTTGCCTATAACAATAGTTTCCAGTCGAGTATTGGCATGACACCGTTTGAGGCCTTGTATAGCCGACAATGTAGATCTCCTACGTGTTGGGCCGAGGTGGGCGATGCACCTATGTTAGGTCTAGAGTTAGTCCAGGAAATGATGGAGAAACTTGCACTTATCTATAAAAGGTTAGTCATGGCTCAGAGTCGTCAAAAGAGCTATGCCGACCGTAGGAGGAGGCCATTATCCTTTGAGGTAGGAGATCACGTCTTCTTGAAGATATCACCTAGACGGGGTTTGATGAGATTTGAAAAGAGTGGGAAGTTGTCTCCTAGGTTTATTGGGCCTTTTGACATCCTAGAACGGATTGGGGAGGTAGCTTACCATTTGATATTGCCGTCACAGCTCTCCGGGGTTCATAACATATTCCATATCTGTATACTCGGGAAGTATGAGTCGGATCCTTCACACATGTTGGACTAGACGGAGTTAGAGGTAGATGAGGATGTCTAGTACGAGGAGAGACCGGTAAGAGCCTTGGAAACTCGAGACCAAGTCTTGTAAGGCAAGGCAATTCCTTTGGTGAAAGTGTTATGAAAATATCATGGGGTTGAGGAAGCAATTTGGGAACGTGAGTTGGAAGTTTGTGAGAAGTATCTGGACCTATTTGTTGATATTTGAGCATGTATTGAGAACTTTATTATGTTGATGTAATGTAACATTGTATATGTTTTGGAAATGTGAATTGTATATTCAGTATTGAGAGCTTGTTTATCATGTTGATATGAATGAATGACCAGTGGAAGGGTCATGGTGATGAAATTGAATTACTATCATTGGGTTAATTGGTCTAAACTGGATTTTAAATGTTTAGTTTTAATTTCGGGGATGAAATTCCCTAAGGGGGGGAGGTTATAGCGTTCTTGGTTTAGACCTGACCCATTATATGTTTTGGATCTAGGTTTCATTGCCTTATATAGTGGTTTATGTCTTATTTTCCTTGTACCTCTTCAAGTTGGCTTTTGGGTTGTGTTGGTTGTGTTTGGAATAGGTTGGTAGCTTGTTTTCAAACTATTGTTGCCCAGAATTTTGCTCCTACGCTTGAGCGTCACTTCTTACACTCAAGCGGTCTTTGTGAACTCTTAGTACTTTTAAAGGTCCATAAAACTACTGAAAAGTGTTATTCTTCGCTCGAGTGATGTTTTGTGCGCTCGAGCGGCCACTTTTTGCGCTCAAACGCTGGCCTTCTGTCTATAAAACTACTGGAGTTTTGTATTTCATGCTCGAGCGACAACTTCTTGCGCTTGAGCGGTAATGCCTTTTCCTTTATGTCTTGACGCTCGAGCGTCACTTCCTAAGCTCGAGCGGTAACTATTTTTGTGTCTTACGCTCGAGTGGTCTAAGTGTATAGTAGTCCGAAAAGGTCATTTTTTACATCACTTTTTCATTTCTGTCTCTCTAAACTTTCTAAAAACCCTAGATCTACACACACTCTCTCTAAAACTCACATTCTCTCTTCTAAAACATCTAGATCCATTGATCTCTCTACCCTATTACATTTGAGAAAAAGGTAGAGCTCACTTGGAGCTTTATTTTCATCCGAACAAAGTTGGGTTTCGGCGTTGTTGAAGTTTCTTCACTCTCTCTCTCTCTCTCTCGTCTTCTAAGCTTGAGGTAGGGACTCTTCACACTCTTGTATGAGTTTTTCCTTAGTTATTTCTATTTCAAAAGATTATAGTGATTTGGGGTTTTTTTGATAAAACCTAGGGTTTGGAATCAAAACGAAAAAGAGAGGTTTGCAAATGGTTTCTTAGAAAAACTTGTAGGTATGAAATTGGAATTGATACATATTAAAATGAGGTATTTCCTACATTGAAATTGATTTTCAAAGAGAAAGGGATTTTGCCCTAAAATATGAATGTTTGAGATTGTAAAGAGAAAATGGACTTAATGTGGAGAATTATGAGATTGAAGTAATGTTGATGATGATGGTGGAGCTGGATATGTGTTATCACTCCCATCTTGAGATTTTGGAAAAAGTGCACCTTTAATGAAATTTATTTATCTATTTAGAGATATCTGTTTTGGGCTATCGGTGGAAGATAGCTATGAGGGTTGTAAAAATTGCATGAGAATTAGGTGAATTAAAATTGATTTCTCATCATTGTGCATTGAACATTGTTACTCATTTAATACATTGAAAATGTATATGATTTTGAGAAAAAGGGGTGAACGTGAGAAAGAGGTGTATATCACCAAATCAAGTTAGCTTGTGTGTCTAGGGTAAAAGCCCCGAAAAATGCGCATATACATGGGTGTCGGTTCCTGTAGACGAAATATCCGTAAAGTGGCAATAGTAGTGCTCGTATAGGCTACTTTTACATGGGTGCCGTTTGATGGTTTCCCGGATAAAATATCCGTGAAAGGTTGTACTGGTTTGAGATTTCCCCCTTCTTTTTATTGTAAAAGAACATGGTTTTGAGAATTGTGATATAAACCTAGCATAACATGGCTTTTGAAAAGTGAGATAAATGTTTTGGTATTGGCATTGCATATGCATAAAACCTTATGGCTTTGTTAAGATTTGTACATTGTGTTATAGTGTTTCTATTGGACTTTAGCTCACCCTATGTGGGAAAAACCATTTTCAGGTCTTGATGATATGCCTCCACCAAGGACTTAGCTTGGGAGGACTGTGGAGCTGAAGGCTTAATGGCTTTATTTTGTATTTAATTTTGAACAAGCCTAGGGTTTTATCTATATTGAACTTAAGACTCATTTTTGATGTGCCCAAGCATTGACTTGGAAAGATGTAAGTATTTACGACATATTATTATCTGTTTAGCTTTTGTTTCTTTTATTATCGTGTAACACATGCTAAAGATTCAGGATGTACTGTTTATGAATGTATATTGTATGTGTCACCTATGTATATCAAACTCTGATTAATGAAAGCTTATTAATTCATTTATGCTGCTATTTTTTAGTTATCATGAGATGGGTATATTGTGTTTATTTCGGGGAGTTATACTCTGTTTTGAGAGGTAACTTCTTGTTATTCAATTATATTGCAAATGCGTTGATTGATACTGGTGCATCATATTCCTTTATATCGTCTGCATTCGCATAAGTTTTGGGGTTAGAGGTGCCTCAGTTAGCGTCTCCGCCCAAGGTAGAGTCTCCAGTTGGGAGTAAGGTTGACTTGGATTGGGGATGTCGTGGTTGTGAGATAGAGGTTGTCGGGGCGCCGACTTTCTTTTGCATTTGTGTTGTTAGACATGTCGGGCTTTGATGTCATTTTAGGCATGGACTAGTTGTCTTGGTATCGTGCTATTATTGATTGCTACCGTTAGAGAGTTACGGTGTGCACCTCAGGTGGTGATTGTTTTTATTTTTTGGGGACCGAGTTAATAGAGTCTTATCGCGCGTCTATGACCCTTGTGGTAGGAGTGAGCTTAGTTGTCTTCTAGTAACTCTCTTGGATAACGAGAGTGATATGGTTTGAGTTGAATTACTGAGGGTAGTTTGTGAATACTTGGATGTTTTTCTCAAAGATCTCACTAGTTTGTCACCCCATCGGGAGATCAGTGCCTGACACGACATCAATTTTCATGGCACCCTATAGATTTGCACCTATCAAGTTATGTGAGCTGAAGATTCAACTCCAAAAGCTGTTAGATAAAGACTTCATTCGCCCTAGTACATTGCCTTGGGGAGCATCGACTCTCTTTGCTAAGAAGAAGGATGGCACCTTGCAACTGTGTATTGATTACCTGAACTTGAACCTGAACCGGGTAACTGTTAAGAACAAATACCCATTACCTTGTATAGATGATTTGTTTGACCAGTTGCAAGGGTCTTGTTGCTTTTTCAAGATTGATTTGAGATCGGGTTATCACTAGTTGAGGGTGAAGGAGGGGGATATTCAGAAAATGACATTCCATACATAGTATGGCCAATACAAGTTCTGAGTAATGCCTTTTGGTCTAACCAATGCACCGGCTTCGTTTATAGATTTGATGAATAGGATCTTTTGCGATTTCTTATACTTGTAGACACCCTATTTTTGACTGTCCTCAAGACTCAGATGTCATTGTTTGTGCACTTGATGATTGTGTTTGTTTGAGTTCGTTTTGAGTACTTGAAGTCCTTGGTGGAATGCCCTGCCTTTGAGCCTTGAAACCTTATCTGTTTTGTGCTTCGTTTTGGACCAAAAGCTTGTTGTTTTAAGTCTAGAAGAGTGGGTAACCTGTCAGCCAGCCCCATAGGCTGTCGGCCTTGGCTTGTGCTTGTTGGCTACCAGTGGTGGCCGATGGCCACCAGCCTCATTGTCCAGATATTTGTTGACAGTTGTGCCAGCTATTGCACACTAAGCTGCATCTCCATACATGTGTATGGCAGGATGTTTCTAAGCTCAAGGGGTGTTTTTCTATAAATACGGGGGTTCCTCCCCCATTTTTGGAGGTTAGCAATTTTAGACCAAAAATTTCTCTCTCTCTCTAGAATTCTATCTCTCTCTTGTTATTTTGTACACATTTGCTCACAAATCCTTTGTTTTTGCATATCAACCCTTGACCAAATACTCTGACCTTTGAGCTGAGATTACTTAGGAATTCCTTTGAGCTCTAGAAGGAGGTTTCAGCTCAAATTTGTGCCTAATTTGTGCTTTGCTTCAAAGGTATAGCACTTACCATGTTTACACTTGTTTTGTATCTTTGTTTTGCCATCTATTTCAACTAGTTTTTTTTTGCTGATTTTGAACTGTCAAAAACTCTATTTTTATGGTTTAAAGGTGTTGGTTTGAGGCTATTTTAAGTTAAGGGGTGGTCCACCCTTCTTGCTCCTTTGCTTGTTAAGCTTTTGTGCTATTATCCATCACTTTTAAAATAACTTTTTTAGGCCTTTTAACAACTGAATTTTAGAGGTTTTTCAGTGGTAAAAATCTCATTTTGAAGTCTAAAATTGGAGGGGTTAGCCTTCCCTCCTTATGTCTTGTTTGCATGCCTAGTTAGCCTCATGCATTAGCTTATTGTTTTAGGTTTTTCCGGCTTAAGTCCAGCATGTTTTAGACTATATTTAAGGCTGTTTTGCCTCTGTTTTTGGTTGTTTGTTTCATTTGAGCCTTGCATGGCATGGTTGTAGTGTAATTTCCTTCACTAGCTTGGTGCTTTAGAACTTTAATCACCATTGTTTTGAGTTAATAGCATGTTTTAGTGTTGTTTTGCACTTAATTTCAGCACTTTAATCTCTGCAATCTCCCTCAATTCTTCACCATTTTGTTGCTTTGAAAGTGGTTTTAAACCCCTTGTTTGCCTAAGTGTGAAATGGAGGTGTTGCACCTAATGGTTTGATCTCCCAGGGGATTCATTACCAACAGTGTAATACGTCTTTCATGCCCAAAGTAACTTGTGGTTTGAGCCATCTTTCCCTTAGAGGACATTCACTAATGGACTAAATGGATTAAAGGATGATTTGGTAATTAAAATGAGTAAACAAAATTGGACAAGCAAAAGAGGCAAGAAAAGCGTTCTTTATGTTGCATTGCATGTGTTCGAATCGGATGTTAGTTTGAATGCAAGGAAAATGGAGCATTTCATACTCAAAAGTGGTGAAATGTGCTATTTTCCTTGGTCTCCATTGCACTTGATCATGCATGATAGGGTGGTGGTCTTTTAGAGTCTTGTTTTGCATTTATTAAGCTTGTACAAGCTTGGTTCCTTAGCCATCATGTATGGAAATTGCTTGGTTAATGGTTTGAGGGCCAAGGGTTATACTCCTTTGAGCTTGTTCGATGATAAGGAGGGTGACAGTACAAACAATCCTTGAGAATACATTGCTTTGCCTCTATTTGCTCTCTGTTGCAGCAAGAGTAAGTTCAGGACAACAGTGGCCGACCGACCATTAGCAATGGCCAACGGCCACTAGCAGTAGTCGACTGGCCACCAATGGTAGCCAACGGCCACCATTCGTAACTGACCAACCATCAATGAAATTTGCACAGTGTGTTGGTAAGTTGGAGCAGAGGTGTTCTGGAAGTTGGCAACTTTTTCAGTGTTCAAATGCGCAAACAGAGGCATTTAGCAGCAAAACAGTGGCTTATCAGGTGCAAACCGAGCATGCATGAGTCTCTCTCACTTCCCGGGATTAGCTAATTAGTTTAATTGGCAATAGTTTGAATACATGTTGTAATTAATTAGTTATAGCTAATTAAGTTGTAAATAATTAGTTAGTTTAACTAGTTATTCAATTTTGGTTTGTAATAATTAGTTAACTAGAGTAGTTAATCAATTCATTTTGAAATAATTGGTCTTATTAGCTTAATTAAATTAGCTTAATTAGATTAGCGTAACTAGTTGGTTAGCTTATTCATTTAGACCCTCCTTTGCGAGGGCATAATGTTGTAATAAGTGTGTGTGTGTGTGTATGTCTTCCAACCCTGCGTCTTTCTTCATTTTATTTACCCGCTTTTGATGGTTAGATTAGGGATCATGTTTAAATTAGCACATCGCATGCTTGCATCCATTCATTTGTCTTGCATGTATCGAGACTTAGCGCATCATTCAAACTGCATTGCAATTTTAATATCTTATTTGAATACGTGTTTAACCGCATGTTATTTAAATTTCTTCATATGCCATATTTAGTAGCTGAGCCTATTAATTGCATTATCGCATATGTTGCATTAGGCATTTTGTATAGTTAGGAATCATGCACTATTTTCTAACTCATATTTTCCTAGCTTGGAGTACTAGGTGAATTTTAATGCTTTAGCATATCGCATGAGTGTGAATGTTGCCATGATTAGCATGCTTGCCATGAGGCTATGTGTTTAAATGCTAAATTATATAAATGCCTGTGGATGAAGGCTTGTTGTTTGAATTAGAACGATTCAACGAATGTATGTTTTATGCCCACTTTGTTGAGTGGCAAATCATGTTTTAAGCCCACTATGTTTGGTGGTAAATCTGCAAATTTTAAGCACACTTGAGGTGGCAACTTCAAACCATTTTCACAAAAAACAAACATGAGTTGAATTGTTCCAAATTGAGCAAACTAGTCTATACTTGCTTGTGCGCATCACATAGTAAAACTAGTTTAATAACCGGAATAAGAACGCATAATGTTTATAAAAAATCATATTATGATTAGTAAAGGCTGATCTTTAATCGGGCGAGCAGGGGTGCTCAATTCATGACCTTCCCCCCTCGTACCCAAGTTCCCGAGCCGAGGAACCTTTGGTGATGACGGGTACATGGCCTTCGGCACAAGTCAAGGTTTCCTAAATTTTCCCAAAAATAAAATATTTAGGTGGCGCCTCTGTATCTGGAAAAGTAGTCCAATTTTGACATTATTTGATTTAAAATCGATTTTCCAAAATGATTTTGACTCTTTGGTGTTTATCAGTTTCACATTGCACTTATGAGACTAGATTTAGAACTGCGGGAGTCCGAGTTGTGAGGCTTTCTTTTCAAACCTTTCCGAAAGGCATGGTGCGAGAAAAAGGCGAGCCCACAATTTCTAGCGACTCTGCTGGGGATTTAGAGAATTTGACTCGAACTCGTGATATGACTTTTTATTTACACTTATGTGTTTCTTTATATTTGCATTTGTATTAGTGTGCCTAAGTCACAGTGTTTGCCATCTGCTATTCCTGAGTGGCTTGCCGGAGGCTTGCTTGGAAAAGCTTGCCAAAAGGCTGACTGGTTACGGGTTCTGCCACGATGGGAACACAACCCTTGGATCTGGACTAACGCTGTACCGTTTGATCATTCTTTCACTTCTCGGTGTTAGGTATGAGAGGTATTTTAGGTAGTCTTGCTGAGGTACCCTTTTTGACCAATCGACCTAGTTGCATATCAGAAACCATAGAGATCGTTCCAAACTAGGACATGTTGGTTACCCGAATGCAGAAATTGTATGAAACCGCTTGCTTTGCGTTGTGAATCCCTAGCTTCTGATGAAATTAGGACAGGGTAACCCTACCCCATCATAGGGGTGTTTTGGCTCTCACTTGCTTGATATATGCTTTTGGAGTGAAACTCTACAGGAATGTATGTATCAATTGCAAGTCTGGGTATCAGTTTTGGGGTAGAAATCAGTGTTGAGTACAGTTCTCCAACTCATGATTGCAACTACGTGTTGTTTGTGTCTAAGCCGAGGTGCTGTGCGGTTTCTGATTTTTGTTTTTTTTTTTGCTTTATTTTCTTTTTGCAAGGTAGTCTTTCACCATTGCTTTTGACGATTCAGTTGTGCCCCAAGCACTCTGTACCCGAGTAAGGCGACTTTACCGATTCGGGGATCTTGTAAGAGGACAGCTAGTGTTTGCTTCACTCCCACCAGTTACCAAACGGAAGAGGGTTAGGCATAACTCACCAATTCAGCAGTCACCAATTTAGCAGTTACAGTTTACTTCGCCTGTGCTCAGTCAGGCCCAGTCATCTGCTTCTACCCCAGAAAGAGAGTACACACTAATTCTGATAGCTCAGGATTCTGCAGTCACCATGGAAGATATGCTTCACCAGCTCCAGCAGACTATCGAAACTATGCAGCTAGATGTTGCCTAACAAACTGAGGTCTCAGCTCGCCAAGCTGAAATCCTAGCTCGTTAAGCAGAAGTGATAGAAAGGCTTCAGTAATAGCAGCCACAACCGGCAGTAGCCTCTGCTTCCCATGCACCCCCCGCGGGTATCCCAGCGCCCGGGGTCACTATTAATGTCCAGGGGCAGACATTCTGGCAGAGCCAATCCCACCTCAGACCTCCAAAGCACCAATTTATCAAATGGAGGCGCCATTTGAATTCGAGGTCGACCCTACTGCACTGAAAGTGAGCAAGCTGGAAAAGCTCTTTAAATGGGCACAGGACATGAATTCAATCCCTGACATAGAGGATGGCTATACAGATTCCGCATTGACTCTGCCAGATAGATTCAAGATACCGCACATAGACCGATTTGATGGTTCCGGGGATCCTATGGTCCATCTACGGCTGTTCTCTGACATCGTATGACCAATGGGACTCTTTAGACTACAAAAGTTATACCTCTTCGGCCAGACCCTGTCGGGTATAGCGGCCATTTGGTATGCCAAACTTGAAGACTCTATGAAGAGAAACTGGGAGGAAATGGCTGAGGCTTTCATAGCGCAGTACTCCTACAATACTTAGATCGAGGTCACTACTCGTGATCTCGAAGTAACTCACCAGGAGCCAAATGAGGGCTTCTCGAATTTTGTGACCCGGTAGAGGGCCAAGGCCTCTATGACGACTATTCGGCCATCTAGTAATGGTGGTCCATAACTTGCAAGGAAGATTATTACAGAAAATGATAGTCTTGCTTTTGTCTACTTTTGCTGAGTTCCACGAAATAGGGGTGCAAATTGAGGATGCAATGAAGCTGGGGCTGATAGACAGTGAGAAGGAGCAGCCCAAAAGGGCTTTCATATGTAGTTCCAATGCGACTACTAGCGGTAGTGCAGCTGTAAGGCCTTCAGATGTGAGCATGGTCACCACCACACCCAAGACTGCTAATCCCTTTGCTGGCACATCTAATACAACCACCCAAACCTCCAGCCATCAAGCCCAAGGCCAGGGTCTTCACACCGCTCTATATGACCTTATCTGCAGCCCTGAGGGTCCTGACCAGAAAAGGGTATCTGAAGCCATTAGAACAATGCCCATAAACCAATCCTCTCCCTCTGAAACACAACCTGGCTAAATACTGTGCTTTTCACCAATAGCATGGTCATGATACTGATTAGTGCTTTAGACTGTGTCATAAGATTCAAGATCTCATTGACAATAAGGTGATAGCACCTCCTGAAAAACCCAATGTCACTACAAATCCTCTCCCACCACATAACTAAGCCCCTCCATCTCAACAAATAAACCTCATCCATACACTGGCCATTCCTTGTGACCCCAATATATACATCACCTCCTCCTACCTATCTAAGCTGGCGTTGTTCATCCCTGAGAGCACATACTTGTGCATGATGAACACGTCAACAATCCAAACTGAACCCGTGGTGGTGACAGTGGAAGATGGAGGGAGATCAACTTTGGTGGAGAATACCAGTCCGTTGCTCGAGGGCTTTAAGGATTTATCTGATGGGATGTACGACTAGAGCCTTTATATTGTGCGACCAATCAGGCCAAACCAGAGGAGGAGTTGCCAACAGGAATGGAGGTTACTGTGGTCCAGGAGAATGGCCCAAGCCAGGGATTAGATGACCTAGCCGACCTAGAGGAAGACATCAACAATCTGCAGTTCTTTGATAAGCAAGATTCGGGAGATATGCACATTGACTGGTTTGATCTGAACGGGTCGACAGACAACTCTGGGTGGCTCAGTGATGAGCCTGATGTGGATGAGGGACTTCAACCAAAGCTGGAAGAGCTAGAAGCAGGAACTGCTACGAAGGCCAGAAAGGCCGAAGACAAGGGAAAATTGCCGGAGAGCACCGGTATTAAGAATTTAACTCAGGAATCGGACATTATTAGTACTGCTGACACGGAACAAGAAGCAGTACTGAAGCGGTTTAAACAGGAAAGGGATGAGAATAGTCAAAAAGCTGGAAAAGCCAAACACCCTGCGGGGGATGACTGTGATGTAAGAGTAATTACAACAGACCGGACAATTGCCTATCGGTTATCGAAGGAGTATGTTGGGAAGATGATGATTTGCATCTTGCCCACACCAACGAGGATTGTGGCCAAGACCTGCCAGACGACACTTGGAACTCTGAGGAGATGGATCATATGACTAGAAGCGGGTGGTACTTCAAGCCCCCACACTTGGACTAACCTGAGGCATCCGGGAAGGATAAAGAAGCAGAGAGGCAGAAGGAAAATCAGTTAGAAGAAGAGGCTATATTGAAACAGTTAAAGAAGATTCAAGCAGACATATCTATCTGGGGATTGCTTATGGCTTCGCGAGTGCACAGACAGGCTGTACTGTTAGTGATGGACAAAGCCAAGTTGTCTATTGAGACTACCCCAGAACAACTGGTGGGATTAGTCTTCCCGGGAGGCGCTGCGCCAACTTTAACCTTTTTTGACAAGGAATTGCCGTCAGAAGGCTCTGCACGCAACAAGTCTCTATACATATCCGTAGAGTGCTGAGAGAAGTAGGTGCTGATTGTATTGGTTGACACTGGGTCTGCAATCAATGTTTGTTCGTCTCGCACGGCCTATGCTATTGGCTTGAAGCCAGCAAATTTTGCACATATGGCCTAGGTGATCTGTGCTTACGGCAATATAAGCAGAGAAGTGATGGGAACAGTACAAGTTAGAGTACAAGTTGGCCCAGCTCAACAGGACATCGAGTTCTATGTCCTGGATGTTCTAGCCACTTTCAACTTATTACTTGGGCGACCCTAGCTACATCAAGTAAAAGTTGTTTCTTCCATCCTGCACCAAATGTTGAAGTACCACCGTAGGAAAGGGGTGGCCATAGTGTTCGGGAATTCATCTATACATCCTCTGCCAAAGGTTAATACACCTGTATTGGAGATTGTGCATGGTGAAGAGGATGTTTTCTTTTCTGGGTTTACCTTGGCTGAGGCTCGGGTAGTGCAAACTGTCTTGGCTGTTGATGAGGGCTTATATGTCAGTGCCCGGTTTGTATACCTCATGAACAAGCTACAATATATGGCCAGGATGGGATTAGGCAAAAGTGGTCGAAAAGGCGTCGCTACATTGGCTAATGTACCACATAACCCTCATACCTTTGGTCTTGGCTATACGCCTACCAAAGAGGATTGGGTTTGAAAAGGGAAGGAAATAGCAGGAAGAGCCAAAGCTAAGCAAACTGGAAAGCACTATGAGCTTGTGCACAGGCCAATTCAAGGAACTCTGAACGGCCACTTTGTCCGGGAAGGAGAAAACTTCCCATTTTACAGCTTTCCTGAGCCATGGTTGAATATGGAGAAGCAGTGTGTTCTCGGCTTTGAGATTTTCTTCGACTTGCAGCTGCAAGAGAGTGAGGAATAGACCGAACCAACCGCTGAAGTTGCAAAGAACACAGAAAGTGATTCCAACAGCAGTGAACTTGAGGTAGGAGCAGCATTGGCATGTCTCATTTCGGATCCTTAGATCAACTCAGAAAGCTTGGGGAATGACCTAACCGTTTCCATGATCGGGGATTAATCGGGCTTGAACCCTTCCAGCAGTATTCTGGATGTATCTGACGCACCATCCCTCATCTGGTAGGTCTAGAAAGGCTACCTGTCGAGTAGTTCTGAGTCAGGTAGTAAACCAAAATCTGATTCCACAGAGTCTGTAGAGTTAGAATCAGATTCTGGTTCTTCTTAGTCTGGGTCCGATATTCCTAGGGTTGATAACCTGGATGCCAAGGTTTTGTCTAGGTCGTCTTTTTACTTTTCTTTTGAGTCGGTTGTAATAGAGGAATTGGATGAGCTGGACCTTTTGAATGAAAATGCTGCAGCAGATTTTGAGTACTTTTCCGTGCCTCTTGTTTATTGCATTGATCATGATTTTCAAAATTTTGATGAAAACGATGAGGAAAGAATTCCTCTAGTTTTGAAACATTTGATTGATTGAGAGGATGAGAGGTTTATTTTTAAAGCCCTTGTTGATGAAATCATTGCAATTAATGTGGGTACTGAGAAGGATCCGTGTCTGGTCCAGATCGGGTCCGCATTGTCTTCAGAGGAGCGCGAGCGCTTAGTCACTTTATTAAAAGATTTCAAAGATGTTTTCGCGTGGTTCTACGCAGACATGCCTGGAATCAATCTTGTGATTGTACAGCATCGGATCCCTCTTGACCTCGAGGCCTGACCCATCAAGTAGAAGTTTCGGAGAATACGCCTGGATTGGGCTTTGAAGATTATAGAAGAGGTCACCAAGCAGATAGATGCAGGGTTCTTGCTAATATTTGAGTATCCAACTTGGTTGGCCAACATTGTTCCAGTGCTGAAGAAAGATGGCCAAATTTGAGTGTGTGTGGATTTCAGAGATCTGAACAGAGCCAGTCCGAAGGATGACTTTCCTCTGCCGTGCATTGATGAATTGGTGGACTTCACCACAGGCCATGCGTTGCTCTCCTTTATGGATGGATTTTTCGGGTATAACTAGATTTTGATAGTACCCGAGGATAGAGAGAAGACTGCCTTCACCACGCCGTGGGGAACTTACTACTACAGGGTGATGTCGTTTGGGCTGAAGAATGCTGGGGCTACCTATCAACGGGCTGCAACCACAATGCTATATGATATGATCCACAAAGAGGTTGAGGTATACGTGGACGACATGATTGTTAAGTCTAAGAAAAGAGAGGGCCACTACACCGCCTTAGAGAAATTCTTCCAACGGATCAGAGAATATCGGTTAAGACTGCATCCACAGAAATGCACTTTTGGCGTAACAGCAGGGAAAATGCTGGGGTTCTTGATCACACAGAGGGGCATAGAGGTAGATCCTCCCAAAATCAAGGCCATCCTAGAAATGCCACCACCAAGGACTGAAAACGAGGTGCGAGGCTTTCTGGGTAAAGTGCAATTCATATGACAGTTTATTTCTAAATTAACTTGGATTTGTGAACCACTATTTGGTCTCATGAGGAAAGGAAAGAAATTTCAATGCGATGACCGATGTCAATTCGCTTTCGAGCATATCAAGCAGTATCTTCAGAACCCACCAGTGTTGTCACCGCCGGAGCCGGGAAAGCCCTTGATTCTATATCTATTAGTAACGGACACAACGATGGGATGCATGCTTGCTTAGGAATCTAAGGATAAGGTAGAGAAAGCCATCTACTATTTGAACAAGAAGATGCTGGACTATGAGACCCGTTACACCCCACTCAAGAAGGCTTACTTAGCCTTAGTATGGGCTACTAGGAAGTTGAGGCGCTACCTATTAGCTCACTCTGTAATTCTGGTTTTGAGATTAGATCCCATCAAATACCTTTTCGAGAAACCACTGCTTACGGGTAGGCTAGCTCGTTGGTTGCTTCTCCTCTCCGAATTTGATTTGAAGTATGTCACTCGCAAGTTTGTCAAGGGGAGAACGGTAGCTGAGTTCCTGGCAGATCACCCAGTGGAAGGGAATGAAGCGGTAGAATACCTATTCCCAGATGAAGCTATTCTGCAAGTCGAAGAAGAGATTTGGACAATGTACTTTGACGGAGCGTCTAACTAATATGGTTATGGGATAGGGGTGTTGCTGATAGCACTCGACAATTCCCATATACCTTTAGCCTTCAATCTCTGGTCCAAGGTATCTAACAACAAAAAAGAATACGAGGCATGTATTGCTGTTGGAAGCCGCCCTGGAACTTAGGGCAAAAAGGTTGGACATAATTAGGGACTCGAACCTAGTTATGTCTCAAGCAAAAGGAGATTGGAAGGTTAAAGAAGAAAAGATGAAGATCTATCACCAGACCCTGGATGTTCTGATTCCTAGGTTTGAGAAACTGACCTTTACGCATCTACTAAGAGAGAAGAACAGGTTCACTGACGCCTTATCAACTCTATCTTCCATAATAGACATCCCGTTTGGAGTCTGGATGCGTTCGATTATCATTGAACAGAGATATACATCGGCCTACGAGACCATTGCCGCAATAGATGAAGTACAAGATCAAAACCCCTGGTATTATGATATCTAGAACTTCTTAGAAAATGAGGCTTATCCACTAGGGGAAAATGCCAAAGATAAAAGGGCAATATGGCGAATGGTCGTTCAATTTATCATCTATGGGGGTAAGTTATACAAATGAGGTCATCTGAGAATGCATAAGCTGTGTGTGGATGCGGAGGAGTCAAAGCGCCTAATAGAGGCCATCCACGGGGGAGAGTGTGGAGCACACATGAGCGAAGTAATGTTAGCTCGGAAGATTCTTTGGCAGGGTTATTATTGGTCTAATATGGAGGAGGATTGTATTGGTTTTATTCGGCGATGCCACAAATGCGAAATCCATGCAAATTGCATGAATATCCCGCCGTTGAAGTTATACAACATGACTTCACTGTGGCCTTTTTTAGTCTGGGGAACAGATGTTACTGGGGCAGTTACGCCGAAGAGCTCGAATGGGCATGAGTATATCTTGGTAGCAACAGACTATTTTACAAAGTGGGTGGAAACCCAGTCCTATGCGATGTTAAAAGCAGCGCATGTGGCTAAGTTCATCAAAAACAACATCATTTGCCGCTATGGAGTCCCTAATGAGATTATTTCAAACAATGGCTCCCATTTCAAAAGAGAAGTGATCGACTTGTTGGAGAAATATAACGTGGATTTTCATAAGTCATCTACATATCGGCCGCAAACCAACGGAGCTGTTGAGGCCGCCAACAAGAACATCAAACACATTTTGCAAAAAATGGTTGAAACTTACAGGGACTGGCTAGACAAATTGTCATTTGCTCTCTGGGGCTACAGAACTTCGATTCAGACGTCTACTGGGGCAACTCCATACTCTCTTGTTTATGGGATGGAAGCTATTCTGCCAATTGAAATAGAGGTTCCGTCGCTGAGGGTTTGGTTGAGTGCCAAATAGCAGAAGCGGACTGGCAGCAGAGCAGGTTTGAAGAACTGATGCTATTCGATGAGAGAAGGCTGAAAGCACTGTACCATGTTCAAGGATATGCCAGGGCTTTTAACAAGAAAGTTAAGTCTCGGAATCTTAAGGAAGGGGATTTGGTGCTAAAAGACAACCGAGCTCCCATCCATGACCCTAGGGGCAAGTTCAGACCCAATTGGACTGGTCCTTACATTATCAAGACTATCTGGTCCGGTGGAGTTGTCATTCTTATGGACCTTGATGGCCTAGAATTTTCCCAACCGATCAACATGGACAAGTTGAAGAAATATTCTCGCTACGCCGAAAACCCGACAGGGCGACCTAGGCAAAAGTTAGAGCATAAAAAATTGGAAAAAAGAAAAACTGAGCTGGCAAGGTTGAAAATCCGGAAAGGACGACATTGGCAAAAGTTAGAACGCAAAATGAGACCGTTAATACCCAAGCGAACCTGAACCGAACTACGTAAGGCCTGATTCCCATCTTCGGGATACGTAGGCAACTTTATTCTAAAGTTCGGCTGTAAACACTTCCAAACCAACTATGTCCATATGTTTGATCAAGGCATCTTTGTCTATTTGTTATTTGAAAGTTCGATTATGATCCTTACCTTGAAAGCAGAGCTGACTACAGTGCTGAGCAGTGTTATTCAGTCTAGGGGAAATTTTCTATTTTTAGATTCAGGGTTGTACATCTTGAGGATAGATTCCATGTGTGTCAAGTTGTGATCCTTATCTAAAATTGTTTTGAAAAGTTTTAATAAAATTTGATTTTGTTCAAATTAATCCTTTTACAACTTAGACCATTTTTGGACCAAAACGAAAATTTTCAGTGCCCACAACTTCAATTTCATTGATTTCAATACAAAGTTCTCCAACTCTCGATACAAGTTAAAGTTGCTTTTTATTACATGTATAAAACTTGAAAAGTTAGATCAAAACAATAAACTTGGGGCATAGATGAGTCAGGTGCTCCTGCATCCCCTCCCTGTGCTTGCGGAAGCTTCCGATGCTAAAGTAGGCCCAGTCTATGCTTCTTCTTCAAGCCAAGCCAGGCATTCTTCGAAAAGGGCATAACTGAAACTGGGAGCAGGAGCCAGAAGTTCTCTTGTTCTCCAAGCATTGGGGTATCAAGGCAATTATGAACCTCGGATTGGAAATGAGGCCGGGTACTCTGCCTCTCCTTTTAGACAAGTCTGGTTGTGTCCGAATTGACGCCAGAGCCAGAATGGAAAGTAGAACACACAGTATGTCAAGCCAATCAGCTGAATGCGGGGTTGCCGAGCCATGCTATAGCTTATCTCGGGCAGATCAAACCAGGAACAACGCCAAGCAATGTCAACAGCAGACCTGTTGCACATCTAATGGCACCACCATCTCTCGTTCGAGAAGTTAACTGGCTGTTGGGGGAAAGAAATAGCCTCGTGTTGAATATGCAGAGCAAGAATCCACTACTTTCAACCTATCCATGAGCCATATCTGGGGAGGGATGAAAGAAAAGAGAGATTAATGAATAGAGAGATGTGCGCTGAGAGAAAAGTGAGAAAAGGGCTTTGAGAGAAAAACAGAGCATGAGTGCCGAGTGATATGAGAAACACATATTGGAAAGGGTGGGAAACATTACCTGAAGAAGTAGTAGACTTCCTGCGAATTCGGTCATCTCCCGCCGATGGAAGGCGTCTAAGCCCATCAAAGTCTCGGCTAGTACCAAGCCTATGCAGCTTTTGCCTTCTTTCAAACCTTGCGCCATTTCAACTAGCCGAATTCTAGATCCTCCGAAACTAGGGGCAAGAAGGAAATGCGCTAGCATGCACAAACAAAGGGCGTGTTGCCGAAAACCCTGCCAAAGAAGATATAAAAATTAAGATAATATCGTTTGTATTACAAAAATGTACAGCTACTCTTGAAATTATAATTGTTGTCCATTTTTTTTTAAAACAAATGTGATTCATCAAATATATAGTTATCGATATCCAGTCATCTTAATTTTTTTAACGAATATAATACTTAATGAGTTTTAAAAAATGAACGGTTCGAATCACTAATGCCAACCCCAAAATAGGCCTACCAAATCTACATGCTGTCTCAAATCTGATGGTCAATTTAAAAGAATCCAATCCTAAAAAAATATTTAGAATTTGAATGGATAGCATAGACACATGTGGGAATAAAAAAAATCCAAATATATAATGAATTCGAATCCTTTATACTGCGGAGACAAGTATTTTGAATCTTATACTCATTTTTTATTATTAAAATGTGTTTTGCTTATCAATAAATTGTTTATATGTACAAAATTTAGGATTGCCATTGCTCATAAATATTTTTTTTAATGAAATCACATTTGATAGAAGCCACACAAAACAAATTTGTTGTTTGTGTGATCATTGACAGAGTACATGGTTGGTACATTTATTTATTTATTTGGAGAAGTTACAATTCAGTGCTTGTTTTTAAAATAAATTTTAAATCAATGATCAAATTTACCGACTTTACTAATTAAAGTCACAAATTTTTTTTTCATGATTTTGCCATTTTTTTAGTCTTACAACTGATTTGTAATTTTTCTTTATTTTTTTACAAATAAAATTAAAAAATATATAATTCAAACAAAATTTTTTTATATGGCACAAGTTGTGATTTTTCTTTTACTATTGATTAGGTGAATTTGATTAGAGTAAAAAATATTATTAAAAGTAAAAATGATTAAAAGGGTTAAGCAAATTTTACTATCAAAAAGGAAATTGAAGGCGAGATAATAATTATGAGGAAATAAATCATATTTGTTTTTGAAAAAAAAAATTGGAAAGATAAGTTATAATGTTAAGAAATTTAACTCTCTTGTACATTTCACCATTCTCATGTTAAGCAAATGTAGAAAAAAATTATTTTCTTTTTATTTTTTTTTCTGGTTTCATTTTTCACCTCTTTCATTCCAACTAACTTTTTTTTTTTTTTTTGGGAGGGGGGGGGGGGGTGGTTAAAGAAAGGCTTCACATATAGATAAAAACTAGTGCAAAGTTATGGGGTATAACATCCCCATAGCATCATTCATTATCGTCCAAGAAATACAGGTGGTGAGAGGAGAGGAGAAAACATGAAAATTGCTATCCACCATGAGCATTCCATAGTTTGCTAGAGCGTCCGCACTTTTATTTGCCTCTCGAAAGATGTGCTTAGCAGTTGGAGATCCAAGGCAATCCAGCAAGAACCTACAGTTAAGAATGAGATTGCTAAGATGGTGTAGTTCATTGCCATTGTTCCCTAGTAGGTTAACAATTGTCAAGGCATCAGTTTCGATATCAATGGGAGTGAGATCAAAATCAAGTGGCTTATTCCCATCTCTGAGGGCCAAAATTCTGCTAAAAGACTGGATGTTCTATAGCAAGGTTCCCATTTCCAGATCCATCAGTTTTGAGTTTGTAAAAATTAGTGAGTGGGGGCCTCCAATCGCATGATAGAATTCTAGAAAGGTGAGAATGATAATTATTAGAGAGGTGGTACCATTCCATGTCCTTAGCAATGGTCCATGAAGGCTTGAGGAGATTGAGTGGGCTAGGTTCAACACGCGAGGGGAAAGACTATGGCCCAAGGGATGGAAGAAACGTGAGGCCCAGTTGAAAGGCAATTGGTTTTGATCCAATCAGTCATATCGAGTTTAAAGCTTGAATGGGATATGGAGAGTTTTCCAGAATTTCTTGGTAGTTATGCAATCCTGCAAGGCATGAAGGTTCGTTTCAAGTACGAAATTGCAAAGTTGACACACATTGTTGTTGGTGACATTTATGAAAAAATGTTTAACGTTGGTGTTCAAACGCTGTTGCATAACTAGCCAACAGAAATGGGCAACCCTAGGACTAGTTGGGATCTTCCAAATCCAAGACCAATTCAAAAGGGAGAAGGTGGAGGTGAAGTTCTTAGAGCATCTCCAATGGTGTTTGCTAAAATAGCATTGCCATTGCTATAATTTGACAATGAATAGTGCTATTTTGCCAAATTATAACAATGGTACTCCAATGGTCACATGTTATTTTGGCAAATGTCAAGCAAATTCTTCTTCAAGTTTGTAGGTATTGTTTGAATATAGGTTTTTTTTAATGATTTTCACTCGGTTTATGCATACTTTCATGCCAACCATGGACATTTTGATGCATATTGCATATATATAGCGAGCCATATGGCGATCCAAAAAGCAAATGGGTTATGGGTTGATAATGGGGAACTAAAAGTGAAAATGGCAGAGTTTGGTAGGTTAGATCAACCAAGAATGAAAATGGCAGAGTTTGGCAGGTTGGATCATCCAAGAAGGGGTCAACCTGCACTTCAAGGGAGGAGTGATAGGGCTGTGCCTAAGGTCAGGTTCACTAGCATGGCAAGGATGTAATCACACTCTTACGCAGATATTGTTAAAGGAAATGAAGATTGGGGAGGTAAGGATCTCATTGCAAGAACAGAGGAGGCTGGCGATGGTTGATTATCTAAGAGTTTAATCGTTAAGTTGAAACCATATTGCATATTGTTAGAGTTTAAACAAGAATGTAAAAAAAGAGGAGTGAAAGATCCTATATTCCATGAAGGTTTAGGGAAATTGGTGGTAGTTACATTTAATTCAAAAGAGGAGATGAAGTATGAAGAGTGTGGGATGAAGGAGTGGATTTATGCATGGTGTGAATTTTTCTCATAGTAGAAGAAGGATATGGTTATTGAACAAGAAAGAGCAGTGTGGTTAAGTTGCTACAACGTACCGTTCCATTTGTGGAGTTCAATTACATTCAAAAACATTGGAAAATTATGGGGTCAGGTGATTGGGATTTGTTAATGTATACCACCTACTACACCTACCACCTACTCCACCTACACCTACCACCTACTCCACCTACACCTACCACCTACTCCACCTACTCTCCACACCCTCTCCTATATATTAGTGTGTTAGCTTTATGTTAGTGGTTTAGACTTTATGTATAGTGCAATGTTAGTGCTTTAGGTTTTCATCATTACAATTTGTAAATTGTCTCCTATATAAGGAGCCCCTAACCATATGAATAAATACAATCTATTCTCCCTCTCTATATAGTAAATTAACATAGTATCAGAGCTAAGTTAACAACTTAGTAATTCCGCTTCACCGGCGGGCGGCAGACTCACCTTGGCCGCCCGCCGGACAAACCCAAAATTTCCTAATTTCTTCTTCAATGACAGATTCTTCAACAACACTTCCAAAGGCCCAGACCATCTTTCCCATGCTCTTACTTTTGTTTTGATGAGATGGCTAAAATACCTTTGCTGCAGCAAGCTCACCACCGTCAAGCTAATATTCCGAAACGCGAACACCGCCAACACCTTGAACAGCACCGAAGTTCCTTTATCATGCGCGACACTATGCTCGTCTTGAAAGGTCGGTCTGTTCTCAGTATGATCGGTTCTCGAGCATGCATCACAAACCGAGTCACGTTGCTCGAATCGTCCTGGATTCCATTTCCGCCACCACCGAGCTCGCTGGCGAACTCCGCCGTGCTGCTCTCGCTCAGTCACCGGAAGCCTCGCCACTGCTTCCAGCAGTGACTCATCACTGCCGAGCCACCACCGCTGCAACTCCACGACCGAGCCACCATCACCTACAGCCTCACTCACCTCGGGCAGAAACACCGCAAGGGCGAACCAATCACCATGGTCACCGCTTATGACTACCCTTTCGCGATCCACCTCTACACCACCGGAATCGATATCTGCCTCGTCGGCGACTCCGCCTCCATGGTTGTCCACGGCCACGACACCACCCTTCCGATCTCTCTCGACGAAATGCTCGTCCACTGTGAGGCACCTTCAAGAATCACTGCAGCTAAAGCAATTGCAGTAATGTCACCCAACTTTGCTCTCTCTCTCTCTCTCTCTACACTTTCCAACCCATCCTCCACCACCTTTAGCACACACCCATACCCCTTTTTTATTTTTAAACCAATCTTCACTTCTGCACCCACTCATTCCAAACATTATCATCATCATTGCACCTCCCTCTTTTTCTAAACAATGTTTTTTTTTTTTTTGGCAAACCAACCCACCACCAAACCATTTTTAATCATCAACCCACTCTCTCTCTCTCTGCTGGACCATCTTATTATTTTATGTCATGACAACCCACCGTTAGCAAACCAACCCACCACCAAACCATTTTTAATCATCAACCCACTCTTTCTCTCTCTGCTGGACCATCTTATTATTTTATGTCATGACAACCCACCTTCCCACTCCCTTCCCGTTCCACTACAAACCCACCAACCCAAACCCCTGGGCTGGTTTCACCAAAAAAAAAAAAAAAAAGTTTTTTTTTTTTTTTTACCACATTCACTCTGTGTTGAGCCGTTTTGCTCCACTTTCTCCATCCCTTTGTTTCAACCTCAAATCGGTTTCTCTCTTCACACCTCTTTGAGTTTGAGGGGGGGTATTCTACATATATCATGGTGAGCATGGTTAAACACCATGCGAACCACCCACGCCACCCCATGGCGCACTCCTTAAGTCGCCTCCTTGGTGCACCACCAAAGTTTTTACCAACGGTCTGACACGACCACACAGTGTCCTCTACAACGGTCCGGCATGAGCCCATAAACTGTCCCGACATTGATTTCGGTCAGCTTCTACAACCACGGTCTGACACGACCACACAGTGTTTGCTACAACGGTCCGGCATGACCCCATAAATTGTCCCGACATTGATTCCGGTCAGCTTCTACAACAACGGTCTGACACGACCACACAGTGTCTGCTACATCGGTCCGACATGACCCCATAAACTGTCCCGACATTGATTCCGGTCAGCCTCTACAACAACGGTCTGACACGACCACACAGTGTCTGCTACATCGGTCCGACATGACCCCGTAAACTATCCCAACATTGTCTGCTACAACGGTTCGACATGGCCATACAGTGTCTTCACCAACGGTCTGACACGACCATACAGTGTCTCCTATCCACTTTTATTTTATTTGTCAGTTTATTTTCCTGTTTTGTTACTCTCTCCAAACTCAAGTTGGTTTGTGTCTATCCTCCTTAAGTTTAAGGGGGGCTGTTAATGTATACCACCTACTACACCTACCACCTACTCCACCTACACCTACCACCTACTCCACCTACTCTCCACACCCTCTCCTATATATTAGTGTGTTAGCTTTATGTTAGTGGTTTAGACTTTATGTATAGTGCAATGTTAGTGCTTTAGGTTTTCATCATTACAATTTGTAAATCGTCTCCTATATAAGGAGCCCCTAACCATATGAATAAATACAATCTATTCTCCCTCTCTATATAGTAAATTAACAGGATTGACAATGATACTCTGCAAATGACATCGTTACAGTGTCGTAAAGTAAGAATAGCCACAAAGGTGATGGAGTCCATTAACAGGGTGATCATGTTGGCATGTAAGGATAAGTTTTATCCTATTAGAATCTGTGAGGAGCAAGTAATCACAGTTAATTATGATATTTGAATGGATCCACAAATGGGAGAAGGGTCATCATATTGCAATGGAGTGAGAACTTCTTGTGACGAAAATGGTGGTGAGTGCTGCAAAAACTGGCAAGGAGGATGATGCAGAGGTGGCAGTTGAGCTGGCAGGTGAGATGGGAAATGAAGTTGAGTTGGCACTAGTTGATAGGAGGAGTAACAGTAATGAGGTGGAGAAGAATGCAAGTGGTATTGAAGACACAACTGTATCTAGAGTTATTGAAACAGATAGTGGCCTGGGGATAGGAGGTTTGGATGGCGCATGCCTAGAGATAGAAAGGCGTCTGCCTGATATTCACATTCAAGTTGATAATGAAGGAAGTCAAAACATTGGTGGTCATGTTGACAACATGGGCTGTTTGAGAAGTCTGAGCGAATCTGAGTTACGGCGGCTTAATATTAATCTTGAATTTGTAATTGGGCCAGCCCATGGCAATGGGTTACTGACTAACGTATGTGGTGATCAAGTTAACCATGTAGAATCCATTGGGCTGGGCCTGAAGAAGGTCGATATTACCTCAAATGATAATCAAGCAGGCCAGTTGAGGCTTCAATCGGGGAAATCTCAGGTGGATGGGTCAGATATGTGGGTTGAATGTTCAGGGAGGAATGGAGTTCAGAGCATAGGTAAAGGTAAAGCAATGGTGGTTCAGCACATAGCTAAGTGTAAAGCTAAGATCTCACAGAAAAGAGTTAGAAAATGTGTAGCATTTGGAAGCAAGGTTGATAAAGATGCGATATTTCAAGCAGCGATTGCTGCTGTCTCTTACTCTAAATTGCAAGTGGGTAGTTCAAGCAGGGATGTGTATCTTCTGGATGAGAAGCTCAAGCTACCATGCAAATTGGGAAATTATTGGGGATTGATTTCAAAGAAAAAGATAATGAGGTTCTTGACAAATTATTGGAACTGGAGGCGAAGGATGTGGAGAGAGCAAAGGCTACGAAAGGGGTCTGCGAAGAAGCTCTAAGTTGTGTGAATGGGTGTTTTTGGTGTACTGTACTGGTTTTGTAGTGAAGATTTTATCTTGGAATGTTAGGGGGTTGGGTAGGTCTTGTAAGAGGAAGAAGAGAGAAAGGGCTGTGGATATGGTAATGCTACAAGAAACTAAGAGATCTGAGATGTCAGAACAATTTGTTAAATCACTGTGGCCATGGGATTATTTTAATTTTTTGTCAGTGGATGCAGTAGGGAGTGCTGGGGGTCTCCTTTGCATTTGGAGACCTGAAGTGTTTGCCATGGTTGATTGTTGCTGCAACAGAAGCTTTATCCTATTATCAGGTATTTATGGTAGTTTCTTTCATTGTGTGGTTGTTAATGTCTATGGGCCGAATGATGTTGCTAAGAGGAGGCTTTTGTGGGAGGTGCTGGGTAATCTTAAGGACTCTTTCCATTATCTATGGTGCTTGGGGGGGGGGGGGGACTTTAATGAAATCAGATCTATTGGTGAGAGAAAAGGGTGTTTTAGGAGAGATAGGGGTATGGAAGATTTTGAGAAGTTTATTGAAATAATGGAAGTTACGGATATTCCGATGTTGGGTAGAAAGTACACGTGGAGTAATTCCATTGAAGGAGATAGATGGAGTAGGATTGATCGATTCCTCCTCAATCCTAAATGGCTTGAGCTATTTGATTTTAAGTTGTGGGGCTTGCCTAGAACCTTATCCGATCACTGTCCTCTAGTACTTATGGAGGACCAAAGGGATTGGGGGCCTAAGCCGTTCAAAATTTTCAATTCCTGGACTTTGCATCCGGGTTTCCTACCTTTGGTTAAAAAGACTTAGGTGGAGGCATAGGTATTTGGATGGGCAGGTTTTGTTGTTAAAAGCAAACTTCAAATACTCAAATCAAAGCTAAAGGAGTGGAATTATGAGGTTTTTGGTAATGTTGATTCCAAAATAAAAGTTGCTGAAACAGAGTTGCATGCTCTAGACTTGGAGGCTGGCGTTAGAGGTCTGAATGGTCAGGAAGTTAGCAAAAGAAGGAATCTCCTTGGTGAAGTTTGGAAGTTGAGAAAAATAAGAGAGTGGGTATGGCTTCAAAAATCTAGGTTGAACTAGGCACTTAAGGGTGACAAGAACACCAGATTTTTTCATGTATTACTAAAAGCAGGCAAAGTAAGAACATGTTGGATTGTATTCAGGTTAATGGAAGAAATGTTATGCAACCTAATAAGGTAAAACAGGAGGTAGTTCGTCATTTTAAGTGTTTGTTTTCTGGGGATTGGGAGCATAGGCCTAAGATTGTTGGTACGCTAAAATCTCTCAACTCCGATATAACAGCTGATTTGGAGGTGGAATTTTCTAAAGCTGAAGTGTGGGCTGCTATTAAAAGTTGTGATGGTAACAAGGCCCCGGGTCCGGATGGATTTAATTTATCTTGCATACAGAAATGTTGGAGTATATTGAAACATGATTTTTTGATTTTCATGAAGGAGTTTTATGAGAATGGTAGGTTGGTCAGATGCTTAAAGTGCTCATTCTTTACTCTTCTCCCCAAGAAGCTCAATCCATCAAATCTTTCGGATTATCGACCTATTTGTCTTATTGGTGTAGTTTACAAAATTTTGTCTAAGGTGTTATCTTTAAGAATGAAGAAGGTGTTACCCGAGGTGATTAGTGATAATCAGTCTGCATTTTTAGGGGGAAGAAATATAATGAATGGGGTGCTCATTGCCAATGAGATTGCGGATTGCTAGAAGAAGACAAAAACTAAAGGTGTAATTCTCAAGTTGGATTTTGAGAAGGCCTATGATACTATGAACTGGAAGTATTTGTTTGATATGCTTCATAAGTTTGGTTTTGGAGCTAGATGGATAGGGTGGATTAAAGCTTGTGTGACTTTCCATATCATCTCCGTTCTGGTAAATGGATCTCCTACTGGTGAGTTCAATCCCCAGAAAGGGTTAAGGCAAGGCAATCCACTTTCACCTTTTCTCTTCAATATTGTAGCAGAGGGTTTGAATATTCTGTTGTCTAGAGCTAAGGAGCTTGGCCTAATTAGAGGTGCCACCATAGGTCCTAATGGCTTGGTTGTTTCCCATATGCAATTTGTAGATGATACAATCTTGTTTGGTGAAGCTGATTGGAGTGAACTTCAAATTATTAAGAGAATTCTTAGATGCTTTGAAATCATTTCAGGATTGAAGATTAATTTTCACAAAAGTGTTGTATGTGGTGTGGGAACTTCGACTCAGTTAGTTAAGGATTTTGCGGATAGACTACATTGTTCCTATCAGAAGCTTCCCTTGGTTTATCTTGGTTTACCATTGGGTGCAAATCCTCGAAGGAAATCCACTTGGAAGCCTATTTTGGATAAGATCAAAGCAAGACTTGCATGCTAGAAGAGGAGATCGATGTCCTATGCTGGTAGAGTTACCATGATCAAGTCAATCTTGTCAAGTCTCTCAGTCTATTACTTATCTTTATTTAAGATACTTGAGTGTGTTGCAAAGATCGTGGATAGATTGCAAGCATATTTCCTATGGAGTGGGTCGGATAATCACAGGAAGGTTCATTTGGTACGATGAGGGGAGGTGACAAAAGGTTTATATCATGGGGGTTAGAGATCAGAAATATTAGGAAGGTGAATCTCTATTTGTTAGTTAAGTGGTGGTGGAGATTTGTGGTTGAGAAGGGGGCTTTGTGGAGACAACTGATTACCAGTAATTATAGTCATATGAATGGATCCTTTCTACCTCTTCTTGGAACTCTAACCAGTGAGTCGAGGATCTGGAGAGATGTATTGTCTGTGGCTGCTTTACAGCCAAGTGTGGTCACTTATTTTTTGGATAATGTTAATATTGTTATTGGGGATGGTAGTAGGATTCTTTTCTGGTGTGATAAGTGGTTTGGTCAATCGAGCTTGGAGAACCAATTTCCCAGACTTTTGGCTTATCAACTGAGCCTTATGGATCTCTAAAGTGGTATGTTGAAGAAAAGGTTGCAAATGGTAGGTAGATGTTGAATTTTCGAAGACTGCTATGTACATGGGAGGAGGAGGAGTTGCTTAGACTGAAACAGATTCTGGGGAAGGGTCCTGAATTGAGGGCAAACAGTCAAGATCATGTCAGATGGCTGGCCTCTTCTTCTGGGATCTTTCAAGTCAGATCATTGTATGGGTGGTTTTAAGCTGATGAGGGTCCTGTGGTGGGGTTATCAAAATTTATTTGGAATAATAGCTCCTCCATCTATTTTGGCTGGTGTGGAGGGGTAGGCTTAAAACTGCTGACTTCCTTCAAAGGATTGGTGTGTTAAGGGGTAATTCTATTTCTTTGTGTGTGCTTTGTAAATCTGAGCCTGAAAACCTTAATCATATTCTATTGCTATGCCCCTTTGCTTGGAAGATTTGGTCGGCTGTAATTGATTGGTGGGGATCTCAATGGGCTTCACTGGGCTCTGTAAACGAGTTGCTTTATTGGTGGTTTGGTTTCAAGTTCAAGAAGTAGAAACTCAGGATCTAGAATGCCATTCCTATTGCAGTGTTGTGGTCATTATGGAGGCACAGAAATGAAAGTCTATTTGGGGGTGCTCAACCAAATATGGAGGCTTTAGCCGAATTAATTAAAGTCAGAGTGACTTACTGGGTTAAGAACCATCACATTGGAAGCATGTATTCATTTCATGATTTCATCTCCAATTTGGGTCTGATCCATAGTTGCCTTTGAGGTGGTGTTGTTGGGGAGTTCTGTTTGGTTTGTGTCCTGTTGCTGACACATGTTCTGTTTTGGTAAGGTGCTGTGTACCAGGCTGTAGAGGTTCAATGGTGTGTGCTGAGATTATGAGGTGTTTCTAGAGAGGTGTTGGTGCTGTTGTTGTCTTGTCGGTTTTGGTTGGGTGGTTCTATTAAAACCATCTCATGGGCAACAGCTGCTGGTGTTTTGGCTAGAAGGGCATGGAGAGGGCATTTTTTGTGTTGCTCATCTGATAGAGGGGGCAGTTGGCAGTTCATCTGGTTTGTTTCTACAGGAATTTGCTGGTGTATTAGCTATAAGTTGCTGGAGCAGTTAGCTGGGGGAGGAGTCAAGGTTGCTTTTGCTATGTGGAAGTAGATGGATAAGATCATGTGGTTGTGTGTACTTGTGTTAATGGGTCTGTGCAACACTATTGTGTCAAAGTCACTCATCAAGTCTCTACCTGGCTTTCCTGGTATACTTCCCTTCAAACTTGAAACTGGATACATTGGTGTAGGAGAATCAGAAGATGTGCAGCTATTTTACTACTTCATTGAGTCAGAGAAGAATCCAAGTGATGACCAATTTATGCTTTGGCTTACTGGAGGTCCTGGTTGTTCTGTTCTTGTTGGCCTTGTATTTGAAATAGGAAGATACTACGCTAGAGGTGGATTCAGTGCCAAGTGGTGACCTGCTATTCGAGGGTGGAAGGTGTTCAGAATGGTGACCTGCTTCTTTCTGTTCTGCTGTCAGTTGCGTACAATCAGTTATATGGGCTATGGCAGTTGAGAGGAAATATCAGAATGGAAACTTGGTTGGGATCTTAACTTCCTTGTTGTGGCCTATTGTGGTGTAATTTTCGTAGCGCTGACAAGCTGGATGAGAATGGTTTTGATACACTGCTAATGGTTGTTGTTTTGGATGATGCTTATGGTTACTGTTGCAGTGCTATTCCTAGTGTTGGGCTGATGCTAGCTGCTACAGATTTGTTGCTGTGTGCTGTTGTGATGGCTTTGGTGTTGCTTTGATATACTTAGTGTTTGTTTGTCTTGGTCTTTGAAATCAGAGGATAGTTTGTGTGGGAAGCTTGGGCTCATGGTGTGGGGTTTATGAATCGGTCCCTAGTTGTTTCCTGCTGCTAAAGAGCAGTATTAGACTTGGGGTGTTTATTTTGGATGTATTCTGTTTTTTATTGCTTTTTGTTTCCTTATTCTTGGCTAGTTGATTAGTTTCTCACCAATCTTGGGTGTTGTGCTAGCATATAATTGAGTTACCTCTTCGGTGCCAACTTAGTTAGGATTGTTGAGTGTAGTTATGATGCTTGTTGCTCCTCCTTTTTTATTGATGTAAGTTCTCCGTTGTAAATTTTTCTTCATCAATGAAATTTCACTTTTGCTGATAAAAAAAAAATATAGCTAGCCATATCAGGCGTATTTTGTTAACCCCCTTCAGGAAGCATGATGGCAATGTGTGATAAAATACTATTATTCATTTTGACCTTTGTCGTGTGGAGTCATCTAAATGCAGTACAAACTGATGATAAGCTCCTTTCTTCTTCGGGTTGAAATATTTCATAATTTGTTCTTAGGGTTGATATATTTCATGAAGCAAAATTATGCTGTATTTTTTTGTCATCTTAATTACCAAATTTTGTCTACAGATAATAAATTTCATCTAAGGAAATGCCTCCTTTTAAAATTGTAGAGCACAAATTTATCTTTAGCTTGTATTTTTGGTCTTCGTGTGGAATCAATTTTTTAGACTTTTTCCAAAAAAAAAAGAGTAGAACTTGTTGCTTTTTTGTTTTTATTTACATTGGTGCCTTTTTTATTTGGACAAAATATTTGGGCAAATGATCCACACCACAACCAATCGGCGAAGACGGAATTAATTTGCGTGAATGAAGCGAAAAGCACACAACTCTTGTGATCGCTGAAATATTACTATTTTCTTTTTGGTAATGATACCAAAATATTACTAATAAAAGTAGTTTTGGCTCGTTTTGTTTAGTTTTAAAATTAAAAAAAATATTAAGAATTTTAAATATTTTATTAATATTTTTATCCAATATCTTATATAGATATGAGATCAGCATTTGGGTCTTGCAGATATTTGATAAAAATATTGGTAAAAGATTTGTGATCTCTAGAATTACTCTTAGAATAATGATTTAAGTATGAAATTGTATTTTAAAAGATAAATTTTAAAAATGAGTTTTGAAAAGAGAAAACTTATTTGATTATAAATTTTAAAAATAGTTTTGAGTTGTATTTTGAAATTGTTCAAGTTTTTTTTTTTTTTAATATTTAAAAATTTTCTTAATTTTATTTTTTTAGGGTAAATATTTTGTAACGTAAATGTTTATTTATTTATTTTTAATGTACACTGTATTTATTACATTTGTGCATTGTATTTTTTTTTTAAATTTGAAAATTTTATTTTTTATTTAAATATATACATTATTTTAAATATATATTTTTTATTATAAATATTTTTTTTTATTTTTTCAATTTTTAAAATTTTAAAAATACTTAAAAAGTTAACGAAAAATATTTTTTTTCAAAAATTAAAAAAAATATTTTATGAAAAAATTAATTTTTCAAAAAATAGTTTTTTTTTTTTTGAATTTTTTTTGTCTTAAAAATAAAGTTTTGAAAAAAGTGTTTGGATATTAGTTTTGAGAAGAATTTTGAAATTTTTTTGTTAGAATTATGATTCCAAAATAAAATCAATGCTGCCTTTGTTTTTGGCAATGATACAAAGTATTCTTTTTTTCTTTTTGACATCCTCTTATTATAAATATATATATATATTAAGGTAATAGTATTATTAACGGAATGTAAATATTTGGAAAAACTGTTTGCTGCTCAAGGGGCGCTACGCGATAGTATTCCCCACTAATCATAAATTTTTAGATCCCTCATACTTTACAATCCCCAACATAAATTTGTAAACTCCATCCACAATACTATTGAAACATTACCCAGAACAACCAATAACTTGTCAAATACTTGATGGTCACACAATCAAAAAACATAGAAACCCCCAAACCGACACAAGGCATATATATATATATGTGTTCACACAGTACACAGAAATCACAAAAATAGGAAAACGAGAGAGAGAATGGTTTTAGCGTACCGGCAAAAGTATTGGAAGTTCATAAGAATCGCTTGAGCAGAAAAAGTGTCGCTCGAGCGAATGAACAAAATTCTGGACATCAACAACTTGAAAACAAGCTATCAATATGTTCCAAACGTAAACAACACGTCCCAAAAGCCAAACTCAAAGAGAGACAAAGGGAAACAAGATATGAACAACGGCATAAGGTAATGAAATCCGGATTCAAAATATATAATTGATCGGGTCTAAACCAGAAACGTTATACCATTGGTTAGCTTCCATTGAATTTTTATTTTATAATCTCACATAGGCGTTTTGATTTTAAAAATAATTTTATATAGGATTTTGAAACTCTCATAATATTTAATTTTAAAATAATTACAATCCCACATCGAGAAAATAAATAAAAAGTGTGCATGTTTTAGTTCAAGATGGTTTAAATTTTAAAATAAAATTTAAAGGTTTTAATTAATTAATTTTGTTGTAAATTGGTTGGTCTTTTGACTTAGCCGATTAGACTAAATCGTTTTTGGTTTGACTGATTCACTGGTTTAATCACGGTTTTAACTGTTTTATCAAAATATATTGCTTAGATTTGTTTGATTTATTGACCTTATTAAAAATTGAACGACTGAGATTACTTGATTAAAAATGAACTTCTCGTCCAAATAACTGTTAATTTTTATTTTACAATCCCACATCAGGGAAAGGAGGAAAAAAATAAGTTGTTTCACTATATAAACCTTATGCTCCCATTTGATATTGTAGTGTTGTGTATGTTTCAGTTCAAAACAGTTTAAATTTTTAAATTAAAATAGAATTTAAAAGTTTTAATTAATTAATTTTTGTATAAGTTGATTGGTCCTTTGACCTAACCGATAGGGTAAATCGTTTTCGGTTTGACTGATTCGCTAGTTTAATTGCGATTTTAGCGGTTTTATCAAAATATATTGGTTAAATTTGTTTGATTTGAAATAAATTAAAAATTGACCTAATTAAAAATTAAACGGCTAAAATTGCTTGATTTGAAATAAATTTTCTGCCCAAATAATTGTTAACTTTTAAACAATTAAGAAAATCTCTATTAGTTAGCTTCCATTTAACTTTTATTTATAATTTCACATCGAGAAAAGAAGAAAAAAGTGAATTGTTTCACTTACATAAAATGAATCTCATACTCCCATTTATATAAGTAAAAGGAGATTTTTGGTGAGAAGCATTATGATCAATATCTCATGCTAATATTTTTGATTTTTTTAATTTTAAATAATTAAAAAAATCCTCCCAATTGGCTAGTAGTATTATTAACGGAATGTGAATATTTGGAAAAATTGTTTTGTGCTAGTGGGGCTCGACGTGGTAGTATTCCAAACTAATTACAAATCTCGATGTCCCTTACAATCACCAACATAAATTCGTAAACTCTACTCACTACCAATCATGACACTATTGAAACAATACTTAGAACAACCAATAACTTGTCAAATACTTGATGTTCCCACAATCAGAAAACATGGAAACGCCCAAACCGACTATATAAAACACAAGGCATATATATATATAAATATAGATGTTCACACAATACATAGAAATCACAAAAATAGGAAAACGAGAGAGAGAGAGAGAGAGAGAGAGAGAGAGAGAGAGAGAGAGAGAGAGAGAGAGAGAGAAATGGTTTTAGCGGAGGTGCCAGAGGAGTTGATAATGAGTGAAATTCTAACAAGGCTTCCGGTGAGGTCTGTTTTACGATTGAGATGTGTTTGCAAGCAGTGGTGCTCTTCAATGGCCACTCCTGAATTCATGAGTGTTAGAAATTGAGTGCTCATGTGGCATGACCCTTTGAACCTTTTGAAACTTATCCATGTAAGTTTGAATTTGAATTCAAAACTTATTTGGATAACCACTCATGATATCTATATCTATCATATCAGTTGATATGGATAGATGATATATTTATCCTATATATCCTATATGATTTATGTGATATGGGATAATGAAAACAACGTATGTTTTTTTCCATATTGACTCTCTCCCATTAAAGCAACGATAAAGCTTTTTGCACTGTGACTTGTGTGGGTGATACTCATATTGTGGTATCACTCCACAACTGGGTTTGTTGTTCTCATTCTTGAAGCACGTGATTTATCCACGAGATTCTTCGCTTCAAGTTCCATTAACTAAGGTATGATCTGAATGTTTTACCAGCTGCGTTATACTTTGATTTACATTGGTATCAAAGCATATATGGGTATTTTCGTGTTTTTTTTTTTAATCATGTGTATAATTTTATATAAACATATACATATTATATGCATGAAAATTAATGAAGGAGGAAGATGAAGTGCAGGATTTCTGCACTTCCACTCTCATTAGATTGAGAGTGTAAAATACCTTATTTTTATGTTCATTAAATGTCATTTTTAAGACCATAAATGTTTTTATTTTGGAAAATGGAGTTTGATAGTACCAAAATTGGACCAAAAATACACTCCGAAAGGCGGCGCGTGAGCCGCATGCGCCATATGACACCGTCTGCCGCGGCCACGCGCTGCCACGCGCCTCCGCACGCCATTACGTACGCATCAGCCGTGTTGTCCATGCGTGCGCCGTCCGCACTACGCACGCGCACACCGTGCGCTGAGCTGCCTGCTGAACCGCGCCGTTTTCCTCCACCAGCTTGGCTGCTGATGTTAAGGCACTGTTTGTTTGTTTTTTTTTTTTTTTTTTTAATTCTGAATCCCATTAAATGGTCATAAATAATTCGTTATATATTTTTTTTTATGCATGGTTGGTACTGTAAGATTCATAATTAAATTTTCTATCTTCTGTAAAATTTTAAAAATTTTATGAAAATAAAAAATATTTTTTCTGTGATAATAATTCATTATTTCTGTTTTAAAATGCTTCTGGTGTTGCATGATTAATTTTCTGGGGTTGAAATTTTTATTGTAGACTACTGTAAAGGTTTACTATTTACTGGCATAATTGTTTTAGTTTACCAAATTTTGCAATATTTATTTCTGATTTTTATGTGTGTTTATTAGTTATTTAAAATTCCAGAAAATTTCATAATGATGTACATTCCATTATGGCATAATCTGAATATTAAACACAACATATTATTATTTTTAGGGTTTGTAATATGTTGTGATTAGAGAAGCATGCTTAGTTTTTTTTATTTATTTAAATTTCATTATTCAATGAATATAGCATATGTAAAATTTAAATTAAGATGCTATTGTATGGAATTTATCATGCTTTGTATATGCCAAAAGTAGTGGGAGATTGATTTTTTTTGCGCATGGAATTAAATTAAAATTTGATAATTGTCACTAGAGGTGCAAAAGATGATTACGAGCATAGCAAATTTTCGATCTTGACACATGTGTAATATTATCATTATTTAATTTAGTTTTTTTTTTGTTGCAAAATATTTTTTGTGTTGCTATCAATAATATCCCCTGCGCATTTGTTTACTCTATATGTAGAAATGGCTGCTAAGACAGTGGTGGCAAACTTAACTAAAGGAGAGAAATTGGATGGCAACAATTATGATATATGGCGCCGTAAGATCCAATACCTCCTCAATGTGCAAGAAGTGTTGACCATACTTGAACAAGTGATGGTTGAGCCAGAGCAGGGCAATACAGCTCAACATCGTCGTGATTTTGAAGTCTTTCAGACTTGGCCTAACAAAGATTGGTGTGCGCGCTTTACTATGTTGAGCAACATGCACAACGACTTGATTAGTGAGTTTGAGCATTGCCCGACTACATTTAAGATATGGGAAGCTCTCAAGCAAAAGTTTGGTATTACCTCTTTGGCAAAGTTACGTGGGCTGACTATGAAGCTTGACTCCTATCAGAAAAGGGCGCATCACTCGATGAAGCAGCATTTGAGGGTATGTTAGCCATGATACGTGAGCTTGCAGCTGCTGGGCACAATTTGACTCAAAAACAGCAAGTACAAGCTGTGATTTGCTCTCTGCCAAATTCTTGGGAGCAGATGAAGCAGAACATGATGCATAATGAGAGTGTGAAAACATTCGAAGGCATATCGCGTCATTTGAAGCTAGTGGTTGAGTGCCTTGAGGCGGCTAAGTCTGCTGGTTCAGCTATGGTGGTTGAGTCGAGCTCATGTAGGACTTCTCAGTTCAAACGTAGAAAAACAAAAAGTGCCCCTAAGAAGCAAGCAGCAGCTGAGCTAAAGCCCAATGGCGCTAGAAATTTCAAGCGTAGGGGCAAGAAGGTAAAGGCTAAATTGACATGCTTTAACTGTAACAAAGAAGAACACTTCGCTCGGGATTGCCCTGAGAAAAAGAAGGTACTCCCTTACTTAATTTCTCTCATTCAATGCTTTGTTTCTAGTCAAGCATTAATTAGTCATTCTCTTCATTTTTGGGTTGTAGACTCCGGAGCAACAGACCACATCGTGAGGGATAGAGTAGGGTTCGTTGAGTATCGCCGAGTACCTGTTGGGAGCAGAAAAGTTTACGTGGGGAATGAGTCTAGTGTCGAGGTGCTTGGTATTGGCACATACAAGCTGGAAATTCGACGAGGGCGCACCTTGTATCTTCATGATGTTGTTTATGCTCTGGATATTCGGCGAAACTTAGTTTCAGTTATTAGCATGATGAGCCTTGGTTTTAGCTTTTGTTTTGAGAATAATGGTGTTAGCATTTATTTGGGAACAATTTTTTATGGTTTTGGTTATCTTTCAAATGGTTTTTTAGTTTTGGATGTGGATGATTCTAGTTTTAATAAAAATGCCAATGGCTCTGTTTCTAATATTGTATCCTTTTGTGATAATGATTCTATGAGATGGCATGCTAGATTAGGCCACATAGGGCAAGACAGGATGACTAGATTGGCTAGAGAAGGTCTTTTAGGCCCACTTGCTAGAGTCATTTTGCTTACTTGTGAGCACTGTCTTGCTGGAAAGGCAACAAGGAAACCATTTGGGAAAGCCATAAGGGCATCTATCCCATTACAACTTATTCATTCTGATATATGTGGACCAATGAATGTAAGGGCAAGACATGGAGCCCCTTATTTCATCACATTTATAGATGATTGCATGCATTTTGGTCATATCTATTTGATTTCTCACAAGTCAGAAGCATTGGATTGCTTTAGACGATATGTTAATGAGGTTGAGAATCAATTAGACAAGAGAATTAAGGCTCTAAGGACTAGCCGGGGACGCGAGTATCTATCTGAGCAGTTTAAAGTGCTCTGTGAGAAAAAAGGAGTTATCAGGCAATTGACAATTTCTAGGACTCCGCAACAAAATGGTGTAGCGGAGAGAAAGAATCACACATTGCTTGACATGGTTAGATCAATGATGGCGCAAGCTAATCTTCCCATTTCTTATTGGGGAGATGCTTTGTTAACTGCTGCCTACATCCTTAACCGTGTGCCCTCCAAATTAGTTCTTTTCTACCCTATATGAGATATGGACTGGCAAAAAGCCTGATTTGGGCAATTTGCGGCCTTGGGGTTCGGCAACTTACATAAACACGCTTCTCATAAGTTTGGGAAGTCGGGCCCTAAAAGAAAGAAGTGTATCTTCATTCGCTATAGTGAGCATTCTAAGGACTATGTGTTTATTGGGGAGCATCCGGATGGAAGTGTGACTGAAATTGAGTCACGAGATGTGGATTTCCTAGAGGAGGATTTCCCTAGCAGAGTTGAGGTAACTAGAGATGTAGAACTTTATGAGATGGAGGATTACTTGAAGGCACACCTAGTAGCCTAGTAGAGAATGAGGAGATAATCCCTCAAGCTCCTAGCGACAGTGGGAGCGATCCACCTGCCCATGGATTAGATCCAATGGATGAGGATTCTCAGGATTCTCACTTATGTAGAAGCAAACGTGGAGCTATACCCCGTCGCCATTTTGAGATTGAAGGGGAACCATTCATGATTGCTCCGCGTGATAAGATGGAGCCTAAGAATCTCAAAGAGGCTCTCTCATCCCCTGCTAGTAAAGAATGGAGTACTGCAATGGATGAAGAAATAGAGTTTATGAAAAAAAATCATGTCTGGGACTTGGTTGATTTGCCGCCAGAGCGCAAGACTATTGGAAACAAATGGGTTCTCAAAATCAAGCACAAAGCGGATGGTTCAATAGAAAGGTATAAGGCTCGCCTAGTGGCGAAAGGTTACACCCAACAAGAGGGTGTGGACTATGAGGAAACTTTTTCACCAGTTGTAAGGTTTGCCTCTATTCGCCTAATTCTGGCCATAGTAGCTCAGTTGGACTTAGAGTTATATCAGATGGACGTTAAGATTGCATTTCTCAATGAAGAATTGGATGAAGAGATCTATATGGATTAACCAGAAGGGTTTGTGATAGTAGGTCAGGAACGCAAAGTTTGCAAGCTTCAACGATCTATTTATGGCTTAAAGTAATCATCCAAACAGTGGAATCTGAGATTTCATCGAGCCATTGTTTCTAATGGGTTTACGATGATCGATGAAGATCACTGTGTGTACGTTAAGTGGTCCAAGGACATTTTTATGATATTGTCATTATATATAGATGACATATTATTGTCTAGAAATGACAAGGAGATGATTGTCGCCACTAAAAGGTGATTGTTCTCTACATTTGAGATGAAAGACATGGGTGAAGCGAGCTATGTGCTTGGTGTTAAGATCCTTAGGGATCGCTCTAGGAGACTTCTTGGTTTGTCTCAAGAGACTTACATTAAGACTATCCTAGAGCGATTCTAGATGCAGAGCTGCAAACCCATTGACACTCATGTTGCGAAAGGCAAGAACCTAAGCCTTGATATGGGTCCTAAGACTCCAGAAGAGAATGAAAAGATGGCCCGTGTTCTCTATGCAAATGCTGTTGGAAGTTTGATGTATGCTATGATGTGTACACGCCCTGACATTTGTTATGCAGTCAGATTGGTGAGTCGTTACCAATCCAACCTAGGACCAGCTCATTGGAAAGCAGTTAAGAGGATATTACGATATCTTAGAGGGACTGCAGATTACACACTTTGCTACCAAAGTTCAGATCTACATCTAGTTGGCTATTGTGATGCTGACTGGGGAGGAGACTTAGATGAGCGTAAGTCTACTTCAGGATATGCTTTCATGCATAGCGATGGTGCTATTTCTTGGAGCAGTAAGAAGTAATCCTGTATCGTCTTATCGACTATGGAGGCTGAGTTTGTGGCTTGTTCATCTGCCGTTCAGGAAACCGTTTGGATGAGGAGATTCCTTCAGTATTTGGATGTTGTCACACACACTTCAGAGCCTGTGACTATCCATTGTGACAGCATGGCTGCACTCGCTTACGCTAAGGATCCTAAATACCACGGCAGAACCAAACACATTGATGTAAGGTTCAACTTTATCAGAGACATTGTGGCATAGAAAGAAGTGATCCTGGAGCACATCCCTACGAGCCGCATGGTTGCGGACCCTTTGACTAAGCCCATTGCTAGAGATGTTTATCTTACTCATGTTAGGGCTTTAGGACTACGTAGGTGGTGATATATTTATGTGTATTCAGTTGAACTCATATTTTTTGGGATATTTGTGCCATTAGTATTCATATTTATTTCTATTACACATTTATATTTACTACTTTTTGCAATGGTTTGTGAATTAGCATACACAAAATAATTAAATTGATGTTAGCAGGCAAGATTGGTTCACTCACACAAGTAATCGCCCTTAGCGCTAGGTAGCGAGCAAGGATGAGACTAGTGGCTTATTGTATTTGGGGCAAATAGAGAAGCCAAAATTATCCACTGGCTATGTCGCCTTGGTTAGAGCCAAGATAAGGTCTTGTTAGAGACCGACCATGGATATCAGAGTACCCACTTTTCCATGATGTGCCTGTTATGGATAGCTAGATGCGAGATCTCATTTGATGCCTAAGAGGCGAGCAAATAGAGAATTCGAGTTAGACGCTAGGAAGCGACTTGTGCGCTTAAGAGTGACTAGACTAAGATCTGTATGGTGTGTGAGTTTAACATCACTCTTTGGAAGAGTTACTCAACTATAACATGCATTCGTACTGCATGTGGTTATCGACTCGTTAGCGAGGTGAAAGAATGGATCCCTGCTTCTTCACCGTGTGAGTCCTAAAAGTCATTTTTCCCTAAATGACTTTACTTTGTGCCTTTTGTGATCTTTGACTATGTCATAAGATGAGGAGTTGATGTTCAACTACTTTGGTATGTTGCCTGCGGTCATGTATGATTCGGCTTTAAGGGACATTATTGGGAAAACAGTCAATTTCAAATTAAATGATATGAGGGTGAAGGGAAGATCATCTAGTTCCATATCTCTGCTCTATATTCACTGTCGACAACTCACATCGCTCTCTATGGGATGCTGATTGGGTGTGAATATAGTGCGGGACCTAGGAGAGTCAAACATGCTCTTTGAGGGATTAGAGATGTTTTTGGACCGATGTAGCTAGATGGGTCTGGGTACATGAGACACTATTTCTATTCATTTTGGGTTGATATCTCTATGCTGACTCATATTGAGTTTCTAGTATAGAGCTTCCACATGCAGGTGTTCTCAGCGGTTGCACGGTGCATTGGCTAGTATGAGATTCTTCATTTTTTGGGGAGATTGAGATAGAGATGTGGAAGTGTCATGCCAACTCATGTGCGAGTGGGAGATGTTAGAAATTGGGTGCCCATGTGGCATGACCCTTTGAACTTATCCATGTAAATTTGAATTTGAATTCAAAACTTATTTGGATAACCACTCATGATATCTATATCTATCATATCAACTGATATGGATAGATGATATTTTTATCCTATATATCTGATATGATATATGGGATATGGGATAATGAAAACAACGTATGTTTTTTCCCATACCGACTCTCTCCCACTAAAACAACGATCAAGTTTTTTACACTGTGACTTGTGTGGATGATACTCATATTGTGGTATCACTCCGCTGCTAGGTTCGTTGTTCGCATTCTTGAAGCACGTGATTTACCCACGAGATTCTTCGTTTCAAGTTCCATTAACTAAGGTATGATCTGAATGTTTTACCCGATGCGTTATACTTTGATTTACAATAAGAGAACACCTGAGGAAGTCAAAGTCATCATCAAGTAGTAATAATAGAAGAATCATGATTGCTAATTACCTTAGTAGCGGTTTCGTGTTCAAATCAATGTCAGTTTACTCGAAACCACCATTCAGCAGCAGTTTAGTCGCCTACAATAATTATCCTTGGAGCAATCAGAACCCAGCCAGGATTCAAGGTAGTTGTGATGGATTATTCTGTTTGACTACAAGAAGGTACCAGGCATCCACATTTGGAACCCTTCAACAAGACTTTGCCCTTTGTTTATGAAAAAAGGATGGTGTGGTTTGGGGTTTGGTTATGATCACTCTATTCATGCCTTGAAAAGGTGTTTGCGATGAGGTCATGTGGTGTTGAACAAATCCAAGTTCATGTTTATACATTGGAAACCACCACCACCACCACTACTACTAGTTGTTTCGGGTCTTTGTTATCCGACTTCTCCTTCTGCTCCGAGGCCTTGTACCAGATCCCGTCCGATTCTGACTCGGACGACCCCTGCCCTTTCTTTTACACCGAGTACGTGTACTCCGAATTCGAATCCGAGTTTTGGAGAAGAATTCAAGATGTCCCTTATCACCTCCCTCCTTGTTCACCTGGCAAGTTAGTTAATGGAGCTCTTCATTGGCCAGTATATTTTGGCCCCTTAACTTCTGCTTCTTCCTCTTTTCCTTCACCTGGTCAGCTGAGAATTGCTTCTATTGATGTGACAAAGGAGACTTATGGTGAAATTCCAATGCCTAATCACGTACAAGAAGATAGACATAGTGGTTATTGTTGGAGATTTCTTAAAGCTTCAAAACTTTATTTATTTTATTTTGTTATTCTTACTTGTATTTATTTATTTATTTCTTTTAATAGTATTATTTGTTTGAATTTTAAACTTGTATTTGTTTTTCAAAAATGAATGGGTATGTCTGTTCCCAACAGACATCAAGGAGTCTATTTATAATATGACTCTTACTCAGGAAAAATATAACGTACTCTGTTTTCTCTCTCTCTCCTTCTTCTCTTTACAGTATTTTATATCTTCCATATTTCTGGGCTACTGAAACAGACTTGGCAAATTCTTCTGGTATAACTGTGCATTATATCAGATTCCTGTGAATTCTTGGGTTGTATCTTGGAGTCGTTTGTGATCGTTAGAACCTGCACGGAGGGAGCGCATAACGACTTTAGGACAGCGTCTTTGACGTGCCTCTCACAATCACACAGGCTATTTTCTGAATCCTTTCATCTTTTACTTATTCTGTTATATATATGTATATATAGTATATATTGGATTGTAAAACCTATTTTTCAGGATCTATTTTGCTTTCAATAGTATTCTATAAAACTGATTTAAGATAAATATTTTTCAATTCCCACAACAATCTAAAGTCGTTAAGTCTGTAACATATTTAATCATTTAATTATTTGTGTTTCATAATTGTACTAATTGATCTTGAACAAATCTGTTTTTTTTTATATAAAAAAAACTGTTTAAGTTTTTGTGTTTAAAATCTGTTTTTCAATTGTGTTTTTTTTTTTTTTTCCCGATAATGGTGTAACTTTGTTTTTAAACATTGACGGTGTAGTTTGTGTTTTTTCAAATTCAAACATTGACTGTGTGTAGTTTTGTGTTTTTCAAAGTTACTGAAGTTACTGTGTTTCAAATTCAAACATTGATTACATTGTATTGTGTGCGTTTTTCAAAGTTACGGCTCACTCTGTTTAATGTGTTGTTTAATGTGTTGTTTTTAAACATTGATGGTGTAGTTTGTGTTTTTTCAAATTCAAACATTGACTGTGTGTAGTTTTGTGTTTTTCAAAGTTACTGAAGTTACTGTGTTTCAAATTCAAACATTGATTACATTGTATTGTTTGCGTTTTTCAAAGTTACGGCTCACTCTGTTTAATGTGTTGTTTTTTATATTATTATTATTATTATTTATTTTAATTATTCTTAAAAAGTTATTAGTAAAATTAAAATTTCACATGATAAATTAAGTTGTTTAAATTTATAATATTTAATTAACATTGTTCATGTTATAAATTATTGTGTATAGATTTGATCTATATAAAAATTTGTCACATTTTATCTATACCTAAATTGTTGACAATTAAATTTTCAATTTCAAATTTAATAACATTTGTAATTGTTTCATTGTTGTCTCTTACAGATTTTTGTCTACTCTCTTGTACCTTAACTAATTTATTTTATGGCTAATCTAGAAGAAACTATTAGTGTGAAACCTGAAAAATTTAATGGTAACAATTTTGAAAGATGGCAAAGACAAACAAAATATTGGTTGACCGTGTTGGGTCTTATGTCTGCCATAGAAGATCAGGATTTTGTTGGATCTTGGTTGTCACCCGAACAAATCGAATTTCATTGTTATAACAGGATCCTTAGTGTGTTATCTGACCATTTATATGATGTATATCAGTCGACCACCTCGAATGCAAAAGAACTATGGAAAACCTTAGAGGCCGAATATGGAACTGTAGATGCTGGTATTGATAGGTTCCTTGTCTCTAATTTTAATGGGTATAAAATGAAAGATGACATACTTGTAGGAGACCAAATTCATGAGTTTCAAGAACTACTTAGAAAAGTAGAAAAGAAAGGGACAACTTTTAGTGAGGAGTTTAAAGTGTCTTGCCTTATTGATAAATTACCTCAATCTTGGAATGACTTTGCTAAGCGTCTTAGGCACAAACAAGGAGATCTGTCATTAACTCAATTAATCAATACACTTAGGGTGGAAGAGAAACATAGATCAAATCTAGAAACTGGAAAAGAGAAAACGCCTAAGGTAAATGTGGTGGAGAATGGGAATAAGAATAGTTCCAACAATAGGAATAACTTTCGACCTAAAGGCAAAATTTTCAAGAACAACCTTAAGTTTAAATCTAGAGGTCAAAATGGCAAACATCATAATAACAACTACCAAGCCAATGCTAATAATTTTAAGGGACAAGGGAGTGGCAAGAGGTTGTGCTATGTATGTGGAAGAGCCAATCATTATGCTAAAGATTGTTTTTTTAAGAAGACTGATGAGAATAAACCAAGGTTCAACAATAAGCAAAGAAATCAAGGACATAATGCTCAAGTGAATATGATTTTGGAGAAAGAAGAAATTGCCGGACCATCTTTTAGGTATAATCCTGAAATTAATTCTACTTTTGAATATCAAGATTGGTGGTTAGATTCTGGGGCTAATATACATGTGTGTTTTAATTGTGGTTATTTTAAAACTTTCCAGAAATCAAGTGGAGGAAGTGTAACTTTGGGAAATGGATCAATTGCACCAATACTTGGCATTGGAGATATAGATTTGAAGATGACTTCTGGAAAAATCTTAACTTTGAGAGATGTGCGATATGTTCCTGGAGTTAGAAGAAATCTTATTAGTGGATCGTGTTTAGTACAGTTAGGTTACAAAATTGTAATGGAATCGAATAAAATTGTAATAAGTAAAAATGATATTTTTATTGGTAAAGGTTTTGTATGTGATGGTTTATTTAAATTGAATGTATCTTTTGAAGTTAATTATATTTCTCATAATATTTTGAATATTGAAGTTTGTGATTTATGGCATAAAAGACTTGGACATGTGAATTTAAGGAAAATTAGGAAAATGATGGATTTAGAATTAGTACCTAAATCATCTATTGATGTTAAACGCAAATGTGAAATATGTGTGCAAGCAAAACAACCCAAGAAACCTTATAAATCTGTACAAAGAAATTCACAACTTTTAGACCTTATACATAGTGACGTTTGTGATTCTAATAGACCATTAACTAGAGCAGGAAATAAGCATTTTGTAACCTTTATAGATGATTGTTCTAAGTTTTGTTACTTATATTTAATTAAAACCAAAGATGAAGTGTTTAGTAAATTTAAAATTTATAAAGCTGAAGTAGAAAATCAATTAGAAAGAAAGATTAAGAAACTTAGATCTGATAGAGGAGGTGAATATAATGTAGGTACCCTTAGTATTTTTTGTGAAGAACATGGAATTATTCATGAAGTAACCCCACCTTATTCTCCACAATCTAATGGGATAGCTGAAAGGAAAAATAGAACTCTTATGGATATGATAAATGCAATGCTTATTAGTTCTGGTTTACCAGAGAGCTTGTGGGGGGAAGCGATACTCACTGCTTGTGTTATATTAAATAAAGTAATTGTGAATGATAATGATAAAACATCTTATGAAATCTGGAAAAAACGAGTACCTAATCTTAAAATGTTAAGAGTGTGGGGGTGTTTAGCAAAAGTAGCAATTCCAGAACCTAAACGTAAGAAAATAGGACCTAAAACTGTGGATACTGTTTTCTTAGGATATGCTCAAAATAGTAGTGCTAATAGATTTCTAGTAATAAATTCTGAAATTAGTGAAATTACTAATAATACAATAATTGAATCTCGTGAAGCTACATTTTTCGAAGATATTTTTCCATACAAAACTCGGATCTCAAATCAGGTTGTAAATAGAACTTCTACTGCTAGTACTAGTGTTATTCCTTTAAGAGATGATTCTGAACAGCTAAACATAGAACCTAGAAGAAGTAAGAGAACTAGAATAGAGAAAACCTTTGGAGATGATTTTTATACTTTTTTAACTGAAGGAGAACCAAATACTTTTATAGAAGCTATATCATCTTTAGATGCACCTTTTTGGAAGGAAGCCATTAATAGTGAGTTTGAATCTATTCTTCAAAATAATACTTGGGAGTTAACTAACCTACCTCCTGGGAGTAAAGCTATCGGTTGCAAATGGGTATTTAGGAAGAAATTAAAACCTGATGGAAGTATAGAAAAATATAAGGCAAGGTTAGTAGCCAAGGGATTTACACAAAAGAAAGGAATAGATTATTTCGATACCTATTCACCTGTTTCTAGGATTACAACCATTAGAATCTTAATTGCTCTAGCATCCATTTATAATTTAGAAATTCATCAAATGGACGTTAAAACTGCTTTTTTGAATGGAGATTTAGATGAAGAAATTTATATGGAGCAACCTGAAGGTTTTGTGGTTAAAGGACAAGAACATAAAGTTTGCAAGTTGGTTAAATCTTTGTATGGACTTAAGCAAGCTCCTAAACAGTGGCATGAAAAGTTTGATAAGATAATTCTAGCTTTTGGTTTTAAGATTAATGAACATGATAAATGTGTATACTATAAAGAAGATAATAGAGAATGTATTATTTTGTGTTTATATGTTGATGATATCTTATTATTTGGAACAAATTTAGAGGTAATTAAAAATGTGAAATCTTATTTATCTTCAAAATTTGATATGAAAGATTTAGGAGAAGCTTATATAATTTTGGGTATGAAATTAGAGAAAACAACCAAAGGTATTACATTGAATCAATCTAAAATCTTAGAGAAAATGTTAAAAAAGTTTGATTATTATAATCTCAGACCTGGTTCACTAAGATTCTTTCAGAATGAAACTGTTAACACTAAGTGAGGTTCAAGTTTGAAAAACACCTTCACCCATTGTATGGTTTTAAAGTTGCCCATATTTTTATTATGTTTTTTTTTAATATTTATTTGACGATTTACAAAGTTTTGAATCTTGTGGGGGATTGTTGGAGATTTCTTAAAGCTTCAAAACTTTATTTATTTTATTTTGTTATTCTTATTTGTATTTATTTATTTATTTCTTTTAATAGTATTATTTGTTTGAATTTTAAACTTGTATTTGTTTTTCAAAAATGAATGGGTATGTCTGTTCCCAACAGACATCAAGGAGTCTATTTATAATATGACTCTTACTCAGGAAAAATATAACGTACTCTGTTTTCTCTCTCTCTCCTTCTTCTCTTTACAGTATTTTATATCTTCCATATTTCTGGGCTACTGAAACAGACTTGGCAAATTCTTCTGGTATAACTGTGCATTATATCAGATTCCTGTGAATTCTTGGGTTGTATCTTGGAGTCGTTTGTGATCGTTAGAACCTGCACGGAGGGAGCGCATAACGACTTTAGGACAGCGTCTTTGACGTGCCTCTCACAATCACACAGGCTATTTTCTGAATCCTTTCATCTTTTACTTATTCTGTTATATATATGTATATATAGTATATATTGGATTGTAAAACCTATTTTTCAGGATCTATTTTGCTTTCAATAGTATTCTACAAAACTGATTTAAGATAAATATTTTTCAATTCCCACAACAGTTATCTTTACACTGGCTTCGAGGTTTTAAGAGGATGTATTTGTTTGATTTTTAATCTGACTTAAAATTGGATGTGATGTGTGGGCGATGATGGAATACGGAGTGAGAGATTCATGGACAAAATTGGTGACAATTCCACATCTGCCATCCACGTTTATCTTCCAACCTTTACTGTCTTTAGATAATAGTAATGGTGAAATCATCTTCTTGGAAAATAACTCTCAAACGGGTGTGTACAATTCAAGTGAAAATATATTCCCTTCTCTTGACATTGTTGACGATACTAGTCTTGGTCAATTCTATTCCTATTTTGAGATCCTAATCTCGCCCAATGCCGCATGAAGACTAACAGATTTGCATGATTTCTCCAGTATAGTATCAATTTTACTAGCTTCTCACTAGGTTTCTCCAGTATAATATCAACTTTATTATTTATGTGAGTTCAATTTTATTCCATACATTATTATTTATGTATGCTGCTCAATTGATAAGAATTTTATTTGTTAGGCTGAAGTTTTTGGTTTCGAGTCGATGCACTTCGTGATATGTAACTTTTTATCAAGTTCATCCTTTATTTTATCTATATTAGTGGGCGTCAAAAAAATAATATTATATAATAATAACAGAAAAAAATGTACTTGGCTATTTAGTTGACTATTTAGATTTTTGGCTATTGTGTTTGGAAAGTTAATTGGTTTTTTTTTTTGGTAATTTATTTGATAGTTGTAAGAAAAAAAGTAAAATGATTATAGGTTGGATGTGACATTTTATCTATTTTAACCTATTTTGTCTTTTAGTAATCTATTGTAGCCCAACCTTCCTCCCAAATAAGGCCTGTATATGTTGATCAAATGGTAAGAGTTTATTTTATTAAACCTGATCATGGGTTCGACTCTCTTCCTCATCTTTGCATAATTTTTATGAAAACAACGTAGAGCTATTTTGGGAATTAAAGACATGTGACAAAAAGTGACAACACCACAAGAGGGCTTTATTTTATGCAGTAGAATATCTATCTATCTATCTATATATTTAAAAAAAAAAATTGAATTTTTAGTAAGAAATTTTGTGAAAATTTCAATATCACATACTAATTTTTTTTTTTAATTTTAAGCAATTAAGAAAATTTTCATTGGTTAGCTTCTATTTAACCATATAAAAATAAAACACTAATTAGTCTATAATTTATTTGATAATCCCACATCGAGAAAAAAAGAAAAAAGTGAGTTGTTTTACTTATACAAATTGAATCTTATACTCCCATTTAATATTGTAGTGCTGTGAATGTTTCAATTCAATATAATTTAAATTTAAAAATTAAATTTAAAAGTTTTAATTAATTAATTTTTGTATGAGTTGGTTGATCTTTTGACATAGTCTATTAGGCTGAATCATTTTTGATTTGACTGATTCGTTGGTTTAACTGCGATTTTATCAAAATATATTAGTTAGATTTGTTTAATTCGAAATAAACTAAACATTGATTTGATTAAAGATTGAAAGAGATGGCTTGATTAAAGATTGAATAAGATTGCTTGATTAGAAATAAGTTTTCCGTTCAAATAATTGTTAACTTTTATTGTATAATCTCATATCGGAAAAAGAAGAAAAAAATTAAGTTGTTTCACTAATATAAAGTGAACCTTATACTCCTATTTAATATTATAGTGTTGTGCATGTTTCAATTCAAGACTGTTTAAATTTTAAAATTAAAATAACATTTAAAAGTGTTAGTTAATTGCTTTTTGTATAAGCTAGTCGGTCTTTTGACCTAACCGATTAGACTGAACCATTTCGGTTTAACTAATTTGCCGGTTTAACTGCGATTTTTCATATTGATTTTTTAATTTTAAACAATTAAAAAAAATCTCCACTTCCATTTAGCCATATAAAAATAAAATTCTAATTAGTTTATCATTTATTTTATAATCTTACGTTGGAAGAAGAATGAAAAAATGAGTTGTTTTATTTATATAAAGTGAATCTTATATTTCCATTTAATATTCTAGTATTGTGTATAATTCAATTCAATACAGTTTAAATTTTAAAATAAAAACTTTAATTAGTCTATGATTTATTTTATAATCCTACATCGGAATAAGAAAAAAAAAATTAGTTGTTTTACTTATATAAAATAAATCTTATACTCTCATTCAATATTTTAATATTGTGCATCTTTCAAATCAAGATAGTTTCTATTTAAGATAAAATTTGAAAGTTTTAATTAATTAATTTTTGTATAAGTTGGCTGATTTTTCAACCTAGCCAATTAGGCTGAATCATTTTCAATTTGACTGATTCAGTGGTTTAATTGTGATTTTATCGATTTTATCAAAATATATTAGTTAGATTTATTTGATTCAAAATAAACTAAAGATTGATGTGCTTAAAGATTTTGATTTGAAATAAATTTTCTGCCCAAACAATCGTTAAATTTTATTTTACAATCCTACATCAAGAAAAGAAAAAAGTTGAGTTATTTTACTTGTATAAAATGAATCTTATGCTCTTATTTAATATTGTAGTGTTGTATATATTTCAATTCATGACAATTTAAATTTTAAAATTAAAATAACATTTAAAAGTTTTAATTAACTAATTTTTGTATAAGTTGGTTACTCTTTTGACCTAGCAGATTAGGCTGAGCCATTTTCGAAAAAAGTAAGTTGTTTACTTATATAAAGTAAACCTATGCTCTCATTTAATATTATAGTATTGTGCATGTTTCAGTTGAAGATAATTTAAATTTTATAATAAAATAAAATTTTTAATTTTTAATTAATTAATTTTTATGTAAGTTTGTTGATCTTTTGACCGATTTTAATGATTTTATCAAAAAAGAAAATATATATATATTGTTTTATTTCTAAAAAGTATGTTTAAGTTTTATGATAAACTTTAACATAAAATAAACTAAAACTAAAAAATTTATAAAATGAAATTTATTTTTATTTTATCATAAATATATTATTTTTTAATTTATTCTATTTTTTTCATATTTACCAATTAAATTATGACATATATTTCTTATTGCGAACTTAGAATATACAATTAATGTCATAACAACTGCAGTATATATATTCTAATAAAATGGTTAAAATTTAGCTCATTCTAAATTATTGTTCTATACTTGTAAAATAAATTTTATGTTCTAATTGAATTTTAAAATTATTTTTAATTATTTATTTAGCCTGTGCGTCGCATGTGCTCATATGTTAGTATATATCAAGGAAAATGAGATTTCTAATTATGAGAGGGAGGGTTTTTAACTATGAGAGCTATACGAGTTCCAAAACTCAAAACCAATTTTGTTGATTTTTGGCTATTCTTTAAAAAGAGAAAAATATTTATTGGCTACTAAAAATTAAAATTTAAAATTTAAATCATAGTCAACAAATCTCTTAATGAATATTCACCTATGATTTAAGGATTCAAATCTCAAAATTTGTTACCTAACAAAATACACATAATTTTAAAAAATGCTTTTCCATAATTAAAAAAAAATACTATATATATTATGAGTATTTACACATAAATCCTAATTTATAAATTTGTATTCCATTAAATTTGTCAAGACACTAGAGCTTCCAAAACATGCAATTTGAGTTTCAAAGAGATGAGATTCATGGATGCATGTGAGATATAGCTTCTAATTCAAGTTTACATAACAAAATCATGCTAAAAAATAGCTATACTTCTCAGAACTATGCATGCATGCATGAATTGATTCCAAATTCTCCATTTTAAGCTCATTTCTTGCATTTGATCACACTCTCTTCTTGAATTCTCAAATTAAGTGACTTGAACTATTGAAATAGGGTTCATAAGTTTACCTAAAATCTTCAATTGAGCTCTATGTAGCAAATTCCTTGAGTTTCCAAGTCAATTCCTCAATTTACCAAGCAATTCTCTTCCTCTCTGATGGGTCGTTGAACACATCAAAATTAAATATTAAACTATACCAAATTCTTTTAGAATAATGGTAAGTCCAGGTATCGATCCACATGGACAATTGTGAAATTAAACTAATTTAATTGTTAAATTCCTAAATTAATTTTGATAAAAAGATTGATTGTTCATAACCTAATTTAATAACAAATAAAATAAACTAAGTAATTAAATTATCAATAATAATGGAAATTGGGTTTACTGAATTGGGGAAAAATCCTAGGGTAGAGAATTCACCACTAACCACATAATTAGGGTTTCCAATTGAAATCAATTATGCTATGGTTTGAACGGGTTAATGCTTCGCAACTACAAGCTCAAAGCATTTAACAAGAAGATCATCACATTCAATGTACGAGCACGAACCATCTCAAGTAATACGAATCGTTCACTCTAAACTAAGGTAGTGATACGACTCGTTCCTCGTAGCATGGTTCGTCTCATACCTTGAATGTGAAGGAATAGAAAACACATGTATGGATAACATTCAACAATCACAAAAAGTCAAATATTCAAAGAGATAATGAAAAATATATAAAAGAAACTTCTAAATCACCATACAAACGTTCAAACCTTTACATAATTAAAAATCAAAAAGAAAACAAAATAATTACATGGCTAGGGTTTCATCAAAACCCTAGAAAAGAAGACTAGCCACTTATGGAGGAGTGGAAGGAGGTAGCTGGAGAAGAAACTACCATGGGAGACATCCTTGAAGCTTTTTGTTTCTCTTCCCTTCCAAACCCTAGCCTCTCTCTTTAGGTCAAATCAAGTTCAGAACCCTAAAAAATCCTTTTCCTTGCCTTTTTTATCCTTCTAGTCTCGTCCAAACAGGTTTAAAACGTCGGGCTGACTTTCCCAGAAAAAGTCAACGCATGTGCGGGAAAGTCAACTCTCTTCAAATTCTGTCTTTTTGCCCATTTTATGCTCCGACTATGTATAACCTGATTGACATTCAACACACATAAAGTATACGGTTTGACCAGCAAGTGAAGTTAAGAGATTCTAATTAGCAGCCTCAATGATGTACATTTCGGCCTTAATCACATCCTCCAACTTACTACTTGCTAGTCCTCAAACAAGTAAAATAAAATAAAATTAAACAAAATCTATCTATTTCCTCTTTCGTGGGAAAACGGTTGCATTTAGCATATGCAACAAGCCTTTAAACCATAAGGTTACCCCAAGTGCATGAGTAAAGTCTCGTGAGGGATTCCAGAAATGATACTCATAAACATTAACATATTCATATATACTGAACAACAAATGACCACACCACTCCACCTAACAATCAACTTATGTGCCACTACAGTGTGATATTGAGACATCATGAGTCATTAAAGGCATAGTGGACAAGCATGAAGGAACCTATTGAGTCAAAACCATAATTCAGTTAATACAAAAGTAAAGTTCCCTGTACTTGTGCATGCTAGTAGACAAGTCATGAGTACCCTCGGTGTAAAGTGCAATCTCCATATTAGTTAACTGTCCACTATAATAGCCCAATGTAACTCATAATAACACCCAACATATACAGAAGAACTAACCTGTTGTAGCCAAGATTCTTAATTTTATTTTATTTTATTTTATTTTATTTATGACTGTGCAATGTCCTGATCCATTAAGCTTTCTAATCAACCCATGTAGCAAGTTTTGGGCCAATGACTCCCAAACCAGACGATTTTAGGGCATTAGGTGTAGAGACACCCCTATGGGCTTAATAACTCGAGTTGAAAAGGCTACGAATCCGAACTAGTCATTCTTCTTATTTTTCCTTAACTGTGCAATGTCCAAGTCCCTTAAGCTTTCTAATTAACCAATGTAGCAAGTTTTGGGCCAATGACTCCCAAACCAGACGGTTTTAGGGCATTAGGTGTAGAGACACCCTTACGGGCTTAATAACTCGAGTTAAAAAGGCTACGAACCCAAACTAGTCAAGTGGTGTTTTTTTTTTTTAAAGAATCTTGGCTCCTCATTTATTCTTTTCTGCAACTCTAGCTATTATCAATGATGTACACCAGGGATTATAATAAAAAGATCACCGCTATGATAGTGTGTTCATGTGAATTACGGCATACTCATGACAAGTGTACTAATACCACAAACACAGACAACTCTCCTCGTGCAAACATCGCATGCAAGTATCTACCCAATAAACCCTTTTCATACAAGTCTACTATGATCTCCAATTAACATATGCAAATATCATCACCCTACTAGCAAAAAGTCACATCAAGTGAAGTAATGCAATCAAGTAAAACAGGTATAAGCATGAATTATGAGCCAAATAGAAATGCACAAAAGAAAATATAACCCGCATCCCCCAACTTGAATATGACATTGTCCTCAATGGAAAAGTAAAGAGAAATGAGAGAATATTACCAGAATTGTAGGTGCACATCCAGGTAGGCAGAGAGGAACATATACACACTTCACACATTTTTTTTTTTGAAGAAAAGAAAGAACTAAAAAGAAAAATAAAAATAAAAACAAAAATAAAAATAAAAATAAAATAGACAAAGCAATATACAGGCAGGTACTACGGGGAAGCTAGTGGTGGTGGTGGCAGGAAATGCTGGGCGAACAAGGCTTGCATCAAAGAGCGCGTCTCAAACGCGTCATCCTGAACCCGTTGCTAGTGGGCGAGTAGTTGGTCGAAGGTCACCCGAGAATAGTCGACATACGCCTGAAAATCCGTGAGCAACTCCATGAGACTCTAGTGATGATCACGAGGAGTACTGTGGACCTGATCCACAGAGTGCTGAAGCCGTAAGTACTCCTCGCGAATCATGTAGAGTGGGTTCCCTTGGGCAGGCACGGGGGGAACAGGATGCGGTGGGTGGTCGTGTACAGGGTCTTGGGCCTCATCAACTGGGACACCATGCGAGATATGCTATGCTGCCATTCCCGCTGGCCGAAAGTCGGATACCCTCCATCAATCTCCTCATCCTCAGCAATGGAGAGGTGGTTCAGCTCAAACACAAGTGTCAACAAATTGGCAAATGGTAGTGGCCAAGTCAGGTTCTGCATAGGATCAGGCCGAACTGCCTCTCGTAGAAATTTCCGCAAATGCATCTAGATGGTATGCGCAAGTGGGACCTGATAGCCATACTGATACCCGTGTAAGACCCGAACAAACTCTAAACGTCGCTCAACTCGATGCCCAAGTGGAAGGACATTCTTATGGACCACGGAATCAAGGAATAGCAAGCGGCTAGGTAGCTTGCTCCACCGCAAGCATGTGAAACTGAGGTCACCTTGGGCCCCTGGGAAGTATTGCTGGATGAGGCTATGTATGGGCTGTCGATCCTCAACTGCCGAAAAGGGTTGATATTCGGGTTTGGCGAAAAACCCTAACACTGTGGCAATCATGGATGAGGTGATGTGGATAACATGACCATCAATGTTAGAGAGCAGTCCATCCTCGGGGGGTGTCTCATACAGGTTCTGGTAGAATAGGCGTACCAAACGAGGATAAGTGGGTGCTGTCACAGCGCAAATGCCCAACTGTTGCCGGAGGCGGAGCTGCTCAATGGCCCAAGTAGTGTCTGCATCACATTGAAAAAATAGCATATTGAACTGTGTGAGCTTGTGAAGAGGGCGTGAAGCCCACTCCGGCCGTAGCAAGTCACCCGGTGGTGGTGGCGAGGATGGTGGTGACGATGGAGGTGGTGGCGCCGAAGAGGTGGAACCTCTGGCCTTCTTGTAGGCCCGAGCAGATACACGTCGACTCATATCCTGTGCACACCAAAAGCAAATAGACACAAACCCGTGGAACCAATCATGAGAATAAAATAAAATATGAAAGCACAAGTTTGCCCACTAATGTACCACATGCAATTCCCACCAATTTGTTTTTTTTTTAAAATGAAATTAATTAAATAAATGAATTGAAATGACATTAAATTAAATAAACTAAACTATAAAATAATTAAATGAACAATTACATCAAAGAATTAAAATAAAAATAAAAATAACAGCACTAACTAAACAACTAAAATTAAAAATAAAAATAAAATAATCCACAAACTAATTAAATTAACCAGAATCACTAACGAATAATTTAAACTAAACAAATAGAGGAAATAAAAATAAACTAAATTAGGATTATTATTATAAACTTTATTTCTGAGATTTTTTTTTTTGGTCTGCACGTGCGCCGAGAGGGCCGCACGTGCGGCTCTCATCTTCTTCAACGCAGATTGTTGGTGCTGTTTTGTGTGTGTGTGTGTGTGTTTTTTTTTTTTTTTTTAGGATGAACACTAGATCAAATAAAAATAAAAACAAAATCAAAAACTCCACAAATTGATTCCTACATCCACAAATCTACACATAAAAGGAAAAAAAATTACCTTGAAAAAGTGGAGAAAGAGAGAAAAAAATAGAAGTTCGCCGGAAAAAATGGTGGTCATCGGAGATTCGTCGGACGGAGAGGGAAGTGATGCCGGCGGTGAGATGATGGTGGTGAGGAAGAAGAAGAAGAAGAAGAAGAAGAAGAAGAAGAAGAAGAAGAAGAAGCAGGAGGAGGAGGAGGTGGGTTTGTGGATTTTTGTGGGTTGTGGGGTTGAGAGAGGAGAGTGAGATAGATAAGGTAGGGAGAGAGAGTGAAATCTGAGAGAGAGTGATTGGGAGAGAGAGAGTGATAGATAAGGTTTTGTTTTGTTTTTTTTTTTTTTGGTACGAAAATAGAAAATAGGAAATAAAACTAAATAAAAAATAATAAAATACAAGTTTTTTTTTAAATATATATATATAAATTATTTATTTATATAAATAAAATAATTGTATATTTATTTATTTATTTAAAAATTATTTATGTATTTATTTAAAATTGATTTACTTATTTATTTGTTTTGAAATCAGTAAATAAATTAAAAAATGAAATTAAAAATAAAAAATAAATAAAATAAAAATAGAAAAAGGCAAAACAAAACAAATATTATTATTATTATTTTTTTCTGAAAATTCCCGCACGTGCGGGGCCCAAGCCGCACATGCGGCTTGATGGCTCAGTTGGTTCCGCACCTGCTTATTAAGCAGAGTGCAATTTGGAATTCATCAAATTTCCCGCACGTGCGGCGCCCAGGCCGCACGTGTGGCGATTTCACCCATCACAATTTTATTTTATTTTTTAGAATTTTCATTGTCCCGCACGTGCGGCGATTTCACCCCGCGCGAATTTTTTTTTTTTTTTTTTTATAGAAAAACGTCGTCCCGCACGTGCTGCTGGGTCAACGCCTCCTCCCTTGCACCTGCTTATTTAGCAGTGCACAACTTTGATTTTGTGAGATGTTGCCGCACGTGCGGGAAATAATTTTTTTTTTTTTTTACCAACAAGTACAATACATATTTATTTTTTTTTTATTTTTAAAATTGAACAAGTATAACAATATATATATTAAAAAAAAACTGGAAAACTAACTCCCAGCACCTAACAAAAGGCACCAGAGTTATGGCATAAAGTTGCCACTTCAGAATCCCCCAGGTAATAAAACCCAGCGTAGTTTATAGCCTTTGGGCTAGTACAACCCAAATATACTTAACCATTTCTACCTTCAATTGACATCCGAAATAAATATAGCACATAAGAACATAACGGAATGTTCACTAAAGGTATAATCTTCACGCGAAAATCACGGGTACTACTTTTCTCCCTAACTGTGTTTGTAACTTTCCCTATTCTCCAACAGGGTGACAGACCAGGTTGATTCGGTATCCAGAATCGAGGCGCATAAAGCTACCTCAACCTATGGGGCTGCCATACAGAGTTCAAGCCGAGGTAGTTTTGAAGCAATCTCTACACCCCTGGGTATTTAAACTAGACTCTAGTCTCAGAAATCCCAAACCTTTGTGTTCTAGGCTTTGCTATTCAAACTCTAGTTTCCATCGTCTCAGTTGGTCTCCTTGGAACTCACTACAAACACGGTTAGGTGGCTATACCAGACCTTCAGATGCCATTCGAGCACGGCAAACACCAAATGAATTACACCTTTAGAGGATTTAAAGTCTCCTAGACGCAAGTAAAGCATAACGAGAACAAAGAAAAACAAAATAGCATAGAAGGGAAAGAAAAGAGAATAAGAAATTAATCTATCAATCGTAGTAAAATGGGTCCATCAAAGCAATGGACTCAATTATATCCCCATTCCCAATCCCCTCTATATATGGTTTCAATCTTTGGCCATTCACTTTGAAAGTGTGGCCAGTTTTTGGATCTCGCACCTCAACGGCGCCATGAATAAATGCCTCAACAACCTCAAAGGGGCCATCCCATCTTGATCTTAATTTACCCGGAAAGAGTCTCAGTTTTGAATTAAAAAGCCACACTTTTTGGTCAGGTTCAAAGGATTTCCTATTAATGTGCTTGTCATGGAATTCTTTAGTCCGAGCTTTAAAAACTCTCGAACTCTCATATGCATCATTCCAGATTTCCTCCAACTCATTGAGTTGCAATTTCCGGTTGAGTCCAGCCGCGGCCATATCAAAGTTAAACTTCTTTATGGCCCACAATGCTCGGTGCTCGTGTTCAACCGGGAGATGGCAAGCTTTTCCGAACACCGCTCTATATGGTGACATCCCAATGGGTGTCTTATAAGCAGTACGGTAAGCCCATAATGCATCAACTAATCGTTGTGACCAATCTTTCCTATCTGGTCTCACCGTTTTCTCAATTATGTGCTTTACCTCCCTATTTGAGATTTCCACTTGGCCACTAGTTTGAGGGTGGTATGGAGTGCCAACTTTATGAGTGATAGAGTATTTCTTAACTACCGACTCAAAGAACCGGTTACAAAAATGTGTACCCTGATCACTTATTATGGCTCTAGGAAACCCAAAACGACCAAAGATGTTTTCATGTAAAAATTTGATTACCACTCTATGATCGTTTGTTCGGGTAGCTATTGTCTCCACCCACTTAGACACATAATCTACTGCCAAGAGAATGTACTCAAACCCGAATGACGACGAGAAAGGGCCCATAAAATCAATCCCCCAAACATCAAATATTTCTACCACAAGAATAGGGGACATCGGCATCATGTCACGCCGAGACATCGAACCCATTTGCTGACAGCGCAAACAAGTTCTACAAAATTGATGGGTATCTTTAAAAATTGTGGGCCAATAAAACCCACTCTGTAAAATCTTGGCGGCCGTTTTATGCCCACTAAAATGACAGCCACATGCAGAAGAATGACAAAATGTAAGAATGCTATGCACCTACTCTCTGGCACACCGTCGAATCACTTGGTCGGAGCAATATTTAAACAACTCCGGATCCTCCCAAAAGTAATGCCTGACCTGTGAAAAGAATCGGTCTTTGTCTTGCTTAGACCAATTCTGTGGAATTTGCCCAATGGCCAAGTAATTCACAATATGTGCAAACCACGGGGGGCTCGCTTGTGACAGCTCAAAGAGTTGTTCGTTCGGAAATGAATCATGCAAAATAAGAGGGTTACTATTATACTCAACGAGGATTCGGGAGAGATGATCCGCCACCACATTCTCAGATCCCTTCTTATCTCGGATCTCTAGGTCAAATTCCTGAAGCAACAAAATCCATTTAATTAACCTAGGTTTCGTCTCTTTCTTTAATAGTAAATACTGCAAAGCAGTATGATCAGTGAAGACTATGACCTTGGAACCTAGGAGATACGACCGGAATTTGTCTAAGGCAAAGACCACAGCTAGCAACTCTTTCTCGGTGGTAGTGTAATTCAATTGTGCATCCGAGAGAGTGCGACTAGCATAGTATATAGCAAATGGTGCCTTATTGACCCTTTGGCCCAACACAGCCCCGACAACATAATCGGAGGCATCACACATGATTTCAAAGGGAAGCGACCAATCTAGTGATTTCATGATTGGGGCGGTGGTCAAGGTCATTCTCAGCGTTTCAAATGCCTTTAAGCATGCCTCATCAAAGACAAAAGGTGCGTCCTTAACTAGTAAACTACACAAAGGGCTTGACATCTTACTAAAGTCTTTGATGAACCTACGGTAAAAACCTGTATGCCCTAAGAAAGACCTAATTTGACGCACGGAATTGGGTGGAGGAACGCCTGCAATGAGGTCAACCTTAGCCTTGTCAACCTCTATACCTCGAGGGGACACAATGTGTCCCAACACTATACCCTCACGAACCATAAAATGGCTCTTTTCCCAACTCAAGATTAGGTCCAACTCAAGATTAGGTTTGCCTCAGTACATCGTTCTAACACTCTAGTCAAGTTCCTAAGACATTCCTCAAAAGACGGTCCAAACATTGAAAAGTCATCCATAAAAACTTCTAAGAATTTCTCCACCATATCGGAGAAAATGGCCATCATACACCGTTGAAAGGTCGCCGGTGTATTACATAGCCCAAAGGGCATGCGCCTGTAAGCAAAAGTGCCAAAAGGGCATGTGAATGTGGTTTTTTCCTGGTCAGCGGGGTACATCGGGACTTGATTATACCTCGAGTAGCCATCAAGAAAACAATAGAAACACTGCCCCACTAACCGCTCTAGGACTTGGTCAATGAAAGGTAAGGGAAAATGATCCTTCCTAGTCGAGAAATTTAGTCTCCTATAATCAATGCACACTCGCCACCCAGTAGTGGTTCGTGTGGGGACTAACTCTCCTATCTCATTCTCAACAATGGTGATGCCCGATTTCTTGGGCACCACTTGTGTGGGACTCACCCACTTGCTATCTGAGATGGGGTATATGATACCCGTATCCAACAATTTCAATACCTCATTTTTCACCACCTCTTTCATGTTAGGATTCAGTCTCCGTTGCATTTCGCGAGAAGGTTTGGTGTCCTCCTCTAGGTGTATATAATGCATGCACACAGAGGGATCTATCCCTTTCAAATCAGCCACTGACCACCCTATAGCACTTCGATGTGCCACGAGAACACTCATTAACTGACTCTCCTGCTCCGCAGTCAAGTCAGATGCAATGATAACTGGTAAAGTCTTATGGGGCCCTAAAAATGCATACTTGAGTGTGGTCAGAAGTGGTTTCAACTCAAGTGTAGGTGGTGTGACCAAAGATGGTGTGGCAGGCTCTCTCGATAGAGAAGGAAGTGACTCAAATCGGGCTTTCCGCGGAGGAAAATCCATTGTAGAAGAAGAATTAAGCAAGACATTCACCTCTTCAACTGACCCAGCAATATCAAAATTTTCAAATCCAAAATGAGCAAGACAAGCCTCTAAAGGGTCCTCTACAAGAATGGAGGGCAAAGCCTCCTCCACAATCTCATCCACAATATCCACTAATAAGCACTCCTCTCTCTCATGAGGTTGTTGGGATGCTTGGAAAACATTAAGTTTCACTTGCATATTACCAAATGAAACTTCCATCACCCCGGTACGACAATTAATCCATGCATTGGCCGTAGCCAAGAAAGGTCGACCCAAGATCACCGGAATTTATTTCCTAGAACTGGCTACCGGTTCCATATCTAAAACCAAAAAGTCAATAGGGAAGTAGAACCTATCAACCTTAACTAGCACATCCTCAATCATGCCTCGTGGCACTTTGAGGGACCGGTCAGCCAACTAAAGAGTAACAGTAGTGGGCTTCAACTCGCCAAGCCCAAATTCCTCGTGTACAGAGTACGGCAACAAATTGACACTAGCCCCTAAATCCAATAAGGCCCTATCAATGAAATGGTCCTCTATAATGCATGCAATGGTTGGGGCTCCCGGGTCCTTAAGCTTAAAAGGTGTGTCATTCAACAAGATGGAGCTTACTTGCTCCGTGAGTAGGACCTTTTGGGACACGTGTGTCCTAGATTTACACTTTTGCGTACAAAGGTCCTTCAGAAATTTGGCATATGAGGGTACTTACTTAATCGCCTCCAACAGGGGGAGGTTGATTTTTACCTGTTCAAAGACCTCCATCATTGCCTCCATAGATGCCGCCTTCTTATTAAAAGGGGACGGTGTATCAAGGCATTGGGGAAAGGATGCCTTAGGCACATATGGTGCCTTGGGCTCAAGTGAAGTACTAGGGACTAAGTCATCTCTCTTAAGTGTTTCCCCCTCACCCTTGCTCTCACTAGGTAAACCACCGTGGTCACCCTTTCTAACTCTAGTTGCATCAGACGCAACTGACTGAGGCTCTAACTTCCTACCACTTCTCAAAGTAACCACCGCCTGCACTTGCTCATGTTGCTTCCCGTTCCCACCTGAACTCTCTGCCCCGTATTGTCCCTTAGGGTTGGCCACAGTTTGACTTGGTAATTTTCCCTCCTCTCTCCAATTCATGTTGTTAGCCATTTGACCCAATTGGGTCTCTAGCTTGGCAATAGAGTGAGTGTGGGAGTGAACTACCGGTGCTAACCCCTTAAGTTTTGAGAGAACTTCCAACACCTGAGTCTGAAAGGCAGAGTTGCCGTGAAGAACAGGCAGGGGTTGTGGTTGTGGTTGTGGTTGCCGGTATGGTTGTGGGGGTCGATAAGGTTGCGGTGGTCGGTAAGATGATTGGTTGGCAAAATTATTGAAATTCTGCCTTGGTGGTGGAGGATTGTAAGAAGTGCCTTGTGAAGGGGGTCTCCATGAGAAATTAGGGTGATTTCTCCATCCCGAATTGTATGTGTTGGAGTATGGATCATTATCCGGGTTGGAGAATCCTTGAGCCGCATTCACATGCTCTTGGACTAACTCCGGAAATTGTGATGCCGAAGGGCACTCACTCAAGTCATGAGCAGGGCTCGCAAAAATAACACCTACCTCGTGAAATTGAGACTGATCTTGCTGGGTAGGGGCATGTCTCGTAGCTAATAATTGGTCCATCTTGCGGGACAGTGCCTCTACTTGTTGGGCTAACTATAGGTTTTGCCCGACCTCATAAATGCCCCCTCTTTTAGGGGCTCCAACTACTGGTTGCCGGACTTGTAGGGCTGCAAAGGCATGGTGAAGGGAATTATCACTTAAGTTCTCAAACAATCACCATGCCTCGGCATCATTTTTAGACATAAATGTCCCACCACAGGACGAATCCACCATTTGGCGGTGCGGCTCAATTAAGCCATAATAAAATGTTTGAACAAGTTGCCAATCAGGCACTTGGTGGTGGGGACACTGTTGGAGAAGGTCTCTAAGTCTTTCCCACGTCTCATGGAATTGCTCACCATCCATTTGAGCAAAATTTGTGATGGCTCGCCTAAGTTGGTTGGTTTTACCTATGGGAAAGTACTTCTCCAAGAACTGTTGCTGTAATTGGTCCCAAGTTGTGATTGAATTAGCAGGTAAAGAATTTAGCCAGTGTTTGGCTTTATCCTTTAACGAGAATGGAAACAATCGCAACATTAAGGCCTCATTTGTGAAATTCTAGATCCTCACTATCGAGCAAATTTCCAAAAATTCATTCAAATGTTTATAAGGATCATCATGAGTTAGTCCATGGAATGATGGGAGCATTTGTATGGTGCTAGACTTAATCTCATAATGAGCAGCAGTGGTGTTGGGTAATTGGATGCATGATGGTGATGTATATGTAGTGGGTGTGAAATAATCCTTAAGGGTCCGGTTAGGCACATTCGGGACATTAGGATCGGCCATCTCTAATGGCTTAATGTATGAATATGAATACTCAAGCCTAGGAACACGAGCAGAAGCCCTAAGTCTCCTAAGAGTCCTTTCTAGTTCAAGGTCCAAACTCCACAATTCAAGGCCACAAGAACGGCGCCTGTGCATACACTACCCACACACACACAAAAAGTTCAACTCGGTGCACTAAGTTACGAAAGCAAAATGCTAAAGGAGAAATACTCACAGTGGTTTAACGAAAACTCTTTGCTCGTCTTGCGGATGCTTGATATGTAGACGTTGTCTCCAACCTCTGTTTGAGCATTGACTTTCGTTTTAGCACTTTGGTGCTTTGCTTGTGAGTGTTTGCTTCTGTTTACTCACTTTAGTGCTACGGTTTTTTTTAAAACTCGGCTGCGCTCCGCTTGCACTTCAATGATAGCTCCAATTTCAAATGCTTTGCACACTTGGCAACACAAAAGCATAAAATCCTAAACTAAAAATTAAAATAAGAATGTAACTTTAAATTAACTAATTTCGCCAGAAGTCCCCGGCAACGGCGCCAAAATTTTGATGGGTCGTTGAACACACCAAAATTAAATACTAAACTACACCAAATTCTTTTAGAATAATGGCAAGTCCAAGTATCGATCCACAGGGACAATTGTGAAATTAAACTAATTTAATTGTTAAATTCCTAAATTAATTTTGATAAAAAGATTGATTGTTCATAACCTAATTTAATAACAAATAAAATAAACTAAGTAATTAAATTATCAATAATAATTGAAATTGGGTTTACTGAATTGGGGAAAAAAACTAGGGTAGAGAATTCACCACTAACCACATAATTAGGGTTTCCAATTGAAATCAATTATGCTATGGTTTGAACGGGTTAATGCTTCGCAACTACAAGCTCAAAGCATTTAACAAGAAGATCATCACATTCAATGTACGAGCACGAACCATCTCAAGTAATACGAATCGTTCACTCTAAACTAAGGTAGTGATACGACTCGTTCCTCGTAGCATGGTTCGTCTCATACCTTGAATGTGAAGGAATAGAAAACACATGTATGGATAACATTCAACAATCACAGAAAGTCAAATATTCAAAGAGATAATGAAAAATATATAAAAGAAACTTCTAAATCACCATACAAATGTTCAAACCTTTACATAATTAAAAATCAAAAAGAAAACAAAATAATTACATGGCTAGGGTTTCACTAAAACCCTAGAAAAGAAGACTAGCCACTCATGGAGGAGTGGAAGGAGGTAGATGGAGAAGAAACCACCATGGGAGACATCCTTAAAGCTTTTTGTTTCTCTTCCCTTCCAAACCCTAGCCTCTCTCTTTAGGTCAAATCAAGTTCAAAACCCTAAAAAATCCTTTTCCTTGCCTTTTTTATCCTTCTAATCTCGTCCAAACAGGTTTAAAACGTCGGGCTGACTTTCCCAAAAAAAGTCAACGCACATGCGAAAAAGTCAACTCTCTCCAAATTCTGTCTTTTTGCCCATTTTATGCTCCGACTATGTACAACCTGATTGGCATTCAACACACATAAAGTATACGGTTTGACCAGCAAGTGAAGTTAAGATATTCTAATTAGCAGGCACAATGATGTACATTTTGGCCTTAATCACTCTCTCTCTAAGGGATGTCCTCTCTCTCTCTCTCTCTCTCTCTCTCTCTCTCTCTCCACAAGTGTTTAACTCAAGATGATGAGAAGAAAATGTTTAATTGAACTCATATGGCCTATTTATATAACTGGATTAGCTTAAGTTAATCAATCTAGCTTAGGTTAATTAATTCTACTCAAATTTAACTAATTTATTCTAATTATTTGAATCCGCGTCAATTCTAATTAAATTTACCATAGGATTCTAAACATTCCATATAACATATTGACCTCGTTAATTTTGGGTTTTAACGCCATTAAGGCCTTCAATTTTCAGAATTTATTAGAGATCACAACAGATATTTCTACATCTAATAGATATAAACTAAAATATCAAAAGAATCACACAATTAACATAATATTTCACCTTAAGCACTCAATTAGCATTATTTATTAATAATTAATAGCATATTACATGTCGGGGTTATTACAACTAGTCATTACTCCATAGCCACAGGTGAAATCGTAATCACCCCCTAATTAGTTGCTTGATATCTGTTGAGAGTATATGTATTGTAAGAATAAGAATAATAATAATAGTATAAAAAAAAAAAGAAAAATGTTTGGTGGCCCAAAAATATGTGGCTCGAATGGCTCAAAAATGGCAAAACGACGTTGTTTTACATCCAAAATGACGTCGTTTTGGGTGTTTCGAGCCATTCGAGCCACATATTTTCGGGCCACCAACCACTGCTAAAAAAAAACATATGTAAATAGGATGAAGAAGAAAATTGAGACAAATGAAAGAGAGAAGTATTAAGAGAAACTAGATAAGATATACATACATCACTTTGGGTTAACTGTCGATCATACTCTTGGAATTCTGTATCAGTAAACTCATGCATTCCATCATCACTATCATTTTCCACATCTGAATCTGAATCATTATCATATCATCTTCAAAAAAAAATTTTAATCGGTTGTCTTCAATCCCTAATTCTCACTCCCAATGCCTTCTTGGACCATGTTGGCGAAGTTGTTCTCTCCCTCAATCTCGATGGCTTGTCTTCAAATTGAACCCCTATCCAATGTAAGGGTTTTTTTTTTTTTTCATTTTTATTATATGTATATATAATTACATCAATATGGATTTCTTTTGCGAATTCTTAACCTCATTGAGCACTTGGGCGCCTTGAATTTGCCATCCAATGATTCCATCAGATGTGCTATGAAAATCTATTGGTTGATCTTTTATCATAGGAGCGGTATTTACTTTTAAGGTGGCAAGCTACATATGATGTCTCTACTCTTGTAAGCAAAAGTGGTCTCTTTCTAATATCTTATTTCTCTTGTTTTACTTGTTGAGGTTGGCTCCTTATCAACCTTGGGGTCAATGTCAACATAGGATTGGGTCATACAATATTAGCCCCAGTCTTCTTGAAATCTGCAGTGAATTACTGATTACTTTTTACGGGTAGGTCTTTGCTTTCATTTTTTTTTTCTTTTCTTTCCTTGTTTTAATAAATGGTGGTCAGTTTTCATTTTGTTTATAAGTACCTAACTGCTATTAGTATTATTTTGGATCTTCAGTTTCTATTCTGTAGCATTGATATAAATCATGGAGTACAACACACTATACACTATCATATTATAGCAGCATTTGATGTACGGTTCAAACTAATCTTTGCTTGGAAACAAATTTTCACTCTGATGGTCACTTTCGGGTACTTTACTGGTCAAACTATACTTGTTAGAGTATATTAATTTGGTTTCTAGAATTTAAGTTGATCTTTCTCTTAAAGTGCACAGTTTTGTTGGGTGCTTTCCTATCAGTGGAGAGTGATGAAAATTGAAAAATCTAGAAACCCCCTAGATGTTGATTTGTGATTATGTATCAATTTCAAGCAGAATATAACAATTCCAATCAAACAATCAAAGACAAATCGACACAATGATTTTTACGTGGAAAAACCACAATTGGACACCTCCAATTGTGATAAAAAAAAACCACGGGCAACTGCCACAAGACAATCCACTAAAAAGAATTAAAGGAATTACACAGGTATACTCTCAATTACCTAGCGAATCCACAACGCCTAATTGAACCAACCTCTATGTGCCTCTTCCAACCCCATCTTCACCACGGAATTGTCTTTCCGATGAGCCACTCCGGATTCCACCAAAGCTTCAGGCTCGAATTCTTCAGACTCCACCGAAGAACAACTCTCTCTTTTATGTAAAACAAACCAAACCTTTGATGTACTCTCTTTAAACCATGAGCTGAATACTCAATAAAAACATCAAAGAAACTAGCAAAATATCTCCAGATATAAACCTTAAGATCCAAAAAGATGATCTGGAGAAGTTCCTTTAGTGTTGGGAGAAAACCAACTATTTATAGAAAACCAAAGCAATCCTAGTTTCAGAAGAAAACCAACTCCTTAACAAATCTGGAAATCTGGGATCGCACGGTCCGCTCGAGCGTGGGTCTTCCCGCTCGAGCGGAGACTTCAAATTCCGTGATTTCATATAGGCTCCATGCTCGAGCGTCGGTTTCCACGCTCGAGCGTCGAATCACACCATCCAGTATTTTTTCAGGCATAGCAGAGATACTGTGAGCTTGTAAACCCCGCTCGAGCGTCACTTTTCCCGCTCGAGCGGGAAGGCCAAAACTGGAAAAACAGGAAAAGTATAACATGATCGGACAGGCAATTTTGAATGCATTTTTGCATTTTGCTTTGGCCGCGAGCTGACCGAGCAGCTCGACCCCCGTAATAATCAGCGAAGTGCCAATCTTGAAAGCATTAATACCACAAACTTCTCTACAAAAGCTCGATTCAGGTTGGATTCGCATCTAATAATCTCAGCCTCACTGAAATAAAAAAATGAATAAAATTACAACTCAAAGGAGTTTTGTCAAACGGGGTTGCCAAAAATAAAAACCTAACAAAAATGTGTACCATTTTTTTAATTTTCTCTTTTAGGTTTTTGAAGAATATAAGCTGGTCCCAGACACGCTTTACCTAACTGTTAATCTGATCGATCAATTTCTCTCAAAACCACATTGAAAAACAAAAACTCCAATTTCTTGGTGTTGCTTGCATGCTAATTGCCTTGTAAGTTCATTGTTGTTGCTGTTGGTGCCTTATTAACATTCATTTGAAATATCTGGGAAAAATGCATAGATATAATGTTCCAGATTCAAAAGAACTAATACATTTTGATGAGGATGAAACTTCTTTAATATCAACAATATGATAAATTCTTTACTATTTCAGTTTCAGTTCTTTTTTTATTCTTTTTTTGCCCCCTTCAAGTTGCAACCTCTCCCCCCCCAACAAAAAAAAAAGAAAAAGAAAAAGAGTGGAGGATTCTTCCACATCGAGCAACCTTTTTCCTCCTACTTGTCAAAAAAAAAAAGGAGGGGGCATATGAATAACAAAAATATCTGTAACACAATAGTGGTGTTTGAGAAGGAAGTTTTTTGGTTTTTTTTGGTTTTTTTCACTAAAAGATAAATTGGTTACAAAACTAAAAAAAAACTAATCCAAACAAAATATCACATCAAACCCCATAATCATTTCACTTTTTCTCTTACAAACATCACATCTAATCACAAAAAACCCAACTATCTTCCTAAACATAAAAAAAAAATTTCTCCAATAATATCCTACAACTAAAAAAACCTACAAAAAAATCCACTTCCCAAACACCCACAATGTCTAGTAGTACACCACCTAAGAAGCATAGATACGGATATGCTACATGACACAGATACGACACGCGACCTTTCCTAAACTATACTCATTACTGTACATGATACAAACAAATAGAATCGAGATAATAACGAGAAGCTAAACAAAGCTCTACTGGGATGGTCGCGAGTGCGATGGCTTGAAGCCAAATCGCGGGCGTGGTTGTGAGTCTCGTGGGCATGACTTCCCATGCACGTTTAGCAGCTTTTTCAGCCTCCGTTTGGGAAGTGGGTTGGCTTTTTGGCTTTTTTGGCTATTTTAGCCTAAGGCTAAAAAGCCTAGTTTGGGAAGGGCTTTTTTCTTTTTTGGCTTTTTGGCTTTTTGGTGAGGTTTCTTCCTGTTAAATTACCAATCTGCCATTTTTGGCTTTTTTTTTTTTTTTTTTTGGGTTTGGATTTGGCAAATTTTGCTTAAATGTTATTTATTTATTTTTATTTTGGGTTTGGATTTGGCGTATTTTGCTTAAATTTTTTTTATTTTTTTATTTTGGGTTTGGATTTGGCGTATTTTGCTTTTAAATTTTTTTTATTTTTTATTTTTTTATTTTGGGTTTGGATTTGGCGTATTTTGCTTAATTTTTTTTTAAGTTTTTTATTTTCGGTTTGGATTTGGCGTATTTTGCTTAAATTTTTTTTTATTTTTCATTTTTTTTATTTTGGGTTTGGATTTGGCGTATTTTGCGTACATTTTTTTTTTGTTTTTTTAATTTTATTTTGGGTTTGGATTTGGCGTATTTTGCTTAATTTTTTTTTTTAAATTTTATGTTTTTGTCTTTTTGTCTTTTTTTTTATACATTAATTAGTTCTTATTCTTTAATTTACGTTTTTTGCCTTCTTATTTTTATTGGTATACAATAACTTATTTATTTATTTATTTGTAAATTACGTAGGGAATGGTAATTTATGTTTTCATATTTTTTTTTCAATGTTTTTGAATGAGGCGTATTTTTGTCGTTATTTTTTTTTAAATTTACGATTTTCTCATTTTTTTATTCACTCACATTAATTTATGTTTTTTTTCTTTTTTATTTTTATTGGTATACAATAACTTTTTTTTATTTTTCAAAAATGAGTTTTCGTGTGTTTTATTTATTTCTAAATTACGTCGCGAATGGTAATTTATGTTTTTATGTTTTTTTTTTAAAATATATTTTGAATGAGGCGTATTTTTCTCGTTATTTTTTTAATTTACGTTTTTTTTCATTTTTTAAGTTTTTTCTCGTTATTTTTTTCTAATTTATGTTTTTTTCATTTAAAATTTTTTTTTTTTGCAAATGGTTTTTTCATGTGTTTTTTATTTTAATTTTTATTTCATTTTCTGTGAAATGATAAAAAGTGAGGTTTTATTTTATTGTCCTGTGTATTTTAAATAATTTAATTTTAATTTAATTTTAATTTTAATTTTATTTTAATTTTAAATTATTTAAATAATGTAAATAATCTAAAAAATTTAATAAGCAAAAAATTAAAATAAATATTCAAAAAATTTAAATCGTAAAAATTTAAATAATTTAAATATTCAAAAAATTATTTTAACAAAAAAATTTAAATAATTTAAAATGTTAATATTTTAAATTTAAAAATAACTCTACACTGAAATCGTAACCAAACACATAAAATAAAACTCAATTAATAAATTATTTTTAAAACTCATAACCAAACACATAATTCGAAACTCTATACTACTTTCACAATTCTACACTCAAAAAATAACCAAATACATAACAAAAAAATTAAAATATTTAAAAATATTTTTATAAATAGAGTTTGAATTTATTTTTATAAAATATTTTAACAAAAAACAAAAAAAATGTTTTAAATTATTTTTTTTCAACTTTCTTTGTTAAATTTACGAAAAGGTGTGTTTTGGGAAAAGGTTTTTTTTTTTTTTTATTAATTTTTGTGTGCTGCAGTTGATGGTGATGCCCAAAATTAACATGTGGGGGTAATTTCGTAAATTGACCTTGGCATTGGCTCTTGGGCTGCACCTGTGAAGGTTTTGTCCCCATGTGGCTAAAAAAGCCACCTTTGTCGTGACATGGCTATTTTAGCCCAAGTTTGGCTTCCTAGAGACTTTTGTTGCTATTTTGTGCTATTTTGTTCCACAAATTCGGCCACTTGTTTTCCTCCATGCGTTGTCACCTTATCCCATAAAGAAACACCTTCCATTTTTGACTGGAAAGATTCACCAACATATCCCCTCATGTTTGTCCACAAGATCAAACACTTTTTTTTTTTTTTTTTTTTATCAGCAAAAAAAAATTTCATTAACAGCATGAAATTAAGAGTACAGGAAGATGAAGTGCACCGAGAGAGATTTGGAAAGTACAAATTACCCCTACTACTACTACTCGCACCCAAACAACCAACCCCTCAGCCTCACAATTTTTTTAAAAATAAAAAATAAAAACAGAGGTTAAGAAGAACTTAACTCAACAAAACCCACAAACTAAACTTAACAAACTTCCCCCACAAAATCCAAGTAAAACACGCTCCATAAATAAATCGCACCCACTGAGCAGATTCTCTCACGCCTAACACTCCGAACAGAACACCCACTTCCAAGATCAGAACACTACTTTTACGATACAAGCTCCGAACACCCATTGCAACCTAATACACCCAAGGACAACACCCAACCGATACACCCATGGAACAATTCTTCTACTCCGATCCAAACTCCACACACCCACTGCAAAAGCTCCAATGTTAACAACCCAAACACCGAATAAGGTTCCTTTTGATGCAGCCTAACACACTGCTATTATAGCTGAGCGTTTCCATCCTTTAAAATTCTCTCTTTGTCCTTAAGCTCCAGCTCAAGAATCTTCTCAACCACACCCTCTTCTTGCCGACAGAAGTTAATTCCCAGATCTTTCCCTAATTTGACAGTGGCCTGCGCTTCCTTGAGGAGATAGCTATGCGTGCTTGATTCACCCTCGGACAACTCAGAGTGTGCAAGGGCCACTGCTGCTGACCTGAAGATAACGGACTTGGAGGAAAGCCTACCGATAGCGGCAAATTGGTGACCGTAGAGTCGAGCAAACCGAGAAAAGCCTTCCATCTGAACCTTCTTTTTCCCCACTTTCTTGGCAGACCGATTTGGGTTGAAGAAGAAAGTAGGACAATGAACAGGGCCTTGATCATGTAAACTCATAGTGCCTGACCCATTTGAACCAACAGTTAAGAGAGGCCCAGGTAAAAAAGAATTATCGCATGCCCTGTTGCCTTTTGTTCAAAAGGCATGCAAATAGGACCTTGTACTATATGCTCATTATTCGGAGGGCCGAAGGCAACCTCCAAATTAATTCCAGGCCCAAACCCATCTATAGGTCCGCTGAGACTTTTGAACAAACCAGTTGCAGAAGCGTGCTCAACACAACTCAGTGAATGATCATTGCTCTTTGGGCAGGGTGCACACTCCTCCATCATTGCTTCTTTCCCACCTATTGCAGTAGGTCTGCTGACCTCCACATCCCATCGTGACTGCTCAACAACTATGTCCACCGCCTCTCTACTGTTGCATTGAGAAAACTCCTTCCTTTGTGCCACTTCAATGGAGGAAGGCAACGCAGCATCAGACAAGGCAAATTGATTTGCCACTATATCAACATCGTCCTTCCTCTTGCAACCCCCATCTGTGAAGTCATTTTCCTCAGCTCTGCTTAAATCCACTTTGGAGCTGCTATTGCAATCACCCAGCCCAATGTTTTTTACCCCATTACACTCCACTGGATTGACAAAATGGTCTTCACAGACAAACACTGGGTGTAGTTTACCCTTGCATTCCAGATGTATGGTTTTGTTAATGAGCTCCATGCATGTTGTAACCACTTTAATTCTGGAGTAGGAAAATGACTTAGGTTGGCTAAGATCACCCTCCAATTGAAGGATTGTCCCCCACAAAGCTCCAATGTTGTTTAGATTGCTCCTATTCCAAAGGTTCAGAGGAATACCATGACATTTCAACCAAACACATCTCTCTTGGTCTATTTGGATTCCTGGCCTCCATTCCAAAACAAACTGACCCCAGTCTTTAAACCAGCCCTTGATCTTCTGGATATTTGATTGGAGCTCCTCTTGGGATTTGAAAGTCAAGATTGCATCCCTGCCGCCCCCCTGTCTGACCACCACTTGATCTAACCCAATATCCTTCGAAGCAGATCTGATACTGTTAATGGAGAAATCCAAGTTGAGCCTGATAATTACGCTTTCATAAAGCCAACCGTGACCATCTTCATTGGCTTTGACGGTCATGCTAGCTTTTACATCCGCCATGGTCGAGTCCCCTTGTAGTACCTCTGCAAATGATTTGTGGCCAATATATGGGATTATACCTTTACCTCTGTTTGAGTTAAAGGCTTCTATGTTGGCCTGGGGCCTTCTCATGCTAAGCATGCTCCTGTCATGAGTTGCATACTTGACTGCAAGTACCTTATCATCCACCAAAAGTCCATTAGCTTTCTGGACTGCCATGTCTGATGCAACATGACAGTCAAATCTCACAAAACCAAATCTCGAATTCGTCGCTTTTCTTCTTTTGAAAGGGATGAAGACATCTTTGACTACACCAAACTTATTGAAGAGTTTGAACAATGCCTTTGCATCCAAAGAACTTGGGATATTGTCCACGAACACAGTAAACAGACCACTCCTTCCTTCATAGCCCCGAGATCCACCTCCTCGCCTTTGATTCACAACCGGGATCCAACCACCATGTCTTCCTTGCTCCATAAGGACTACATTAGAGGACTTAGTTTTTTTCCCTCCGAATCTCTTTCAGTGTCAAGATCAAACACTTTTGACTAAACAAAAAGAACCAAAATATTAGCCAAAGTCTTTTGACAAGGTTTCCAACAAATCTTTGTCTCAACATGCCCAATTCTTCTTCGAGTCACCAAAACTGAAAACTTTCCATTTTATAAAATCAAGAAGATAAGAAAAGAAGAAAGCCAACTAAGAAACAATTTTGTCAACTTTGTCTTGGTATTTGCCCAAATCACATGCAACAAAGATTAGGATTAAACATCCAAACAAAAACTATCAGACTTAGTAGCTAATTTGTGAGCATGATGTCTAAAACTGTTTAGCCATTTAAATAAATCAAGACCATAGAATTCACACAGAATCTTTCCAGACATAGTTCGGTTCTCACAATTGTGTTCAATTTGGCTCTTGATTTTCACGAGTGTTATAGAGAATTTAGCCTTCTCAATTCAATTCTTATAAAAGCAGCCCATTCACACTCATATAGGTGATTCTTATTAAGAGTATTTTGCCATACCCTACTTTGGAATTCCAAGATATAAGAATCATTAATAGCAAAGCTTATCCTGAAACATTATGCTATATTCTTATATAATGGGTTAGGAGAATTAACTCCCCATTGATTCCAACAAGTCACTTAGAATTTAGTTGTCTCTTTGAACATAAATCTTAGGATATCCAGTCAACTAGGTTGGATTGGGATTATGGCGATTCTTTCATAACAGGCTTTGATCTCATTCCCCTTGATGAATTATGTACTAGCTCTAGTCAAACCTTCAGTCAATGAATCTGTTATATTTTCTTTAGACCTTATAAAGAAAGTAGTATATAGCTTCACAGGGATAACAAGGTCTAAGGTATGGTCTAGTGTCAAATTGTAGATTACAAAGTATCATTTAGGATTGGATGAAATATGTCACACCCCAAATCCGGGCATGATCGGCCGTGGCCCACAGGGACTTAGCCCAAGGCACACGTAAGCCTAAACATGAACTCAAAAATCACAAAGAATAAATGTGACGATAGCCCAGAAATAAATAAATCAAAAATCAATCCACTGACATGTCACAAGTATAAATGGTAAAACCAGCCATAACCAACTTCCAAAAATATATACTAAATGGCACACAAACTGCCCACAAAATAAAATAATTCTAAATCAAACCCAACCACAATGTATATACAAAACCCGACATAACAAGCTAAAATAAAATAAATGAATGTCCTAGAAGTCCATGCCATCGAGTCCCCGCTATGCCAAGAGTCCACTCTAAGTCCTTCTAACACCTGGAAATGATAAACAACTAAGTCAGCTGATAGCTCAGTGAGTAGCAACATGGATAGTAATACAGTTTTGAAAATATGGTTCAATTCCAAAATAAGATATATATCACAAAACTAGATTGGCATACAGTTTGGTAAAGACAATTTGTTTCAAAAAGAAGGTTCCACAGTTCAACAGTTAAAATACTTATGTCTCTCGAGAACATGATAAATGACATTTTCCACTTAAAACAGATTACAATATGAACACCAATAATTTTCTGGGTACTAAGAAAATAACAAATAATATGTCACATAGTTCTCAAGGCTATAAGCCCCGTTGGATCCAATACCGAACTAAGAGTCATCCTCAGGGTGGCAACTTGAGCCTTTTCTCGAAGACGATCTGATTAAAGGTCACCTAGCTTAACCCAGGTCTTTTCCTTACTATCGTTGAGCACTAGAGTCATCACGGCCCAACCCGGATCTGTTCCCTGGTGGCCAGAGTCACCACACACAGTGGAATAATTTCCCCGGACTAAATACACATATGGTCCCAATAATCAATACACATCAGTTTCGCAAAACATGGTAGTTCATCATTATAAACATGAGACGAAAACAAATAGTTTACAGTATGCCAAGTTTGCAAATATTTCAGAAATAATTTGATTCCATTGATAATATAATAATTTATCAAAACAGTTTAGTCTTAAAATAACAATTTAATTTTCCAACAGTTTAGGGTAGGGGAATATTTATAAAAATATGTATCATGAAACTATTCACATGGAAACGAAATAATGTAATCCTCGAATGGAGTATAAAAGTCCAACTAGTGCCCTGAACCAAGTATAAAAACTACACATCAATACTAATTTAAAAATACTAAAAACTAGGAACTAAGTAACCTTAACTAAAGTGCACTAACACAGCTCAACCCAACTCACCGTTACTCTTAAATATTACCTAAGTTCATGTTCTTCAAGGTCTAAAATCACCCAAGACATGGGTTCAAATCAAAACTTAATTAAAAGTAACTTTAAGATAAAACATAATTTTAAACTAGTTTTCTCAATCTATTCGCTAACTTTGAAAATTAAAAACCCAGTCCACGTTGTTCGAAAAATTCTAAAACCCTCAAGATATCAACTAATATATCCTAAGTTTCAAACCCAAATGGTTTTACTTGATTTGCTTATCAAAATAATTATCCACAATTAACTATATCTAAACAGGTTGTTTTCTGCAGCACTTTAAAGAAATTAATGGTTCTCTTAGTATAAATGAGCAATCAATGCAAGGCCAAAAATTTACGAAACTAGACTCGTAACCGGTTCTAATGACACTAATTTGATAATTTTTGAATTTATACCCAAAGAGAACCACACTCCCGAACTTACTGTTCACAACCAGTTTTCTGGACAGATTTAAACGCATCAGTTTATATGGATTTTGACTCTAAAAAATTATGAAAAAATTCAGATATGAAATTCAATATGTAGTTAATCTACTGTAAAAATTTCATGTCAAAATTCATTTGTTTGATATGATTTCTTGATTTTTAAAGTTTGTGATTCTGTGCAGAATTCTTATCCAATGACTTTAGCTCCTTAATTCGCTTTAAAATTTTGCATGATAATAATATAATCAAAACTCTAACCCAATCAGCCAAACCGTTGCTTTTCTTCCAACAACTCCCGACACCCACAAGCACCATAACTATGTAAACAACAAACTATAATAGAAGAAGAATAGATTGATTGTTACCTTAGAGTTGTTCAGCCACAAAGTTGCTGGAAATTTCTCTCTCTCTCTCTCTCTCTCTCTCTCTCTCTCTCTCTCTCTCTCTGTGTCTCTCTCTCTCTCCCTCGTGGCTGCTGCTACATGTTAAAAGTGTTGTGCAAAACAATTATAATAAGGGTTAGGGTTTTTGTTAGGAAAACTAGGGTTGCTTTATATATATATATCTAAACTTAAAAGATTCTAAATTATTATCCTATGTTTTATTTTATTGTATTTCCTCTCATCATTAATTTAAATAAAATACAACTATTATTAAATCCAAATATACATACTAACTTGCCCCCTATTTTTTTTTAAAATAATAAATCTTACCTCTAAATTAGAGATTTCCACGATAAATTTATTTTAGGTTTAAAATTAATTAAAAGGCCTTCCAAATATTTAATTTGCACTTTAAGATTCACCACCAAAATATTTGAGATTGTATTATTATTATTATTATTTAATTATTTACTAAATTTGTATATTCGGGTTCTCGCATTCTCCCCCCCTAAAAGAAAAGTTTCTTCCTCGAAACTAACCTAAATAAATCATGAGAATAGATGTGGGTACTTCTCGCGCATCTCATCCTTGCGTTCCCAAGTCGTCTCTTCAACTAGATGATTACGTCACAGTACCTTAACCAATTTAATGGCCTTTGTACCCAACATTTTCTCTTTCGAATCCAAAATCTGAACAGGCATCTCCTCATACGAAAAATCATCTCTAATCTGAAGCGGCTCATAATCTATCACATGCGACGGACTGTGCACATATTTGCTCAGCATAGACACGTGAAACACATTATGCACTCCTGCCAACCTACACTACAAGAAATGTCACTTTTAGCTACTAAATTATTGGTCAGCAAAAGGCATAAATTTGGTCGCTGAAACCATTTACCGACCAAAAATTTCTGTTGCCAAGTTCGTCGCCCATACCCCGTCGGCGATAGTATTGGCGACTAAAGTTCATTTGGTCGCCAAAAATGAAACATTTCCCTACTAAATTTCTTTTAGTAGCCAAATGGTATCTTTTCGCCACTAAAACCGTTGGTCAGCGAAAGTGAACATTTAGCTACTAATCCTTTCTTAGTCGGCAAAGGTGACCTTTTTGCTACTAAATTTTTAGTCACTAAAAGTTCTACCTTAGGTGTGGTGACTTTTGCCGACTAAAACTGTTCGTAGCCAAAAACCTATTACGATTCATTTCTTTACTTTTTGCCACCAAAAGTTTTCGTCGCCAAATGATACCCTTTTTTCCGTGACTAAAAAATTTAGTAGCCAATAGTTTATTTCTCTCATTCTCAAATTTTTTAACTACTAATTATTTGGTGGCAAAAACGTTTTGGGTTATGTTTTTGCTACTAAATTATTAGTAGCCAAAACTTTTGATTACCTATTTGGCTACCAAAACATTTGGTGGCCAAATAATTTTCTGTTTTTTTTTTTAAAAAAAAATTGTAAACAACCTGTATTCATTTATATTACAAGAAATACCCTGTATAAACAATATAATCCATCAACACTAAAATATATTATCAACCATTAAAGCATTCAACATAATACATGAATAACCAACGTCAATAATTTAAATTACAACCTGTACCCTGTATAAACAATATAATCCATCAACATTAAAATATATTAGGGTCAATAATCCATACATAATCCATACAAATTCCATACACTCCAAGTCTAATCCAATGTCAATAATTTAAATCCATACATAATACATGAATAACCAAATTAATTTGTTCGAACCACATTTGTCACCAAATAATTGTCAAAAACAATGCCCTCCCGTAATTGTCAAAAAATTATATATCCATATTTGTATGTCCAAAATCATCTGCAAAAAAAAAATAAAATTCATTAGTTTGGTGCCTATAAAATGTTAAGAAGGCTTAAAAGCTTTCCCTGTTAATGACATAGATATTCTTACATATAACACTTCTATGTTGAGATATCAGTTCCACAAATTAACAAAAAAAGTTTAGTTAAAATAAGGAGAGAGAAACAATTTATAAAATTAAATGTATCAGAGAAGCAATAGAAAAATAATGATATGCACACAACACTTTTAGAAAAGGGCCACCACATATGTGACCATACTCAAATGTCTACCAACTTCCTTTATTGAATAATCAAATATAGGATATATTATGGCAGAATGATCTATAATCACCGAGAGCTTCAAATTCTTACCATAACATAACACAATAATCTGATACCATCTCAATCAAGAAAGCAAAAGGATTTAATTACTTATGACAAATAGATTTTACGTGGAGCCTTCTATAAACATATCCATTACCTTCCCACTTCTCAACTTCAAGCACTTAAAGCAAACCAGGCTCAACAACCGCTTTAGTTCGCTCACATGGGAAGAATGATATACTGGAATTGGTAATTCTATATACCCAAAGTGACCTGAAGGGTTGTCACGCCCCAAGCTCCGTGACAACGCCGCACACTCATATAAGTGAGCATGCAAGGCTAAAAATCCAATCACATAACCCACAATGTAAAATACTCAAATTAAATCCTTAATTGTCATAATGCCAAAATCCATAAAAATAAATAGTTCTTATATGAAAAAATCCACCAAGTCCACTAATTTAATCCACTAACAAAACAATAATCTAAGTACTTAAATCACAGTCCTACTCTCAGCACTTTCACATGTAAAAATCCCACGCAGCTCTACTCTTCAGAATCTGAAAAAAAAATAAGGGTAAACTAGAAAGCCCAGTAAATAACCAACCATCACTGCTAGCTGGATCAAGTATTCAAAAATAAATAAAGAAATCGATAACTAATAAATATAATTTTTCTATAGTTCAATAAATGAACAATTATTTGTAAGATGGTTTCAAAGGTAAAAATAAACAATGTACAATACATTTTAAATAAAAAGCCAATGTGATAATTCAAAGTAATTCGTTGTTCAAATCGATGGTTCGATATTCAGATAGTTCAATGATTCGATTCACAAAACCCGAGTCTTAATGACTATGGTCACTTAGCCCGTGACAAGGCCCAGAACCACACATAGGCCGGTGGTAAAGCCCCAAAAGAAACTAGTTTCTGTGCCAATAAATAACCCCCATTGGCTAGGGTCCAAATCATAGTCAGACTAGAGTGATGCTCAAAATTCAAACAATACACAACTTTCAAATAAAATATTCAATATTTTTAGAATAAACATTTGGTACAATTTTCAGAATAGTTTTACAAAATATTCAAATAACTTTCATAATAATATTTGATGTTGTTTTATACTTGACCCATGTTTTATTTTAAGAGAACACGAAGGTTATAAATATATATTTATTATTTTAAACGATTCGATAGGAATAAAAATGAACCAACAGTGATAGAGGGTTACTTACCTCAAACAGCTAAAATAATATTCCAACACCAACTCCAAACACCCAGCTCCACCACTTCAATCACACAAACCTAATAAATAAAACCTCAAATAAATTAATATTTTTTTTTACATGTTACATACACCCACAAAAGCCCCACTATATTAGATTGATGTATTACTTTAATATCCAAGAGATCAAACCATTCAACCCAACTTTAAAGCCAAACACACCCTTACCCATGATACAAAACTCCATTGTTTCTATTACCCACCCAAAGCAAAGTTACACTTACACATTGCACCCAATTCTCAAAACCTAAGTAGTTACCTATAGATCTTCCAAATCCCCTTAATGCATTAATTGTTAAATTCCTCAACATAAACTTAATAATTAACAGTAAGGATAGATTTTACCTTAACCAATGGGTGTCCCAAAATCACCAATGTGCTGCCTCCAGTCCCTATTGTAGCCTCACTTGAACCTCTCTTCTCTTTTTCTTTTACCTTCTCAAACCCTAGCCGCCTATGGAGCAATTCACAGCCTCTGTTTTGTTTGTTTTCCAAGACTTAAAGCCACAATAGGTGGGCTTATTAACCTAATTTCTCAAAGTTACAAAATTACCCATCTAAGTAATAGGAAATATAATGCCATCTCATAACTAATTCTTTGATATTAATAAATGACCCACATAAATTAATTTAATTACTAATCTATCCAATAAAATAATCTTACATACAACTTGGGTTTTACAAGGGTAAAAAAAATGAACAAAACTTTAGCAATACTTCAATGTGTCCAGCGGTCATGGCCATTTAAACTTCTCAGTGTAATCAGAAAATAAAAAGGATTAAAACATGAAAAATAACTTCGCATGTCTCGGGTTCCGCAGCACCACATGATTCACATTTTCCAGATTCAAGCGGCAACCAAGGAACAGATTTGAAAGCTGACTAGCATGGCTTATAGGGAAATCACTATTGGATGATGTGCACTAACAAAAAAATAAATAAAAGGAATCATACCAACTTATTCAACCAGAATGGTCACAAGATCCAAAGTTGCACTTAATCAAATGCCAATTGTAGGACAATTTGTTCGGAATGAGGTTTACATCCATCACAAGATCTAAAATAAGTCTGGAACAATATTAGGACTCAAATCTTCTAGGGCCCAGTTTTTTTTTTTTTTTTTTAAGAATTTTTAAAACTATAAATGAAAAAACACATCTGAGAACTATTTTAGTTTCTAAAAAAAAGACAACAATTTCAATTTCAAAATCTGAAGAAAAAATATAATTTTCAAAACAATTTTTCATTCCCTATCCCCTGCGTTATCCCTCAGACCACTACCTTCTCCCTCCACTCACTGAACATGTTTTCTTAATCTCGTTTTATATTTTTAAAAACACATGTATGATGTACCAAATATTGTTTTTTATTTTGTTTTATGCAAAAACAAAGACAAAAGAACAAAAACATGGATAGACAGAAAACAAGGCATTACCAAGCCCCACCCTAACAACATGAGTTTCAAAAACAGGATAAGATAGGAATTCTTTATTCAAACTGAAAAGAAAAGAAAAGAAAAGAAAAGAAAAGAAAAGAAGCAAAAAAAAAGTTTCAAAATCCCTAGTGATAATCAAACAATTCCACAAGTAAATCCAAATTGAATGATACATAAAGCACTTCGCATATTACCTTGCCATGAATGCCGTTAGTCATTTGAGCATTAAGACCTTAGTTGCAGGAATCGTGCAACCAGGTGACGCTTCCGAGGAAGAATCGCGATTCCGCGCTTCCTAGAGAGAAGCGTGTAGGAATCGCGTTTCTCAGGAGAGAGAAACGCGATCCAATCCAAGATGGGAGCGCAAGGGGAGAGAGAGAGAGAGAGAGAGAGAGAGAGACCTGAACTCGCTGTCGCGACCTTCGACATCGACCTTCTGGACCTTCGATCTGCTTCGAACTGCTCCCTCTCACCTTCGATCTGCTTTGATCTGCTTCGACCTTCGATCTGCTTCGATCTGCTTCGACCTTCGATCTGCTTCGATCGATCTTCTCCACATCGCCTTCGCCTTCGCCATCGCCATCGCCAGCCTTCGATCTGCTTCTCTTCCTCTTCTTCTTCTTCTTCTTCTTCTTCTTCTTCTTCTCTCTCTCTCTCTCTCTCTCTCTCTCTCTCTCTCTCTCCCGTCAATTTTTGTTCTATGCATCCATCTTCCCCCTCTCATTTTGTAACATAAAATAAATATAATAAGTAATATAATTTGTTATAATAAATAATATAATTTGTTATATAAAAATAAGTCTAATTAAATCAAATATAATAAAAAATATCAAATCAAATCTATAAAATAAATATCTAATTTTTAAATTTTATTTACTTTAACATATTTTATTATTTTTTATTTGTTATATTTTTTATTTATAATATACATCAATTAAAAATAAAAATAATTATATAAATAAATTAAAAATATTATCAATAAAAATAATATCAAGATAAAAATAATAAATACATTTAAAAATAACTATTTAAATCACCTTTATATAATAAACCTATTTTAAAAATAACTATTAATATATATATATTACCGCTCCCCGAGGCGCTCCCAACCTAAGAAACTTCTATCAGCTCACGCTCCCGTGCTCCCGCTCCCGCCCCCCGCTCCCGCCCCCGCTCCCGCTTCGTGCAACTAAGATTAAGACTCTATTTACATTATCAATTATAACTCATTTCTCAATGATTAATTCAACAATTATGTTGATAGAATATATATAAAACCATCTAAATAATAGAAAACCTATGACAACCTTACAGAAAATAAACCTACTTTGCTGTCCACATCTCTATGGTTATCAATCATTTCATCCTCTGTTATTAATAAATCATCCAACACAGTTGTGTTTAGATTAGACCCTATTTCAAGCACAGTTGTGTTTAGATTATTAGGATGAGTTTAAAATGTACTCTTAAACAGTTTGTTGTATGCATATATTAATATGTTATTAGACTTTCTTACTAAATGTTTATGTCAACATATAATATTTAAAAGAGTAAATTACACTTTGTCCTTCTTAAGTTTAAGTATTTTGTCTTTCTTAATCTTTCTAATTTTCTCACTTTACAGCAACAACTAACATCTATCCGATCCGAGTTTGGATAGAAAACACATTATTAAACATATTACATAACATAGGTTTAACTAACATATTACACATCATTGACAATCAGGTTTTACTATTTTAATTTGACAGTCAGCACAAATATTTAGTTATATACATGTAGCATACACATTGTATGCATGTGACATGAGTGTTTAGATATACTACATACGCTTATATATATATATCCATACCTTCAATGAGCACCATACGTCAGTTAAAATTTAAAAACAGCCAGCTTGACTCGAATTAGAAAACTGAATATCTGAGCATATATTTTCAATGCGCCTGGGTCAAAACAATACTGACAGGCCAATCTACTCTGTAACCCAACCCTAAAAAATCAAATGAAATCAATCGACTCCTGCCATATTCACAACAAAATGAATGTTGCACACCAAGCCAAACATTCCAAGTTTAAAAAGTAAGAAAAGAAATACACAAGGGAAAGCAAACACACGAACAAAGGGAGTTATTGCAACATTCCAAGTTAAACATTCCAAGTTTAAAAGAAATACACCAAGCCAAACATTCCAAATTTAAAAGATTTACCTATTGTTGATGTCGATAAAGGCGGCATCATGCCATTCCCGTTACCCTTCATGTACACAAATAACTGATCCTTATAATGGTCTGTTTCACATGAAGACCTCTGAACTGACATCTATTTTTAGAGATATAAGGTGAGTCTATCATAAATTCACATCAATTGAGCACAAGATTGTGCAAAAAAAAAAAAAAAGATGATAGTTTGACAAAAATCTAACCGTAATTGTGAATCAATATTTTGGGAAATACATACTAAGATCTCATAGCTTGTTAATTACTATATTAACACTGCACAAATTAATATATCACTTATATGATGTATCAAAAATCAGTTGGCCATATCTCTAAAACAGAGACGAAATGAATAACTTCAAAGTTAGTAATCAACATCACATGACACTGGAAAGGCAGAAATAGATGTAAGGTCTGAAACAGTAGATAAAAGAATTTCATCATATACATTGATTATACGCTACAAGCAGTGGGCTGATGAAACCAATCTTCAAAGCGCAGCTACAGCGTCCTATAGAGATGTACTAAAGGCCTAAGGCAAGCAAGACCAGCCATTACAAAAAAATTCATTACTATGTTTTACTCCTAAAGGCCTAACCTAAGGCAATCAACACCAAGCAATAGTGACTACAAAGGCAAGCCATCAGAAGTTGCAATCCCCGAAAAGAGAGAGGCTAAGAAATTAGAAAAAAATTACTTTTTATTAATGCGTTCCAAATGAGATTGCAAGCTGTGTCTTTGATTGATTCCAAACCACAAACGAAAGCCACCAATTGGACATGGGTTGTTCTAAACATGAAATAAACGCATAGTATGTTAATGCACAATATCATTGCAACAATTAAATCATAAGTTGACTTACCGGTGGAGTGAACCCAGGTAAATCTTGAGAGTGAGAAATTAAAAAATCACCAGCAGAAATGGGGCAAGATGTCTTCGCGCAGAGTTCATCAGTCTCACTGTAGATGTGGAATCCAAAATATGCAACATCAATCACCAATTTTTTCCTCTAGAGATTGCTTCACTTGAATGATAAACAACAAAAAATCTTGCCAAAACTCAGAAAGAACAATCACACGGAAAATTTCCTCAAAGGACTGGGCATGTCTAAGTATGTTCACTCAATCATGAGGGGCACAAGGACTGCTCATTCAAAAGAAATTTCAAATATAACAACCAGATATCAGGAGTAGGTCCGAAGAAAAACCCACACAGAGAAATGAACAAACATGCAAGCAGTGAAGATAGAAGCGAGAAGTTCTTGGGAATTAAATTTTGCATATAGATAAAATGAAGTTGTAAATCTTTAAAATTCCCCAAAATAAAACCACTGATCACATTCAGTTTTAATTTTGCGAATGAATGCAAGATAAAACAACCAGTCATTATTAACAATTGCCGTGGAAAGAGGTTAAGAAAACAGGCATATATGATGTGAGATTAATTATGCAATATGATTTAGATACTTTTCTTTCATTGTCAATCACACTTGAATTGTATTTGTAATGTAATAAACAGGCATATATAATGATTTCCTATGCTAGCTACCCAAGTCGCTGGGTTTTCTTGGCCCCTAAAAAAAACCAGATCATCCTTTTTGATGAATATATAATATAGTTATGAAAACAATTAATTGTATGGTATTTTAAACTAATTAAAGAAGGGAGATTAAAATTGAAGGCATACCATTCACATAGGGAAAAGAAAATGGGTCATCCCAGTTTTAAGGAGAGCTTTTACTCATTGTCGAATATCTACAACCAAGGATGTAATCATATATTTGGTATCAGTCCCTACATTAATTCTTCTACCAAAAATAAATAAATAATAATAATAATAATAAAAAGCAAAAATTTAAATTTGTTTTTTAATATTGGTCTAACATGAGCTAGTTTCATAATACATAAAACTGATTGACAATGACAAAAGATTGAATAATCTATCATCTAGTTTTTAATACTAGTTTCATAATACATAAAACAAAAATTTAAACTAGTTTCATAAACGCGGTTATATGTTCATTTTCAAATTCCAATAGGATAATCGTACATGGAAAAAAACACAGGAGTAAAAGTGCATTTTACCTCCAAAACAAATGTCAAAAATATCCGTATTTCACACACTTATTAGTTAAGCCTATCAGTGTACTTCGGTCCACAAACCACATAGGCTATGTGGTTATTTTCAAATGAGAGGAGGATAATCCACACATATAGGCCAAACCACAGCAAATAAAATGAAATTTGCCCTTTTTTTACTCCTAACAAACTTTACCAATATATTGCAACATTTTTTTGGGTAAATTGGTAAATTTCCAGTAAAAGCATATCATATTTCAGAAATTTGAAAACATATAATTCACTGGGTATTAACATTGGGGTAATCATTATACCAAATGGGTTATCAAATTCCCCACTAAATTAATTCCCCAATGTACATAACATATACACAAGCATTATATATATATATGAATGTATAGTTAGTGAGAGAATGTTGCCTGGATTTCTTGGAGGGACTTTTGTTGGGGGAGGAAGGGTTCGGAATCGGAGAGGAGGTGACAGAGAGGGGAGTGAGAGTCGAGATTGTACTTCATGTGGAGGGGTGATAGGGCGGCGCGTCTTGGTTCCGCCGCCGACGTGGTTGAACTGGAACCCCATTAGGGCTGCTACGAGGGTGCTCTTACCGTCTGTCTGGTGGCCCACCACCAGCACCGCCGGCGCCTCGAATGGGGTCTCAAATTCCTGAGCTAGACCATGAAGCTCGTTGTACGCTTCATATAGTCTCCATTCACACAGCAGCCTCGTTTGTTGCTCACAGTCATCCGCCGCCACTCGCCCTCGTCTGCCGCTCTCCATCCTCTGTCGCCACTCACCGTCGATCTCGAGAGAGAGAGAGAGAGAGAGTGGGGGGGAAGAAGAGATTAGGGATTTTTTGGGTTTGAGATTAGGGATTTTTTTTTTTTTTGGGGGTGGGGGGGTTGTGCAAGCGGGAATGGGGAAAAAAATAATGGGGGGGAGCGGGAATGGAAAAAAATAAAGGGGCCGGGAATGTAAAATAAAAATAAAAATAAAAAAATAATTAAATAAATTTATTTTTTGTTTAAAATATATATTTTTTTTTGTAGTTAATGAATTTTTTTTTTAATTTTTTTTAAAGTTATTAAGATTGAAAATTTATTTGATTCATTTTTTTTAATGAAAAAAAAATATTATTATTTTTTATTTTGTAGAAGTAGGTGTAATATATATTTTAATGAAAAATATTTTCCACTAAAATAAAAGTTAATTTTCTGTAGTCAATGAAAAATATTTTTCTGCGGGCCTTTTTTTTTTTATTACTAAAAATCATGAAACTAATTTTTTGTAGTAGAGGAAAAGGAGCGGCAGCAGTAGTGAAGGTGGTGGAATAAGAGATGATGGTGGTGGTGGTGGTGATTGGTGATGGCGAAAGAGATTAGTGGTGAAGTTGTGGTAGTGGTAGTGTAAATGGAGTGGTAGGGGTGAAAGAGAGGTAATGGTAGTAGTAGTAGCAGTAGTAGTAGTGGTGGTAGTGGATTTGCAGTTTGCTTCCTAAGGTAAGACAGAATCATATTAAAAGCATTGAACAAGCTTCAAGAAATTTTGTAATTGAAACCAAGTGTATTTGGATTTACGTCACATTGGGACTGATAATGATGTAAATGATAGCTAACTCTCATGCTTGTAGTTTTGACAAGACAACATCTATCAGTCTCTTTTGCACATTACCTCAACTTTGACAAGACAATTTGCAACCAGAGTTAGTAAGAAACTAAAAAATTGACAGTACAGACCTCTAGCTCACTTTCTTTTCATTTTGCACTATTTGAGCTTCGGAAAATGGCATCAGAGGCTGAATGCAAGCTCAATGCATACCTTAATTTTTGAGTTGGCTCTATGTACTTCCTCCTTGAAACTTTGCGGAAAAAGGCTGCATGTAGTGTTAAGAAGGATCAGATCAAACTATCAAAAGTAAAGTTTTACTTATCAAAAAGGGAATAAATAAAGAATCAAACAATCAAAAACACAAGGTACTAAAAAAGTTTAACCCTATACCTGGGGTGAGCAGAGCATCATCAGTGGGGAGCCTCAAATCATCCTTGGTGTTTCCAGTTTCAGTCAAAAGACTCACCTAAACAAAATGCAAATTTCAATTGCCATTGTGACATTTTGTCGAGCACCTTGCAGACACAAAAAGTATATAGCATGATTCATATTTGCTATACACAGAGAAACTATACAGATGAGAGAAAAAACAATCCAAAATCAGCAAATAAAGATCAAACCATTTCAGAATTGAATTCAAAACTAATTCACTCATCAGATCAGAGAAGAACCAGATTTCAGAAAAAATAGAGAGAGAAATGGAAGTTTTCTTACCTGTGATAATGGTGGCCCGGAGATCCTTGGTCGATCTAGAGATAATTTCAGAGAGATCAAAGAGGAAGGGCTGAGTCGATCAAAGTGGAATCGCATACGCAGTGACGGTGGTGCTCGTGTGCGATGGCAGTGATGCTCCCGTACCCGACGACGATGGAGACAAAGGCGGAGAGAGAGAGAGCTGGAGGAGGGCAGAGGCATGAGAGAGTGAGAAAGAGAGAGAGAAAAGAAAGAAGTAATAAAGTTTCCCTCCGAAGTTTCCCGCAGATATGAAGCACAATTTTTAAATTTTGTAATTATAATCGCCGACTAATATTTAGTCGTTAAAAAGTAAAATAACAACTTCAAAAAAAATTAAAATAAAAGTAACAAATATATTAAAATTATATTTAAATAAAAATATAAGTAATAAAATTATAAATTAAAAAAAGGGCAAAAATTAAATTATCTTAAATATTTGTCCTAATATTTTTTTGTACTAAAAAATATAATAATATATTTTAAAATTTTATATTCTTATATTTTCTTATATTCTTATATTTTATATATATACATTATATATATATATATATAATAAGAAAGAAAAGAAGGAAAGAAAATTTTAAAAAAAGAAGGAAAAAAGTTTTAATAAAAAATTATGAGCCAACTCAACCCGTGTTTTTTTTTTTTTTTTTTTTGGGACTCCTGCATGACCTAACTAGGCACTAATCAATTTTTTAGAATTTTAGAACATGCAATATATATATTTTCTCATAGATAAAGACAGATGAAGAAATCATGTGTCAAGTGAATTTAATTAATTTATTATTCAATTGTAACTAGCAGTCAAAATCATTTTCTCAAACATACCTTAGCAGTCAAAATCATTAACGCATAACTAAAAAATATATACTCATAGCCCCCAGCTTAGGCCTTCAGTTCAATTAGCATTAAATCGCCAATTACTTTTATAGATCCCTCAAATTTTAAAAAAAATATATCTAAATTAAGTGAATTAAGTGAGTACTTATTTTGTATTTTTAAAAAATCACAAATATTTTCTTTTTTAAATATATCTAAATTAAGTGAATCTAAAAAATAAACAAATTTGGCTTAAAATATTTTAAAAAGTTGAAAAAAATTAATTATTAAAAAATTAAGAAAAATTTTAAAATCTGAAATAATATCAATAAGTCTTACAAATCAGATTTATTTACTTATAAGTCATGAGTGAATTTTTTTTACACACTTAGCCCTCGTTTTGATAATGATATTGAAAAATTGAAAATTTTATTTAAATGATAAATTATTACATTTTAAAAATATTCATTACATTTTAATAATATTAATTTTTCATTACAACCCTACAGAAATTACCATTACCTAAAGGAACACTTTACCATTATTAAACAATCGGCTACCAAAATATTTAGTTGCCAAAAGTAGGCCTTTGGCGACTAAAAAGTAATTTAGTCGGTGAATCCCCAGTTTTTGGCGACCAAAATTTTGGTCGCCAAAGGTATTTTATAATTTTTTTATTTTCATTCGGCTACCAAACTATTTAGTAGCCAAAAGTAGGTCTTTGGCGACTAAAAATTCTTTTCGTCGCCAATTGTATTTTTTTTAGCTACTAAATTTTTTTTAGTCGCCAATAATCAACATTCCCCTGCTAAAAAAAATTAGTAGCTAAAAGGTTGACTTTTGCCGACTAAAATTAATTTTGGTAGCCAATTCCCACACTTTTGGCGACTAAATTTGTTTGGGTAGCCAAAAATGGTCGGCAAAAATGTATTTTCTTGTAGTGCTAGGGGGTAGAGCAACACGATACGCAACCTCACCAAACTTCTCCAATACCTCAAATGGACCAATGTATCTAGGACTCAATTTTCCTTTCTTTCCAAACCTAATCACTCCTTTCCATGGTGATACTTTCAAGAATACCATATCCCCCACATGAAACTCTAAGTCTCTCCTATGATAATCAGCATAACTTTTTTTTTTTGGTCTACTCTGAGCAATCAATAATCTCTCTCTAATGGTGATAATTTTTTTTTTTTTTTTTGTAGCATCCTCCACCAAATCAAGTTGCAACAATTGCCTTTCACTAACCTCATACTAGCACAAAGGAGATATATACTTCCTCCCATACAAAACCTCATTAGGAGCTACTCCCAAACTAGAATGATAACTATTATTATACGCAAACTCCATGAGCAGCAAATAATCATCCCCAATTACCTCTCCACTCCAAAGCACAAGCCCTCAACATATCCTCAAGGGTTTGAATAGTCCTCTCTGATTGCCCATCTATCTGAGGGTGATGAGCTGAACTAAAATTTAACCGAGTACCCATAGCTGACTGTAATGCACCCCAAAACTTAGACACCAAACGAGAGTCCCGATCTGACACTATTGACATAGGTGCACCATGCAATATAACAATCTTCTTCACATACAGCTGTGCAAATCGAGCTAGAGAATAGTTCATTCGAACTGCAATAAAATGTACTGACTTGGTTAATCTATCCACAACTACCCAAACTGCATCGTGATTACTACTAGTACGAGGAAATCTGCACACGAAAACCATGGTAACATGATCCCACTTCCACTGTGGTATAGGTAAGGGTTGTAGTTTCCTTGCGGGGTTTATAATGTTCTACTTTAACCTGTTGACACACCAAACATTGAGGGGGCTTTTCTCAAATTAAGCCAAATTAACAACTTAATTCCCAAACTAGGCCTAGTTTGGACGAAATTCCCAAACTAGGCTAAAGCGCTATTATAAACCATGCTTTCACTGTTTCTAGGACCCTTCCATGGAAAATGTGTGAAATAGTAAAAGCGTGGTTACAAAACCACGCTTTTAAGTGAAAAAAAAAAAATTTCAAAAAACATGATTGCAAATCACGCTTTTACTGTTGAAATGCAAAAACGTGTTTTCAAAACACGTTTTCCATACAAACCAAACCAACCCACACTCTGACACACACAAAGCACAACACTCATGCACATCACACAATATAATTGAAACAATATAATTTTTTATATATAATAATTTATAATAGCAAATAATAATATATAATTTTTGTAAATATCAATCATTTTTATATAATTTTTATCTTTCGAGTGGTTAGAAATAATTTTCTACAAATTAAATTGAAATAACCATACGTATGTATATAACCTGCCCAAAAATTAAAATGATAATTATTTTTTACCCTTAAATGATAATTATTTTTTATTTTTTATTTCTTAACCAAATTAATTTTTAATTTTTTTTAAAAAAAATTCTAAAAATCAAACCATACATAACCTAAAAATCTTTTGATAAATGACTTACATACGTATGGCTTAAGGGTAAAGATTTTGATAAATGACTTAAATGATAAATCAAACCATCCATAACCTAAAAAATTTTACCCTTAAACCATGCGTATGTAAGGGTAAAAATTTGCTATTATAAATTATAAATTATTTTTGATTATAAAAATTACATACGTATGGTTGATATAACTTGATTATAAAAAATTATTTATCAAAAGATTTTTATAAATTATTTAAATCTTTATAAATTATTTATAAAGATTATAATCAATTTTTATAATATAAAGATTATAATCAATTTTTATAAATTATTTATAAATAATTTTTTGCAATTTTTATAATCAATTTTTACATGCGTATGGTAATAATTTTTATAATTATTTAAACCATACGTATGTAAGGGTAAAAAATTTTAGGTTATGGATGGTTTGATTTATCATTTAAGTCATTTATCAAAATCTTTACCCTTAAACCATACATATGTAAATGTGAAGATGGGTTTACTATAAATGTAAATGTGAAGATATGTATTAAATTATTTACATACATATTAATTATAAATTTTTATAAATTATTTTTGAATAATACATACGTATTATAAAATGTGAAGATGGGTTTACTGTAAAAAATTTTAAATAAAAAATGTAAAGATTTAAATAATACATACGTATTATAAATTATTATAAAAACTTTTATAATACATACGTATTATAAATTATTTTTGATAATTTATAAATTATTTTTTATTATAAAAATTGCAAAAATTATTTTTGATTATAAAAATTTTTACCCTTGCATATGTATTATAAATCAAACCATTCATAACCTAAAAATGATTTATATTTACAAAAATTATATAAAAATTATATAGTTGATTATTATTTATTATTATAAATTATTATTATATATATTTAATTATTATTATATATAAAAATTATATTGTTTCAATTATATTGTGTGATGTGCGTGAGTGTTGTGTTGTGGGTGTGTGTGTGTCAGAGTGTGGGTTGGTTTGGTTTGTATGGAAAACGTGTTTTGAAAACACGTTTTTGCATTTCAACAGTAAAACCGTGATTTGCAATCACGTTTTTTGAAGAAAATTTTTTTTTTTACTTAAAAGCGTGGTTTGTAACCACGCTTTTACTGTTTCACAAATTTTTCACGGAAGGGTCCTAGAATCAATGAAAACGTGGTTTGTAATAGCGCTTTAGCCTAGTTTGGGAATTAAGTTGTTAATTTGGCTTAATTTGGGAAAAGCCCCTAACATTGAGCCACAAATTCTGCAATATCTCCCTTCATACCATTCCACCAAAAAAATGTTCATGAAGATCCCGATACATCTTAGTGCTTTCAGGATGAATACTGTAACTAGAACTATATGCCTCCGTCATAATCTCCTTCCTCAAATCACCACCAACAGGAACACAAATTCGGCTATATAATCTAAGCAACCCATCATCACTAACCACAAAGTCTACATGCTTACCCTCTACCATCTCTCCTTTAATACGCTCACATTGGGGGTCAATCTCCTGAGCTAAACGAATCCGTTCTCTCAAGGTTGGTTGAACTGTCAATTGACTACAATAAGCCCTATCACCAGGCGTAACAACCTCAAGCCTCAAACGTCTCATGTCTTCCACCAAACAACTCTCAATAGACAAAGCAGCTACATCTCCAACTGCTACTTTCCTACTCAAGGCATCTACCACCACATTTGCCTTTCCCGGATGATACAAAATATTCACATCGTTAATCTTTTAACAACTCAAGCCATCTTTTTTTTTTTTGGCCTCAAATTTAGTTCCTTTTGTGTGAAAATATACTTCAAACTCTTATGATCAATGTAAATCTCACATGACTCTCCATAAATAATGTCGCCAAATCTTAAGAGCGAAAATCACTGCTACTAACTCCAAGTCGTGCGTAGGATAATTTCTCTTATGTACTTTCAACTATCGTGACGCATAAGCAATCACCTTCCCATGTTGCATGAGCACACATCCTAAACCCTATCGTGAAGCATCACTATAAATCACAAAACTACCACCACCTGTACGTAAGGCAAGAATTGAAGCTGATATCAACCTTTGTTTAAACTCTTGGAAGCTATACTCACAATCATCATTCCACTCAAACTTGACCTCTTTCCTAGTGAGATTTATAAATCGCAAAGCAATACGGGAGAATCTTTCACAAACTGTCTATAATATCTAGCAAGCCCTAGAAAGCTACGTACCTCTGTCGCAGAAGTAGGTCGCAGCCAATCAATAATTGCTACCACTTTCGTGCTATCCACAAATACCCTATCTTTACTTACCACATGACCCAAAAAGGATACAATGCTCAACCAAAATTCACACTTCTTAAATTTTGCATACAGTCTCTTCTTCCTAAGGATCTGAAGTACTACCCTCAAATGCTGCTCATGCTCCTCCTTACTCCTCGAATAAATTAAGATGTCATCAATAAACACTACTACAAATTTATCTAGCTGCGGTTTAAATACTCTGTTTATCAAATCCATGAATACAACTAGTGCATTTGTGAGACCAAAAGGCATCACCAAGAACTCATAATGCTTATAATGGGTTCTAAAAGCAGTCTTAGGAACATCCTCATCCCTCACCTTCAACTAGTGATAGCCTGACCTCAAGTCAATCTTAGAGAATACCTGAGCTCCCTGCAATTGGTCAAATAGGTCATCAATACATGGCAAAGGATACCTATTCTTCACTATGACTTTGTTCGGTTCTCTATAATTAATACACAATCTCATAGACCCATCCTTCTTCTTCACAAACAACACAGGTGCTCCCCAAGGTGAGACACTAGGCCGAATAAAACTTTTGTCTAGCAACTCCTGTAACTGAGTTTGTAACTCTCTTAACTCTAACGGTGCCATTCTATAGGGCGCTTTAGAAATAAGTGTTGTGTCAGGGACCAAATTAATGGAAAATTCTACCTCACAATCTAGTGGAAGTCCAGGTAGATCCTTTGGAAAAACATCAACACAATCACTCACTACAGGCAACTTCTCTAACTTCTATTCTGGCAGTTCAATACTCACCACACAAGCTAAATAATTATGACACCCTTTTCTCAACATTCGGTTAGCCTGAAGGGACGAAATAAAACAAATAGAAGACCCTTTTCCATCTCCCTAAAAGAAAAAATGCATGTTGCCCTGGCATAGCAAAAATCACCCTATTTCTAAAACAATCAACAGAGGTATGATGCTTGGTCAACCAATCCATCCTCAAAATCACATCAAAATCCTTCATCTCTAAAGAAATCAAATCCACTGGAAAAATTCTACCATCCATCTCTATCTCACAAGATCTACAATCATCCCTTAACACTACTGTTTCTCCCAATACTACTGTTCCACCTAATGGAGTAGACAAGGTAATACAAACATCAAAGGCTCACAAGGAATAGACAATCCGTGTAGATATCTAGGTGCCAACTCTTAACCTTGAAACTGAAATCAAGAAAGATTCAACACAAGTTTAAACAAAACTAACTTAACCAAACACTACTAAGGACTATAGGGACTCGGACCTCGTCTAAATGATGAAATGCAAGATATGTAACTCAATAAATCTACAGCTCTGATACCACAATTGTCACACCCCAAATTCGGGCATGACCGGCCGTGGCCCACAGGAACTTAGCACAAGGCACACGTAAGTCTAAACATGAACTCAAAAATCACAAAGAATAAATGTGACGATAGCCCAGAAATAAATAAATCAAAAATCAATCCACTGACATGTCACAAGTATAAATGGTAAAACCAGCCATAACCAACTTCCAAAAATATATACTAAATGGCACATAAACTGCCCACAAAATAAAATAATTCTAAATCAAACCCAACCACAATGTATGTACAAAACCCGACATAACAAGCTAAAATAAAATAAATGAATGTCCTAGAGGTCCATGCAATCGAGTCCCCGCTATGCCAAGAGTCCACTCTAAGTCCTTCTAACACCTGGAAATGATAAACAACTAAGTCAGCTGATAGCTCAGTGAGTAGTAACATGGATAATAAATACAGTTTTGAAAATATGGTTCAATTCCAAAATAAGATATATATCACAAAACTAGATTGGCATACAGTTTAGTAAAGACAATCTGTTTCAAAAAGAAGGTTCCACAGTTCAACAGTAAAAATACTCATGTCCCTCAAGAACATGATAAATGACATTTTCCACTTAAAACAAATTGCAATATGAACACCAACAATTTTCTGGGTACCAAGAAAATAACAAATAATATGTCACATAGTTCTCAAGGCTATAAGCCCCGTTGGATCCAATACCGAACTAAGAGTCATCCTCAGGGTGGCAACCTGAGCCTTTTCTCGAAGACGATCCGATTGAAGGTCACCTAACTTAACCCATGTCTTTTCCTTACAATCGTTGAACACTAGAGTCATTACAGCCCAACCCGGATCTGTTCCCTAGTGGCCAGAGTCACCACACACAGTGGAATAATTTCCCTGGACTAAATACACATATGGTCCCAATAATCAATACACATCAGTTTCACAAAACATGGTAGTTCATCATTATAAACATGAGACCAAAACAAATAGTTTACAGTATGCCAAGTTCACACATGTTTCAGAAATAATTTGATTCCATTGATAATATAATAATTTATCAAAACAATTTAGTCTTAAAATAACAATTTAATTTTCCATCAGTTCAGGGTAGGGGAACATTTATAAAAATATGTATCATGAAGCTACTCACCTGGAAACAAAATAATGTAATCCTCGAATGGAGTATAAGAGTCCAACTAGTGCCCTGAACCAAGTATAAAAACTACACGTCACTACTAATTTAAAAATACTAAAGACTAGGAACTAAGTAACCTCAACTAAAGTGCACTAACACGGCTCAACCTAACTCACCGTTACTCTTAAATATTACCTAAGTTCATGTTCTTCAAGGTCTAAAATCACCCAAGACATGGGTTCAAATCGAAACTTAATTAAAAGTAACTTTAAGATAAAACATAATTTTAAACTAATTTTCTCAATCTATTCGCTAACTTTGAAAATTAAAAACCCACTCCGCGTTGTTTGAAAAATTCTAAAATCCTCAAGATATCAACTAATATATCCTAAGTTTCAAACCCAAATGGTTTTACTTGATTTGCTTATCAAAATAATTATCCACAATTAACTATATCTAAACAGGTTGTTTTCTGCAGCACTTTAAAGAAATTAATGGTTCTCTTAGTATAAATGAGCAATCAATGCAAGGCCAAAAATTTACGAAACTAGACTCGTAACCAGTTCTAATGACACTAATTTGATAATTTTCGGATTTATACCCAAAGAGAACCACACTCCCGAACTTACTGTTCACAACCAGTTTTCTGGACAGATTTAAACGCATCAGTTTATATAGATTTTGACTCTCAAAAATTATGAAAAAATTCAGATATGAAATTCAATATGTAATTAATCTACTGTAAAAATTTCAATTCAAAATTCATTTGTTTAATATGGTTTCTTGATTTTTAAAGTTTGTGATTCTATGCAGAATTCTTATCCAATGACTTTAGCTCCTTAATTCGCTTTAAAATTTTGCATGATAATAATATACACAAAACACTAACCCAATTAGCCAAACCGTTCCTTTTCTTCCAACAACTCCCAACACCCACAAGCACCATAACTATGTAAACAACAAACTATAATAGAAGAAGAATAGATTGATTGTTACCTTAGAGTTGTTCAGCCACAAAGTTGCTGGAAATTTCTCTCTCTCTTCTCTCTCTCTCTCTCCCTCGTGGCTGCTGCTACATGTTGAAAGTGTTGTGCAAAACAATTATAATAAGTGTAGGGTTTTTGTTAGGAAAACTAGGGTTGCTTTATATATATCTAAACTTAAAATATTCTAAATTATTATCCTATGTTTTATTTTATTGTATTTCCTCTCATCATTAATTTAAATAAAATACAACTATTATTAAATCCAAATATACATACTAACATGCCCCTTTTTTTTAAAAAAAATAATAAATCTTACCTCTAAATTAGAGATTTCCACCATAAATTTATTTTAGGTTTAAAATTAATTAAAAGACCTTCCAAATATTTAATTTGCACTTTAAGATTCACCACCAAAATATTTGAGATTGTATTATTATTATTTAATTATTTACTTAATTTGTATATTCGGGTTCTCAGAAAATACGAAAAGTGTATTCAAACATATTTCACTCTTATAGCTTCGACCTCATAAAAATAAGGGGAAAAAAAAGGTTACATGATCATGAAATTTCATCCAAAGGTAATCTTCTAATTTATTTTCCTTGTTCGGTTGATCTTCAGATCTGTAAACACCGGCCTAATGGAGTTGGTTTGTTCAAAGCTTCATAAGTGCAATATGAGCCTTATCTTCGAAGGTTTCTTCTCAAGCTCCTTATATTCCTTGTATTCTTGTTCTGCTTAAAGGTCATTGAGTTCAGGAAGGGTTCTTTGAAGGAAGTCCTCGAAGTCATCAAGAACATTCTCAGCCTCAAATTTTGTGTAAATATGAGTAGAGAGAGTCATCCAAAACCTTGCGATCTTCCTTTGCATTAGCATGCCAATTGAGAAGTAGATGAAGATAGCAAAGAAAGACTTCAACCTCTATCAGAGCATAGGAATTTAGCATATAACTCCTGGTAAGTATGTTAGAAGCCCAAAGAAAGTTCTTGCAAGGGACATCCTTGCAAATAGTTTCAACGGATATATGGCTGAAGGTTGCAAGCAAGGTTTTGGATTTCAATATAAGCTAGCTAGAAGGAGGAGTTAGATACTGATATGGGGCAAAGAATTTGTTTTCAATGGAAAGCCAAAGTTTGGCAATCTATTGAGGTTGATAAGGCAGAGGAGTCAAAGAGGGATCCTTTTGGAAACCTTGAGGGAATTGTCTGTCATTGACACATTCGAGCCACTCGACAATCACTACAATAAAAGTAACCTATGGTGACGAAAATTAGTGAAGAAAATAAATTTCGTCACTAAATAAGAATAATTTGTAAGGAATTTATAAATTTTGTCACATATAATAAAAAAATAAAAATAATAGGTGACGAAATTTATTTTCGTCAATAAAAACTTCCTTTTAGGTGAGAAAAAATTAAGTTCCGTCACCAAAAAGTTTCCCGCTAATTTTTTTGGGCGGTGCCAAAATTTTGGGACTTTTGGTGAGAAAAAAATTTGCCACTAATTATAAAATTATTTGTGAGGAATATATTTCCGTCACCAATAATTTTTAATATTTTTGAGATCTTTTGGTGAGGAAATAATATTGTCACCAATTTTGGTGGAAAAAATTTGATGTATTGAGCGGCAATGAAAAAAAAATAGGGTATTAATTTTTTAATCCCTTTTCTGCTTATCGTCTCTCTCTCTCTCAAAATAGGGTATTAATTTTTTTCCCCTTTTCTGATTATCAACTAACTCTCTCTGTCTCTGTCTGTCTCTCTCTCAAAACACACGCACGTTACCTCTCCACCATCGCTCTTTGCGCTCGCTACTCCACCTTCAACGCCTACGCTATCGTTGGCCCTTCTTATATACGTAGGACTCCACTCTCTGCATCAAACTTGGGTTCTTTTTTCTCTCTTTTTTTTTTCTTGTATTGCATCAATTTAATTGAGTTGTTTCAAATTTTTTATGGGTTTTCAATTTTCACAATTTTTTTAGCTTATAATCTGGCTTTGTTGTTGATTTGGTAAATAAATTAGTGAAAAAAACAAATTTCGTCACTAAATAAGAATAATCCATGAGGAATTATAAATTTTGTCACGTATAATAAAAATAATAGGTGACGAAATTTATTTTCGTCAATAAATACTTCCTTTTAGGTGAGAAAAAAATTAAGTTTCATCACCGAAACTTTTCCTGCTAATTTTTTTGGATGGCGCCAAAATTTTGACACTTTTGGTGAGGAAAAAATTTGTCACCAATTATAAACTAATTTATGAGGAATATATTTGTGTCACCAATAATTTTAAATATATATATTTTTTAGAAACTTGATTTGAAATATTTTAATACCATTTGGTGAGAAATATCTTTTTATCACTAATAAATTTTAATATTTTAAGACCTTTTGGTGAGAAAATTATTTTGTCACTAATTTTGGAGGGAAAATTTTGCCATATTGGGGGTAATGAAAAAAATAGACTACAATCTTTCCCCCTTTTATTTTTGTGTTTGAGTTTTTCTCTCATCTTTGTCTCTCTCCCTCTCAAAACAAAACATGAGTTAGCCCTTTGTCCTCCTCTTTCAGTGTGTTCTTCTCCAGTGCCGTCGCCGACGTCGCTTGTTATCCTCCTTCAGTGGCGGCACCGACGTCATATCTCCGAGCCCATCCGCCTGTCTCTTTTAGTGTCGTGTGTTGTCTTCCATCAGCGCCTCTTATTATTCGATTTCTCTATTTTGTATATTCAGGTATGGGTCCTCTTTCTCTCTCTCTCTCTCTCTCTCTCTCTCTCTCTCTCTCTCTCTCTCTCAATTTCTCTACTTTTCTATCTCTGTTTTCCTTAATTTTCAGAATTAATGTTTTCCCTAATTTTCGAAACTAATGAGACACGCAATGTCCCATATGTGATTTGTTGGGACTGTATTTTGCATTTAAGGGTTGTGATTTCTTCGGATTGAATGGCGGAGACATGATTCATTTGATTGTTAATGTTTATCCGTGGTAGGCAGGTAGAGAATTACTTATTTGCTTGGTTGTTTTCACAACATTGATTGACTTCCGCTGCCTTCACAGTTTTCCCTTATTGAATAGGTTTCTAAATAACATATTGATGAAATAATGACTTGGGGAAGGGGGGTTAACCCTCAAGGAAGTTAACTAATTATATGTGGTAGATAAAGGGAAAAAAAAGGATTGTCAACAGATTTCTAGCAAAGGTTTATTAGCTGACGCGGCTTGATTATGCTACTCCAACTCTAAAAATTTGTTATCTATTTAATTATGTTTACTAATATCAAGTAATTGTCCAAACTGTTTTGTTTCCCTATTTTTTCCATCCTAGGAAATTTCCTTGTTATGTTGGAAAGTTTTGATTGGTTTTAGAAAATCACTGATATTGTTATGTAATGCTATCGTTGAAATAGTATCTGTAGTACGCTAATATATTAGTGTGATGAAAAATTGTTTCCATCACTCACTTCCTAATAGGCTCTCTGCCCTACACTTTTGGGGGGCTAGGGGCAGAGAGCTAATGGGGAGTTCTTGTATTGTTTGGAGTATTACAGCAATGTTACAGCCACAAAAGTAGGTAACTATCATGTATGTTGTGAACTTAGATACAAGTTTTGGGCACATGATTTGTTTACTTGTTAAATTTTCCTTTCCTCATCCTCAAATTTCAAAAGTTGTGATTGTAGTTGAGCTATCAATACATCCAATTTTTCTTTGAACACGTATGCGCTATGTTACATATTTCCTCTTAGGAGGGTGAGTATGGAAGAGGCAGTTTGTTCCCCATTTGGCATTTTCTTGATTTGTATAAACCTCCGATGTCAGTCTATATTAGTACTGAAGGTTTTCTCCTACTCCTATGCTGGGAACCAATATCCTTTTTTGTTCATGCATTTACTATCTGATGGTGGATGTTTACTTTGTTGTCATTAGGATACTGCAAACTAATAAAGAATCTCTGCCTGATGATGAGTCATATGATTTGGTCATTGGCATGCTGTTATTGACAGACCAGATTGATGCTGCCCTAAAATATATAGATTTGACTTTAAAATCTGGGTATATCCTACCAGTAAACGTGTTTATTGAATGTGTGCGAAACTGTGTTAACAAGGGGAGGCTAGATACATTGGTGTCAATTATTGAGAGGTGCAAGGTATATACATCTTCTTTTAGTTAATTGTTAAATTTTCTATCTTAGTTGGTGCATTTTCTAAATATGTGACATTCTGGGGCATTATCAGAAAATGGATCAGAATAAAGCCCTCTGTCCACCCAGGAACCTGTGCAACTATATTGCAAATGTTGCAATGGAAGAGGATAGTAGTGAGTTAGCTTATTATGCCCTGGAATTCCTGGCCAAATGGATTGCATGAGGTGAGAATGCAAGGCCACCGGTTCTGCTCTCTGTAGATAAAGGACTAGTCGTGTTTGTACTAGGAACTGCTGGCAGGACGTACAATGCAAAACTCCTTGATGGATCATTGGCAATCCTTAAGCGTGCGTTGTGCCAAAAGAAGGTTCCAAACCCAGAATCTTACCTTGCTAAGATATATACCCATGCTTCCTCGGGGAATCTACATAAGGCCTTTAGTACTCTGCATGAGTTTGAGACTACTTACAGAAATTTTACTAAGGAAGCTGAAGAGGATCTACTCTCTCCATTTACCTCTTTGTATCCACTGGTTATGGCATGCTCCAAGGATGGCTTTGTGACTTTAGATTCAATACGTCTTTTATTCCTCAAACACCATATAACTTTAGTGTATACTGGCTCATCTTTTGACTTTCTATATTGTTGCAATGTCCTGTTTTGTTGAGTCAGCATTTCTCGTATTACCTTTTGAATTTGTTTCAAAGTGTTGCTAAAAGTAAATTGATTGGTGTTCATTTTATTTGTTCTTTTGTTGTTCATTTTATTTGTTCTTTTGTTGTTCATTTGATTAGTCTAAAGAGATTTTGAAATACACAAAGCCTCTCTCTACCCTTTCCTGCTTCTTTTTATTCTTCTTTTGCATGTGGAAAACAAGAATCAAACAATATTTACTAGTTTTTTGAAGAATGGTACCACACATGGCGATAAGAAATAGTTGAAAAATTGACTACGGTATACATGAGCATTGGTATGTATATATCATATACCATTTTAATTTTAATTTCTTTTCTTTTCTTTTCCTTTCTTTTTGTGTGTACGCATTTTGTATTGTGTTATTCACAAGATGAGATGACTGGTTCAGACCTTGGGAATGATAGTGTTTCTGTTATTTTCTTATGTTGTTGCTTGGTTATGCAACTTTACTATTATTTTAATTTTTTTTAGCTTGTCATTGATTTGTACTGTTGAAATGTTACTCAGGTCTACTATCAACTGGAGAATTTGAGCCAAGCTGATCCTCCTTACAAATCTGTTATTGCACTAAATTGTATAATTTTAGGTTGTGCAAATACATGGGATGTTGATTGGGCCTACCAGACTTTTGAAGCAATTGATGGCGCATTTGGGTTGATCCCCAACATCCATTCATACAATGCTCTGAAGTGTGCGTTTGTAAAGCTCAACATGGTGGACACCTATTCCCCCCTGCCTACACACATGCACACATGCACTCACACAGCAAACAATGGAAGAAAACCTTCTTCCAAACATGCCTTATGAACTAGGTGTTTGATATGATGACCTTTTTTTGCACTAGTGATGATCTCTCTATTATCAATGAGATGGTAACTGTGTTCTTCCTTTGTTTTTAGAGAGCTGGCTTTAGTTTCTACATAGTCAATTGGTTCATGCAACCAAACTAATATATTGTATGACAACCTCATGGGCAAGTAAATTCAGGATTTGAACCATCAAGGGAATGCTAAAAAAGGTCAGAAGGTGATGTATACGAGAGATGGACTACGAGAGTGATGACCAGGTCGAGTCCCAGGCTAGAAAGTACAAAATCCAAATGGGTATAGAGAATCGCCAGGACTTGCTGTTTAATCTCTAGTACAGCATTGCTTACACATGATAGGTAACTTCTGATACACAAGAGGAAATACATGCGTCATTTAAAATGGTTTCAAATTCAAGCTTTATTTTGGTCTGTTTGGAAACCATAGCGAAGGAATTTTATTATCAACCATCATTTACTTTCATTTACGCTCCATTTGTTTAGCTTGATTTTGGTGCCTGTCTGGAAACATAGCAAAGGAATTTGATTATCAATCATCATTTAATTACATTTACATCCCAAGAACAGGGGAGGAATAAAAAAGAAAAGATTAGTCTCTTTAATAACTGATTTGGGGATTGGAACTACTACTGCACTTCTGTTAGATTAAGCAGCAAACAGGAGCATAACACACTGATGTGGGAGCTTTAATATGTATTCTTTATATCATTGATTAAAATAATTGTCAATATGAGTACATACATGCTCATCTACCCCTCCAGAAATCGGACTTGATTTGCGAAATAAAAAATGACTTCCATTTTTTTTTTTCATACGAAGACTCATTTTATGCAATTCTTGCCTCTTTGGTACTGCATACTTGCGATAATACAATGCCCAATTTTGCTTACCCCTTTCGTCATGGCTTACCATTATCATGAATAACCCACATTGACTTGATTTATCCTGTCTATCCCTGAATTACGGATGTTGTAACGCCCTCAAAAAAAAAACATTAAACCCATCCATATAGAGACATGCATTGATACATAAAAGGTCCACATTCATCTATTCATTAGAGTATTTCATTACAAAAGTATTACATGTTTACAACAAAAGCAAATGCCCTACGGGCATACAGCTTTCTAAGTTAACACATGGTTACAAAAGAGAGTGCTAACTCAATTACACATTAAGTCCTTGGCTTGAATCTATATGTAATACAACCAAGGAAAATAAGACAACAAAAGTATGTCCGCCTCTAGCCTCCCAAGCTACGTCCTTAGAGGTGGCATGCTACCTGTACCTAAAAATGATGTTCCCGTATAGGGTGAGCCACAGCCCAGTAGAAATATACTAAACCAACTATGAACAATGCCTAAAAGATTAGCAACTGATAGATGGTCAACACTTACACTTCCATTTACATCTTATTACAATTCCATGACAGTCAAGTCTATGTTACAATTCACTTTCCATTTCTTATTCAACTTTGAGTTTGAAAACAAGGCTCAGTACTCTGGCCAAAACATTTGATGAGATTATAGTCAATCACTAGAACACTTTCGAAATTCAAGGTGGATACACATTTTGGTGTTGTATCAATAACACATAGACCATTTCCATACTTCACAAACGATGATGATATACATTTTAGTGCTATATCAAATCAAACAAACATTTCAATAGATAAGCATATAAGCCATATCACACTACAACAGATAAGCATATGAGCTATATCAACACTTCAACAGATAAGCATATGAGCTATATCAACATTCCAATGGATAAGCATATGAGTTGTATCATCACTACAATGGGAGAGCATATGAGCTGCATCCCTGGGTCCATCCCCCATCTTCCCTTAACCGTTAACCGGTTTAGAGGTACATCCCCCATCTTCCCCTAAACCGTGGAGTACATTCCACATCTCCTCCTACACACAAGCAATGCATATAAACACAGAATCATATACGCAATCAATCAATACATAAAGTTAATGTATTCTATCAACCGTCTACACATAATGCATATAAACACATTGGTCATATACACAATCAATCAATACATAAAGTTAATGTATTCTATCAACCGTTATACTCTATGACACATCCGATTGATTAGTTTTAGTTTGCCTAATCATCATGCATTGTCTACAACAATCAATACTACCCTCCACCGGTAGCCCAAAACAATTATTTCTAAACAGGAAATAAATGCACCAATGGATAATATATCAACATTTCAATTAGGTGAGCAATAAATGATTTAACTACACCCTTTAGTCCCATACATTCCCAATTTCAACATTTCCAATTCAATTCCTCATTTCCTTTAATTAATTATATATATTAATTAATTAAAACAATTAGGGCAAATTCCCTTAATTAACAAAACAACTCTAAGGTTCCATTTTCATCCACAATCCATCATCCAACTCATTTTTTTATACCAAACTTGCATATAGGTTTATTTCAAACAAAACCTCAACTTTTGTAAAATTACACAAAAGGCCCCAAACTTTCTCAAATTTACCCAACAACACCCAACATATCAAAATGCTAAAATTTAAAGACAAAATCCATAAGGAGGAGTAGGATATCCCTACCTCAAATGGTGACACCCAACCAAGAAGATGAAGAAAACAAAAATGCTCCAAATCACAAATTTTTCAGATCAAAAAATAGCCCTTGACGATCAACAACTTTTTTGTAAAGGCCAAAGGTGAGCAAATCACTCCTACTAGATCAATACTTAGAGAGAATGTAGAGCTCTAGAGTGAGAAGCTCAACAATGGGGTTTTTGGAAAAGTAAGAGAGAGAAGAGATGTGAAAAAGTGATTTGAAAAAGTCAAAACACGGAGCTTTAACCCAGTCTCCCCGCTCGAGCGGCCAAAACCCCGCTCGAGCGGCACTCACAGACTCCCGCTCGAGTGGCCAATCCCCCGCTCGAGCGGCGGATGCACACTCTCAGAACTTATGCAGACAGGTCCCCCGCTCGAGCGTCCAACTTCCCGCTCGAGCGTCACACATAAACTCCCGCTCGAGCGGCCAATCCCCCGCTCGAGCGTCCAACACTGCAGACGAAAAATTGGATAGGTGATTTCCCCGCTCGAGCGCCAAAACCCCCGCTCGAGCGGAGAGGCCAAATTCTGGGCAACTTTTCTAAGTTTCTCAACACAACCAACCTATTCCCAACTTGCCCAAAACAAACCAAAACTCAAAAAGTACAAAGTAGAGAATGGAGGTAAGAGTATGACAACAACACATCCATGGAACCGAGTCCGGATACGACAAATAAAGAAAAGGTAGGCCCGGATCGCTATAGATGTCATATAAAGCTGTTAGAACACTTAAAAAATTAAAGATGTAAGCAAAAGCTCTACTAGTTGATACGGTGGTCACTTTATACCATGATTGTCATTATATGTCTTGCATTATTGCCAACATTGCAAATTTGACTAATTGGTTAAGTTTAAACTGCTGAAAGAGTTACTTATTAGAAAATTACTTCTGCCTGCAAATACACACATGACGAAAACCAGAAAAGAAAAAGTCAGTGTTAGCTATGGTTAGGTAGCTTATTTATTGATATTTAACCAATGCATATGGTAATCCACCCTAAAAAAGGCATTTGAAAATTCGCTTTAAAGCCTCAAAATCCATCTCAATTAACTAGACAAGGTTTATTGAGGGAATACCAGTCAGTGGTTACAAACATTAGGTGCAAATATTGAGAAGCTTGAAGTTATTCATGTAGGTTTTCCTTGTTCTTGCCACTGTACCTCCACCAAATTCCTGCAAGAATATTATAAAGAGTTAATAGCATTAGTATAACATACATTTTCAGGCTCACAGCACTCAACCCACTATATCTGAACTCATATCCCTCACTCTTGGTAAGCATCCTTCTGTACCTGCTGCTGTAACAGATATAGATATAAAGATTAGTACACCTCCCTGTAGAGCCTCTCATCGCACAACCCTCAATTGGTAACTCACCAACACTCAACCCTCAGAAAGCTACACTCCACTCAATTTAAGAATGGTGGCTGGGAGCCTCTATTCTTGCTGAAATCAATCATCAGTGGGTGAATTATTAATGTTCTTCAAGGCCAGATACCTGTATCTAACCATGCATATGATACTCTGAAGGACAACCTCTTCAGGCTTCCTTTCTTTATTGAGCACCCTATTATTTCTTTCCAACCAGATTTGATAAACAGAGCAGCAGAAGCCAAGTTTCTTAATAATGGCAGATAGAGATTTACCCTTACAATCTCTAGCCACCACACCCACCCAATCATTCCAGTTATTACAAGTCTAGTTCACATTGCATTTCCTAAGGATAGCAACCTAAATTTTAGAGGAAAAAGGGCATTGAAAAAACAAGTGGTTATGATCGTCCCCAATCTGCCCACACAGAGGGCATGTGGAGGAAATGTTAATGCCAAATATAGTAAGCCAATCACCCATATTGATTCTACCAAGGATAGCCATCCACACAATAAATCTAACTTTAAGTATGGAATGAGGGCCCTAGAGTAATCCAGCCCATTGATTCTTCGTCCACTTGGTTCTCCATTGCTGCCAAGCAGACCCAATACTAAACTTACCATCCTTGTTAGGAACCCAAATAACTTTGTCAGCCCTCAACAGAGAAGGTGTCAAATCAGGGGGAGTGGTAGGGATGATCTCTTATACCTCCCAAGAGAAATCATTGGGCCACTGCCACCCACTATCAGTCACAATAGACCTCACTTCAGAATTGCTATCAAGAGCAGTATCATAAATGAGCCTATCCCCATACTTAGACCAGAGTGAACCTAATGGATGCCAATTGTCATACCAGAGAAAAGTTTTCTCACCAGAGCCTATCAAACATTTGATCAGAGGGTATATGAGGCTCTTAAGAGACAGCAGTTTCCTCCAAACCCATGAGGGATCACTAGGGACTCTAACTCTCCAAACACTATAGCCTTTTAAAATGTAGGATTTAATCCATTGGCACCACATGGATTGCTCACCCCCCAAAACAAGGAACCAAATGTGTTTAGACACAACAACTTTATTCTAAATTTCTATAGACTTAAACCCAAGACCCCCCTCGCCTTTAGCGGCACACAACCTGTCCCAAGCAACCTTAGCCCCAGTCTTCTTAAGTCAAACCCAGACCACAAAAAGGATCTACACACGGCCTCAACCTCCTTAATCACCTTTTTGGGGATAATAAAGAGAGAAGACCAGTAAACTTGCATAGAGAAGAGGATAGAGTTGATCAATTGAGCTCTACAAGCATAGGACAGAACTCTGTTAGTCCAAGACTTAATCCTATTCAAGGTTTTAAAAAGTGGCCGCAACCGTTACGTAACGCCATTACGTAATGGTTGTGGTAGTTACCGCCACCTGTTACGGCCACTTTGGCAGTGTGATTGAGATTCACAGGTGTATCGGCCGTAGCGGCTGCTATAGCGGTCATAACGATGTCGTAACGGCCTGTTACGCATCGTTACGTAATGGTTTTGAATTGCTTCTTTCGAAAAAACACAAAAAAAAGAGTTGAAAATGGGGGAAGAGAGATAGAGAGAAAAGAGGAAAAATGGAGGAACAAGAGATAGAGAGAGAGAATAGGGAAGATGAAGAACATGTTATTGATTTATTGAAATTGTAAGACCTATGATATTCTATTCAACTGTTATCACTCAACCATTTTATTTGTGTGTGTCTATCTATATATTGTTTGAAAATAATAATAATAATAATAATAAGTGTGGTCATTATCTATTTGGCTTGATTAATATATATATAGGCTTTTATTTATTCTCTTACTTTTGTTATTTTTTATCTTATATATAATAGTTACTGATTGATTTTTTGTTTAATATAAAGTCGTTAATTATTAAAATAAAATGTAAAAAACTCAATTTATAGTGATTTAAAAATATGAAATATATTTGATCAAACTTAAAAATTTATAAAAATTGATCAATATTTATTTTAAAACCCAATAAATATGATCATGGAAAAAAAAAATGTGCGTATCGGTAAGTTTTTTTCAAATTGTGCGAAAAATAAAAAAATTCACGGTTCCAGTTACCGCAACCGTTACGCTACGGCCTTTCCACCCCGCAACCGCAACCACGCCACCACCACTGTTACGGTGACCACAACCGCTTTTCAGAACCGTGATCCTATTGGTTATCCTAGTGATCAAACTAGTACAATCAGCAGCTCTCAACCTAGTAGTAATCAAAGGGACACCTAAAGAATGTCGCCACTTAAGGATACAATTGAAAGAATGTGCAAGGATATCGCAGGTTTTGCTTTATATGCTTTTGTCAATTATAATATAGCAAAAAAAATAAATAAATAAAGTTACAAGTTTTAGGTCATAGTCATGTGAAACTCCATAAGGGAGTAGGATTAATCTCATATAGACAAGGTGATGGTACGAGCAGTAATAGTTAAGAGTTTTTTGAAAACTCTTAAAACATATAAGTAGATGAATGGCAAAAGGAAAGCATGTTTGCATGATTTGTTATATGCTATGATTATATGAATACATCTATAACTACTGTTTTGAGTGAATTTAGTAATCCTTTAATTTATGTAGCAATGCAAGTTACACAATTGAGTTCAATTACACAAATCTAATGATACATGGGGTTTTTTAAATATATGAAGAAATGTAAAAATGTGTATTTTATTGCAAAAATATGAAAATAATTCAAGAATTTAGCCAAAATTAAAAACCAAAGAGCCAAAAAAATCATGAGCATGTTTATAAATAAAAACTAAAAAATCACAATGATTCCTTACCAAAGAGGATTTGATCAAGGCTTTTGTTGGGTACATATTCATAAACAAAGGCATTGAGGGGTTTCAATAGTTCAACCCAAAAGTCTTACAAGGTTCTTGTGTTGTCTTACAAGGTTCTTTTGTTTAATTCCACTAATCAAATTTACCTCATTGAAAAAGTCATCGGCCCATTATCATAAATCAAATGTACCTCGATGCTACATTATATTTTGGAGCTATTATATATATTCTACCATTAGTGATAGTGATATATGGTATTATTGCAATCTTTTGGCATCTTATGTTATCCGTGTTGCTTTATCATCCAAGATCATCTCAACTCTTTGAAGTTTTGAAGTGTTATATGCATTTCTACTAAATTGGTTTATAAAATAAAATTATTTATATATGAGTTTAGATATAATTGATAATATATTAATGTTTTCCTTGTTTATTTTCTTTGCAGATTGGTTTTTGATGATGTTTGGAAGCATACTTGCAAATGAAGATCAACTGTTGAATTTTTTTTCCTGAACTGATACTTAGTTCTAGTTGCAAATCAAGATCGAGTGTTTTTTTTTTTTTTTTTGGACTCAACGTTAGTTCATTTTGGAATTTGCTATGATGGTTTTTTTTTTTTTTATTATTATACTTAATGGATTATTATTAAATTTGTTTGATGAATATATTTTCATCTATAATATAAATTGTTTAGTGAATTTTTTTGTGCAATGATGTATAACAGCTAGTGGATTTCTTAGTATATTTAAAAGGCTACTGAGATATGAGCAGAGATATTTGTGAAATAATAATTGAAATTGAAATATAAAATATGGAACAAGTTCAGTGACGAATTTTTTTCGTCATTTGTACTTGTTATTATGACAAAGTGATTATTTTTTGTTAATAAATATTTTTTGTGACAAAATTTATTACAACTTATATATGAAATATTTGGTTGATTTTGTTATTTGGTGACTAAAAATTTTGTCACGTACATATATTTTTGTCACGAAATATATTTCGTCACCCATGTATGACTTTTAGAGACGAAAAATGTCATCATCTTTACATCTTACTGTGACGAAATTATTTCCTCATCAATGATCAACATGTGTGACAAATTTATTCGTTAACTAAAGTTATAAATATGGTACTGAATAACTATTTGGTAACGAAAATGAGGATTTTTTGTGACAAAATGTTATTTTATTGGTGACAAAAAATTTCGTCACTAAAGTGATATCATTGGTGACGAAATTATTTTTTGTCACGACGGTTTTTAGTGACAAATATTCAATGACGAAACCGGTGAGGAAAATATTTCATCACAGATATCTATAGTGACAAAATTAGCTCTTTGGAGACCAAAAAAAGTTCGTCATTCAAGACTCAACTTGTTGGCGTGAATTGACAATTTGGCTTGTCTAGCCAATAGCTCAGAGCTCAAACCTTGAGTTTCCTCATTCCTTTGAGCAAGTTTGAATGGCTGAGAGGCCATGTGCCAAGTGTACAACAAATGGTCCTCAGGTTTGTGGTCATTGCAGCGAGGTCGAAATGGGTAAACCACCTAGCGTCGACAAGTGAATGGAATGAATAAAGGGTTCACCCACTTATGGAAATGGTGATGAACTTTATAGCGAGTAGCAGGCTTCAAACATGATTCCCATGAGGGCCAACCAGTACGATACTGTTAGGACGATTTAGGAGCATCCTACCCAGAAAGGGGAGGTATTGAAGAAATAGGAGGATCAGGCAGAAAGTGAGCCATGGCAATGGAATCACTTAAGTAGAGGAACAGAAGTGGATGACTCACCTAAGTTAAAAAATTGAATCTGGAGCTAGAATTTCAAGATATATATATGAGATAACATTATGTGCGTTGGAAGACTTAGTAAAATCTTCCTCAGCAGCCACGTCATGAAGTCCACTAGTCAGTTCATGCTTACACTAGTGCGGAGGGTAATGTTGGTGCCATAAGTTGACACGTGAAAGAATACAAAGGGGAAGGTTCAACCAATCAAAAGAAATGTACGGGGCAAGATAATAAAAGCAAATGCTGAATCATGAAAGGTATTGTGATTCAAAACTGCAGTTACATTTGAAAATAAAGAGCAAAGCTGTAACAATTTTAGGAAGTTATAAAGAAGTAGTTAAGACTCTGAAATTCAAAGTTGAAGGAGGGAAAAGCTTCGCGAATGTGGCTATGTGGATCTCGATCGTGGATCAGTTGCTGGCAAATTCAAAGGGCACCTATAAATAGCCAAAGTGAAAAATAAAGAAGGCCCCCTGAAGAAATCAAACACTTATCAATTACTTGCTTTTCTATTTTCTTACTCTACAGTTACATTTCATAGGAGTAGTTTTTAACTTAAAATTTGTAACTGGTTTCTATCTTCAAAGTTGCCAAGACATTCAAGGTAACAACAAGTGTAGTTGAACTATTCAGTTAATCAATTACTCAATTTTGTCAAAGCTTCTTCTTCCATTCTGCTTCACAATATTGTTATATTTGTTTCTCTGTAAACATTTAAGTCATCTTCATTGTGGCAAAAAAAACCATTCATAGTTGTTTGGTCATTTGTTTGGCTAGATTGATATCTTTAAAGACTATTCTATCCTTGTTGATACATGCGGATTTATATTTTTAACCTTCGAACTGGAAAAAAAAAAAGAAAAAAGTATTATAAATATTTTATAATCAATCAACTTGTTTTTCACTAAATTCCACCACTTTTGGTGAATAATAAAATTAACTTAGTGAGAGAGTTTTCTGTTTTACTAATTCTTACTTAATTTACAAATCAAACATTAGAAAAGAGTTTACTTTCCTATTATTTTTTTTTTATTATTTCTCACCAAATAAATCATTAAATCAGAAGACAAATTAATAAAAATATTTTCCACACTTTGAGCCGATCCCACGCCTTGGGTGTCCAACACAAATCTTTTTTCTTTTTTGTGTTTCACGTTGATCCAAAGAGTGTCATGCATGCAGACGTCTTTGGCATGACGTGGTCCATGTGTTACCATCAGAGAATAGGTTGTTGGAATACTTTAATAAAAATAAATTCGATAAATTATAATACAACCTCGCATTTATTTAAAATATTATTATTTCATGTAATTTTCAAAATTACAAACATTTTATTGTTAAATTTTTTTATTTAATGGAATTAACACAAAAAAAAAATAAAATAAAATTCATAACTATTCTTTTATACAATAATAAAGTTGTCTGAATTGTTAATTGAAATATATTTATGATATTATCCAAAAATATTATTTAACTTGATAATTTATTAATAAAATTAGTTATTTGTTATACGATTAAAAACTTTAAAGGACAAGATATAATTTTCGGAACTATATGAGACAATCTATGAAAAATCTAGAAACCTCCTACATGTTGATTTGTGATTATGTATCAATTTTAAGCAGAATATAACAATCTCAATCAAACAATCAAAGACAAATCGACACAATGATTTTTACGTTGAAAAACCACAATTGGACACCTCCAATTGTGATCAAAAAATCATGGGTAACTGCCACAAGACAATCCACTAAGAAGAATTAAAGGAATTACACAGGTATACAATCAATTACCTAGCGAATCCACAACGCCTAATTAAACCAACCTCTATGTGCCTCTTCCAACCCCATCTTCACCACGGAATTGTCTTTCTGATGAGCCACTCCGGATTCCACCAAAGTTTCAGGTTCGAATTCTTCAGACTCCACCGAAGAACAACTCTCTCTTTTATGTAAAACAAACCAAACCTTTGATGTACTCTCTTTAAACCATGAGTTGAATACTCAATAAAAATATCAAAGAAACTAGCAAAATATCTCCAGATATAAACCTTAAGATCCAAAAAGAAGATCTGGAGAAGTTCCTTTAGTGTTGGGAGAAAACCAACTATTTATAGAAAACCAAAGCAATCCTCGTTTTAGAAGAAAACCAACTCCTTAACAAATCTGGAAATCTGGGATCGTGCGGTCCGCTCGAGCGTGGGTCTTCCCGCTCGAGCGGAGACTTCAAATTCCGTGATTTCATATAGGCTCCACGCTCGAGCGTCGAATCACACCATCCAGTATTTTTTCAGGCATAGCAGAGATACTGTGAGCTTGTAAACCCCGCTCGAGCGTCACTTTCCCCGCTCGAGCGGGAAGGCCAAAACTGGAAAAACTGGAAAAGTATAACATGATCGGACAGGCAATTTTGAATGCATTTTTGCATTTTGCTTCGGCCGCGAGCTAACCGGGTAGCTCGACCCCCGTAATAATCAGCGAAGTGGCAATCTTGAAAGCATTAATACCACAAACTTCTCTGCAAAAGCTCGATTCAGGTTGGATTCGCATCTAATAAACTCAGCCTCACTTAAATAAAAAAAATGAATAAAATTACAACTCAAAGGAGTTTTGTCAAACGGAGTTGCCAAAAATAAAAACCTAACAATCTCCCCCTTTGGCAATGCCATGACAAAACCCACCTAACAAATGAAATCCTAATCACCCCAACCCATTACAGTCAACAAAAACAAAACTTCTTTCTGACGGTCAAGATCTGCAAAACAACTATCAATGCCACAATCTCCAAAACAACTATTAGTCCCACAAGAGTAAAAAAAAAAAAAACAATAAACATATGACAAGATTATATTGAAGTATGAGATGAAACATGAATAACATGAATAGATGCAACTTGGAGATTTTAAGAACATGTAGCATGAAAACCTGAAAACTAAGACATATGCACCCGACACATGACATGAATACATGAAAAACAAATTTCTCCCCCTGTTTGTTACGAATTAACAAAGGAATCTCAAATAACAAAATCAAGATCAAAACCCACACAAGCAATGATATGATGATGTAAATAATGAACAAACAGTCATAGCAACATGCAAAACACCTATAGCCAATCTCCCTTTCCAAGCAAATCAAAGTGGTCATGGTAACAAACACTTGTAATGATAAACCAAACTCCCCCTCACTAAAAGCAACCACAAATACTGAAAACAGTGAACAAATAATATGGTGGAGCAAGCAAGGAATTTCAGATTTGTACCATAAAACACACAAGACTATCCAAGAAGCACAATTACTTGAAAACACAATGTGCACAGTCTGTAGAAGATTCCTCATGAAAGAAAGTAATGCATTATGTGAAAAGCATAGATCCCATGAGAAAAGTGTGTGTGTGACTCTTGGAGTTCGACAAACACAAGATTCAAATCCTAGAGGTAATATAAAAGCTGGACCTCCGACAAGAGAATCTAAGCATAACTAAGGAAAGTCAAACCACTAGGAATCAAGGGGTATTTGGTGAGTAAAGGTGGAGGCTCCCCCTCAATCAATGAATCCTTTATTTTTTCCTTTTTTTTTTCTTTTCTTTCTTTTGCACATTTTTTTCTTTTCTTTTGCACATTTTTTTTTTCTTTCTTTCTTTTGCACATTCATTGGCGGCTGACACGCTCAAGAGTATGGAAACCGAACCAGAGAAGCATGGATATATTAAGGATGGCCTGGTTGGTGACTCTGAGGTAGCCTTTTCCTCATGCTTGGACTACAAAGAACAGAGGGGAACGCCGTGGAGATGCAAAAAGATGGAAGATGGTTAAGAGACTCAACATCACCCATGATATGCTAGTATAGGTCAATTTCTCTAGAAAAGCAAAAGATATCATGCCAGAAGTTCCAAAAAAAAAATAATCACTAAGGCGGAAGACTCCGATATTTGCTAATCCAAGAGTGTGTACAGAATGAGACATACTAATAAAAAAACACACACTCCAAAATGAGTAATGACCAGAGAAAGCACACACATATTAACATGTAATGGATATTCTCATCAATTCCAATATGCACCAAGGACATCTCAAAAAAAAATTTAAGCTTGCAAAACCATACTAAGAAAATCTTTTTGGGTTTTTTTTTATTTGTTTTTCTAAACAAAGCAAGACAAAAAAAAAAAAAACAAACAAACATTCACACATTTTATTTTTATTTTTTTCATAAAAAAAACACAGAGACCCCAAAAAAAAACTAAAAAGAGTAAACACATTAACACAAGTCAAGTTTTCTCACCCAAATCTTTTTGGTCTTAACAAAATTAGGTCTAGCGGTCTTGGTAAATGTCGTGGTGTTGTGAACACCCTCATGAATCTTGGTATTCCGCCTGGACATGTAAGGTTGTCTACTAACCCAAAAAGTATTCGAATTTCTACCCTTTTGAGACACTCTCCCATGCAACTTATAACAATAAGGGCGAATATGACCATGCATACCACAATGATGACAAATAAAAACAGGGTGTACCTTCTTTTCTTTGACCTTACCAACTCTAGGGAGTTTGAGAAGTCTTTCCTCTTGTTGAATTTTTTGTCCTCCCTTTCCTTGAGTTCTTGTATCATGAGATGTGGAAGCACTCTATTTTTGCTCTCTCTTATCTCCAAAGCCAATGCCACTCTTGTCTGAACAGATTTATTGAGATCCAATGATATCCTCCAAAGTTTTTGATCCTTTGTTCCAAAGACCAATGGTGACCATGGCACACTTGAGCTCTTCCTCTTTCTTGATCATTAGTTCTTCCAAGGCAACTTGTGACATCTTGAGAGATTCAATCTTTACTTCATACATGGCATGAGTTTCCTGTAGCTCATTCCTCTCTGTCTCAAAAGTCAACAGTTTTGCACAAAGAACTTATTAATCATCAGCTATCTTGATGGCATTGATCCTAGCCTCGGAAATCTCCTCCTTAAGTTTGACATTCTCATATTCACATGCTTTGAGTTTCTTTGTGAGTTTGTCATTCAATTTGAATAAATTAAGAGACTCTTTATACAACTTTTCATAGGCTTGCTCAAGCTCTTCATGATCACTCTCCGAAGATTCATCATCAGAGGTATTCTCAACTGACCTCTTCGAAGACTCTGTTTGTCCTTCAGCTTCGGAAGCCGCCGTGAAAGCAAGGAATTGTTTATGTCCTTCTTCACTTTGATCTTCATTGTCACTATCATCTTCATCAGATTCTGATTCATCATCCCAAGTGATAGCGAGGGCTTTTTTCTTCCTGAAACGAGTTGGGCATTCTGAAGCAAAGTGGCCAAATCCTTGGCATTCATAGCATTGAACACTTTCAGAGTTCCCTTGTATCTTTCCTTTCTCCTTCTTGGCTATAGGACTAATTTTGAGTTTATCTTTGCCTTTAGATTTTTGAGTATGAGTAGATTCCAAAAGATTATGATTCTTTTTCAAAAAGGATTTTTTAAATTGTTTAACGAAAGCAGCCATAATCTTGGAATCTATCTCACAATCCTCATCAGAATCCTCTACCACTTTATGAGCACTACTAAAAGCAAAATCTTTTTGTTTCTTTTTGAAATTTCTATGTGCCTCATAAGTTTGGAGATTTCCAACCAATTGATCCAGCTTGAGGGTGTCAACATCTTGAGCCTCCTCAATTGCCGTAACTCTTGGTTGGAACCGATCGGGCAAGGATCTCAAAATTTTTCCCACAACTTTGGATTCTGGTATTTTTTCACCTAAATTGAAGCTGGAATTTACAATGTCACTCAACTTCGCATAAAATTCATCAAAGGTCTCACTATCTTTCATAGAAAGGTTTTCGAAACTGGATGTGAGCCTTTGGAGTTTTGAGCGTTTAACAGAAGGAGTGCCCTCGTGAATAGTTTGTAAGATATCACAAGCCTCTTTTGCGACTTCACAATTGCAAATACGGCTAAACTCTTCAGGTGTGACAGCGCAAAAGAGAGAATTGATAGCTTTACTATTCCAGCTACTATTTTGGTAATCAGTTGTGTCCCACTTATCAATTGGTTTGGGGAAAGTTATTCCATCAACAGTGATTGTTGGTTCAGTCCACCCATTCATGACGGATTGCCAAACTTTTTCATCAATAGATTTTAAAAAAGATCTCATCCGGGCTTTCCAAAAAGAATAATTGGATCCGTCAAGTAGGGGTGGTCGAACCATAGAATTTCCCTCACGAATTGAATCCATTATCACAAATCAAACAAGATCTCGTTCTAAAAGAATTTTTTATAAAAAAAATAGAACGACCCACTCTGATACCAATTGAAAAATCTAGAAACCCCCTAGATGTTGATTTGTGATTATGTATCAATTTTAAGTAGAATATAACAATCCCAATCAAACAATCAAAGACAAATCGACACAATGATTTTTACGTGGAAAAACCACAATTGGACACCTCCAATTGTGATAAAAAAACCACGGGCAACTGCCACAAGACAATCCACTAAGAAGAATTAAAGGAATTACACAGGTATACTCTCAATTACCTAGCGAATCCACAACGCCTAATTGAACCAACCTCTATGTGCCTCTTCCAACCCCATCTTCACCACGGAATTGTCTTTCTAATGAGCCACTCCGGATTCTACCAAAGTTTCAGGCTTGAATTCTTTAGACTCCACCGAAGAACAACTCTCTCTTTTATGTAAAACAAACCAAACCTTTGATGTACTCTCTTTAAACCATGAGTTGAATACTCAATAAAACATCAAAGAAACTAGCAAAATATCTCCAGATATAAACCTTAAGATCCAAAAAGAAGATCTGGAGAAGTTCCTTTAGTGTTGGGAGAAAACCAACTATTTATAGAAAACCAAAGCAATCCTAGTTTCAGAAGAAAACTAACTCCTTAACAAATCTGGAAATCTGGGATCGCGCGGTCCGCTCGAGCGTGGGTCTTCCCGCTCAAGCGAAGACTTCAAATTCCGTGATTTTATATAGGCTCCACGCTCGAGCGTCGAATCACACCATCCAGTATTTTTTCAGGCATAGCAGAGATACTGTGAGCTTGTAAACCCCTGTAACAAGCCCGCGAGGGACCTCGCTACAGTTCGGACTCGATTTTTGTTGCGGTTCCAAATCTCGAACCAAAGAGTCCAAATCCGGCAAATCGTTTTGAGAAAAACAGATTTTTTGAAAGAAGTGCCAAACATGGACTGCTTTGCCAGATAACAGAGTCGCCACCTAAATATTTTTAAAATGGGAAATTTAGGAAACCCTGACTCGGTGCCAAAAGGCCACGTATCCGTCATCACCAAAGTTGGCTCGGGAACTTGGGTACGATTAGGGAAGGTCACATCGTGAGCACCCCCTCTCACCCGGTCAAAGACCGGCCTCTACTAACCATGATATCTGTTTTTGAAAACTTTGTGAGTTCTTATTCCGGTTATTAGCCTAGGTTACTATGTGATGCTCGCAGCAAACAAGTATAGATTGAATCGCCTGAATTGGAACTAAACATTTCATGTTGGTTTATTTGAAAATGGTGTGATGGTGCTACCCGCAGGTAGGCTTAAAATGCGAATTTGCCACCCTCGAGTGGGCTTAAAAAAAAACATAATTTTGCCACTATCTAGTGGGCTTAAAACAAACAATTGATGAATTGTCCCAATTCAGATAACTCAACCTCCACCCACAGGCATTCAAGGCAGTTATATCATATAAGCATATAGCCTCATGGTAAGCATGCTATTCATGGCAACACTCACACGTATGCAAGGATGCTAAAGCATAAAACTCACTGAGTACTCCAAGCCAAAACAGAAAACTGATTAGAAATCATGCATGATCCTAAGTATACAGAAATGCCTAATGCAACACATGCAAAGATGCAACTATAGCAGGCTCGGCTATTCTAAACATGACATGTGATGATGCTACAACTAACACGTATTCAACTTGGAATTGAAATACAAATGCAGTTTGTATGATGCGCCGAGCCCGGTGCATGCAAAACAGATGAATGATGCAAACATGCTGTCATGCTGTATGCTAATTGAGATATGCCCTATATCTAACCATCCAAAGCGGGTAAATAAAAGGGAGAAAGAAATGGGGGTTGGAAGACATACATCACACTCACCCACCCTTATTACAACATTGCCCTCACGCAGAGGGTCCAAATAAATAATAATACAGACCCGAATGAAAGAATAGACAGTCCAAAAGAATACAGTCCGAATATTACAAAATCTCCAATTAATTAACAACTTAAACTAGGAAAGCTGTAAAACTGGCGTGCAAGCCAGGGACTGCCTTGCTGTTTGACAGATGCTGTATGCCGGGCTGCCTGGCGCGGAAATCCACTGGGATGCCCCAATTAGCCTCTGTTTGCAGTGTTTCTCGAAATGCGTGCCAAGCTCTGAAAAGCTGTTGATTCCTGATTTTGCTGTAACAGAGAGCAGGAAAAGGGCACAGCAATGTATTTCACAAATGTATGCATGCCTCGATCCTCGTGCCACCAATCACGCATCTCGATGCATGATGACCGAGGAGCCGAATTGCACAACTCAATATCAGATGAATGCAGATGAATGCTACAATGAAAACCTAACTCCATCATGGGTAATCCGGAGTGTCGGTGACTTGGGAATTGAGACCCGTTCCGTCACTCGGAGTACGAAACGTGCCTCGTTTCTCGTGCCCGGGCTAACGCCTATCCCGAACACGATGCAATATGCATGATATGCATGAAATGCAACTAAGATACAGCCTAGTATGCACAATGCTGATGTAAATGAGATGTCTCGAAATGCGTGCACACGGGCACGCAGACCGAGAAAATACATGAATGCAATCTAAGATATAACCCGGTATGCACTATGCTGTGAAAATGAGATGAAAATGAGACGCCTCGAAAAGCGTGCACGCGGGCACGCAAACCGAGGCGATGGCATGAAATGCAAATCGGATAAAATCAAAGTGCCTCGAAATGCGTGCACACAGGCACGCAAACCGAGGCGATGATGAAATGCAAATCGGATAAAACCGAAGTGCCTCAAAATGCGTGCACACGGGCACGCAAACCGAGGCAATGATGAAATGCAAATCAGATAAAACTGAAGTGCCTCGAAATGCGTGCACACGGACATGCAAACTGAGACGATGATGAAATGCAAATCGGATAAAATCAAAGTGCCTCGAAATGCGTGCACACGGGCACGCAAACCGAGACGATGATGAAATGCAATGAAATGGCATACGGAATGCCGTGATGGGCTTACACCAACATGGGAGAGCCTCAGCTCACTCACATAGGAGGCCGTCGGATAAAAAAAGAAGTGCCTCGAAATGCGTGCACGCGGGCACGCAAACCAAGGAATGCATGAGATAGCATACGGAATGCAATGATGGGCTTACGCCAGCATGAGAGGACCTCAGCCGCACTCACATAAGCTGCCGACGGATAAAAATGAGGTGCCTCGAGATGCGTGCACACGGGCACGCAAACCGAGGCGATGATATACAAGCATGAAAATGGAGATTGGGCTTATACCAACATGAGAGAGCCTCAGCCTACTCACACAGGAAGCCAACGGATAAAAATGAGGTGCCTCGAGATGCGTGCACACGGGCACGCAAACCGAGGCGATGATATACAAGCATGAAAATGGAGATTGGGCTTATACCAACATGAGAGAGCCTCAGCCTACTCACACAGGAAGCCAACGGATGAAAATGAAGTGCCTCGAGATGCGTGCACACGGGCACGCAAACCGAGGCGATGCTAAAAAGGCACAAAATGGCATGGAAATGATATGCAAGCATGCAAACTAAATTCCAGCAACTAAATGAAGGGAAAACAGCCTCAAAATGATGATAAAAATGCACCCGATGCCCGGAATGCTCCCGAAATGTGATATTTAGCCCCCGAAATGGCCTACAGCTATGCTATGCATGCAAAATTGACACATGACAGCAAAAACAGTAGCAAGGCAGCCCCAAAAATAGCTTCTTTTCAGTACAAAACATGGCCAAATTGTAAGCATAGATATGGCAACAATAGCTTGCAAAAATACGGAAAAAGAGAGGAATTACAAAGCAAGTGGTATCTACAATGCTCAAACCCAAAAAAACAGTTCTACAACATTAGATAGGGACTAAAAATATACATTTTTACAGAAGATGAGATCCCCAAATTCAGTGTGTAGAGGTACTAAACATAGCATGCAATATATGGACCAACAAGGGATATAAAGAGAGGTACCATATGCAATGACCAAACAGCTTAAGACCCTTGACAAAACTTGAAGAATAGACCAAAAAAAGACACTTTCTAAGCCTGATGAAGGCCTAAAACAGAAGTTAGAAAGGCCTAAAAACTCATGCAAATTTACGGAAAATAAGATGGATTACAAAACAAGTACCAAAACCAAACATAAAATGGCTTAAGGCCCTTAACAAATCATGATGAGAAGGCCAAAATAAGGCACTTTCTAAGCCTGATGAAGGCTGAAATCCGGAGCCAAGTGAGTCTAACAAAGCATGCAAAACATGACCAAAGAGAGATACAAAGAGAGGCCATTCATGGAGACACCAAACAAGATTGGTCCCTTCTACAATGTTGTATAAGGACACAAAATAGGCTCAAAATCAGTTTATATCATGCTCCAAAAATAAATGCACATAAGCTAAAAATAGCATGCAAGTTTACGGTAATTTGGAGGATTTGCAAAGGAAATGCATGATAGAGTCACCAAACATGATGGAGCCCTTCTTCAATGTTGAAGAGGGCCTCAATATAAGCACAATAACAGTTTATGGTATGCTCGAAATCAGACCACTCAAAAGCCAAACAAAGCATGCAATTTTATGGCCTAAAGAGTGGTATTGAAAGAAGTATATGATAGAAATGCCAAATGAGGTTGAGCCCTTCTACAATGTTGTAGAGGGGCTCAAAATGAGCACAAAACCAGTAGGGGTCGGAGCCCAAAAACAAAAACGAAATAGGGTAAAAATAGGAAGCAAGAAAATGGTAGAAAAAGGGAAATTGAACCTTACTCTTGAAGACAAGTCTTTCTTTGCTTCTTGGCTTGAATTTGTTGGTTTTTAGCCTCTGAAGAACACTCCCTTGCTGCTGTAATGGAAGTGGGGATGGTGGAGCTCAGGGTTGATGAAGGATTGAGCTAGGGAGCTTGAAGGTTTTTCAAGGTTTTGGCTATGGAAATGAAGGCTATGGAAGAGGGGCTCTTGAGAGAAAATGTTCCAACCCTAGCAAAGGAGGAGGGCAGCCCTTTAAGTAAGCAAGAAAAGGTGTAAAAGGGGAGGGAAAAGCACCCAAGCTTTCCCTCCCAAAATATCCCCCGGATGCCCGGGATATTTTGAAAAATATCCGGACAGCTGGAATGGGCTGGAAAGCAGAAAGCTGGCCGGCCAGGTAACTTTCTGGGAGGTGGCCGGCCGGCCATGGTCCGAAATTGAAGGTGAAAATTTCGGGTCGACCACCATGCAATGGTGTCCTCCCATGTGTGTAGAATAAGGCCCCAAGGTCGGAATCTGGCAACTCTGAAGCAGAAGTCACAACATAGAACTTGAAGGAGAGGCCCAAAAATGAAATTCTGAATTGCTGGCCGACCATGCTCTATTGGTGTCCTCCCATATCCCCTGATCACAAATATGTAGCCTTGGTTGGAAGAAAATACCCCCAGGGTGTTCAACATTGGCCCGGAAGTGAACAAAACGGGCGCCGGAGGAGCGAAACTGGTTATCTGGGATAATTGCTGGCCTCCCACCCCCCAGTGATCTTCCTGGTGTTGAAACAGAGGTACCTGCCAAGTTTTAACAAAAACTGATACAAAATGAATGCTCGGGGCCAAAACCGGGCAGTTCGGGATCCCGAAAACCGGCTACAGGCACCAAAAGTGGCATACGGCCACGAAGTGGGCATCAGGGGCCCCAGTGTTCCTCGGAATGCTAAAACAGAGGTCTCCGCCAAAAATCGGAGAAAACCGATGCAAAATGAATGCTCGGGACCAAAACCGGGCAGTTCGGGATCCCGAAAATGGGCTGCCGGGCACCGGAAGTGGTGTTCGGCTGCGAAGTGGGTATCAGGGGCCCCAGTGTCCCTCGGAATATTAAAACAGAGGTGTCTTCCAAAAACCAGAGAAATCGGAGATGGTTGGGCGATCCCGAACCGAGGCACACGGCCTGACGGTCCCGAAAACCGGGAACCGGGCTCCGAAATGGGCAAAATGGCCTACGGCCACGAAAAGTAGCCCACGGCCACCGAGAGATAGTCTACGGGACCACTCCCTTCCCTCAGGAAAGAAAACAGAGAAAACCGAGTCTGGTTCGCAAACCGAGACAAGGCACAGAAGAGGGTTCGGGAGTCCGGAGGTAGGGCGCACGGCCACAACTCTGAGACTTCTGAACGAGCACATCATGCAACATCACCGAGCGCTCAACCAGTGACGTCTGAGTCTTAAGGTCGGTCAAAAATGGGGTGTCTACAGTTGCCCCTCTTTGACAGAACTCGGAAGTCAAAAAGTGACGAGAGTGAATGTCAAAGCCCAGAGACGACCCATTTTTGACAAGGCCGAAGACTTAGACAAACATAGAAAGTAAACAGAGATGTGCGGGCCCACAGGCGTGCCTTCAGGCAGAAGGGGGGGCAAAATGCAAATGATATGCACAGAGCCAGGTGATCATGCAAATGCAACAAGCTGTAATGAAGCAAGTATTGACAAATAGATGCAACAGTTTTAAGCAAGAATGCAAAGCAACAACTACATTTCATGCAGTTAGGAATGCGGAGAATTATTCAATTCTCGTCGCGTCTCACACGGAGAAGATACGATACCTGCGCGATTCGTCTGGTCGCACCAGCCTCAAATGAACCGTACATACAATATCGTGCCTGCAAAATAAAGAAATTCAACAAGAACAATATGCTAACAACATATATTCAATGTGATTCCTATAATTCCAAAAGTTTGACACACGCAGTGTCGGCGAGTGAATGCATCGCAAAACGAAAAAGGTACGTGCATGACAACGAATGCTCAAGCATAGAAGTATTGTACACCAAGAAATTATGCATGACAATGCAAAACATTCATGAGAATGCAAATTACGTGCAAAACAATGCAAAATGAACACAAATCAGGGTGCCCGTTTGACATGAAATGATGAGCCGGAAAACGCGCATTTCGGCGACGGCAACTCGATCGCGGCCTCTGATTCACCTCCCGGAGAGGTCACAACATGTTTAAAAAGGATACACTCTGATTTTGATGAATAATGATGAGGCACATGGCAGAAATTGCAGTTAAAGTTCCGGCGGAGCAATTTGGCGCCAGAAAGTGCACTTTTCTTGAACTTTTTCAGGTCCCGGGAACTCCAATTTTCCTCAAAATTTGCAGAGAGGTAGGGGAGGGGGTGGGGACCACCGTCGGCCAGCTCACTTCCCAAGGGGAGGCCATCGGCCAGGGGGAAAAAGTAGAGGGGCCGGCCAGCCAGGTTAGGTGGCCGGTAGGCCACTGCCCAAAAGTAGGGGCATTTTGGTCTTTTTCAGCCATTTCTATATATACACATCTCCATTGCCTCCGAAATCACACCCAAAGTTGCAAAACTTCTTCCTCTTGCTCCCCAGACCATTTTCTCCTTCAGATCTGCATTTTATACGCACCCCTCGGCCTTCCACGCAAGTTGTTTTCGCGAAATCTTCCAGCGTTAAGCACTTTAAGCCGACTAAATTTTGATTCCGGGGCTTCTTTTCTCATTTTCACCACTTGAGGTAAGTTTGTCTCAATATTTGGAAAATTTTCCCGGGGGTTGACTTTTGTTGACTTTTCATTTCCCGAGAGTTGACTTTTGTTGACTTTTTCCAATTTTGGCCCATTTTGCTCATTTTTGCTCCTCTTTGCAGATTTCTCGACATGGCGGGTCATTTCCCTCACGGTGGAGGTTTTCCCGGTGCCGGAGATGATTTTGATGTTATGGCATTGCCTCCGAGGGTCCGCCCTTTCATTCCCGGTCGATATGCTCCAGCGGTACATAGGCTTCCGCGAGCCACTTTTCGTCATTTCACCGAATTTAACGATCGGGCACCCGGGGATCTTCTTCTACGAGAGCCAGAGCAGCATCTCTCCCACGACGCAGAGGTATTTTACTTTATTTTCCGCATCTTTCGTGCATTTTGTACTTTTGCCATGCTTAGACACACAGTTCAGCTTACAACATAGTACTTGCATCCTGAGCACGTGACTTAAACACTTGAATTTCATGAACACCCGGCTCATTGAATAATTGTGATCGCACAGTACACATTAGTTAGTTGAACACATGGCTCAAACATTGATTTACCGAACACACAGCCCGAAGTTGAAAATGAGCATAAAGCACATACTGACTAAGAATAGAACGCACAGTCCCAAAACTCAGATTTTCTGAACGCACAGTCCAAATTTGAAGCGAACACACAGCCCACTGATTAAGAGTAGAACACACAGCCTTAAACTTTGATGCACTGAACACATAGCCCAGATTTGAAGCGAACACACAGCCCACTGATTGAGAATAGAACACACAGTCCCAAACTTTGATGCACTGAACACACAGCCCAGATTTGAAGCGAACCCACAGCCCACTGATTGAGAGTAGAACACACAGTCCCAAACTTTGATGTACTGAACACACAGCCCAGATTTGAAGCGAACCCACAGCCCACTGATTGAGAGTAGAACACACAGTCCCAAACTTTGATGTACTGAACACACAGCCCAGATTTGAAGCGAACCCACAGCCCACTGATTGAGAGTAGAACACACAGTCCCGAAACTTTGATGCACTGAACACACAGCCCAGATTTGAAGCGAACCCACAGCCCACTGATTGAGAGTAGAACACACAGTCCCGAAACTTTGATGCACTGAACACACAGCCCAGATTTGAAGCGAACCCACAGCCCACTGATTTTCTGAAACTTTGAACACGCAGCCCGAATACCAAATTTACTGAACACGTAGCCCATTTTCACTTCATTTGCGCACAGCTCATTTTCACTTCATTTGCACACAGCTCATTTTCACTTCATTTGCTTATCTATGCATTCATTCTAAATGCAGGTTCGCTCTCGCACAGTGCGAGGATATGGCTCCGTCGCCGCGAGGGAGTGGTATTTTGAGCTTCCGGAAGTTGTCCGGGAATTGGTTGACTTTGCAGGATTTGGACCATTCTGCAGGGGTTATGTCACTGTCTCATCAGTAGGACATTATTTGCTGCTCTGGCGGAGAGATGGTGGGACACCACCAATTCTTTCCATTTTTCTGCCACTGGGGATATGACCATGACCCCATTGGATTTTGCTGTACTGACCGGCCTAGACGTAGGCGGTGGACCCATTCCTTACGACGAGGATATGGGTCAGTGAGAGGCTGCTTGGATGCATCTATTAGGGGTCCACCCACCTGTAGACAGAGCTTCCGGGAGGGTTCGGTACACTTGGTTCTCTGCCCATTTCCGACGGCCACAGATGGAGCCTGAGTCTCCTGAGGAGGCGGAGCAGTATGCCCGCGGTTTCCTCATGTTCCTCTTCGGCACCACCCTATTTGCTGACAGAGAGAACATGGTAGGGTTGCATCTACTGAGCGCTCTAGTAGACCTATCACAGGTCGGTCAGTATGATTGGGGCGGCGCTGGCCTGGCTACCCTTTATTGTTACATGAGTGCAGTCTCTCGCACACGGGGGGACTTACTCGGCGGCTACTGGAGAGCCTGGGAGGTACATCCTGTCCTCTTGATTTACATTTTTGCTCCTCATTACTTGTTCACTGCACACACGGCGCACTTTGCATTCTGTATTCTGCCTTTAGCACATTGTATTCACATCCCGCATTGCTTTTCTCAGCTATGGGTATATGCATATTTCCCCACATTAGCTCCGGAGATGGAGGTGGCAGGACCTCCTATGACTCCATTTTCATTGATGTTTGAGGGCGAGCGTCTGTCGAGGCCTCGAGAGACTCTCTTCTCTCTGCGACAGTACTTCGACACTGTTCGGGCGACAGAGGTATTTCAGAACTCTCAGTTCTCTTCATTTTCATCTTTGATCTGCTTCATACATTCTTGATTTCTGATTGATTTATGCACTGGTTATCCGCAGATCACTTGGCAACCCTGGGCAATCTTTGGCGACGATCTCGAGAATCAGTACCCCGGAGGGTCGACCAGCTCCCAGTATAGGTTCCTGCTCGAGGGACCAGTTGGCAGGGCTTGGTTCCTGGGGGAACGCTTCCAGCGTCAGGTATGGGGGGGCAATTCTCAGGACCCTCCTGCTGTGCCTCCAGACACCATGCGGACTGCCGACTCGCTATCTGCTGAGGAGGTCAGTAGTGCTATTCAGGGCAGTGATGCTTTATTACATCTCCTTGAGGGGAACTACGCCACCTATCACCGCATATATCTGATGCCCCCCTTGACGGGAGTACGGGCTCCACCACGGAGGTCCACTGGCGCACCATCTTCGAGTCGCGCCCGTGCTACAGATATCCCTTCTTCTAGCAGGGCCGGTACATCTAGAGGTAGAGGTAGTTCGATTCCTCTGATCCCTCCGACTCTCGATCATCCTGGGTGGCCAGACATGCCGACCGAGTTGACGAACTGGCGATTTGGGACGCCTTACCAGATTCCGCTAGAGCCTCCTCTACCTGATCACAGATATGTTAGAGACCCTGACTCGCCCCTGGTATGTTTTTCAGCTTTGATTTATCAGTCAGATATTTGGACATTGATTCCTTTACTGATAGTTTTGCATTTGTATTTGCAGCCTCCTGTTGAGTATACGGACGAGCTGCTCGGGATGCTGGCCACATTCGAGGGCATGATCCTACGGAGGGAGACGCAGATGAGCATCATGGGTGTGGAGGTACTGTTCATTTTCCCTGTACTAGCATGTTTCTGATGATACTCTGGCTTTGAACCTTCTGCTGTATTGATAGACTGTGTAGAGCACATCTGACACACACCCTTTTCACATTCTGCATTTGCACCTGCTTTTTATGTTTGAACTGATGTATTGCACTTTGCATTTTCAGATGCCTCCCGTTTATGCTTCGACACGGGTCAGGCCATCAGGGCCTTCTCAGAGAGGTCGAGGTGCTAGACCTGCTCGAGGTACAGGGACTCAAGGAGCTGGGCCATCCAGGCCTTATCGAGGAGCTCGAGGAGCTGGGTCGTCTCGTAGACGCAGGGCACCCATTGTCGAGGATGAGGAGGAGGAGGAGGTCGCAGGCCACGTATCAGAGACATCTCCTGGGGAGGGAGGCTCCGGTCTTGGTTCCGGGAGCGGAGACGAGCCTGAGGGGGATCCGGAGGATGACAGCTCTGATCCGGATGGTGACGATGATGCAGAGATTATCCCGCAGAAGAGGATGAGAGGGCCTCCCCATTCCCGCTCCCGAGGACACTGATGTTATTTCCTGCTTTATTTTACTTTTTTAGCTAGTAGTTTGTAGCACTTTGCACATTGTTTGGCAGTTTTATTTTCTGTAAAACTTGCACCTTTATTTGTTGTAAAACATGATGGAATGAAACAGCTTTTGAAAAGATGTTTGTATTTGAAATTCTTAGCATTGCATCGCATCAGTTTGCACAAAATGGAATTGAATGAAAATGTGCCTCATGTATTTACCGGGTCAAGTAGTGAACCGACGCAACAAATAAAAACAAATCGACTCACTAAGAGATAACAGATTCTTAGCAAGTTTACAACTCGATAAACAAAGTACAACAATGTTAACGACTCAATTGACAAGACTTAACAACATTGTATAATCAAAAGGTAACAATTCGAAACACAAAATGCGACAGCTCGACAAAACTTACAACTCGATAAGCAAAACAACAACTCGATAATCAAAACACAACAAAACATACTTCGGACGGACAATCCGGATAACGAAACATATCCGAAATTGAGAGAAATGGAGGCCTTGGACATTCCCGACACATGAAAATGCTTCAAACTTTCTTCCGGCGGGCAAAACAGGACCAATGCAAGGCCGAACACATTTCGCATTTGAAAACTAGTAGGTGGCCGGCCTACTAGGATAGGTGGCCGGCCGGCCACTCCTCCCACGACCACCGAAATGTTGACACGTGTCCTTTGAATAGTGTTTTGCCCCTCTATAAAAGCCCCACCCTTGGAACTTATTCATTTCATCACCTTTCCTTACAAAAATGGAGGTATTTCTCACAGAAAATCTCACTTCTTGGATTTCTTCTCTTGATGGCTCGGAGAAGTTGAATTTCCGGGGCTTTGGCTTGAATGCACTGTTCACGCTAGGCCAGACCCCACTGCATCTTCCTTTCCTCCATGCCGCGGCAAGGTTTTGGAACCCGGTGACGCACGTCTTTAGCTTTGGCGGGCAAGAGGTATGTCCGACTTTTGAAGATTTTCAAATCTTGATGGAGTCCGAGCGAGGTGAGGAAATTCTGCCCCAGCTCAATTTTGGCTATGCCCAGGCCTTAGGGCGGATGTGCGGTCTTAATGCGCATGATGCTAGATCTTTGATTGGTGATGGCATGTTGGATATCCCGAGCCTGATTTACCGATTCTCCAACGCTGGTGACCGTAGCGACCACTACTGGCAAGGTTTCCGGTAGCACGCCCTCTGCTTGTGCCTACTATCCCATTTTCTGTTTGTCTCGGGCTCCGGAGGAGCTAACATCCGCTTGATTGAAGTCGCCCAAGGTTTGAGGGAAGGAAAGAGTTGTATCGCCATGACTTTGGTCGAGACACTGATGGGTCTAGATGCCTTCTACCGCCAAGAGACAACCAGGTTTGCAGGGAGTCCACTACTGCTACAGGTAATGTTTCCCACCCAAGCTCACATGTATTTGCTTACATCACTCGGCCCTTGGGCTCGATTTTTCTCACAAAACCCTTATCTCACTTTTCTCTCATCGCACATCTCTCTATTCTTTATTCTCTCATTTTTCATCCCTCCCCAGATATGGTTGATGGATAAGTTGCAAGTTATGGACTCTTGCCCTGCTTATTCAGCCCGAGGCTACTTCTTTCGGCAACGCCTAGTCAATGCTCTTGATGAAAGCTGGTGGTTTGAATGGATGTGCAACTTGTCGGCAAACCGCATTGCGTGGCGTTGTCCTTGGCTCAATCTCCCGGCAATGAGCTATAGCATGTCCCGGCAGGTCGAGATTCGACTGATCGGTTTGACTCACTGTGTATTCTATTTCCCATTCCGGATTCTGCGCCAGTTTGGCCATGATCAGACTTGCCCACCAGAGGGACTAGAGTATCCGGCTACATTCCCGGTTCGAGGCGCACAGCTGGCTCGACAGGCCGCAGCATGGAGAGTTTAGAGCTTCTGGCCCCCGCCCTTACTTTCAATTGCACTTTGTCTGATGAGTGCTGGGATTGGCTCAATGAAGAAGCACAGGTTGGGCCTAAGTTGGCATCAGAGGCTTCAACCAGCTCTGGAAGAGGGCGCAGGGACACCTGACTTGACTATGCCCCATATTTATTGCTTTATTAGTACTTTCAAGTTTTCTTTATGAGTGTAATAAAAAGCAACTTCAATTGTATGCAAGAGCAACAGAACTCTGTTTTGAAATCAATGAAATTGAAGGTTGTGGTACTGAAAATTCTTCGCTTTTGGTCCAAAAATGGTCTTAGTTGTGAAAAGATTAATTTGAACAAAGTCAACTTTTATTAAAACTTTTCAAAACTATTTTCGATATGGATCAGAACTGGACACGCCTGAGATCTGTCACTGAGATGCACAACCCCAAATCCTAGCAACTGGAAAGTTGCCCCTAGTTTGAAAGGTGCTTCGGCAATTCATAGCAACGGAAAGTTGCCCCTAGTTTGGATGATGCCGGAACACTTCATTGCAACGGAAAGTTGCCCCTAGTTTGAATAGCACTGTACCGGAGATCACAATAAACTCTGATGAATGGAGATGACTGAGATGATCAAAATGGACACAGTTGATCGGGGAAAATATTGTGACTGAACTTCAAGATGAAGCTGCCTACGTATCCCAAAGATGGGAATCAAGTCTTACGTAGTTCAAGCTTGGGTTCGCTCGGGTATTTTTACTCTCCTTTTGCGCTCTAACTTTTGCCAAGGCCGCCCTTTGCGAGTTTTCAACCTTGCGAGCTCAGTTTTTATAATTTCAAATTTTCTATGCTCTGAGTTTTGCCTAGGTCGCCCTTTCGGGTTTTCGGCCTAGCGAGCCTCTCAGGGGTAATATTTCTTCAACTTGTCCATGTTGATCGGTTGGGAAAACTCCAAGCCATCTAGATCCATCAGAACCACAGCTCCACCTGACCAGATTGACTTGATGATGTAAGGACCAGTCCAATTAGGTCTGAACTTGCCCCTTGGGTCGTGGATGGGAGCTCGGTTGTCCTTGAGTACCAAATCTCCTTCTTTCAAATTCCTGGACTTAACCTTCTTGTTAAAAGCCCGGGCGATTCTGCGTTGATAGCCTTGGACGTGGTACAGTGCTTTCAGCCTTCTTTCATCGAAAAGCATGAGTTCCTCGAATCTGTTTTGCTGCCAATCCGCTTCGGCTATCTGGCACTCGGCCAATACTCGTAATGACGGGACCTCAATCTCAATAGGCAGAACGGCCTCCATCCCATAGACCAATGAGTACGGAGTCGCCCCAGTAGAAGTTCTGATCGAAGTCCTGTAGCCCCACAGAGCAAACGACAGCTTATCTGGCCAGTCCCGATAGGTTTCCACCATCTTCTGTAGTATGCGCTTGATGTTCTTGTTGGCGGCCTCAACTGCTCCATTGGTCTGCGGCCGGTAAGTAGACGACTTATGAAAAGCCATATTGTATTTCTCCAACAAATCAATCACCTCCTTCTTGAAGTGGGAACCATTGTCAGAAACTATTTCATTTGGGACTCCATAGCGACAGATAATGTTGTTTCTGATGAATTTTGCAACGTGTGAAGCTTTCAACACTGCATAAGATTGGGCCTCAACCCACTTCGTGAAATAATCTATCGCTACGAGGATGAACTCATGCCCGTTCGACCCCTTCGGCGTAACAGCTCCGATTATATCAATTCCCCAGACAGAAAACGGCCATGGCGAAGTCATGTTGTACAGCTTTGACGGCGGGATGTTCATACGATTTGCATGAATCTGACATTTGTGGCATCGCCGTACGAAACCAATACAATCCTCCTCCATAGTGGACCAGTAATAACCTTGTCTAAGGATCTTCCATGCCAACATTACCCCATTCATGTGTGCACCACATTCACCCCCGTGGATGGCTTCCATCAGACGTTTAGACTCTTCAGCATCAACACACAGTTTATGCATTCCCAGATGACCCCGTTTATACAGTTTACCCCCGCAGATGATGAACTGGACTGACATTCTTCTGATTGCCCTCTTGTCTTTGGCATTTACCCCTGGCGGGTATGCTTCTTTCTCCAAAAAGTTCCAGATGTCGTGATACCAAGGGTGTTCGTCCTGAACTTCATCTATAGCAGCGATCGACTCATAAGCGGGTACAAATTTCTGGTCGATGATGACTGGACGCATCCGGACTCCACACGGGATGTCTATCATAGATGATAGAGTTGCTAGGGAATCTGCGAACTTGTTGTTCTCTCTTAGTAGATGAGCAAAATTCAGCTTCTCAAACCGAGGAATCAACAAATCCAAGGTTTGGTGATACATCATCATATTTTCCTCTTTAACTTTCCAGTCTCCTTTAGCTTGAGACACAACAAGGTTCGAATCCCCAATGACGTCCAGCCGTCTTGCCCCTAGTTCTAGGGCTGCTTCCAAACCAGCAATGCACGCTTCATATTCTGCTTCATTATTTGAGACTTTGAACCGGAGTTTGAAGGCTAGAGGGATACGGGAATTGTCGGGTGCTATCAACAACACTCCTATCCCATACCCATGTTGATTTGACGCTCCGTCAAAGTACATTGTCCAAGTTTCCTCGTCGATATGCAGAATTGCTTCATCTGGGAATAGATACTCAACTGCTTCATCCCCCTCAACCGGGTGGTCGGCAAGGAACTCTGCCACCGCTCTTCCTTTCACTGACTTGCGTGTCACATATGTGAGATCAAATTCGGAGAGCAACAGCAACCAACGAGCTAGCCTACCCGTAAGCGCTGGTTTCTCGAAAAGATATTTGATGGGATCAAGTCGCGAAACCAACATTACAGAGTGAGCTAACAGGTAGTGCCGCAGCTTCCTGGTAGCCCATACCAGAGCTAAGCAAGCCTTTTCCAGCGGCGTATACCGGGTCTCATACTCCAGCATTTTCTTGCTCAAATAGTAGATGGCTTTCTCCACCCTATCTTCTGATTCTTGTGCAAGCATGCAGCCCATCGTGGTCTCAGTCACTGACAGATACAAAATCAACGGTTTCCCTGGTTCTGCTGGTGATAAAACGGGTGGGTTCTGTAGATATTCTTTAATTTGTTCAAATGCAGCTTGACATCGGCCGTCCCATTGGAACTTCTTTCCTTTCTTCAGGAGGCCAAAAAGTGGTTCACAAGTCAAGGTTAGTTTTGAAATAAACCGTCTTATGAATTGCACTTTACCCAGAAAGCCTCGCACCTCCTTTTCAGTCCTTGGTGGTGGCATTTCTAAGATGGCCTTGATTTTGGAAGGGTCGACTTCGATGCCCCTTTGTGTAATCAGAAACCCCAGCATTTTTCCCGCTGTAACACCAAACGTACATTTCTGAGGGTTTAGCCGCAACCGGAATTCCCTGATCCTTTGAAAAAACTTGTGCAAGGCGGTGTAGTGGCCCTCTCTTTCCTTGGATTTGACAATCATGTCGTCCACATACACCTCAACCTCTTTGTGGATCATATCATGTAGTATTGTGGTCGCGGCCCGTTGATAAGTAGCCCCAGCGTTCTTCAACCCAAACGGCATGACCCGATAGCAGTATGTCCCCCACGGGGTGGTGAATGCAGTCTTTTCTCTGTCCTCTGGCGCCATCACTATCTGGTTATAGCCCGAGAAGCCATCCATGAATGAGAGCAATGCATGCCCTGCTGTAAAGTCCACTAACTCGTCGATGTGTGGTAGGGGAAAGTCGTCCTTCGGACTAGCTCTGTTCAAATCCCTGAAGTCTACGCACACCCGGATCCTGCCATCTTTCTTCGGCACCGGAACTATGTTGGCCAACCAAGTCGGATATTCAGATACTAGCAGGAAGCCTGCGTCAATTTGCTTGGTGACCTCTTCTTTAATCTTAAGAGCCCAATCCGGGCGGATCCTTCTGAGCTTCTGCTTGACAGGTCGGGCCTCGGGGTCAAGGGGGATCCGATGCTGTACAATCTCAGGATCGATTCCAGGCATGTCTTCGTAGGACCACGCGAAAACATCTTTGAAATCTTTTAATAAAGCGACTAAGCGCTCGCGTTCCTCCGAAGACAACGTGGACCCGATCTGGACCAGCCGCGGGTCCTCCTCAGTACCAATATTCACAGAAATGATTTCGTCCATTAAGGGTTTAACAAACCTCTCCTGCTCTTGTTCAATTAGTCGTTGTAAAACCGGAGGAACTTCGTCCTCGTCGTTTTGATCAAAATTTTGAAAGTCTGAATTAATGCAATAAATTAGGGGCACAGAAAAGTACTCAGAAACCACAGGCAGTTCATTCTCATTAGGCACATCCAAATCGTCCAATTCATCGGTTACAACAGACTCAAATGAAAAGGAAAAAGACGACCTGGACAGGACTGTGGCATCCGGGTTGACACCCCCAGGAGTACCAGACTCAGACTCAGTCGAGCTGGAATCTGATTCCGACTCAGAAGACTCGGTGGAATCAGACTCCGGCTCACTACCTGACCCGGTGCAGCTGGATAGAACTCCCTCCTCGTACTGCCAAGTGAGAGAGGGTGCGATCGATGCATCCAAAATAGCTGCTGGTTGGCTCGCAGCCGTTTCATCTCCAATCATGGAAACCACGACGTTATTCCCCAAGCAATCATGGTCGATCGGAGGATCAAAGAGGAGACATGCCAATGCTACCCCCATTTCCAATTCCGTGCTCTCAGAATCCTCTGCCTTATTCTGCTCAGCCTCAGTTGTTGGGTCTGTCTGCTCTGTGGCAACGTCATCCCCAGATAGTTGCAGGTCGAAGAAGATTTCGAAACCTGGTACGCGCTTCCTCTCCGCGTTGAACCATGGCTCTGGGAAGCCGCAAAATGGAAAATCTTCCCCCTCCCGGACGAAGCGTCCGTTCAGGGTGCCCCAGACGGGCCTATGTATTAGATCAAAAGGCTTCCCAGCCTGCTTCGCTCTGGCCCTACCGGCCATTTCCTTTCCTTTCCTTGCCCAGTCTTCTTTGGTGGGCAGATAACCCAACCCAAAGGTATGTGGATTATGTGGCACTTCGGCCAACGCTGCGACGCCTTTCCTGCCGCTTCTTCCCAATCCCATCCCAGGGATATGCTGTAGCTTGTTCATGAGGTAGACGGCTTGAGCGCTGACATACACACCCTCATTCACAGCCATAATGTTTTGCACCACCCGGGCCTCAGCCAAAGTAAATCCCGATATGAACATGTCCTCCATGCCGTGTTCAATCTCCAGGACTGGCGTAGATACCTCCGGAGGAGGATGGATTGATGAATTCCCAAAAACAATGGCTACTCCCTTTCCGTAGGGGTATTTCACCATTTGATGTAGAGTAGATGAGACGGCCTTCACCTGATGCAACCAGGGTCGCCCCAAAAGCATGTTAAAGGATGCGGGGACTTCCAAGACATGAAAATCTACTTCGTGTTGTCCAGGCCCAATCTTGGTTTGGATTTTTACTGTCCCCAGGACATCCCTGCTTGTGTTGTCGTATGCTCTGATTACTTGAGTAGTGGGTGTGAAGTCCGCAGGCTTTAACCCAATTGCATACGCCGTTCTGGCCGGACAGACATTGATAGCGGACCCGATGTCAACAAGTACCACCGGAATCCATTTGTCCCTGCATTCTACAGAGATGTAGAGGGGTCTGTTATGATCCACGCCCTCAGGCGGCAACTCCTTGTCTGAAAAGGTCAATGCCGGGGAACCTCCTCCCGGAAAGACCAGCCCAACTAACTGTTCTGGCGTAGTTTCGATGGAGAGTTTAGCTCTGTCCATGGCAGATAAGACAGCCTGCCGGTGCACCCTCGAAGCCATAAGCAGTCCCCAGATGGAGATGTCTGCTTGTATTTTCTTTAGCTGCTTCAGTACAGCCTTTTCTTCAACTTGCTTCTCTTTCTGTTTCTCTGCCTCTTTATCTTTCCCTGATGCCTCGGGTTGATCAAGGTGTGGGGGCTTGAAATACCGCCCACTTCTAGTCATATGGTCCACCTCTTCGAGGTACCAGGTGCTGTCCGGTTGGCCACCTGCCCAGTCTTCGTCTGTGTGGGCAAGATACAAATCATCATCTTCCCACCACATTCCATTAGCATCTAGCAGGCACCTGTCTGGTTCCGGCTTGTTTGTGCTCTCAGCATTTTCCTCCCACATGCTCACAGCATGTTCAATTTTCGTGCTCACAGCACTTTCGACTTCCTCATGATTCTTTGCTTTTCGGGCTCTCTCAGAATCCCATCTCTTTTCTTGTTCCTCCAGTGTCAGTTGTTCGGTTTTCAAAATGTCTTGGTCTCGAGCGGAATTCTTCGTACCGGCGCTCTCCGGCAATTCGATCTGACCCTCGGCCCTTCCGGCCACAAATGGTACAATATCTGGTTGATCATCCAACCACCCGACGACTTCTGCTGACTCCTCATATTCGAACCAGTTGATCGATGCATCCCCTGATTCCTGATCGTTGAAAAACTGGAGGTTGGTGAAGTCCTCTTCCACCGTTGTCAGATCATCCCCCGCTGATTCAAGTTTGTCCCCCCGGATCATACACAATTCAGTCCTCTCTGGCAACCCCATACTCAGCTTAGACTGGCTCGTTGACAAGATATATCCACTCGGATCATAAGCTCTGCCAGCTAAATTCTCAGACTGATCCACCCCAGACTCAACAGTTTTGCTCTCCTCGGAAGCCTGCCCCGTTCCATTCTCGGTGGTCACCACCTTTAACTCAGGTCGGGTTGTGGAGGTGTCCATCATACACAAGTCAGTGCTATCAGGGAGGATCACCTCCGGCTTGGGTAGGTGGGAGGGAGTGATATAGATACTAGGGTCGTAAGACACGCCCCCAGTTTGGATAAGATTGATTCTTTTGGGTGGATCTTGGTTATGTGCTGGGAGGGGATTGGTTGTGACATTGGGTCGCTCGGGAGGTAGAATGATGTTTTTGTCAATGAGGTCTTGAATCTCATGACGCAGCCTGTAACATTGGTCGGTGTCATGACCATGCTGCTGGTGGTATTTGCAATATTTGGCTGGGTTGTGGGAAGGGGGGAGTGGATTTGGAGGGGGGCCTCGGTTCCAAGGGTTTCAGATGCCCTTTTCTAACTAGAACCCCGAGGACTTTGGTCAAAGGCATATGTAGTGGGGAGAAGGTTCGTTGACCCCTGGGTTGGTATCTTGAAGCTTGGTTACTGCTCCCAGAGGCATCAGAAAAAGGGGTGGCCGCTGCGGACCTTGGTTGGGGAGGGGGATTGGTGGTGACCATTCCGACCTCTGAAGTTCTTGCATTGGTAGAGCCGCTCGGGCCCGCATTATTACTACGGTTGAATGTTCTTCGGGGTTGATCCCGATCTTGGTCAATCAACCCTTGTTTCATAGCATCCTCAATTTGCACCCCCATATCGTGTAAGTCTGCGAAGGTGGGGAAAGGAACTACAATCATCTTCTGCATAAGCCTTGGTTGGAGATTGCGCACAATCATCCGAATTTGGTCTTTATCAGTCGGCCTCAAAGTCATCATCGATGCCTTGGCTCTCCACCGGGTGACAAAATCAGAGAAAGTCTCTTTCTGTTCCTGCCTCGTTGTCTCGAGATCACGAGTTGTGACTTCGATTTGCGTGTTGTACGAATATTGTGCAAGGAAGGCCTCAGCCATCTCATCCCAGTTTGTTTTCACATCATCTTCCAGCTTTGCATACCAAGTGGATGCCACACCCGATAAAGTTCGACCGAACAAGGAAAGCTTTTGCGGTCGGGTTAGGCCCATTGGTCTTAAGATGTCTGAGAATAGCCGGAGGTGGACCATGGGGTCCCCGGATCCATCAAAGCGATCGATCTGGGGCATCTTAAATCTGTCCGGCAATGTCACGGCCACATCAGTATAGCCGTCTTCAATATCTGGGATGGCCTTCACCCCTTGTGATTTTTTGAAGAGCTTTTCCAACTTGCTCAATTTCAGAGCTGTCTGGTCTACCTCGAATTCAAATGGAGAGTCCGGGTGATTGGGTGTCAGATTTTTAGACAGTTGTGGCAGAAGCGGGGGCGGAGCCAGCCCCGTTGGAAGACCCGTGTCCTCTTGAGTGTTTTGGAGGTTTGGCAGAGCGTTCTGTGGATTTGGGAGGGTATTCTGGGTATTCTGCAGATTTGGAGGGGCATTCTGGCCAGTAGCTATCTGCTCAGGTAATGGGGCCCCGGGTGGAGGAGGAACTTGCTGTGCCCCTGGTGGAGGAGGGACCTGGTGTGAAGCAGATGCGGCGTTCTGCTGTTGTAATCTGGTGATCAACTCAGACTGTTGGGCCATGACAGCGGCCTGCTGTTTAGAAAATTCCGCCTGGCGGATAGCATCGTCTTGCATTTGTTTCATGCTCTCATTCATCTGGCGCATCATCGCCTCCATTGATGTGTTCTGTTGTTCCATCGGAATAACCGGCAAGTGTTTCTCTATAGCAGAAACAGGAATCTCAACCCGACTGTCTGACACTAGAGTAGACTGCTGTTCCGGTGATCCGTGCTCTGATATACTGTGCCTTCTCGGCCTCCTTCTGATAACAGGGGGTAGAGAGCGGAACACTGGATGTCCGTCAACTAGATCCTCGGATCGGTTGAGTCGGCGACCTCGTGTCCAGATTGCTTGGGGAGTATCGACTAGCTCGGAAGCAATCGTGCTACAAACTGCCCTAGCAAAAAGATAATAAAACAAAAAGGAAATAAATGACCAGAAAAACGGGCAGCATAACAGCTTAATTTAAATACACACAACACATAGTCGGGCATACAACACGCAGTTGGATAAGCTGGAAATACACTGTCCTCAACCACTGATCACTGTTCCTGTACCACTGTTCCCATAAACTGAATCCTGATATCCGCAGACAACTGATTCTCAGATACTGAATAATGCCCGCAGACCTGATGCCCAAACTCAACTGATACATGCATTCCCTGTAGAGACGCACTCTAACAAGCATATAGCAGATAAGTGAGAGCCAAAACACCCCTATGTTGGGGTAAGGTTTCCCTGTCCTATTTTGTCAGGAGCTAGGGTTTCACTACGCACGCAGCGGCTTCAAACAACCTATAAACGGGTAAGCAACCTGTCCTAGTTTGGAATGGTTACTATGGATCCGAATATGCACTAGGTCGAATGGTCAAAAAGGGTGCCCCGGTAAAACCGGGGTTTGTGTTCCCATGCTGTCAGAGCCCAGAGCCGATCAGCCTTACGGACATGACTTGACAAGACAAGCCTCCGGCAAATCGTTCGGGAATGGCATATGGCAAACACGGTGTCCTAGGCGCACCGATGCAAATGCAATGCAAAGAAACACACAAGTGTAGTAAAAACCAGATATCATGAGTTCGAGTCAAGTTCTCTAAATCCCCAGCGGAGTCGCCAGAAACTGTAACAAGCCCGCGAGGGACCTCGCTACAGTTCGGACTCGATTTTTGTTGCGGTTCCAAATCTCGAACCAAAGAGTCCAAATCCGGCAAATCGTTTTGAGAAAAACAGATTTTTTGAAAGAAGTGCCAAACATGAACTGCTTTGCCAGATAACAGAGTCGCCACCTAAATATTTTTAAAATGGGAAATTTAGGAAACCCTGACTCTGTGCCAAAAGGCCACGTATCCGTCATCACCAAAGTTGGCTCGGGAACTTGGGTACGATTAGGGAAGGTCACATCGTGAGCACCCCCTCTCACCCGGTCAAAGACCGGCCTCTACTAACCATGATATCTGTTTTTGAAAACTTTGTGAGTTCTTATTCCGGTTATTAGCCTAGGTTACTATGTGATGCTCGCAGCAAACAAGTATAGATTGAATCGCCTGAATTGGAACTAAACATTTCATGTTGGTTTATTTGAAAATGGTGTGATGGTGCTACCCGCAGGTAGGCTTAAAATGCGAATTTGCCACCCTCGAGTGGGCTTAAAAAAAAACATGATTTTGCCACTATCTAGTGGGCTTAAAACAAACAATTGATGAATTGTCCCAATTCAGATAACTCAACCTCCACCCACAGGCATTCAAGGCAGTTATATCATATAAGCATATAGCCTCATGGTAAGCATGCTATTCATGGCAACACTCACACGTATGCAAGGATGCTAAAGCATAAAACTCACTGAGTACTCCAAGCCAAAACAGAAAACTGATTAGAAATCATGCATGATCCTAAGTATACAGAAATGCCTAATGCAACACATGCAAAGATGCAACTATAGCAGGCTCGGCTATTCTAAACATGACATGTGATGATGCTACAACTAACACGTATTCAACTTGGAATTGAAATACAAATGCAGTTTGTATGATGCGCCGAGCCCGGTGCATGCAAAACAGATGAATGATGCAAACATGCTGTCATGCTGTATGCTAATTGAGATATGCCCTATATCTAACCATCCAAAGCGGGTAAATAAAAGGGAGAAAGAAATGGGGGTTGGAAGACATACATCACACTCACCCACCCTTATTACAACATTGCCCTTGCGCAGAGGGGTCCAAATAAATAATAATACAGACCCGAATGAAAGAATAGACAGTCCAAAAGAATACAGTCCGAATATTACAAAATCTCCAATTAATTAACAACTTAAACTAGGAAAGCTGTAAAACTGGCGTGCAAGCCAGGGACTGCCTTGCTGTTTGACAGATGCTGTATGCCGGGCTGCCTGGCGCGGAAATCCACTGGGATGCCCCAATTAGCCTCTGTTTGCAGTGTTTCTCGAAATGCGTGCCAAGCTCTGAAAAGCTGTTGATTCCTGATTTTGCTGTAACAGAGAGCAGGAAAAGGGCACAGCAATGTATTTCACAAATGTATGCATGCCTCGATCCTCGTGCCACCAATCACGCATCTCGATGCATGATGGCCGAGGAGCCGAATTGCACAACTCAATATCAGATGAATGCAGATGAATGCTACAATGAAAACCTAACTCCATCATGGGTAATCCGGAGTGTCGGTGACTTGGGAATTGAGACCCGTTCCGTCACTCGGAGTACGAAACGTGCCTCGTTTCCCGTGCCCGGGCTAACGCCTATCCCGAACACGATGCAATATGCATGATATGCATGAAATGCAACTAAGATACAGCCTAGTATGCACAATGCTGATGTAAATGAGATGTCTCAAAATGCGTGCACACGGACACGCAGACCGAGAAAATACATAAATGCAATCTAAGATATAACCTGGTATGCACTATGTTGTGAAAATGAGATGAAATTGAGACGCCTCGAAAAGCGTGCACGCGGGCACGCAAACCGAGGCGATGGCATGAAATGCAAATCAGATAAAATCAAAGTGCCTCGAAATGCGTGCACACGGGCACGCAAACCGAGGTGATGATGAAATGCAAATAGGATAAAACTGAAGTGCCTCGAAATGCGTGCACACGGGCACGTAAACCGAGGCAATGATGAAATGCAAATCGGATAAAACTGAAGTGCCTCGAAATGCGTGCACACGGGCACGCAAACCGAGGCGATGATGAAATGTAATGAAATGGCATACGGAATGCCGTGATGGGCTTACACCAACATGGGAGAGCCTCAGCTCACTCACATAGGAGGCCGTCAGATAAAAAAAGAAGTGCCTCGAAATGCGTGCACGCGGGCACGCAAACCAAGGAATGCATGAGATAGCATACGGAATGCAATGATGGGCTTACGCCAGCATGAGAGGACCTCAGCCGCACTCACATAAGCTGCCGACGGATAAAAATGAGGTGCCTCGAGATGCGTGCACACGGGCACGCAAACCGAGGCGATGATATACAAGCATGAAAATGGAGATTGGGCTTATACCAACATGAGAGAGCCTCAGCCTACTCACACAGGAAGCCAACGGATAAAAATGAGGTGCCTCGAGATGCGTGCACACGGGCACGCAAACCGAGGCGATGATATACAAGCATGAAAATGGAGATTGGGCTTATACCAACATGAGAGAGCCTCAGCCTACTCACACAGGAAGCCAACGGATGAAAATGAAGTGCCTCGAGATGCGTGCACACGGGCACGCAAACCGAGGCGATGCTAAAAAGGCACAAAATGGCATGGAAATGATATGCAAGCATGCAAACTAAATTCCAGCAACTAAATGAAGGGAAAACAGCCTCAAAATGATGATAAAAATGCACCCGATGCCCGGAATGCTCCCGAAATGTGATATTTAGCCCCCGAAATGGCCTACAGCTATGCTATGCATGCAAAATTGACACATGACAGCAAAAACAGTAGCAAGGAAGCCCCAAAAATAGCTTCTTTTCAGTACAAAACATGGCCAAATTGTAAGCATAGATATGGCAACAATAGCTTGCAAAAATACGGAAAAAGAGAGGAATTACAAAGCAAGTGGTATCTACAATGCTCAAACCCAAAAAAACAGTTCTAAAACATTATAGAGGGACTAAAAATATACATTTTTACAGAAGATGAGATCCCCAAATTCAGTGTGTAGAGGTACTAAACATAGCATGCAATATATGGACCAACAAGGGATATAAAGAGAGGTACCATATGCAATGACCAAACAGCTTAAGACCCTTGACAAAACTTGAAGAATAGACCAAAACAAGACACTTTCTAAGCCTGATGAAGGCTAAAACAGAAGTTAGAAAGGCCTAAAAACTCATGCAAATTTACGGAAAATAAGATGGATTACAAAACAAGTACCAAAACCAAACATAAAATGGCTTAAGGCCCTTAACAAATCATGATGAGAAGGCCAAAATAAGGCACTTTCTAAGCCTGATGAAGGCTGAAATCCGGAGCCAAGTGAGTCTAACAAAGCATGCAAAACATGACCAAAGAGAGATACAAAGAGAGGCCATTCATGGAGACACCAAAAAAGATTGGTCCCTTCTACAATGTTGTATAGGGACACAAAATAGGCTCAAAATCAGTTTATAGCATGCTGCAAAAATAAATGCACATAAGCTAAAAATAGCATGCAAGTTTACGGTAATTTGGAGGATTTGCAAAGGAAATGCATGATAGAGTCACCAAACATGATGGAGCCCTTCTTCAATGTTGAAGAGGGCCTCAATATAAGCACAATAACAGTTTATAGTATGCTCGAAATCAGACCACTCAAAAGCCAAACAAAGCATGCAATTTTATGGCCTAAAGAGTGGTATTGAAAGAAGTATATGATAGAAATGCCAAATGAGGTTGAGCCCTTCTACAATGTTGTAGAGGGGCTCAAAATGAGCACAAAACCAGTAGGGGTCGGAGCCCAAAAACAAAAAGTAAATAGGGTAAAAATAGGAAGCAAGAAAATGGTAGAAAAAGGGAAATTGAACCTTACCCTTGAAGACAAGTCTTTCTTTGCTTCTTGGCTTGAATTTGTTGGTTTTTAGCCTCTGAAGAACACTCCCTTGCTGCTTTAATGGAAGTGGGGATGGTGGAGCTTAGGGTTGATGAAGGATTGAGCTAGGGAGCTTGAAGGTTTTTCAAGGTTTTGGCTATGGAAATGAAGGCTATGGAAGAGGGGCTCTTGAGAGAAAATGTTCCAACCCTAGCAAAGGAGGAGGGCAGCCCTTTAAGTAAGCAAGAAAAGGTGTAAAAGGGGAGGGAAAAGCACCCAAGCTTTCCCTCCCAAAATATCCCCCGGATGCCCGGGATATTTTGAAAAATATCCGAACAGCTGGAATGGGCTGGAAAGCAGAAAGCTGGCCGGCCAGGTAACTTTCTGGGAGGTGGCCGGCCGGTCACCCCAACTGGTCGGCCAGCCACTCACCCTGGCCGGCCGGCCATGGTCCAAAATTGAAGGTGAAAATTTCGGGCCGACCACCATGCAATGGTGTCCTCCCATGTGTGTAGAATAAAGCCCCAAGGTCGGAATCTGGCAACTCTGAAGCAGAAGTCACAACATAGAACTTGAAGGAGAGGCCCAAAAATGAAATTCTGAATTGCTGGCCGACCATGCTCTATTGGTGTCCTCCCATATCCCCTGATCACAAATATGTAGCCTTGGTTGGAAGAAAATACCCCCAGGGTGTTCAACATTGGCCCGGAAGTGAACAAAACGGGCGCCGGAGGAGCGAAACTGGTTATCTGGGATAATTGCTGGCCTCCCACCCCCCAGTGATCTTCCTGGTGTTGAAACAGAGGTACCTGCCAAGTTTTAACAAAAACTGATACAAAATGAATGCTCGGGGCCAAAACCGGGCAGTTCGGGATCCCGAAAACCGGCTACAGGCACCAAAAGTGGCATACGGCCACGAAGTGGGCATCAGGGGCCCCAGTGTTCCTCGGAATGCTAAAACAGAGGTCTCCGCCAAAAATCGGAGAAAACCGATGCAAAATGAATGCTCGGGACCAAAACCGGGCAGTTCGGGGTCTCGAAAATGGGCTGCCGGGCACCGGAAGTGGTGTTCGGCTGCGAAGTGGGCATCAGGGGCCCCAGTGTCCCTCGGAATATTAAAACAGAGGTCTCTGCCAAAAACCAGAGAAATCGGAGATGGTTGGGCGGTCCCGAACCGAGGCACACGGCCTGACGGTCCTGAAAACCGGGAACCGGGCTCCGAAATGGGCAAAATGGCCTACGGCCACGAAAAGTAGCCCACGGCCACCGAGAGATAGTCTACGGGACCACTCCTTCCCTCAGGAAAGAAAACAGAGAAAATCGAGTCTGGTTCGCAAACCAAGACAAGGCACAGAAGAGGGTTCGGGAGTCCGGAGGTAGGGCGCACGGCCGCAATTCTGAGACTTCTGAACGAGCACATCATGCAACATCACCGAGCGCTCAACAGTGACGTCTGAGTCTTAAGGTCGGTCAAAAATGGGGTGTCTACAACCCCGCTCGAGCGGGAAGGCCAAAACTGGAAAAGTATAACATGATCGGACAGGCAATTTTGAATGCATTTTTGCATTTTGCTTCGGCCGCGAGCTGACCGGGCAGCTCGACCCCCGTAATAATCAGCGAAGTGGCAATCTTGAAAGCATTAATACCACAAACTTCTCTGCAAAAGCTTGATTCAGGTTGGATTTGCATCTAATAAACTCAGCCTCACTGAAATAAAAAAAAAGCGAATAAAATTACAACTCAAACGAGTTTTGTTAAACGGGGGGTTGCCAAAAATAAAAACCTAACAATCTATAATTTAAGGAAACTTTAGAGAATGTATTTGTTATTTATCCAAATAATTTTTTTTACGTAAAATTTGATTTCCATTTGTTACAATAACAAATTATTTTATTATTTTAATACAAAACTGTCTTACATGGGACAATCTATAATTTAAGCAAATTTTAGAAAGTGTATTTGTTATTTATCCAAATAAATTTATTTGCATAAAATTTTATTTCTATTTGTTACAATAACAATTATTTTATTATTTTAATACATAACTGTTCTAAATCAAATGAGTGTTGATATCCTTTTATTACTAAATTTATTGTGTGAATTATTATAAAACCGTTTTATTAAAAGTATGTTTATTCCACAAAATATTTCTCATCCAATATATATTTTAATATTCTCACAAGAGAAAATTTTAAGGGGTGAGTATGTTGGTCAAGACTTTGGGCTTGGAGATGCATTTCTTTCAAGATCTTAGATTTGAAACCTCCCAAGTTGGCTTTGCCTTGATTTTAATTTGGACCCCCCACTAATAAATGGTGGAATTGATCTCTCAAATTAATTGATCTAATCAGTCAGATATTGAGTTATAAAAATAAAAATAAAATAAATTCTTCTCACGAGAGGAAAAGTAGTCATACATAGATATGTTGACAAATTAAAGAAACGCATACGTTTATATTGTTTTAGATAGTTTTAGCTCTAAACTTAGGTTGTGTTTGATTCACAAATTTGAGAAGAGATTTGAAAATAAAAATTAAAAAAAATATATAAAATTAGGTGAAATATAGGCATATTTTATTCGCATTTTACTTATATTTTTCTTTTTTCTTTCCAAAACCCTTCTCAAATCCTTGAACCAAACACAGTTTTAGTTAAAATCTAGTAAACAATTTTAAGACAGTGACAATGTCTTTTATTTATTTTTTTTGTAATTCATATTGTCTGTCAAATTTTTTTTTTTTTTGGTAATATTCATGTTAGTTATTGAATTTATTGTTTTGGTAGAGTAACATAGATAATGGAGATGTTATTAGTGATTTTTGATTAGCAGAGGAAGTGAGACTCATGACTTAGTGTCGAGACATAAGAAATAGTAGCAAGCTTGATGACTGGTGATTGGTTAGATGCAAGGACATGTGGCAAATAAATGGCATCTGTTGATTTTGCATTGATTGATAATGATATGGACAATGGGTGCCAATTCTCTGTCAACCATCTAATAAGGCCTTGTTTGTTTTTATTTGTCGGATTAAGTTAGATAGGATTATTGCTATAGTGAGAAGTGAGAAGAATACTGATGTGATGGTATTAGGATAGAGATGTAAACTGAATTGTATTTGTTTGTATACTATGTAGTGATACTGGTTGGTTATATGAAATTATATAAAAGCCTTCACTATGTAGAAGGTGACTTTGGCCTATTTAGAAAGTAAGAAAAAGCCAATTGTAAAAAATGTGCAAAAAAATAAGTGATGATGTGACCCAAATAAGTTAATAAACTAACTTTTTTCCTAGTTGCCGAAATAAAGTGAGGGGCAAAATAGTTTTTGTATATGAAATCCCATGTTATTAGATTTGAGTACCATTTTTTTTTAGTACCATCTTTTGAGGGGTTTTATAGTCCTTGTGGGGATATATTTTCTGAGCACCAGCACGTGGCAAGGTGACGCCGACGTGTCAGCCGAGGTGCCACGTGTTGTGGTAGTTATGCCGAGGTAATCTCGGAGTTGCCGAGGTTATCTCCGAAGATACCGGAATCCGAGATAAGCGGACAGAGGACAAGAGTCCTAGATTGAGAGAAGACATCAGTTTGGATAAGGATGAAACTCTTAGAGGGTTTGTCCTAAATCCCCTGGAAGTTCCAGATTAGCAGTAATCCTGAGTCCATTGGAGTTAGACTCCTATTGGGACTAGGATTGTATTGGCTATAAAAGAGAGACACCCCCATGGGTCTAAGGTATGTTTTTATGCACTCAAACTTGTGAGTTGAATACTGGATTATCTTTGAGATATGTACTGACTTGATCGTCGGAGTGCCCCCGGGTGGAAGAACCATCGTCGGAGCCTTTTCTTTCTGTGCAGGACAGCAGGGTGCCATCTATTTTGCTTGTGTTCTACAGCTGAATTACTAAGGAGGGAAGTGTGATCGAAAAATCACTCACACAATTTGGCGCCGTCTGTGGGAAGAAAAGACGAATAGATAGCCAGTAACGCACAACAAGAAAAGGTTGGGGACGACGCTCCCGCAGGGAATGGCAGGCCTATCGACCTTGACATTGAAGGAGACAACCGCAACGAAGAAACCCATAACCAGGATCGCGGAGGAAAAAACGTCGGCCAGGAGGGCGACACTTCAAAGAAGACAGACCAGAGCAGATACTACAATGAAGATGACCTCCAGGTATGGAGGGATAGGTGCTTACGGAGGGATGAGGAAGTAAAAGGATTGGCAGACAAGTTGGCAGACCTGCAGTCGGTCGTGAACTTTATGATGCAAAACAATGTCATGCAGCCACCTTATCCGCTGCAGGACACACCAATTCCAGCAGTTAATACTCAGAAAGGAGGAAGGAAAGTAATTCCTGAAGCACCTAAGCACACCAGGAGCGCAAGGCACTCCCACCCGCCTTCCAGGGAAGTCGAACGAGAAGAACCGAGACAAGAGAAGTCCAGAGGACATATCACACGAAGGACCCAGAACCCAGAGAACATCGGCATGTACAAAAGCAGGCACTCTGCTTTGACACAACCCATGGAAAAAGATCAAAAAGGACACACCACGAGGCCGAGAGTAGTGTGCCAAAGAGACTAAAGTCAAAAGATAGCCGAGCTCCGGGGAAGAGTAAAGAAGACTTGAGAAATTACCTCAAGAGAAGGGAACAGAATGCCGAAGTCGAGGTCACTTCACCCGTCAAGCCGAGGACACCATTCTCGGTAGACCTGGACAAATTCGAGGCACCGAAGAGATTCAGCATGCCGAGGTTTCAAATATACGATGGTAAGTCAGACCCTAACTTCCACGTTGGACTATTTTTGAACTCAATGGCGTTATACAGTGGAAACGAGCCATTACTCTGCAAAGTGTTCCCCTCGTCCTTTGGGGAGATTGCATCAGATTGGTTCCATAAATTGCCGAAGAGAAGCGTGAAGACTTGGGAAGGCCTGGCCGAGATGTTTGTGGCCAGGTTCGTAACAAATAAGCTACAGCCACTAAGGGTGGACGCACTAATGGCCCTAAAGATCAGCAAGGATGAAGGCCTTAGGGCCTATGCAAAAAGGTACTACGAGGTGTTCAATCGAATACCTGAATGCAACTAGAAGGTAGCGGTCGTGTCTTTCAAGAACGGCCTGAAAGATGACTGTTCACTACGGAAATCTTTGGCAAAGACATTGCCGAAGAGCATGGAGGAGCTCATGGCAAGAATCGAGAAGTATGCCAGAGCTGAAGAGGATACATCAGGGAATAAAGAGGTAAAACAGGAAAAAGGGAGCGGCTCACCGAAACGAGGCCGAAGTAACAACGAATTTAGCAAAATGGAGATAAAGTTAAGGGCTAAACAGGCAGTGACAACCATGTTCCGAATTCTAATTCAAAAAGTCCTAGGAAAAATTCGAAGCCAGCCCTATTTCAGAACGCCAGCAAGGGAACCGGGAGAATTTATGGGAAGAAACATGGACAGACATTGTGCTTATCACAATGAAAACGGACATACAACACAGGGCTGTAGAGCCCTAAAAGCACACTTGGAAGATCAGGTAAGGCAAGGCCACCTGAGAGACCTTGTCGATGAAACCAGAATGCGAGAAGAACAGGCAAGACTGCCTCAGGCTCTAGCAGCCCCACCACCTCCGCAACCTCGGGCAGAAGGACCTCGGATAGTCAATGTGATCCATTCAAAGGTTAACGAGAACGAAGTCAGAGGAGAAACCCAAAAGATAAGGCATCTGCAGCATGTCTACCAAGTCGGGGAAAAGAGACATCGGCCAGCGGAGTACCAAGGACCAGTGATAGCCTTCACTGAAGCCAACCTAGAGATGGTACAGCACCCGCATAATGATGCCTTGGTAGTATCCCTCCAGGTTGGGGAGTGCCAAGTGAAACGTATCCTAATAGATCAAGGCAGCTCTTGTAACATCATGTACGTTAGATGTTACAAGGAGCTAGGCCTTCACCCAGACAACATGGAGCAATCGAATGGCTCGATGGTCGGCTTCAATGGAACGCCGACATGGCCACTGGGCGCTACAAACTTGGAGGTACAGGCCGGCACTAAGAAGATCAGGATAGAATTCATAGTGATTGATACACCTTCCCCTTACAACATCATATTGGGAAGGCCATGGTTGCATGCAATGGGGGCAGTTTCCTCAACGTTACATCAACTATTGCGGTTCCCAACAGAACATGGGATTGAAGAAGTTAGAGGAGACCAACTACAGGCCAAAAATTGCTCCATGGCAGCAATGAAAACAACCTGCAACATACAAGAACCAGGGAAGGTAGAAATTGAAGATGAGGACATGGAAGTCCTAGATGATGTCGGCAAGGAGCCGGCCGAGAAGAGTGAGGAAACACTAAAGAAAATCCTCGTCCAGGAGGGCGATGAAGAGCGATTATTTCTTCTCGGCTCAGGCTTAGCTGAAGAAGAAGAGAGAGAACTGGAAGCATTTTTAAGAACAAACATAGAGGTGTTCGCCTGGACACCTTATGAAATGCCTGGCATTGACCCCGAGGTCACATGTCACAGACTGAACGTCGACAGGTCGGCTAAACCTGTAATACAACGGGCTAGAAGGCCGACGTTGATGCACGTCGAAGTAGTGGAAGAAGAAGTAGACAGACTTCTGGAAGCTAAGGCCATCAGAGAAGTCAACTATCCAACATGGCTATCAAACACTGTGGTGGTAAAGAAGAAAAACAGTAAATTGAGGGTCTGCGTAGATTTTACAAGCCTGAATAAAGCCTGTCCCAAAGACAGCTTTCCTCTGCCCAAAATCGATCAATTAGTAGATGTCACATCTGGACATGGAAGGATGAGCTTCCTGGACGCCTATAGGCGGTACCACCAGATAGCCATGTACCCCCCAGACGAGGAGAAGACAGCTTTCATCACCCCAAAAGGCCTGTACTGTTACAGGGTGATGCCTTTTGGGCTGAAAAACACAGGAGTAATCTACCAAAGGCTGGTAACCAAAATGTTCAAGCACCTGATAGGCCAAACAGTAGAAGTCTACATCGATGACATGGTCGTGAAGACCAAGGAGCCTAAGAGTCATCTTGCCGACCTGAAAGAGGTATTTGAAATACTCAAAACATATCGACTCCGACTCAACGCATCAAAATGCGCGTTTGGAGTTGGATCTGGTAAGTTTCTAGGGTACCTGGTAACAAGAAGGGGAATAGAGGCCAGCCCAGATCAGATCAAGGCCATCCTAGATCTACAGAATCCAACATCGGCAAAACAGGTTCAAATGCTCACTGGCAAGGCCGCAGCCCTAAACAGGTTCATAAGCCGAAGTTCAGACAAGTGTAAACCCTTCTTCAACCTGGTAAAAAAGACCGCAGATTTCCTATGGACTAAAGAATGTGAGGCCGCTTTGGCTGACCTAAAGAAGTATCTGACCACGGCCCCGGTCCTCTCAACACCTGAACCTGGGGAGGAGTTGTTTCTGTACTTAGCCGTGTCAGAACACGCAGTAAGTGCAGTGCTAATCCGAGAAGAACAAGGAGAACAGAAGGCTGTCTATTATGTAAGTAAAACCTTGGCCGACGCAGAAACAAGGTATCTACCTCTAGAAAAGCTAATGCTGGCCTTAGTGATGGCCTCAAAAAAGTTGAACCACTACTTCCAGGAACACAAGATTGTAATGCTAACAGAGCACCCATTGAAGTCCTTGTTGCAACAAGGAGACTTAACAGGAAGAATTGCAAGGTGGGCAGTGGCCTTGGGCCAGTATGACCTGGTGTTCAGGCCTAGAACGGCAATTAAGGGCCAAGTTTTGGCCGACTTCGTGGCATAATTCACGCCTGAATCCATCGAACATCGGGCTCCGTTGAGCCAAGATGAACGACGTCTCAGCAGGCAAGGAGAATCCCAGCCAAAGGCCAAGGAGCAGAGGAAGGAAAAGCTCAGACCCTGCAGCATCTACATCGGCGACTCATTCAGACTGTTTGTCAATGGAAGTTCAAACCGACAAGGAGCGGGGGCAGGAGTGCTGCTGATATCCCCAGATGGAGAAATAATAGAACAGTCCATCCGTTTGGGGTTCAAAGCCTCAAACAATGAAGCAGAATATGAAACATTAATTGTAGGACTAAAGTTGGCAGCACCAGCAGAAGCAGATGAGGTAATAGTTTTTTGTGATTCACAGTTAATTGTTAACCAGTCAACAGGGGAATTTACAGCCAGAGACGAGAGGATGTCGGCATATGCAAAAGAGGTCATCAGATTGGCAGCCCTGTTTCAGAACTGCTGACTTCTCCAAGTAAGCCGAGATGATAATAGCCACGTCGACGCGTTGGCCAACCTGGCAAGTTCAATGCAGACCGGAAAAACAAGAACAATTATGATTGACTATATGTCGGGCCCAAGCATAGAACCACAAAACGCAAAGCAAGAAGCAATGTGTGTGGACATGGGGCCAAGTTGGATAGATGCAATTGTTGCATTCCTGAAAGAAAGAAAGCTGCCAGAAGACCGCAAGGAGGGACACAAAGTCAGATTGAAATCGACAAGATTCAGCCTAACTGCGGACGGACATCTCTACAGAAGGTCCTTCACTGGACCCCTTTTAAGGTGCGTACACCCTTTACAAGTTGAAGATTTTTTATATGAAATTCATGAAGGAATTTGTGGATGCCACGCTGGGGGCAGATCATTAGCTCATAGGGCCATTACCCAGGGGTATTGGTGGCCCTACATGCAAAAAGATGCAGAAGCATACGTGAAAAAGTGCGAACAATGCCAAAGGTTTGCACATTTGATTCATCAGCCAGCTGCCGACCTGAATCCAGTATCCAGCCCTTGGCCGTTTGCCCAATGGGGCATGGATCTGGTTGGACAACTTCCCCAAGCAACTGGGCAGAGAAAATACTTGCTGGTAGCAACAGATTACTTCACAAAGTGGATAGAGGCAGAACCTCTTGCCAAAATCCGAGATGTGGATGTCAAGAATTTCATATGGAAAAATATTATCACCAGATTTGGCATCGCAAGAGCTATCGTTGCCGACAACGGAATGCAGTTTGACAGCAAACTCATCAAGAACTTTTGTGTGAAGTTCAAGATTAAGAATTACTTTTCAACACCAAGTTTTTCCCAAAGTAATGGGCAAGCCGAAGCATCCAACAAAGTAATTTTGGATGGAATAAAGAAGAGGCTGCAGGCAGCAAAAGGGAAGTGGGTAGACGAATTGCCCAAAGTGCTTTGGGCATATCGGACTACGCCGAGAAGATCAACAGGGGAGTCCCCCTTTGCCATGGCTTATGGCACAGAAGCAGTCATTCCTCTGGAGGTCGGCATCCCAAGGATTCAAACCCAGGGAGTTGAGAATGGGACTAATGATATACTCTTAGCCCGAGATCTGGATCTTTTAGAAGAACGAAGAGAGAAAGCTGCAATCCAGCTTGCAGTATACCAGCAACAGCTTGCCAGAGCTTACAATAAGAAGGTCAACCCGAGAGATTTTCAAGTCGGCGACTTAGTCTTGAGAAAAGTCGTCGGCAACAAGAAAGATCCCAGAGAGGGCAAGCTTGGCCCAAACTGGGAAGGACCTTACAGAATTACCTCGGTGTTAGGCAATGGAGCTTATTGGCTAGAAGACAATGAGGGCAAAGCATTACCAAGACCTTGGAACACTTGTAACTTGAAATTTTTCTATCATTAGATGTTCAGTATTTCTGGCCGATGTCATTAATAAAATCTTTTCAGAATTCTTCAAGCACATATGATTGACAAAGATACATAATGTTGTTTCTGGAAAACATGAATAATGAGAACCCAAGTGGAACTCAGGTTCACATTGGGGGCAGAGAGAAGGCAAAAATACACAGTTTACCACTTGTTGAAATTTGTAGCAATTTACAAGTTGGTCAAACCGATACAAAGTTTACCACTTGTTGAAATTTGTAGCAATTTACAAGTCGGTCAAACCGATACAAAGTTTACCACTTGTTGAAATTTGTAGCAATTTACAAGTCGGTCAAACCGATACAAAGTTTACCACTTGTTAAAATTTGTAGCAATTTACAAGTTGGTCAAACCGATACAAAGTTTACCACTTGTTAAAATTTGTAGCAATTTACAAGTTGGTCAAACCGATACAAAGTTTACCACTTGTTGAAATTTGTAGCAATTTACAAGTTGGTCAAACCGATACAAAGCTTATCACTTGTTGAAACTTGTAGCAATTTACAAGTTGAAGTTAAGCCGAGATGGTTCCCTAAGCTTCGCTTGTTGAAATTTGTAGCAATTTACAAGTGGAAGTTAAGCCGAGGTTACTGTTTCTCCTCGCTTGTTGAAATTTGTAGCAATTTACAAGTCGAAGTGAAGCCGATACTATTGCTTACAGACTTATAGAAATCTACAGGGTGGTTAAACCAGAGATCATTGCTTAATACTTGTTGAAATTTGTAGCAATTTACAAGTTAAAGTTAAGCCGACATATGATCATCTGTTGAAATTTGCAGCAATTTACAGGTTGAGGTAAAAGCTAAGTATACTGTTTAAACTCTTGTTGAAATTTGTAGCAATTTACAAGTAGATCATTGTTTAACACTTGTTATAACTTGAGAAAAGTTTACTGTATATGTTAATCCTTGTTGAAATTTGTAGCAATTTATAAGTAAGTCAGACCGAGATTATTGTTTAAAACATTTGTTGCAACTTGAGAAAAGTTTGCAAAGGTTAACATTGAATAGTATATACTTTATACTTGATGAAATTTATGAAAAGATTGCAGGACAGTATCTTGCCGAGGTAAAACTTGCCGTTGTTATACCCGAGGTATGTAACCCCGAGAAGATTGTGCAAAGGAAGAAGTATGTAAATCATGCAAAATATTCTAAGTATAGAACCATACAGAAGCAATGAAGAGAAATTAAAGACTAAAGCATTCAGAGAAAAACAGTTGCAGTTATATAAAAGAAGGCATTATGGCCCAACAGAAGTAAATTGTTCACAAGTAACCAAAAAAGGCACATCGGCCATAAAAGGAACTTATATTGTCCAAGAAAACAAAAAAGTACAAAAGACATTCAAGATTCTTCAACATCAACAGATGGTTGGGCTGGGACCTCAGAGGACTCTGGAAGAACCACCTCGGCATCTTTTTCTACCACAACCACGGCATCCTTTTCTGCTCCAACCTCGGTAGCCTTCTCTACCGCCACTTCGGCATCAATCTCTGCAAGTGTTTTCTCAAGACTCCTTTCAGCCAAAAGAAGGTCGGAAGATAAATGCCCTGGATCAGCTTCCTTGAACACCTCCTCAATCTCCTCATCTCTGGTTAAGTCCATGACTTGATCACCTTGAGGAGGAGACTTGGTCTCATTGGCATCCTTGGGCTTCCTTACTAGCGCATCATCATCATCCTTATCCTCATCCTCGGCTTCAGACTCAGATTCATCTTCATCTTCAGTTTGACTTGGAGGTGGAGGAGGAGGGAATGGCAGAGGAATAGCATCGGCCTTGCGCAATGGCGAGTCATCTGGGATGTTAAGCTTCTTGGCAAGAGACATCCAACCAAGGGAGAAGCCCCTGTTGCATGCCTGCCTGACTTGAAGTTTGTATTCCTCAGTAACATCGGCCATATCCTGCTTGTATGCCTTTTCGTCGGCAGCCTTGATTTCGGCTTCCTTGGTGGCCAGGGCATCTTGGAGCTCCTTTTCAGCTTGGGCTGCTTTCCCCTCAGCCTCCTTCTTTTGTGACTCAGCAACTGACCTGATGGCCTCGGCAGCTTCAGCCTTTTCAAGCGCTAGGGTTTGGGCTTTGGTGGCAGCCTCAGCCTGATCTTCAAGTTTTTTCATTCTTGATTCAAGAGTTTTGTTTTCTCTTTTACGGGTAGAAATTTCCCTCTTCATATCAGTCATCCTCTCCCTATTCTGAAAGGACTGCATAGAAAAAGAATGGGCGTGATGAACAGCTTGAAAGAGCATAAAACAAAAGTCATTACAAAAATCACAAGTATGAACAGTTGAACAAAGGACTGGTTACCAAGTAAAGGAACTTACTTGAAAGCAATGTTGAAGCATCAACGCATAATTTTCATATTCACTAATTTCGGCGTTCTTCTCCAGATCGCCTGGGAGAAGTAAGGCTGTGCTGAGGGCCACGCCGACGTTGATATCGTTGGCACTGTCATTAGCATAAACAGGTTTATCTTCCAAGGTAATCTCAGGCCTCCAAGGGACTTTTGGTATTTTAGATTTTGAGGTCGTCGCAGACGATGACCTTGGCCTTTTTGATTGTGTGGATTCAGAAGACTGGGCTTCAGCAGGCCTTTTGGCAGAAACAGAAGCAGCCTTTGTGCTCTGAGCCAATTGTGATATGGGTAAGGCATCTTCAGTCTCAGCCTCAGAAGCCTTGGACTTTGGCTAGGCCTTCTTGGTTCTCTTTGGCTTAGGTGGGGGCATGGTTTGGGTTGGTACAGCATCAACGTCGATTGGGAGGTCGACAAGGAGATCTTGGGCAACGGGCTTTGGGCGGACCATTTCGGCAGTTTTCACAAGGCGTCGCCGACGTTTTCTTTCTGGTATTGGTATCAAATATGGGGCTGAAGTTGATGGTTGATCGGCTGGATCAGAGGTTGACCCTTGATCGGCCCGAGATGTTGATGTAGTTTGTATAGTGGTAGCAGAAGGAGGAGATAAGCTCTTCTTCTTTCTCCTTGGGACGTCAGGTAGCGTGGATTTGTATGTCGGAATAAAATTCAACAGTAGGGGTGCTTTCCTTTTGTGGACAAGCAAGTCTAAGAGTTTCTTCAAATCCTTCCCTAGAAAGTAGGATTGGCGAAAGTCCTTTGGTGGCTTACGAACATCTGCAAGAGGAACAAGATATTAAAAACAGGCAAAGTTCTGAAGACTTAAAAGGAGACAACTAAGTGATTGACACTGGGCTCTTACCCTTGCCCTCTTTAACCGTTCGAGGAAGAGGGTAGAGATGGACTTCTTCGCCTGGGCCAAATTCCCAATTTCCCGAAGCAATAACATAGTCATCTCCAGCCCCTTTGTTGGAGTCTGGGAGGTCGGCTACAATTTTGAATTCAGTGGACCTCGGCTTGAGGTAATATACGTAACCTTTCTCCTTCAGGTTAAGGGCGCACATAGTATAACAATATTGGATGTCGGCAAGAGTGATCCTAACATTCTCCTGCCAAGCTAAAGCTATGATACCATTAAGCACTCTATAGGAGTTGATAGTGAGTTGCATAGGGTTCAAGGTGTAGTAATGAAGAACTTCACGAAAAAAGGGGATCAAGTGGAAGTCGGAGTCCACATTCAACAAAGGCTACAATAGGGAAAGGCATCATATGGTCTGTAGGCATGATGGAATCATCATCCCTAGCTAGCCTAAGGTGAACGTCATCAGGAATAGAAAACTCTTGCCTAAAAAATTCGAGTTTGGTTGGGGTGTTTACCCTATGTCTCCACATACCTATGGCGTTGATCTAAATATAAAGGGCTAGGTTTCAGAAGGGTTGCAAGAACCTCGGCTACAAATCTGGGTAATTACAGGTAAGACTTGTTTCGGTTTTTCCTAAAGAGTTGAAGGTTCTATAAACAAATCCCAAACCTAAAACTATGAAGACGAAGATCAAGGACACAGATCTGGAAAAGATACAAAAAGCAGAAAACAAAGATGAAGTTTCAGATTCAAGAACAAAAAATGGGCTATCAGAAACATGAAAAATACAAAGGGTTGAGGGCCAAGAGCAGTGGTGAAACAGTGCAAGTGCTCATGACATGTGCAAAATATGAAATAAGACGCATTCAGGTGAATGATTCACAAATTAAATGCTTGAGCAGAACAGTAATAGCAAGAAATTCCAGAAACAATCAAGAATTGAGGAAAGAAGGGCCAGTTCCTTACCAGATGAAGTGAGGCCGGAACAAAATTCGCCAAGGACAGACAACGGTTATAACAGTGACAGAAGCTTTGCTAGAATGGAAGAATGAAGATGATTGCAGAGCTTGGAGTTTAGAGCAATGGCAGATTCGAAGAGAAAGAGCTTTAGAGAGAGAAAACACAAGTAAACGAGTGTAAAAGTGAAGAGATGAAGGAAAGGGGCAAAAGCTTTTGTAAAAAACTTGAAACGGCGGCAAATACAGTACATTTATTGCGCCTGGAGCAACGCACACGTCAGACGGCGCAGACAGAGAAAAGGCGGCTTACAGGCGCGTTACAGGCACAGACCAATAAGGGTAAAACGCGTAAGTGAAACAGTTGAAAAGTGGTGCATGATAGCTCATGCGCGTGGGAGAGTTGGTTTGAATTCTTGTTCTTGAAAGAAGACATGTCGGCCTGAAGTGAATGATCTCGGCTAGAGAGTTCTTAAGCCGACGTACGAGAAAGAAGTTCAATGTAGGTTCCATCATCTCAGAATGCCGAGGTAATAGAACCTAGGGGGCAGTTGTGGGGATATATTTTCTGAGCACCAGCACGTGGCAAGGTGACACCGACGTGTCAGCCGAGGTGCCACGTGTCGTGGTAGTTATGCCGAGGTTATCTCCGAAGATACCGGAATTCGAGATAAGCGGACAAAGGACAAGAGTCCTAGATTGAGAGAAGACATCAGTTTGGATAAGGATGAAACTCTTAGAGGGTTTGTCCTAAATCCCCTGGAAGTTCCAGATTAGCAGTAATCCTGAGTCCATTGGAGTTAGGCTCCTATTGGGACTAGGATTGTATTGGCTATAAAAGAGAGGCACCCCCATGGGTCTAAGGTATGTTTTTATGCACTTAAACTTGTGAGTTGAATACTGGATTATCTTTGAGATATATACTGACTTGATCGTCGGAGTGCCCCCGGGTGGAAGAACCACCGCCGGAGCCTTTTCTTTCTGTGCCGGACAGCAGGGTGCCGTCTATTCTGCCTGTGTTCTACAGCTGAATTACTAAGGAGGGCAGTGTGATCGGAAAATCACTCACACAGTCCCCATGAGATTTGGAATTTTTAATCGCATGGCAATTTCCAAAACAAACATAGTGTTTGTAAATTTCACCTACTCCTCCAATCTCATTCTTTATCTCTCAAAATAATAATGCTAACAATGCTCTAAAGGGACGAAATATAAATGGAGCGGATCCAAGCCTTGGGCCGGTCCAAATCACTAAGCCTAAACCCGAATGGTCCTCCAATATGGGCTAGATGCCCACGTAGGCCAAATCATTAAGCCCATCTCCACATGAATTATCTACCCCAGTCCTTAAGCACTTGGGCAAGCATATTAAGAAATTAAGCAACCCAGGTGCAGTACTGAGCAAGGCCAAACCCATTAACAAAATCATAGGTAGACGAACCCACATAAGGTCATCCAGATGAGCTAGCCCATCTCTACGACACCACTCTAAATGAAGTGGATTAGAGCTTTGAGACTGAATTGGACTATTCAAGAACCAAGTCCTGCAAAACAAAGCACCATTAGAGCTGCCTGATTGGGGTTGGCCGGAAAACCCCTTCGGTGTGGGAACGAGTGATAAGAGAAGATGAAATGCTCTCTCTAGGTGTAGAAGAAGGAAGAGAAAGAATGTTTAATGTGTGATTAGAGGAGATGGGTTAATTCAAGATTAGTTACATTCAATGTGAAAAGAGTGTTGCTTATATAGAAGACTTTGCGTGTTCTCTAAGATGGGTTTTATGTTATTTGGGTTCCTTAAGGCTCTTTTTAACTTTGATCAAGGTTGAGGACCCCAAGATGGTTAACCATAGAATCATGTGCTCATTATAGCTTTGCATATAACACATCACATTCCTTCTGTCGTTGACTGTTTCTGTGATTCTAAAAAGAAGGGACCAGCTGAGGTGGCACTCTACACATGCATGCATTTATAGCTTCCATGTTTACTCAAGGATTCCTCAGCTCGGCTCCAATCATACCTCAGTTTGGCCTTTTATGAGTTTGCTCACTCCAGTACGCACAATTGGTGTGTGGATTGTTCATTTCTGAGCTCTGTGACAAATGCAAATTTATATTTTTAACCTTCGAACTGTAAAAAAAACAATAATAAAAAATTAAAAGAAAAAAGACAACAGTATTATAAATATTTTATAATCAATCAACTTGTTTTTCACTAAATCCCACCACTTTTGATGAATAATAAAATAAAATTAAAAATTATTTGAGATGATCTAAATAAGTACACTTTTTGACTTTTTATAAAAATATATACAGAAAAGTGAAGAGACGGTGTAGATAAAAAGATAAATAAGTACACTTTTTTAGTGTATCCCACACAACCACTTAGTGAGAGAGTTTTCTTTGTCACTAATTCTTACTTAATTTACAAATTAACAGAAATAATACATCCCTCTAATTTGGGAGCTCTAAAAGAGTACTAATGATGTGAAAAATTTAAAAAAAAAATCAAGGTCAAAATATCACATCACATGAGACTCACACACCAATTAGAATTATTAAAACTCTTAATTTAGAACTCCTAATATTTTCTCTGTAAATTAAACATTAAAAAAGAATTTTCTTTCCTGCTATTATTATTATTATTATTATTACTCACTAAATAAATCATTAAAACGGAAGATAAATTAATAAAAATATTTTCCACCGATCGCACGCCTTGGGTTCCAACATCTTTTTTTCTTTTTTGTGTTTCACGTTGATCCAAAGAGTGTCGAGCAACCACTGGCAACTTGACAAGGGCTTGGGGTTTAAGCCCCTAGGTTCAGAGTTTGAATTCTCTTTAGGCCAATCTTCTGGGCGTAGCATAGTTGGTTAGGAAGTTGACCTCAAGGATGCCTTATTAGCTACTTGGTATGGGTTTAATTCTCCCCCGCTGTGCGAGTCCTGACTTACCGGAGCTTGTCTTGTGAGGTCGGGACAAGCTTCCAGGTTATAGTCTCTTACTCGGAACAAATAACAGGACACCCTAGTGATCTTCTCGGGGCGCTGCCTTGGACCTGCGAGAGAGTGGGAGGATTTTCCTGTAACCCAAAAAAAAAAGAGTGTCGAGCAGTCGTGTCATGCATGCTGACGTCTTTGGCATGACGTGGTTCATGTGTTAAATGTAACAACAGAGAATAGGTTGTTGAATATTTTAATAAAAATAAATTGAATAAATTATAAATACAACCTCACATTTGTTTAAAATATTATTCCTTCGTGTATTTTAAAAATTTTATTATTAAAACTTTTATTTAATAGAATTAATAAAAATAAAATAAAGATGTCAACAAATTAAAGAAACTTTTACGTTTATATTGTTTCGCACAATTTTGATTTCAAACGTAGGCGGTGTTTAATTCATGAATTTAAGGAGTGATTTAAAAAGAAAAATTAAAAAGATATGTGAAATTAAGTAAAATCTATATAATAAAATAGGATGATTTTTGAATTTATCCTACAAGGACATTTGGACGGCTCAGATCTATTCAAATTAAAAACAACAGCTGAGATATATTTTTCAAAAAATATCTTACATGTACATTTTCTATTTTCCCGCTTCTCTCTCTTACTTTTTCTTTTTCTCACCCATCCTTTCATGATCCCACATTCCTCTCTTTTTTCTTTTTCTTTTTTTTTTAATTTTCTCCCGTTTTTATTTTTCTCTCTATTTGTTTAGTTTTTTTTTCTTCTTTTTTTTCAATATATTTTACACATATTTCTATATAATGTTTTTATGTCCGTAATACACTAGGACATTACGGGCATACATACAATTTCCATATAATTGTATAAGCAAAAGTAGTATTGTATGTATGTCTGTGAAAATTGTACGTATGCTAGGTATATTTATTTATCTAGTTATATATTATATAAACAAAAGCGAGTTTTCATGAGGAGTTTTGTGAGAACTTCAAAATTTTATAATAAATTTGTGATTTTATCAAATTAAAAAATAAATTTAAATAATATTGGGATTACAATTATATTCTAATCTTAACATTATTTAGACCGTGCCTTCAGGCAAGGACATACGCTAGTATAGATATATTTTATTCGCATTTCACATACAATTTTCTTTTTCTTTCGTATCCCTCCTCAAGTCTTTGAACCAAACACAACTTTAGTTAAAATCTAATAAACAATTTTAAGATAGTGACAACATCTTTTATTTATTTATTTTTATTTCATATTGTCTATCAATTTTTTTTTTTTTTTTCATATTCGTGTTAATTATTCAATTTATTGTTTTGGTAGAATAACAGCAAAAAAATAAATAAATAAAAATAAAAAATCATGAAAATATATAATATTTTAATTATTAAAATGCATAAATTTTTTTTTTTTTTTGGGTTAATTTATACAACTATTTCCCCCTAACTTTCGAAATCTCTTTTTTGAAATGCATAAATCGAAAAGAATCATTCTTTTCGATCAAAACAAAAAAACGTTCCTTTTAATAAAAATTAAAGCTTACTTTGTCGATAAAAGGATGGAAGAGGCTCTGCTCCACTCACTCAAAAGGGAAAGCAACATCTGAGACCGGGGTGGGTGGGTGTCGTGGGTTGATGATGAATTTCAGAAATAATAGAGATCAATCCTAAGCGGTTCCGGCAAAGGAATATAGAGAGAGAGAGAGAGAGAGAGAGAGAGAGAGAGAGTTTTGATTAATTGTAAAAAATTTTGAGTGACGTTCATTTGCACTAATAAATTCCAAATTAATAACTTATATACTGTTTAGTCCTAAAAGTTTTCTTATAGACTGAAAGGTCCCATTACAATGTTAATAACATCAGATACAATGTTAATAACATCAGATTTCAAACGTCTAATGTTCATCAAATTTCAATAATGTTTGAAATTATAGGATGAAAAACATCTAATGTTCATCAGAGTTCAATAAATTTTGAAATTAGAGAATGGAACATCAGATCATTTACATCATTTACATCATACTGATGTAAAAATGGGATTAAATGGAGCACAAGAAAATTTTTAGGACTAAATGGTACAACTTTTCAAAAACTAGGACTTATGAGTAAATTTTCCATATATATATATATTAATGTTTGATAAAACAAAAAAATAAAGTTAATAAAAAATTATTTTATGTGATCAATAAAAAAAAAGATTATTTATGTAAAAAATACTTTTTACTTATTTTTTAGATTAAAATTTTATCAATATTATCATATTATTACCACCACTCTTACCTCTACTATCACACTGCATCACCACAATCACCATCACTATAATCGTTGCTATAATTGTTGTTGCCATCACCTCTACCTCCACCTCCATCTCTTTCCACTTTTTACCTCCCTACCACCATCACCAAATATAAAATATATATATATTTCATTAGAATATATTTTTCGCCTAACCAAACGGAGTGTAATTGAAAACTTACCAGGAAAAAAAGAAAACGCAAGGTAAATAAGTATGTTTTATGTTTTTGTAGGCAATTAACCAAAAAAGTGGCTTTTTTAACGTGTAACTATTTATTTTTTGAAAAAATTAATGATAAGTCTGAAGAGGGGGAGGAGCACTTATTAGATCTTTTGAGGCTAAGCGTTTTGTACTTCACCGATGAAAAATATATTTGTTACAGTGTTACTTTTTTATTTATTTTTATTTGTAGTTTATTTCTCTCACAATAAAAAAAATGTCAAATTTTGTGACTAATATTTTAATTATTAAAGGTATTATTTTAGTGCAAAACGTTTTTGTCATATTCATGGCTAACACTTTAATGGCAAAAGTATTTGTCCACTAAAATATTTTTAATAGCTAAAGTAGAATTTTCGGTAATTAAATATTTAATCACAATATATACATATATTAATTTAATCGTCATATACTTTTTTTAAAAACTAAATAATTTTTTATTATAACGTTTAGCAATTAAAATATTTAGTGGGCATTTATCTTTACATTTGGTAACAAAAAAAATTAATGTAGTTGGCAAAAGTCAAAATTCAGGCCTTTGGCGTGTAAAAATTTATTAGGCAAAAGTAGAAATTTAAACTTTTCACTGCTAAAAATTTAGTTGCCAAAAAATCTTGTTTATATTTATTTATATCTATCCATTCAATTAAAGACTAAAAGAGCTTTTCTCAAACACTATTGGCAATTATCAGACAATTTGTTGGAAAAATAGCTGGTGATGACCCGCAGTCAGAGATAGGAGGCGGCAACAATGATGGACAATCGTCATGTACAGACAAGTAACATGTGGATATATAGACAAATAGGTGGGGGTAATATTGTTTTTTAAATTATTATTGGAAAAAGTTTGGAGTTTCAATCTTAACCACTTAGATTTTTCTGGATGGGAGATTGTGTGGTAGAGATTAAATCTGAATCATAAGATATAATTTTGGGGTAATTTTTGAATAGTTAAATTTGGATTCATAATATTGCTATTATTGATCTTATTGTCTTAAAAAATAAAAATTAGGATTATTATTCTAAAGTTTCAAAATCAAACCTTTAGCCCAAAAGCCCTTATTCTTTCTTAGGGTTTTTGTGGCCAAAACCCCCTCTTTCTAGGCCTTTTTTGTGTAAAGGATACGGAATAAATTAATACTGTCAAAAACCCTCAAAATTAAAAAATATGATGAAAGGACAGGAATACCCTTACATATATGTACGCAATAGTAAGCTGTTAAGTTGCTTGTCTCTATTGCTCTGTTTCTTTCTTCAAAGACCATCGAAGTTTGAAAATCCTCATTCAAAAACCATCGATTTAAGCAAAAATTGAATCATAATGAGTGATTTTCAAGCACCATCGTCGTATGTTTCGAAGTTATTGAACGATTTTCATCATCTTCTATCGATCGCTACTTCTGAATCAACCATCACAAGTTGGAGAAGTTCGAAACAACGATGAATAGCAGGTAAAATTGTCTCCTTCATAGTTATTAGAAAAATATACTAAAAGTCATGTTTTTGTGTAATGAAAATTAGTGTTTGTTTTTAATAATATTAGTTAATCCAGTTTTAAAATCATTATGAGTAATATTTGCATTATATTATTTGTCTAATATTCTGCATGTGTGTCTTTTATTCTATAAAGTATGTGATCTAGTGTGTAGAGTTTGACTTACTCGCGGAAGATCAGATCATTAGTCCTTGTAGAATACAAGTGGTTCACAGTCTAAGATAGATTTTGGACACGCCATCTGTATGACTGTAGTATGGCATTTGAGTAGGTCTATCATGATTCTGGTTTAGACCCGACATATTTGTTGTTTTTGGGATTCGAGAAACTGTGTATTCAATTGTTGTTCAACTCATTTTCAGTCTTATTGCTCATTGAGTTTGGCTATTGAGAGTTTTGGTTGTGTTTGGAACAGGGTTGGAAGTTCATTTTTCAAAGTGTGGTTGCCCAGGATTTTGCCTGTTCACTCGAGTGACCATTCCTGCATTCGAGCAATCTTTTACACTTGATGAAACTTCTGAAATTTTGATATCTTCTCTCGAGCAGTCCTTTTTGCATTCAAGCGAACTTTTGTAGGTCTGAACTTCTGGGAGGGGGTCATTATGTGCTCTTGCGGTGATTTTGGTTGCTCAAGCGGTGTCATTTATTATGTTTGTCGCTCGAGCAGTCTGTGCATATATCAGTCTAAGAAAAAGACCTTTTTGATCACTTTTTTTTTATCTCTTTCTCTCTCTAAACATTCCGAAAGCCTAGATCTACTCTCCCTCTCTCTAGTTCTTGAGCTTTTGCATCAAATACTCTCAATCCATAAGTTTCCTCACCCGGACTCCTTTGGAGAAAAACATTGAGCACATCGATGGCTTCGTTTTGATTAGAGCATCTAGTATTTTTGATATTGTCAAATTCTAACCATCTTCTATTCGTGTCTTCTATTTTGAGGTAGGGATTTCTTTGACTCTTTTTATGATTCTTAGCTTAGTTATTTTCCTTTTAAAAAGAGATATCTATTTGGAAATTTTTGGTAAAACCTAGGGTTGGGTTTGAAATCAAAAAATGGGTTTTCCAAATTGATTCTTGAAAATGGTTGTGGAAATGTGGTTAGGGATGAGTTGTGTTGAAATGGTAGAAATCTTTTCTTAAAATTGATTTTTAAAAGAAATGGGGTTTTAGCCCTAATTTTGGATATTTAGAATTGTGAAAGGGAAATGGGAAAATGATATTGGATATTGTGAAATTAGAATAATGGTTATGTTGATAATGATGGCGGAGTTGGATATGTAATATCACACTAGTCGTAATTGATGAAATTGTATCTTTTGATTTGAATTTATCAATTTAATAGAAATATCTGTTTTGGGCTATCAGTGGAGGATAGTCTTTATTGTTGTAGACATCACATGAGGATTAGGTTGAATTGAAACTAATTTCTCATGCATTATGCATTGAGCATCATTACACATTAAACATCGTAAATGTATCCATTTTTGAGAAAAATAGGTGAATCTAGTTAGGGGGTGTGGTTGTGGTTATGATGTTGGCCTGTGTGTCCCTGGTGAAAGTCTAGAAATCTCCGTGATTAGTACCGGTAAAATGGCTTTGGTAGTGCTTGTATAGCCTACTGACAGACACGTACCTAGAGATTCCTAGTGCTTTGTATCCACTGCTGTGACGACCACCTCCTTAATTAATCAAATTACTTATATTGCTCATATGCTTATGGTTAATTATGTGATTATGTGTATTGAAGTGTTATTGAGATGCCATGTGATTATTTGAATTGTGTTATTGTGGACAGATAGGTTAGAGTGAATATTAAACCTGTCTGATTTGTTAATTTTAACAAGTTAAAATTAAGTAATTTGACAGAAATTAGAGCCTAATTCAAATTAGTATAATTTAATTAAGTGTAATTAAGATTATAGAATGATGAGATTAATTTCGTTTGAGTTAATTGACTATAATTTAATCTAGGAAATGAATTATATTATTTTAGAGTATTTTATTCATCTAATAGGGGAAAAAGGAAGTAAAATGGACTTTGGTGACCTTTAAAGAGACCCTCGTAGAGAGAGAGAAAGAGAGAGGATTCTAGGGAAAGAATTCATCAAGAAAGAAAGGAAAGGAGAAGAAGTTGGGAAGAAGATAGAAGATTGTCTTGAATTCACTCTAATCATCAAAGTAAGGTAGGCATTTCTCCTCATTTTCTTGAAATTGAGGTTTGCACATTCATTATCTTCTAAGATTCAAGATTAAATTAGGATGAATTGATGATCAATTAGAGGTTTTGCTCATATTACTAAGAGTTAAGACATGCAAGTATATATATAGAAGAAAAGAATGAATTCACTCTGAATTCCACCATGCATGGCATAATTCCATAACAACCTTCTTCCTGCATTTGGTTTCTTGCATGAGTTTGGAAAATTAAGGGGGAAGCTCCATGAATTCAAAGATTGGAGCTCAATTTGCATAGTTAATGATTTTGTATTATTAAATTTCAAGAGTTTGACCTTTGGCATGGATTTGAGTTTCAAATTGAAGTTATGAATTTTGTTTAAGCTTAATATGTTAAATTCAATGTGTTCTTGAAGTTTTTGAAGCTTGAAATGCATGAAAATGGGATTGGTTTTTTAAAAGGATGCATGACAAAATGAAGAGCAATTTTTGGATTGTTTTGAGCAGCACCACACGTGCAGCCTAGAGCCCCGCACATGCGGAAAAAAGGGCAAGTTTGAGGTGTATATTGAAATAAATGCACGTATGGGAGGCACGTGCGGTGATGGTCTCGCACGTGCGGCGAGTACGCCCGCACGTGCGGTCCTTTGGGCAGACTTCATTTTGTTTTTCGCTTCACTTTTCCACCTTCTGGGCCTCCGTTTGCATAGTTTTAAAACGTTTTTCATGTGCATTGCATTTCATGAACACAAAGAAAGTATAGAACAAAAGTTAGAACCGAACGAATGGAAACCGATTAAGTAAACAACGAACTGAATAGAACCGACTGAATGAATAAATTGTATATTGAGTTGTTGTGCTTGAATTTGTTTGTTTGGGTCGGATGCCGCACCTTTAGTACATTTTTAGCACGTGTCTCAAGGAGCCCATTGTGAGTAACAATGTTGTAAAACTATGTTCAATTGTAATTATTTTCTAATCAATTAAATGTACTGTTTTCTGAAATGATATCGTTTATTATGTGAATGATTGTCCTATTTTGTAAATTGTACTCGTGGCATCCATAGCAATTGTTACTGCTACTGTTACTGTTATTACTACTGTTATAGAGATCTTTGTCAGTTCCAATCTTTGGAACTACTGTTATTGTATTGATAGCCATCAACTGACTGTTCTATCTTTAAGACCTACTATATTGTATGCTATGGGATATACCACATATGACTACAATGATTTCATATGACACTAAACTGTATGACTACTGCTTATTGAACTGATTCATTACTGAAATCGACTATTTTAATTGTTATAAGGACGTCATTCATAAACTCTTTACACATTTGTTATTCACTGGGTTTTAGTTCACTATTTATTATATGTATGTAGATGATCTAGCATCGAATCGGTCTTAGCGGCATCAACTCAAACCCTGTTTTGTCAAGCTAACTACTACGCCTCACTGTGAGGTTCCGAGCCAACACGTATCAAGGCTTTTGAGTGTTTTCACCTTGTCGTTTGTGGTTATGATCATGTGTTATGACGTTTTGATCTAAACTTTTGTTTTGACCGTTTTGTTATTGGGATTTGATTCCCTAAGTTATGACATGTTTATATATATATTTGGACTTGGACTTATGTGATTATCGGTATATATCTAAGTTGCTTGTTCATGTAAGTCCTCACAGCTCTTTGGACATTATATGTTATTATATACAGGCTTCTGTCGGCCTCTCTTATTGTATAATTATGATTACTGTTAAGCATACCTGTGGTAATCGCGGATTACTGACCGGTTACGATGCTAAACCATTAAGGGTGGGTTTGGGTCGTGACGGAGTGGTATCAGAGTACAAGTTTTACCGCATACATGCGTCTAAATGAGCTATAGAATGTCATAGAAAAGAAATTAGGGCATTTTATGAACATGTGTTGGTGTGCATGGACATGTTATGTGTATATGTGCTAACATGAATAAGAAAGCCATCTTTCCTATGTTTATTATTACCATGTTTTATATAGTGCAATGGAGAATGGAAGAAATATAGATGAAACTGAATCGTGAGAAACAAGAATGGCAAGATTGGAAAGGATGGTTGAATTATTGACTGAGGCTTTAAGACAACAACAACAGAATCAATAACTCTCACCTCCTCCTTTGCCACCAGTGCCAGTTGAACCAAATACCAATGACGATGTCGTAGCCTTAACACAAAAGTTCAACAAAATGAAGCCACCGGCATTCCAAGGAGGTCTTGAGTCACTGAAAGCTAAAGCATAGGTCCTAGAAACTGAAAAACTGTTTGAAGTATTCCTGTGCACAGGAAGTGTTATTGGCGACTTTTACTTTGCAAGAAGAGGCAAGGTGATGGTGGATGCTTATTCGTGATACAAATAATACTATGCCGTGGGCTTAGTTCAAAAAAGCTTGTCATGATAAATATTTTCCTCAATGTGTTCGGGATCGTAAGGTATCTAAATTTGAGCAATTGAAGCAGGGTGCCATGTCAGTAGCCGAATATGAAGCTAAGTTCACCGAGCTTGCCCGATATGCACCACACATGGTAGATACTGACTATAAAAAGGCTAGGAAATTTGAGAGTGGACTCAATGTGGAGATAATCGGCCGGATCAATGTTCTCAAATTAATCAAGTATGTGGATGTTCTTGACTGAGCTATCATGGCTGAGGCAAATATTGCCGCTTTGACACAAGCTAAGATGCCAGTGACTGAATGCCGAGGTAAGAGACAAGGTTTTAATTTCAAAGAGGGTCGGAACAACTCACAGACTAAAAAACAAAATACGGGGTCAACAAGTAGCTCCAGTCAAGGGAACAATTCTATACCGCCTTATCCAGAATGTGGTAGAAGACACAAAGGGGTTTGTTACAAAATTTATGGGACATGTTATCGGTGCGGCAAGGTGGGCCACATAGTCAAAGATTGTCCTCTCGCATCTCAAGGCACTAGTAGACCCGTAGCATATGTTGCAGCATCAATCGCTACACCAAAACCCAATCCTAAAGCTATTAGGAGTGAAACCTTGAGGCAAGGCCGGGTGTTTGCACTTGTACCAAGGGATGTGCAGAATACTGAGATAGTGGTGGCAAGTATACTCCCTATTTGTGCTCAAAATGCTTATATTTTGATTGACTCGGGGTCTACGCATTCATTTGTATCGTATGCTTTTTCGAGAAAATTATCTAGACCATTGGAACCCATGAATTATTTATTGGCTGTAACTTCACCTGCTGGGGAGTCCATGACTTGTGCTTATATGTATCCTGCATGTGAGATTGTTATTGGGGATGTGATTTTGTATGATGATTTGTTGCCTCTGAATCTTGATCACTTTGATGTAATTTTGGAGATGGACTAGTTAACAAAATATCATGCCTCCATAGATTGTGTAACAAAACAAGTTGTTTTCGTTCACTTGGATTGCCTGAATTTATATTTAGTAGAGTTGGTGTTGTACCTCCCCCATATTTGATTTCATTTATGAAAGCATACAAATTGATTAAAAAGGGGTGTAAAGGGTGTGTTGTATATTGACTGTGCCTACTGATGATAGAGTTAATGTGGACAATATTCCTATAGTCAAAGAATTCCCAGAGGTTTTTCTAGATGATCTGTCAGGAGATTTGATTGACAAGGAGATTGAGTTCACTATTGAGGTAATACCGGGGACACACTAAATTTCCAAAGCTCCGTACCAAATGGCACCTACTGAATTAAAAGAGTTGAAAATCCAATTGCAAGAGTTGTTGGACAAAAAATTTATCAGGCCTAGCACATCACCGTGGGGCGCTCCAGTCTTATTTGTGAAAAAGAAGGACGGTTCATTGCGACTTTGCATTGACTACCATGAACTGAACAAGGTGACAGTGAAGAACAAGTATCCATTGCCTCGCGTTGATGATTTATTTGACTAATTGCAAGGTGCTCAAGTCTTTTCTAAAATTGATCTTAGATCCGAATACCACCAATTGAAGGTCAAGGCTGAGGACATTGAAAATACTATTTTCGGAACAAGGTATGGACATTATTAATTTCTTGTTATGCCTTTCGGAGTTACTAATGCATCTACTGCATTTATGGATCTCATGAACAGAATTTTCAAGCCATTCCTCGATGAATTTGTGGTTTTTTTTATAGATGACATTTTGATTTATTCCAAAAGTAAAGAGAAACATGAACATCACTTGAGAATTGCTTTGCAAACCTTGAGAGAGCAAAAATTATATGCAAAACTGACAAAGTGTGAATTCTGGCTTGATAGTGTTATGTTTTTGGGGCATGTGATCAATAAAGATGGCATTTCAGTTGACCCACAGAAGATCGAAGCAGTTGTGAATTGGCCTAGACCGACTAATGTTACCGAAGTCTGAAGTTTATTGGGTTTGGTCGAATACTATCGAAGATTTGTGAAAGACTTCTCCAAAATTGCTTTGCCTTTGACTCAGTTGACTCAAAAGGGGTACCGTTTGACTGGATTGACCAGAGAGAATCAGCCTTTGAAGAATTAAAGATTAGACTTGTAACTGCACTGATTCTCAACTTACTATCAGGTACGGATGGATTTACCATTTTTAGTGATGCTTCTTATAAGGGTTTGGGGTGTGTATTGATGTAGAATGGTAAAGTCATAGCATATGCTTCTCGACAACTGAGGCCACATGAAAAGAATTATCCGACTCATGATTTGGAGCTTGCCGTAGTAGTATTTGCATTGAAGATTTGGCACCACTATTTGTATGGGCCAACATGTGAGGTTTAAAAAACAAGATCCTAAAGTACTTTTTCACCCAGAAAGAGTTAAACATGAGACAACAGAGATCGCTGGAATTGATAAAAGATTATGACTTGCAAATCTTGTACCATCTAGGGAAAGCTGACACTGTTGTCGATGCACTCAATCAGAAGTCAATTGGGAATTTGGTTTGCTTCCTTACTGGGCAAAGAGAATTGCTACAAGACCTTGAGAAATTTGAAGTTGAAATTATCCTACAAGAACAAGGCGGGATTTTAGTTGCTATCTTTGCACAATTGGTAATACTTGAAGAAATTAAAGAAAAACAACAACAAGATGAATTTTTGAAGAAGATTATTGATGAACAGGAATTCAAACCGATGATGGATTTTCTTTTTGAAAATTGTATGTTGAAATTTCAAGGCCAATTGTGTGTACCGAATGATAATGATTTGAAGAAGCGAGTTATGCAAGAAGTCCACAGTTCAAAAAATTTTATCTATCCAGGTAATACAAAAATGTACCAAGATTTGAAGCTAAATTTCTAGTCACCGGGAATGAAAAAGAAAATTGCTGAATTTGCATAGTGTTTACATTGCCAACAAGTCAAAGTCGAGCATCAAAAACCTGTTGGATTGCTCCAACCACTGCCAATACCAGAGTGGAAATGGGAGTACATCACTATGGAGTTCATTATTGGACTACCTCACTCCAATAGAGGTATGGATTCAATTTGGGTTATTGTTGACCGTTTGACTAAATTTGCTCATTTCTTACCTGTCAAAACAATTTATAATGCAGATAAGTTGGCTTTACATTAATGGGATTGTTAGATTGCATGGAGTGCCAGTGTCGATTGTTTTTTATAGGGACTCGAAATTCACATCGAGATTTTGGCAAAGCTTGCAAAAGGCATTTGGTACTGAACTAAGACTAAGCAGTGCATATCATTCGCAAACTAACGGCCAATCAGAAAGAACAATCCAAACTCTGGAGGATATGTTGCGTATGTGTGTACTTAATTTTCAGGGAAATTGGTAAACTCATTTGCCTCTTGTTGAATTTGCTTATAACAACAGTTTCCATTCAAGTATTGGCATGGTGCCTTTCGAGGCTTTATATGGCAGAAAGTGTCGATCACCGATTTTCCGGGCAGAAGTTGGAGATGGACCTTTGCTTGGGCCTAAAATTGTGCATGAAACAATGGAAAATGTGAAGTTAATTTAGCAACGATTGAAAACCGCACAAAATCGACAAAAAAGTTACGCGGAAATTCGAAGGAGAGATAGGGATTATGAAGTATGTGATCATGTTTTTATTAAGGCAAACTCGCTTTGGAACCAAGAGCAAGCTCGCACCATGGTATGTTAGGCCGTATGAAATTATTGAAAAGATTAATCCAGTGGCATATCAGGTAGCACTTCCTCCCGAAATGGAACATATGCATAATGTCTTTCATGTATCGATGTTGCGGGATTATCTCTGAGATCCTTTTCATGTTATTGAGCCTACCCACACGGTGTTGAGTGATGACTATACTTGTGAAGAACAACCCATTCAAATTGTAAACCGACGGATCAAGAAGTTGAGAAACAAAGAAATTCCATTAGTGAAAGTGGATTGGCAAAATCATGGTGGTATCTATGCAACTTGGGAAACAGAATGTCAAAATGAAGAGCAATTTTGGACTGTTTTGAGCAACACCACACTTGCGACCTAGAGCCTCGCACGTACGGAAAACAGGGCAGGTTTAAGGTGCATACTGAAATAAATACACGTGCGGGAGGCACGTGCAGTGATGGCCCCGCACGTGTGGCCAGTACCCTCGTACGTACGGTCCTTTGGGCACACTCGGTTTTGTTTTTCGCTCCACTTTTTCACCTGCATGGCCTCTATTTGCATAGTTTTAAAATGTTTTTCATGTGCATTGCATTTGATGAGCACGAAGAAAGTATAGAACAAAAGTTAGAACCAAACGAATGGAAACCGATTAAGTAAACAACGAACTGAATAGAACTGGTTGAATGAATAAATTATGTATTGAGTTGTTGTGCTTGAATTTGTTTGTTTAGGTCGGACGCCGCACCGTTAGTGCATTTTTAGTGCGTGTCTCAAGGAGCCTACTATGAGTTAAAATGTTGTAAAACTATGTTCAATTGTAATTATTTTCTGATTGATTAAATGTACTATTTTCTGAAATGATACTGTTTATTGGATGAATGATTGCCCTATTTTGTAAACTGTACTCGTGGCATCTGTAGCAACTATTATTGCTACTGTTACTGTTACTATTACTGTTACTACTACTGTTACAGAGATCTCTGTCAGTTCCAATCTCTAGAACTACTGTTATTGTATTAATGGCCATCAACTGACTGTTTGGTCTTTAAGAGCTACTGTATTGTATGCTATGGAATGTACTACGTATGACTACAATGATTTCATATGACACTGAATTATATGACTACTGCTTATTGAACTGATTCATTAATGAAATCGATTGTTTTAATTGTTATAAGGACGTCATTTGTAAACCCTTTACACATTTGTTGTTCACTGGGCTTTAGCTCACTATTTATTATATGTATGTAGGTGATCTAGCACTGGATTGGTCTTAACAGTGTCGACCCAAACCCTGTTTTGTCAAGCAAACTACTACACCTCACTGCGAGGTTCTGAGCTGACACGTGTCAAGGCTTTTGAGTGTTTTCACCTTGCCGTTTGTGGTTATGATCATGTGTTATGACGTTTTGATCCAAACTTTTGTTTTGACCATTTTGTTATTGGGATTTAATTCCCTAAGTTATGACATGTTTATATATATGTTTGAACTTGGACTTAGTGATTATCGGTATATATCTAAGTTGCTTGTTCATGTAAGTCCTCACGACTCTTTGGACATTATATGTTATTACATACAGGCTTCTGCCGATCCCTCTTATTGTATAATTATGATTACTGTTAAGCATATCTATGGTAACTACGCATTACTGGCCGGTTACAATGCTAAACCCTTAGGGGCGGGTTTGGGTTGTGACAGCTACCCTATTTTCTGTATTAAAAAGCATTATTTTCATGAATTGATATGTAATCTGGCATTGCATTGTTTTGAGATTGAAAACAATGAATGTTTGAAAAAGAGCATGCGCGTGCATGCACCTCATGATTTTGCTATATACTATGTTAGAGTATTCCTATTGGGCTTTGGCTCACACTATGTTGAAAAAAAAAACTTTCAGGTACTGATGATATGCCTCCACCAAAGACATTGCTTGGGAGGATTCGAAGCTTAAGGCTTCACTTTTTGTTTCTTGATGTAAATATTTTGTTCAAGCCTTGGGCTTTACCTGTATTGAGTTTAAACTCATTTTGTTGTAACCGAGCATCGTCTTGGAAAGTTGTACGTCATTAGGGCATTTCCTATTTGATTTTTAATTTCCTTTTTTCTTGTATCCATGTCATATGTTATAGATTCAGAATCTAGGATTTGTGAATGTATATCGCATATGCCATCTTTTGTAACAATCAAAACTATAATAAATGGAAGATATGAGATTGTTGATCTATGGTAACACTGTTATGTAATGGGTCAATGTTAATTACTTCGGGGCATTACAAGGTCTATCTTCACTATAGGAAACAATACTCATTTTGTTAGTACGCTTTGTGTATTGAACAAGACCGTCCTAGGATAATTGTTCATGTATTGATTAGAAGAGATAATTTACATCCCATAGTTATTACGAGTGCTTATGCTCTTAATCTGAAAATAATTAATAATCACTTGGATTTAGTGTTGGTCATTTTGATTCATAAAAGAGTAACATTCTTTATGGGTCAATAAGCTTAGTGAGTTGTGTGATCACTTTATGTTCATGGTGGATATTGATTATTGACAGAATTCATGTCCTAGTTTAGGGATTGATATTACCTTATAAGTTTTAATTATGTCAAACCCTGCAAGTGGATTTTGTATCCAACTTATCAAATAAGTTAAGTGGAAGGTCTCAAGGAAATATTAAGAAGTCGATTAAATTTGATTGTTAGTAATTTATTAATTGACGGGTATTAGTAATCTTAACGTGGGGAGGTAAATAAGCATTTAATAATGTGAAGTTTGAAATATAATTTCGAGATTAATATGGAAGTGCAATTATAATTCTTTAGTGGTATGAATTATAATTTATGAAATTAGGAATTATAAATCAAGATGAATTAAGTTTTCCTAATTCCATATGGAGTCATAATCCTAATCTACTGATAATGGTCCCTGTCGTAGCCCATATATATGCGTCCTTGTAGCTCTCTAAAAAGAAATAATTTTTTTGGGTTTAGAGAGCCAGCGAGGAAGTTCACATTTCTAAGCCCACACTCTGTTCATGATCAGACATAAGGAAGGAATATGCTAGAAGATCATAGTGCAACTGAGTTCGGAATTCATCAACTACAATCTTCTGTTTGTGATTTAAACGAGATTAAACTAAATAATCTCGAAGGTATAAACCCTAATTCCACCTTGTAGAGTTTTATAGATCACTGTAATTTTTTTTTTGGTCTAATCTATATGCGATATCACTGGGTATTGGGAGTTTAGTCCCAACGATGAATAGCAGGTAAAATCATCTCCTTTGTAGAAACATTCATTTATTGAACTCTCAGATGTAGGTATTAGAGAATTTCATCTTCTATCATCTTTGCTCAATTTTGAGTTTCATACATTTTTACGAAATTGAAACATAAGACAAATTCATCATCCTTCAATATATGGAGTCTATAATCATGTCACATTGATATTGTAGATTGCATTAAGAGGGTTTGCTTCGTATTCTTCAGATATGCTAAGGTTTAGTTCATATTCTAAGGTTTCGTTCGTAGTTAATGGAGCCTCTATTTTTTGGTTATCGTCTTGTGTTCATGCCTTAAATGACTAAAGTAAATTAGAGTACTATATGATTTTTAACGTAAAATTTTACTTTCAATCAGAGTAAAGTTTTACTGTTACAGCAATGCCCCACATTGTACGTATTTCATGCCAGTACATAGTTGAATTAATAGTTTCCAAATTTGAGTAAATCTAAAAAAGATCTTGATTTCTATTGACAGTGTCGACTGTGGAATTCTTGTTTGTTAGATCATGTGTCAAATCACAAATAACGAGCCTATTGCAAAGTCGATGGACGGGGACGAAATTGACAATTTCGAAGCATCATTAGTGCATGCATTTTTGAATGATGCTCCAAAATCATGGAATGAGAAACAATACAACAGAAAAAAAAAAAAAAACTTTAGACACGCAATAAGATTGTAGGAACGATGTCAATGACATCAAGAAGTGTTTTTATTTTATTTTATACACGATATGGACAACTTTTGAAAATTACTTTTTCGCATCTTTTGTGAATGACGACCGCATTTTTGCTTTCTGTGCATGAAAGAATGTTAAAATAGTAATAGATAGTACATGATGGGCCTATTAGTTTTTGTAAATTTGACTGTCATTTGGTGATGATAATATCATCAAAATGTTGTTTTGACTAAAGAACGAACATTGTTATGGATGGAATATAATAATACAGGTTATATTTGTGCATCTTGATAATATATGGTATTTTGTATTGTTAGTATATGTGGTTGAGATTATTTGAAGCACTTTTTTTTTTCTTTCAATGACTTGGCTCGACTGGATATGTTGATACAGGTTGGATATGTTTTCCAATGGAACTCATACAAAACCTATACCGGGTTTGATAGTAACATTTTACTATCTTTCAAAGTAAAATTTTACTCTAAAAGATAGTAAAATTTTATTGTCTTTTAGAATAAAATTTTACTAAAAACCTTCACTTCTACTGAACAAACTCCATTATAAATTCTTTTACATGAAACTTATCAAAAACATTACAAATTTTTTTTATTAAAGTGTCAAATTGAACTACAAAGCATTTTAGAAAAATTGGATAGACAAACCATTCAACAAACACAGTAAAAATAGACTGTTATTGCAAAAGTACTACATTATTTTCATAATTTTATTATAAAACAATAATGTCTTTTATGACAGTATCTCCTTACAAGTCTTCCTGTGATGACCATACTTCTTGCATCTACCACACTATATTTGTCTTATGTTCTCACCCCCAGATGGAATTCTATTCTTTCTTGGCCTATTGGGTGATTTCTTACAAATCGGATGAAAGACAACAAGATCATGCACAACTATCTGTAGTCTCTGTATCAACAATACCCATTGCAAGAGAGAGAGGAAAAAAAAAAAAACCTGAAAGAGATAACATTTTACAAATAGTACACAAAAGGCCAGAAAAATGAAACAATAAAATGTTACTATAATTAAAAGTATTTACTCTGAAAATAAGTAAAATGTTACTATGAAATTATGTAAAATTGTACTTTGTTAGACACTGACAATATACCTTGATCACCATCTTTTACTGGAGTTGATAACAATGTGCTCTTATATTTGCCCTTTAGGAAAGTATCATCAATAAACAATAGAAGACGACAATGTCTAAACCCTTAAATGCAAGAGATGGAACCCATTTTTCAAATCTGCATGATATATAACAGTAAAATTGTACTATTAATAAACAACTACAAATGCTAGATTATAATTATACAATCTATTGACAGTAAAAAAAATTTGTCAATTATATGAATAATCAAAGTAAAATTTTATTGTCAATCAATTAGGAAACATATATTCACTACGAGTTCAAAAACAGATCACAAAAGCACACAACACAAGTAAAATTTTACTGTCATTCTATGAACATGTCTTCAATAAAAAAAATAGAGTATCTATTATGAAGAGCTACCACAACGAGCACAGTTCAAAAACAAATCACAAAAAGACACACTACTAGAGTAAAATTTTATTATCATTCTATCAAACTAAAACAAAGTAATATCACAAATCATATATAACAAAACAAATAAAAAAGAAAAAAAAAAAACCCCTGATCGAACTCAAACAATCAAAATTAACTTATCAAAGCTTCAACTCTAAGCAAGTGATCGAAGCTAGAGATCCAATAACTGATCGAAAGCAAGTGATCCAACTTCAACAATGATGCAATGAAACTATGCAAAAGTTGATTAACTTTGACACAGTTGATGCAACAAAGCTCTAGAAAATCGGAAAGCTATGGAATGTACCTTTAAACTTAATCAAAACTCTTACACTCTCAAAATCTTAAATAGATCAATAAAGAAAAGTGAGAACTCGACCAAAATCTCAGACAGATCAATAGAGAAAGATGAGATTTGTTTGTGAAGGAATAAAACTTTCGCGCTGACAGAGATTTCATTCAAATCCGTAAGATATATATGGAAGGGCAACATTGTCCTGAAAAAATGGAAAATTATACTCTATACTTGTTGAAGAACGAGCCTCCTCCATAAGGAATTTATGAAGCAAAATAAATTGGGATGTCCTTTATACACAAAAAAAGGCCCAATATATTTGGTATTTTCAAAACCCAAATAAAGCTTAACTCTATTTTCCTATATTTTTACCTTTTTTTTCCCTTCATAAGTTTAAAATTCGAACATGTCATCAATAATTTTATAAATTTACAAATAATTACAAAATTAACCAAATAAAATAATTTTGATCACATAGGAAAGGATAATTCTACTTACACCACTAAATCAGCTCATTAAACCCTTAACTTTTTACTTTTTTTTATCACATTTTTATCCCTAATTAAAATTACCAAAATACCCTCACATCTAAAAAGATGAAACCCAATTTCTCTTCCACCCACCCTCTCCATCTCCACCGGAGCACCATTTACTATCATCCATTGTTGTCTTCCCCTCGGCTTTTCACCACCACCCCTAGCCTCATTTTCTCTCTCCCAACGACGTCCCAACTAAATATTCGTATTCTTTCCCTTTTTCTTCTTCTTCTTCTTCTTCTTCTTCTTCTTCTTCTTCTTCTTTATCCTCCTTCTCAAAATCCTAGATCTAAAAATACAAATCGCAGAGGGTGAGGGAGTTGCAATGGAGGTAAGTTATGATATTGGTGGGTCGCAAAATAGAAGCTACAAGGGTGGTAATGACGACGATGTTGAAGTAGGTGGGTTGCAATTGCGATGGCTAGGGTTGCAATAGTGGCAGCTCACACAAGTAAGGGCTGCAATGGTGGTGGATCGACGATCATGGGAGGCTGTGATGGCGGTGGGCCGGTCATCATAAAGGTTTGCGAAGGTGGTGGATGCAGGCCTGCTGGGTAGGTCATAGATAGGCAAAAGGTTGCCAGGTGGACATCGGCCCATTGGCCCGCCCTGCTCAGCCTTATTTTTCTAGAGTTTGGGAAAGTTGTTTTAACTCATAAGACTGGGCTGGTTAACATTTTCAACCCAAAATATTAATGGGCTGGGCTTGCAATTTTTACTTTCAACCTGACCTAGCCCAGCAACTATTATTAATTAATTATTTATTAATTTAGAGTACATTAAAATATATATTTTTTTGTTGGTATTTAGATTTTATCTTTGTTGATTTTAATAAAACTCACATTTATAGTGATGTGTGATTGAATTTATTTAAAAATCTTCAATTTATACACAAAATCTTTCAATTTATAATGATATTAATATATTTATTTAAGAAATATAGTGTGTGATTGAATTTAATTATGGAATGATTTAGTTTTTTTGAACATATAGCATGATGTGGGTTTGGGATTTATAATTATTTTTTACATTGGGCAAGGGCATATATAAAAGCCCGATATTAGGACCAGGTTAGACTTGAGTAAATACAAAATCTCTTATTATATAGTGATAACTCAAACCCGGCCCAACCTGGCCCGATATTTGTCCACTCCTAGTTACCATAGTGGGGTAGAACTGGCTAGAAGTGGAAGAAGTAGTGGTCGATGGGCGAGGAGGGCAGTGGTGATGGTAGTCGTGAGATTAGGGTTTGAAAAAGTTGAGGGTGTAAAGAGAGAAAAAATTGGTAGGGATCAGGATTGGTTTGGATTTATGAAGAGTGTAAAGAGAGCAAAATAAAAATTTTAAATTTTATAAAAGGTATAACGAGAAAAATGAAGGAAGGAGATAAATTGGTGGTATATATAATTACTCAACGGAAAACACTAATGAGACAACTTTGTGGAATCATCAATGACATAATTACTTTCTTGTACATAAGTTGGTTGGAACCAGCAAGGTTGCGGGGAATTTTTGCAAGTAAACAATAAGATGTTAGTTATTTATAATAAATTCAATTACATTAAAAGAATTATCGTCGTTTTATCGATTTTAATTTTAAATAACTTTCTCACTTTCATAGGACACAAATATCACTTGGCCAACTTCTTTATTTTTAAAAACCTAATTAACAAGGAGGAAATGATATCTACCAAATGAATTTAACTAAAAAAAATTTCAACTCTTAATCCACAGAACTAGTGAATTTATACATATAATATAAGATCTATCATATCTAACAAATTAATAGGAATAAGTTAATATATTTTGAACTTGAACGTGAATGGAAACCTTATGGAGTCCATCTCTTTAGGGGTGTATGTCATATGCATCTTATCATAAATTAATATAATTTTATCATAAAATTTCATAATATCAATCATAAAATGCATAATCTCACCTCAAATTGGCGTAACAAAAGATGTTGTAACCAAGCCATAAACTTTTGTAACACGAACCACAAAATTTCGGACATTTTGTTACACTAATTTATGATGAAATTGTACATTTTATGATTAATGTTACAAAATTTTGTAATAGAGTTATAGTAATTTATGGTATGCATTCTTAAGATGGTGCATATGGTATGCACCACTAAAATGGTGCACACCATAGGCTTTCCTGTGAAGGATCTTACTTGTGCATAACGTTTGTAATATAGATTCACCTAAAATGTAGGGGAAAAAGGGGGTAAATTGCACTCATTTTCCTTAGAAAAAAATATAATAAGTCCTACATTTTTTATATAATTATATTAGCCTCCATTGATATTTTAATTCACATATATTTAGATCCCTTTTCATGAGTAATTCATGAATTGTATGGATGAAAAGATGATATTGTCATATATTTTCAACTAACATATATAAGCATATAACTTTGTTTAGTTTATTTTATTATCCATCTACCATTGTATAAGTTCTGATTACTTTAACCTTACTAAATGAAGGTCAATATAATTATATCAATTTTATAGAGCTAATTATATTTTTTGTCAACCTCATGGGAAGTTAGTGTAATTTACCCCTCTCCCCTCTCCAAAAAAAGAAAAAAACAAAAACCAAAAAAAAAAAAAGTGAAATAAGTCAATAAAATTATCGTGTGACTCTATCCCGAATGCGGGCGGGATTTGATAGTGATCAATAATACGGTTGAAAAGACGAACAAGCGAGATGGTTGTTAATAGTACTCCCTTTGCATCAATTCATTCTATCGTCCACCACAACATAGGCAACATCGGATCTCGAATCCGCTCCTATAAGCAAACAAATGAAGCTATTGCGATAGTATGCGCCGGTGTAAAGCATTAAAATAAGTTGTATTGAAAAACAAAATCACTAACTACTTTGACCCATGGAAAATGACCCATGGAAAATGAATCCTATCAAAGGTTTGTTTGCTAACACTAGCCCTATTCGCAGATTCGCCTGTTTGGCTTGTTTACTTATAGTTAACTTCCCTTCCAATTAACCAAGGTCTTTCAACCAAATCCCCTTAAAAACTATATAATATCATAACTAGAAAAATTGGGCAAATTACACTTTGTCTCATAAGTTTCAAGGTTTTTTTTGCTTTAGTTTTTTAAGTGTATATATATATTTTTCATTTTGACCCTTAATGTATGAAATTTTATCTAATTTACTTTCAAAACAAACTTCCATCCAATTTTGGAAGGAAAATACCATGTTGGCCGCCACGTGGTGCAATGTAACCACATGTCATAAGAATGGGTAAATACACTTTGTACCCTTAAGTTTCACAATTTTCTCACTTTGACCCTTAAAATATTTTCTTCCCACTTTGCCCCTTAATGTTTGTCAATTTACTCCCATAATAAAGTACCATCCAATTTTGGATGGAAAAAGGCCACTTTGGTAGCCATTTTGCGTAAAAATACCAAATCAAACCAAACCAAATTTTAAGTTCTATCAAATGGGGTCGACTACATGAATAATTTTCCTCCACTCGACTCTATCTAAGACTATTTTTTTTTCATAAAAACAAATTATATTAAAAATTAGTTGAGTTTTCCTAACTTGTTTTTAATTTATATATTTTTTTTGAATAATTAGAAACAATTTGACAAATACAAATACCAAAAAACATATTTTTCAGTTTTCAAAAAATATTCCAACCACCCCAAAAAGAGAAAATTATATGAAAATATCAGTGTGTTTGGTTTCAGTTTTCTGAATTTAGTTTTCAAAAAATTATGTTTTTTGTTTTTCGTGTTATTTTTTTTTAGTGAATATTTTTTAAATTTTAAGCAAGTTTTTTACTTTCTTAGATGCATCATACTTAGATACATGTAAATAGTAAAATATTTGTGAAACAATATTTTAAAAAATTAATAAATACACAAAAATACGAAAAATGTACTGAATTTTCATTATTTTCTTTTGTATTTTTTGGTATTTAGTGTTTTTTTTAAAGATTTTTTTTTTCAAAAATATTATACTTTTTAACTGTATTTATGTTAGGTGTATCTAAAAATTTTAAAAAAAATTACTTAAAATATTTAAAAAAATTATTGAAAACATTAAAATTCGAAAAATAAAAAAGTAGAGTTTTCTGAAAACTGTTTTCTAAAAACTAGAACCAAATTGTTTTTGATTTTTTTGTCACTAAACATTTTTTTTTTCTTATTTTTTAGAAAAAAAATTATAAAAGCTCACCCAAATAAAGAGGTATTTGGGTGTATTTGAACATTGATCATTGTACATGGTGAGATTATGAAGAAAGGGGACAAAAGGGGCTGATGGAGGTAGAGAGGTGCTAAAGGTTAGGGCAAAGTGGAGACTGAAGGAGCAATGAAAGTTTGTGGATAAATTTGAAAAGGAGAAAGGGATAGGGGTTAGAATTTTGGGATTTGGGTTTGGATCTTATAAATTGGACAAAAATTGGTTTTGGAGGTAAATTGAAAAAAATCTCAAACATTAAAGGTCAAAATGAAAAACTATGAAACTTAAAGGGAGCAAAGTATAATTTAATCATTTTGACATGTAGTGCCATGTAGCATTTTCCATCCAAAATTGGACAAAAGTTTGTTTTGAAAATATATTGCAAAAAAACTACAAATGTTAGGGGCCAAAATGAGAAGAAAAAAATATTTTAATGGTCAAAGTGAGAAAATTATAAAATTCAAGGGGGGAAAGTATAATTTATCAGTATATATATAATAGGTTTTTAAGTCTTTTGTTTTTGAATTTAGTAATATTACAAACTCAGACATAACTATTCAGAAATTACTTATTATTATCATCTTATTATTTAGATTTATTCTACATATGAATTTTACACTACCCAAATTTAATTTCTACTCCACAACCTTTCACCCAGAAAAATATGGGTTGATTTTTCTTGATTCCTAGAGTAATTCTTTTGACTTATAAAGTGAGAAAACAAGCTTTTTAAGTCTTTATCATGCAAGGCTTTAACTATATTTATAATTTTAGAGAAAGTCTATGCAATTTTCCAAATCATATTGAAAAGAGTAGTACGTAATATTAATACCACTACTAAAAAAAACACTTTTCATGACCGCTACAAGCCGTCGCAAATAATAAAAGTACAGTCGCAAAAGACCTTTTGCGACGGTCCATGCGACGGCAAATGGGGGTCGCGAATGTGGGGGTGGCAAATACTTTTTGTGACGGCAAAGCAACGGTCGCAAATTATTCACGGCTGCCTAAACTATTTATGGCGACCGCTATTTTGCCATCGCAAAAAAATAAAGAAAAATGCTAACATATTTTTTGGCAACCATCTTGTTACCATCGCAAAAACATAAAAAGAAAAAAAGAAATATAATAGTGTAACGTTAAGCATTTTATAAATAACAATGACAAGAATTCAAACAGCACAACATTATAATTTAATCAGGCATTTCATTTGAGTCTCAAAATTGGAGCCATATATAAAAGTTATTACAACTAAAAACCTGAAAAAAGTTCTTTTATGACATTTTAGACATTAAAACACATTTGGGACTGCACAATTTCATATTAAAACACAGGATCCTTCTTCATATTAAAAGCCCAAAACCCAAAGAATATGAAAATAACAATTTGCTGAAAAGAATTTCCCCTTCTTGATTGCTAACATTGTTCTTCGCTCGCAAATTTTGATCTGGAAGTCACTAAACTTGTCTAAGTTCATAAACATAAGGTCATTCTTCTTCGAGTCTAAACTACAACCCAACAAAGCATATTAGAAAATTAAAGAGTCAAAAGAGCATATCAATGCTATGAAAATTGTGAGGATCTTTTGAAGTGATTTCTTTGCACACAAACAGATATTCCAAATCCACTTACAATCACAACTCCCCTAGTATCAAATTCAGTATGGAAAGCAGATGTGAAACAATTGAAGAAAACCAGACTAATAACAAAATATATAAATCCAAAAAATCAATCTCTGAGACACAAACAGCGAGTCCCACATCGAAACAATATGAGAAAAAAGTCACTCAAAAAATTTTATGGATGACATACAGGTTCCAAAAACAGTCAGATGAAGGTAAACTAACAAGGGTGCAGGATGTTTCTAACCATGGGCAGGCAAATGACATATGGTAGTAGAAAGTAGAACCAAAACCACAAAAAGCGAGAAAAAAAACATATAAAACAGAGAAAAATCAGGGAAACAATTCTCTCAAGCACTAAACTTCCAAAGGTGCTATCACAAACAAGGATATATTTGATATAAAAACAAACTTCAAGTCACAACAGTACAATCAAGGTTTGGCTTGGAAGTCATTCTCCTAGAAAACTAATCAGAGCACATGCCATAATTTTTTATTACTGTGACATTTTAGCATCATTATCCTGATAAGTATATCATAAGAGAACCAATAGAAGACTGCAAACCTGGAGGCTATGGCATCCCTCCAAGCACAGGAGCTCATAATGAATGTCCAAGCAATCAAAAGGGGTCCATACAACTAAAAAATCCACTAGTAGATCGGATAACTTACAGTGCTAATTCAGAACCCTGTCAATTACCAGTGAATCAAACCACCATTTATTGATTTATCATATAAATTAACCAAATTTATGTAGGTTCAGAATTTATTTCACACATAACCCAAGTAACATAGGAAAAGAACATACCTCTATCATCAAACCATAATGGAAATGAGTTGGAGAGAGACAAAGATAAGAGCTGCCAATAGACTTGCAGAAATAGCAAATTTACATTGAATAAAGATCAAACATTTGAAAAGTCACCATTCCATATTACAAAAGAAGTTCATAAACATTTATCAGCCATTAATTGTAAAAACTTAAGATTGAACATTATGAAAATCAAAATAGACAGCCAGAAAGTTAATACATAATCCATCCTAAAGAAAACAAACACTAACATCTGGGTGCGCCATATTTGTATATTTGAAAAGGAGTATTGATACATTGCAAGCATAAGGAAAGATGAAAACATTACTACTACTAGGCAAATAACTGTAAATAAGACGAGTAATCATCTAAGGAAAGAAATTGCAAATAATAATAATAAGATGGACAACTTACAGTGGCATCCTCATCCATTGGATGACTGCAAAAAAACAAAATGCAATTAGTAACTTGCACCCAAGTTAATCATAGAAAAATGATACAGTAACAAAGGCAACACAATTCTTATTCAAAACATAATAGAGCATCCCAAGTACAATAATATATCCTTGTTATGGTCATACATTCTGCCGTTATTTGAAAACAACTTTTTTTTTCTTTTTTTTTTTTTCTTTTTTCTTTTTTCTGTACTTAGCATAAATTACCTTGTAAAACAATGCCATTTTCACATCAAACAACAAATTTCAAGAAAAGGTTATGCTAACAGCCCTATGATTGTCATTTAAGGTGGAGATAATGAGAAAATAATCGAAATTCCAAATCAAACCACATATTCTTAAAGGAATTTCTATACACTTTTCAAAAGGCACATATTGAAAACCGCATATTACTTCTGAGCTTCATCAAACTAAATTGATATTGAAAACTGTAGAGAGAGCTTGAAATCAAAATTAAATAGAGCAATATAGAAATCACTACTAAGTTCTCCAATTAATGTTTATCATCTAAGTAAACCAGAATAAGACAGTAAACCTTACTTGAGTGCAAACCATAGTAAACCTTACTTGGGTGAAAGTAGTTAGGACCTTTTGTTGTCAAATTCCATGGATCAAAACCAAGGTTGTAACTTTTGTTGTCAAATTCCATGGATCAAAACCAAGGTTGTAACAAGAGTTCTTTAAGAAGTTGGTTTCCTTCAAAAACAGGATTACTTGGGAGTTTTGAATGAAGTTGGTCTTCTATAAGATTCCAACAACATGATTACTTGGGAGTTTTGAAAGAAGTTGATTTGCTACAAGAAGTTGATTTTCTACAAGAAGTTGGAACTCTGCAAGAAGTTGGTTTTCTGCAAGAAGTTTTTTCCAATCTTGGATTACTTTTGGTTCTCTATAAATACTTGGTTTTCTCCCAAAACTAAGTAATGGATTGAAGTCCTCCAGATCTTCTTTTTGGTCCTTAAAGGTTTATATCTGGGGATATTTTATTTTTCTTTGATGTCTTATTGAGTATTCAACTCATGATCTGAAGAGTATACATCAAAGGTTTTGTTTGTTACACAAAAGAGAGAGTTGTTCTTCAGTTGTGGATTCTGAAGAATTCGAGCCTGAAGCTTCAGTTGTGTATTCTGGAGTGGCTCATCAAAGTTGTTCTTCAGTTGTGGATTCTGAAGAATTCGGTCTGAAGCTTCGGTGGTGGAATCCGGAGTGGCTCATCAGAAAGACAATTCCGTGGTGAAGATGGGGTTGGAAAAGGCACATAGAGGTTGGTTCAATTAGGCGTTGTGGATTCGCTAGATAATTGAGAGTGATACCTGTGTAATTCCTTTATATCTTCTTAGTGGATTGTTCTGGTGGCTGTGGCCCGTGGTTTTTTTATCACAATTGGAAGGTGTCCAATTGTGGTTTTTCCACGTAAAATCTTTGTGTCTCTTTCTTTTGATTGTTTGATTGGGATTGTTTTTATATTCTGTTTAAAATTGGTACATAATCACAAATCAACATCTAGGAGGTTTCTATTTTTTTCAATTGGTATCAGAGCGGGTCGTTCTATTTTTTTTAAAAAAAAAAATTTCTTTTAGAACGAGATCTTGTTTGATTTGTGATAATGGACTCAATTCGTAAGGGAAATTCTATCAGAACGAGATCTTGTTTGATTTGTGATAATGGACTCAATTCGTAAGGGAAATTCTATCACTGATGATGAATCCTCAGAGAGTGATCATGAAGAGCTTGAGCAAGCTTATGAAAAATTGTATAAGGAGTCTCTTAAGTTATTCAAATTGAATGACAAACTCACAAAGAAACTCAAAGCATGTGAATGTGAGAATGTCAAACTTAAGGAGGAGATTTCTGAGGCTAGAATCAATGCCATCAAGATAGCTGATGATCAACAAGTCCTTTGTGCAAAACTATTGACTTGTGAGACAGAAAGGGATAAGCTATTGAAAACCCATGCCATGTTTGAAGAAAAGATTGAATCTCTCGAGATGTCACAAGTTGCCTTGGAAGAACTAATGATCAAGAAAGAGGAAGAGCTAAAGTGTGCTATGGCTACCATTGGTCTTTGGAACAAAGGATCAAAGACTTTGGAGGATATCATTGGGTCTCAACAATTCTGTTCAGACAAGAGTGGCATTGGGTTTGGAGATAAGAGAGAGCAACAACAGAGTGCATCCACATCTCATGATACAAAAACTCAAGGAAAAGGAGGACAAAAGATTCAACATGAGGATAGACTTCTCAAACTTCCTAGAGTTGGTAAGGTAAAAGAAAAGAAGGTACACCCTGTTTTTATTTGTCATCATTGTGGTATGCATGGTCATATTCGCCCTTATTGTTATAAATTGCATGGGAGAGTGTCTCATAGAGATGGAAGAAATTCTAATATCTCAAGGGGTAGGAGACACTTCATTGGTTATAAAGAGGTTAAGGGTCATAATAAACCTTGCTATTTTGATTTGCTTGAGACCAAACATGAACAGAGGTTGTGTTTACCTAGACCTAGAAGTAGGAAGTTGGAAACCACGTCGAGACGGGTTCCCACTGAAAGCAAAGGGAACCATAACGTCAAGACACCACCCAATAACCGCAATGCTCACAACGTTGTTCATACTAGAGCGGTTTGGGTGAGAAAAGTTGACTTGTGTTAATTTGTTTATTTGTTTTAATTTTTGGGGTCTCTGTGTGTTTTTTTTTAATGAGGAAAAAAAAGTTGTGTGCATGTTAGTTTTTTTTATGTCTTGTTTTTTTTGTTGAAAAAAAAAAAAAAATCCAAAAAGATTTTCTTAGTATGGTTTTGCAAGTTTGAATTTTTTGAGATGTCCTTGATGCATATTGGAATTGATGAGAATAAACATTACATGTTAATATGTGTGTGCTTTCTGTAACGCCCTCAAAATAAAGACATTTAATCCCAACAATATAGACACGTTATGATACATAAAAGGTCCACATCTTTCCATTTATCAGAGTTGTATTACAAAAGTATTACATGTTAACAACCAAGGCAAAGGCCCTAAGGGCTTACAGCTTTCCAAGTTAACACTTGGTTACACAAAAGTAGAGTACTAACTCATTTACACATAAAGCCCTTGGCTTGAATTTACATGTAATATATAACAAAAAGGAAAGACATCCAAAAAGTCTGTCCGCCACTAGCCTCCCAAGCTAAGTCCTTGGAGGTGGCATGCTGCCAGTACCTGAAAATGATGTTCCCATATAGGGTGAGCCACAGCCCAGTAGAAATATACTAAACCAGTTATGAATAATGACTAAAAGATTAACAATTGATAGGTGGTCAACACTTTTACATTCTTTCATAACATGATACAAATCCAAGACACTTAAGTCTATGTTTCCTTTCATTTCCATTTCCTTTCCTTTTTACTTGCCATTTCACAATCTTGGCTCAGAACCTGGCCAAACAACTCACATGATATAAACATTCATGCCAACACTTCCATTTTAACGATGATAAACATAACAGTTATATCAACACTTCCAAAGACAAGCATATACGCTCTGTCAATACACTTCTAGATAAGCATACACGCTCTATCTACGGAGTTCATCCCCTATCTCCTCCCAACAACATCCGGCTTAGAGGTTCATCCCCTATCTTCCCCTAAACCGTGGAGTACATCCCCTATCTTCTCCAACACAACACAATGCATGTAAACAACAATTATACACATCACATATCAATACATAAAATCAATGTATTCTTACTATTATCATGCTCAATGAGACAATTCTATTCCAATTTCTCATTCTTCCCAATTAATTATCCAAATTAATTAATCAATGTAATTAGGACATTTTCCATAATTAGCATTACAACCCTTAGGTTCCAATTTCATTAATGTTTCAACATTAATTCCATGTTTATATACCAAACATGCCTCTAGGTTTATCATAGACCAAAACCCCAAACTTTTATAAAATTACACAATGGCCCCAAAGTTTCCCAAAATTACACAACAACTACCAACATATCAAAATGCTAAAATTCAAAGACAGAACTCATAAAGAGGAGTAGGATATCCCTACCTCAAAGATTTAGCTCAAAAGGAGATGATGGCCAACACCCAACTTGCTCCAAAATCAAAGATTTTCCGATTAAAACGAAGCCCTCGATGATCTCTATCTTTTTAACAAAGGCACTTGGCTAGGAAATCACCCTAGGTAGATCAAATCTTAGAGAGAATATAATTTTAGAGTGAGAGGCTCTCAAAAAGTGGGTTTGAAGAAGATAGAGTTTGCAAAAAGTGATGTTTAGTTCGGTGCTGTCTTGCTGATATAAACAGGCTCGCTCGAGCGAAGACCCCGTCGCTCGAGCGACTAGACACAAAAACTGGCCTCGCTCGAGCGACCAAACATGCTCGCTCGAGCCAATAGTGCAAATTTTCCGATTTGCAATACGACGCTCGCTCGAGCGAAGAACAAAGCTCGCTCGAGCGAAGAAACACAACCTTCAGGTCTGTGCTAGACGCAGCCTGCGCTCGAGCGAAGCCATCCTGGCTCGAGCGACAAGACACAAAAACTACCCTCGCTCGAGCGACCAAACCCTCGCTCGAGCGACCAGCTAAAATTCTGGGCAGCAACACTTGGCTTCCAAACTCAACCAACCTGTAACAAACCTGCCCAACACATCCTATAACTCAAATACAAAGCAAGAAGGATGTAAACAAGACAATACTCAACTACCAACATCCACGGACACATGTCCGGATCACTGTACAACAAGGGGTAAACCCGGGACCGCTATAACCTCCCCCCCTTAAAGAATTTCGTCCCCGAAATTAAAAACAAGTTTTGAAAAGCAAGTTTTCCTCCCTTTTAAACAAGGCTATACCACAACATTTTACAATGCGACCCATTACCGGTCATTCCATCTCTTTATCAAGAGGCATTCTACAACATATACATTTCAACATGCATTTTCTTTCCATCTCAACCATCTCCAACATATATGGTTCACAATTCATATCATAAGCAATAATCATGATACAATTCCATTTCTATAATATAGCCAACATATGCAATATTATAATCAACTCCCATAACAAGGCAAGTTCTACAACATTTACATTAACCAAAACATGCACCATGTTTTACAACTTAAGACAATTTGAATATTCTTAAAGTTCATTACAATTACACAATTGCAATACTTGATCACACATCAACAAACAAGTCCGGATATTTCTCGCGGACTCCCAACTCACGTTCCCAAGTGGCCTCCTCCACTCCGTGATGTTTCCACAAAACTTTCACCAAAGGAATGGTCTTGCCACGCAGGACTTGATCCCGCCTATCCAAGACCCGAACCGGTCTCTCCTCATACGAGGCATCCTCATCTACCTCTAAATCGGTCCAATCCAACACATGTGATGGATCTGGTTCATACTTCCGAAGCATACTCACATGAAACACGTCATGAACTCCGGATAACTGTGGTGGCAAAGCTAAACGATAAGCAACCCTCGCCAATCCTCTCAAGAATCTCAAAAGGGCCCAATAAACCGAGGGGATAACTTCCCACTCTTCCCAAACCTCAACAAACCCCGTCTAGGTGATATCTTCAGAAAAACATGATCACCTATCTCAAACTCCAATGGTCTCCTCCTACGGTCAGCATAAGATTTCTGCCGACTCTGGGCTGCAACAAGCCTCCTACGGATAAGCTCAACTTTCTCCGTCGTCTCCCTAACCATCTCCGGACCTATCAAAGGTGTGTCACCCACCTCGGCCCAACAAACTGGAGACCTACAAGGTCGGCCATACAAGGCCTCAAACGGTGCCATACCAATACTAGACTGATAACTGTTGTTGTAGGCAAACTCCACCAATGGTAAGTGCCTCTCCCACGTCCCACTGAAATCAAGGACACAACCCCGAAGCATATCCTCGAGGATCTGAATAGTACGCTCGGACTGCCCGTCAGTCTGAGGATGATAAGCTGTACTAAAGGTCAACTTAGTACCCAAGGCACTCTGCAAACTCTGCCACAACCTAGCAGTAAAACGAGGATCTCTATCTGAGACAATCGTCACTGGGACCCCGTGCAACCTCACTATGTCCTGAACATACAAGTCGGCAAGATGATCTACCGTATCTCTCACGCGCATAGGAATGAAATGCGCCGACTTAGTTAACCGGTCTACAACCACCCAAATAGCATCACTACCCCGTTGAGTCCTCGCGGAAGACCTACAACGAAGTCCATAGTGACATGCTCCCACTTCCACTCGGCAATAAACAAGGGTTGTAACAAACCCGCTGGCCTCTGATGCTCGGCCTTCACTTGCTGACAAGTAAGGCACTTAGACACGAAAACTGCCACATCTCTCTTCATACCCCGCCACCAAAACTGGCGACCCAAATCCCGATACATCTTAGTACCTCCCGGATGCACCGCAAGGCGCGAATGGTGAAACTCTCGGAGTACTTCCTCTCGGCAAGACTCCGGTACCAACAAACGGTCTCGGTATCTCACACTCAAGTCGGGATACACCGTCAAACCCTTCTCAACCTTCCCACTGGAGATCTTTTCTCGGAGGGATTCTACCTCAAGGTTACCTCTCTGTGCCTCTAACACTCTAGTCACAAGTGTAGGCTGCGCAACAACAGAAAACAAGGCCGCAGCCTCAACGGATTCGCCCAGAAGCAAATCAAACTCTCCAATGGCCCCCAACATCTCCCACTCCCGGATGGCTATACAAGCTACATCACTAACGGATTTCCTGCTAAGGGCATCGGCCACAACATTGGCTTTTCCCGGGTGATAGTGCAACTCAAAGTCGTAATCCTCAATAAACTCCATCCACCTCCTCTGCCTCAAATTCAAGTCTTTCTGTGAAAACAGATATTTCAGACTCTTATGATCCGAGAACACCTCGAATCTCTCACCATAAAGGTAGTGCCTCCAGATTTTCAAGGCAAAGATCACAGCTGCTAACTCTAGGTCATGTGTAGGATAATTTTTCTCGTGAATTTTCAATTGACGTGAGCCATAAGCTACTACTTTCCCCTCTTGCATCAACACACAACCCAAACCCTCTCGTGAGGCATCACAATAGACTGCATAACCCAACCCTCTCTCCGGAATAATCAAGACCGGAGCGGTGGTCAGTCTAACTTTCAATTCCTGAAACGACTTTTCACAAGTCTCACTCCATACAAAGCTGACTCCCCTCCGAGTCAATCTGGTCAACGGTGAAGCTAACCTGGAGAAATCCTTCACAAACCGACGGTAATACCCAGCTAATCCCAGAAAACTGCGGATCTCAAACACATTCCTAGGCTGTGCCCAATCTTGCACTGCCTCAGTCTTGGATGTATCAACAGACACCCCTTTCCCAGAAACCACATGGCCTAAAAACTTAACTTCTCCTAGCCAGAACTCACACTTCCCAAACTTGGCATACAGGCCTATGGGCTCTAAGCAACTCAAGCACCACTCTCAAGTGTTCCTCGTGCTCCTCCTCTGAAGGTGAATAGATAAGGATGTCGTCTACGAACACGACTACAAAACGATCCAAGAATTCCCGGAAGATCCGGTTCATCAAGTCCATAAAGACTGCCGGTGCATTGGTAAGCCCAAATGGCATTACCAGAAACTCATAATGGCCATACCGCGTACGGAATGCCGTCTTCGGAATATCCTCCTCCCTGACCCTCAACTGATGGTAGCCCGATCTCAAATCTATCTTAGAGAAACAACGGGAACCCTTCAACTGGTCAAACAAATCATCTATACGGGGCATAGGGTACTTATTCTTAACCGTAGCCCGGTTCAACTTCCTGTAATCAATACACAATCTCAAGGCACCATCTTTCTTCTTAGCAAAGAGTGCCGGCGCTCCCCACGGTGAAACACTAGGGCGAACAAAGCCCTTATCTAGCAGTTCCTGGAGTTGAACTTTCAACTCAATCAACTCTGCTGGAGCAAAACGGTAAGGTGCCATAGAAATCGGCGCCGTGCCAGGCACTAGATCAATAGAGAACTCAATCTCTCGGTGAGGTGGCAAATCAACAAGGTCCCTCGGGAAAAACATCCGAGTACTCACAAACTACCCTCGGCAATACAATCTGGGTCTCATCACACTCACCACTCTCAAAGCTAGCAAGTAGACCACTAAGCTCATTCCGCCCCCGCGAACCATACCCCGGTGGCACAATACTACCAACCCGGTCTCCCAAGAAATGGAAAAACTCCCCGCTCACGGTACAACAAGTAACCCTCTGGCGGTAGCAATCAATAACAGCTCGGTATGACGATAACCAGTCCATACCTAAAATAACATCAAAGCCCTTCATGGGCATAACCACAAAAGGAAACGGAAGCCTATGATCATCAACCTCTATATCACAACCTCTACATCCGTGTTTCAAAACCATCTCACCCCCAAGAGGTGACACTACACAAATAGGAGATGCCAACACTGCTAACTCCAATTCTAACACAGATGCAAATGCAGCAGATACAAAAGAATGAGACGCACCAGTGTCAATCAATACTCTAGCAACCGAATTGCAAAACAGAAAGGTACCTCTCACTACTGATGGAGCCGGTACAAGGTCCTGCGCGGTAACAGCATACACGCGCCCTGTAGGCCCCTGATCCACCTGCTCACCTCTCGGAGCATAGGACTGCTGCACTGACTGGGACGACGAAGCCCCCGGATTGGCCCTCGAGGCCTGCACAGACTGAGCTGGCTGAAATCCCTGCGTCTGTCTAGAACCAGACGCTCCTGAAGTGGCACTCAACCGTGGGCAAAACCTCTTCATGTGCCCAGGCTGTCCCACACTGAAAACAAGTCAAGGGGCTGCCCCCTGCCCGAACTCTGACTCTGCGGTCTAGCTGACGAAGAAGCAGCTCTCTGACCCCCGCCCTTCTGCGGGCAAACCGAAGCCTTGTGACCCGGCTGGCCACACTTGAAACAGGTGAACCTTCCCTGACTGCCCCTCCCGGAGCCTGCACTCGGTACTGGGAAAGTCGACCTGGCCAAACCACCCTGGGACGGCTGAGGGTTATAACCCCTCTGCCTCCTACCATCGCCCTGTCCCTCTTGGCCCCTCTTGGAGCCTCCCTGTTTCTCCTCCTCTCCCTCCTGCATCATCAGCTCCATATGAGCTGCAGCATCCACTAAATACCTGTACTCTCGAATGTAAGGTCCACCAACTTGCAACTTGAGGTCTCGCCTCAACTTCCGCTCAAATTCGTAGCAACGGCGCTCCTCTGTCGCCACCAGTTCAGGTGCAAACCTGGACAAGCTAGTAAATGTAGCCTCAAACTCGGCCACAGATAAACCCTCCTGCTTAAGCTGGCTAAACTGATCCCTCAGCCTCTCTCTAGCCACTGCAGATAAAAACCTCTCCTGAAAAGCATCCACAAACGCCTTCCAAGTACCACCCACACGAGCTTTCTCATATTTCCACCATTGACCTGCATCTCCCTTCAGCTGGAAGGATGCCAGGGTCACCTTCAATGTTCCGTCCTCAATGCCTAGCATGTCGAACGTTTTACTCATCTGTTCTAGCCACTCGTCTGCCTTCAGTGGCTCCTTAGGATCCCCGACAAACTCTTCCGGATTTGACCGAAAGAACTCCCTCCTCAAAAAGGAAGGCCCTGCTTCAGCTGCCAGGTTCCCTGCTCTAAGGATGTCCAGAGCCCCTGCTATCCCCTGGGCCAAAGTACTCACGGCCGGCTGACCCGCTGGCTCGGCCACATTGGCCTGACCAACCCCCTCCTGAACCGCCGGAGTCTCCTGAACTACCGGAATCTCCTCCGGTGGGGGCACCTCCTGCCTCCTAGGCCTACCACGCCTACCACCTCTAGCTCGTCCTGACATCCTAATAAAGGTAACACAAACGTTAGCACATTTATAAACGTGCCAAAACTAAACACTCACGTCCTAATGCATGGACAATTGTAATTCATTCCACGTAAGCACATAAACACATAAGCACTTACGAATTTCATTTCCAGATAATGATAGTCCCAAGGCGTTACTAGAGTACCGGTTAGAAACATCATTGATCAAGTGCCTTTCCAACAAGACTCCTAGAAACCCAAGGATTCAATCAACATCCTAGAAACCAAATCCCATACCCAAATAATCACATAAACATGTTATCATACAAACATATAACAATACACCTAAGTCTCTATCAAGCGAGACAAACCCATTGTGATCCTAATCACTTCCCACGTACCCAAAGTATTCGAACCTGGTACGCTCTGATACCAAGTTGTAACGCCCTCAAAATAAAGACATTTAATCCCAACAATATAGACACGTTATGATACATAAAAGGTCCACATCTTTCCATTTATCAGAGTTGTATTACAAAAGTATTACATGTTAACAACCAAGGCAAAGGCCCTAAGGGCTTACAGCTTTCCAAGTTAACACTTGGTTACACAAAAGTAGAGTACTAACTCATTTACACATAAAGCCCTTGGCTTGAATTTACATGTAATATATAACAAAAAGGAAAGACATCCAAAAAGTCTGTCCGCCACTAGCCTCCCAAGCTAAGTCCTTGGAGGTGGCATGCTGCCAGTACCTGAAAATGATGTTCCCATATAGGGTGAGCCACAGCCCAGTAGAAATATACTAAACCAGTTATGAATAATGACTAAAAGATTAACAATTGATAGGTGGTCAACACTTTTACATTCTTTCATAACATGATACAAATCCAAGACACTTAAGTCTATGTTTCCTTTCATTTCCATTTCCTTTCCTTTTTACTTGCCATTTCACAATCTTGGCTCAGAACCTGGCCAAACAACTCACATGATATAAACATTCATGCCAACACTTCCATTTTAACGATGATAAACATAACAGTTATATCAACACTTCCAAAGACAAGCATATACGCTCTGTCAATACACTTCTAGATAAGCATACACGCTCTATCTACGGAGTTCATCCCCTATCTCCTCCCAACAACATCCGGCTTAGAGGTTCATCCCCTATCTTCCCCTAAACCGTGGAGTACATCCCCTATCTTCTCCAACACAACACAATGCATGTAAACAACAATTATACACATCACATATCAATACATAAAATCAATGTATTCTTACTATTATCATGCTCAATGAGACAATTCTATTCCAATTTCTCATTCTTCCCAATTAATTATCCAAATTAATTAATCAATGTAATTAGGACATTTTCCATAATTAGCATTACAACCCTTAGGTTCCAATTTCATTAATGTTTCAACATTAATTCCATGTTTATATACCAAACATGCCTCTAGGTTTATCATAGACCAAAACCCCAAACTTTTATAAAATTACACAATGGCCCCAAAGTTTCCCAAAATTACACAACAACTACCAACATATCAAAATGCTAAAATTCAAAGACAGAACTCATAAAGAGGAGTAGGATATCCCTACCTCAAAGATTTAGCTCAAAAGGAGATGATGGCCAACACCCAACTTGCTCCAAAATCAAAGATTTTCCGATTAAAACGAAGCCCTCGATGATCTCTATCTTTTTAACAAAGGCACTTGGCTAGGAAATCACCCTAGGTAGATCAAATCTTAGAGAGAATATAATTTTAGAGTGAGAGGCTCTCAAAAAGTGGGTTTGAAGAAGATAGAGTTTGCAAAAAGTGATGTTTAGTTCGGTGCTGTCTTGCTGATATAAACAGGCTCGCTCGAGCGAAGACCCCGTCGCTCGAAGCGACCAGACACAAAAACTGGCCTCGCATCGAGCGACCAAACATGCTCGCTCGAGCCAAATAGTGCAAATTTTCCGATTTGCAATACGACGCTCGCTCGAGCGAAGAACAAAGCTCGCTCGAGCGAAGAAACACAACCTTCAGGTCTGTGCTAGACGCAGCCTGCGCTCGAGCGAAGCCATCCTGGCTCGAGCGACAAGACACAAAAACTACCCTCGCTCGAGCGACCAAACCCTCGCTCGAGCGACCAGCTAAAATTCTGGGCAGCAACACTTGGCTTCCAAACTCAACCAACCTGTAACAAACCTGCCCAACACATCCTATAACTCAAATACAAAGCAAGAAGGATGTAAACAAGACAATACTCAACTACCAACATCCACGGACACATGTCCGGATCACTGTACAACAAGGGGTAAACCCGGGGACCCGCTATACTTTCTATGGTCATTACTCATTATGGAGTGTGTGTTCTTTGATTAGTATGTCTCATTCTGTACACACTCTTGGATTAGCAAATATTGGAGTCTTTTGCCTTAGTGGTTATTTTTTCTATGGACTTCTGCATGATATCTTTTGCTTTTCTAGAGGAATTGACCTATACTAGCATATCATGGGTGATGTTGAGTCTCTTAACCACCTTCCATCTTTTTGCATCTCCATGGCTTTCCCCTCTATTTTTTGTAGTCCAGACATGAGGAAAAGGCTACCTCAGAGTCACCAACCAGGCCTTCCTTAATATATCCATGCTTCTCTGGTTCGGTTTCCATACTCTTGAGCGTGTCAGCCGCCAATGAATGTGCAAAATAAAGAAAAAATGTGCAAAAGAAAGAAAGAAAAAAAGTGCAAAAGAAAAGAAAAAAAAATGTGCAAAAGAAAGAAAAGAAAAAGATGTGAAAAAAAAGGAAAAATAAAGGATTCATTGATTGAGGGGGAGCCTCCGCTTTTACTCACCAAATATCCCTTGATTCTTAGTGGTTTGACTTTCCTTAGTTGTGCTTAGATTCTCTTGTCGGAGGTCCAACTTTCATATCATATCACTACTAGGATTTGAATCTTATGTTTGTCGAACTCCAAGAGTCACACACACACACCTTTATCATGGGATCTATGCTTTTCACATAATGCATCATTTTCTTTCATGAGGAATCTTCTATAGACTGTGCACATTGTGTTTTCCAGTAATTGTGTTTCTTGGATAATCTTGTGTGTTTCAATGTACAAATTAGAAATTCCTTGCTTGCTCCACCATATTATTTTTGTCGTTTTCTTCTTGTTCACTGTTTTCAGTTTTTGTGGTTGCTTGTAGTAAGGGGGAGTTCGATTAATCGTTATCATTGCTTGTGTGGTTTATGATCTTGCTTTTGTTGTTTGAGGGAAGAAAGTTGTTTTTAATGTGTCTTAGGATTTCATGTTTTTATGCCATGTGTCGGGTTCAGGTTTTCATGCTACATGGTCTTAAAATCTCCAAGTCGTTTTTATTCATGTTTTTCTATCTCATGTTTCAAGATGGTCTTATATTTCATATACTCTTGTGGGACTAATATTTGTTTTGGAGATTGTGGCACTGATAGTTGTTTTGCAGATTATGACCTTGAGAAATAAGTTTGTAAAGAGTTTTGGTTATAAGTCCTGGTTCCTAGTTGGTGGTATTGTTCTTGTTTTGATTGGAATATTGTTTTAGTATTTTTGTTAGGAAATTTGTTTTAGATTGGTTTTATCCAGGATTTGACAAAGGGGGAGATTGTTAGGACCTTTTGTTGTCAAATTCCATGGATCAAAACCAAGGTTGTAACTTTTGTTGTCAAATTCCATGGATCAAAACCAAGGTTGTAACAAGAGTTCTTTAAGAAGTTGGTTTCCTTCAAAAACAGGATTACTTGGGAGTTTTGAATGAAGTTGGTCTTCTATAAGATTCCAACAACATGATTACTTGGGAGTTTTGAAAGAAGTTGATTTGCTACAAGAAGTTGATTTTCTACAAGAAGTTGGAACTCTGCAAGAAGTTGGTTTTCTGCAAGAAGTTTTTTCCAATCTTGGATTACTTTTGGTTCTCTATAAATACTTGGTTTTCTCCCAAAACTAAGTAATGGATTGAAGTCCTCCAGATCTTCTTTTTGGTCCTTAAAGGTTTATATCTGGGGATATTTTATTTTTCTTTGATGTCTTATTGAGTATTCAACTCATGATCTGAAGAGTATACATCAAAGGTTTTGTTTGTTACACAAAAGAGAGAGTTGTTCTTCAGTTGTGGATTCTGAAGAATTCGAGCCTGAAGCTTCAGTTGTGTATTCTGGAGTGGCTCATCAAAGTTGTTCTTCAGTTGTGGATTCTGAAGAATTCGGTCTGAAGCTTCGGTGGTGGAATCCGGAGTGGCTCATCAGAAAGACAATTCCGTGGTGAAGATGGGGTTGGAAAAGGCACATAGAGGTTGGTTCAATTAGGCGTTGTGGATTCGCTAGATAATTGAGAGTGATACCTGTGTAATTCCTTTATATCTTCTTAGTGGATTGTTCTGGTGGCTGTGGCCCGTGGTTTTTTTATCACAATTGGAAGGTGTCCAATTGTGGTTTTTCCACGTAAAATCTTTGTGTCTCTTTCTTTTGATTGTTTGATTGGGATTGTTTTTATATTCTGTTTAAAATTGGTACATAATCACAAATCAACATCTAGGAGGTTTCTAGATTTTTCATAGTTCTTACACAAGTCCCATAACTCATCTCTGTCACACAACACAAATAAATGAGAAACAAATTAACAATATTTATGACAAAGACGTGGTTGTTCTAGATTCTAAATTAACAATGTTTATGACAAAGAAAGAAATAACATACAAGATGACAATGGTAAAAGGAAAACAGGGACACAGATTGGTAAAGTTATAATCAAACCTGACTTGAAGAAGTGCGAATAAAGAATAACCCTTAACATCAGTGTGCATGTCAAGCACAATTGCTGCTAATCGTGTTAATCCCAGTGCCTCCATATCAATCAACTTCTTGATCCTAAAACAAATTTAAGATTTTACAAAATCATTTTATACAACTTAACATGTTTAATGAACCCAAACGAGAAGGACTAAAAAATAAAGATAAATGATATTTCACTTGTCACCACAACAGCATAATCGACAAAGTAAATTGAAATGCAAATCCTGCTAATTAAGGAGAAAAAAAATTATGAATTAGATCTGCATAATGGAATGGAGAAGATCCATTCCAAAAACACAAATGAACTAAAAATAACAAGATTCTTTGTTTGGGTGAACAAGGAAATAAATGCACAGGAAGTAAAAAGGATGAGAGTAAGTTGGCCCCTATGGATCAAGTCCTATAAAAAGGGGTTTTACCCTCCTTGGGCAGCAAGCTATTTTCAAAAGATATACAGTTTCTCTATACACCAGAGGCTCTCCTCCCTCGGTGTCACTCTCTCTCTCTAAGATTGCTTCAGCTCCCTCCCTCTCCAACTACAAAGGGCGAGCACCAGCTTAGTGACTACTACAATTTTCAGAGGACTCACAGTCTGTCACATCATCGATGACCGCTCACAATGCAAAACCAAATAAGTTACACAAAAACAAACACAGGAGTAGTAAACTAAACTAAAAAGAAGTTGAAAGTTATATACAAGGCAACATGATACAACTTGCTTGCATAAAGACTTAGAAAAACTCAAGGATGAAGATAAGAAAATACCAAATGAAGAAACCTAAATTTGGCATGTAGGTTTGATCAGAAAGAGTAAGAGAATCATGCCCTAGTGCACTGCTTGCAGCACTATCAATTTATTACTCTCATTTCTTTTTAACCTTATTCCAACTAAAATACATTGCCTCATAAATTTAGCTCCCAAAACAAAGACTAGTTTACCAACCTATCTCAAAGACCCAAAAATAATCAAGGACCTTGACAGACTAAATAGGTAACCCTCCAGCCAGAGATGCCTTACAAAGCCAGTGCCTTGACAAAATATCAAATAAAAAAACAGACTAAGATCACTTACCTGCTTGGTGTCCCACTAGCAATATTAACACGGTTCTTTAAAAAGGACCCCTACATCAAATTAAAAGGAATAATGATAAATAAATGCATACGTTCTAAATCTACTCTAATTTAATGAATAGAAAGTAAAAGAGAATGAAGAGGATAGTTCAGAAGTTGTATTCAAATAATACTTTCTTTTTGGTGCATGTCAAAATAGCACAGTTACAAGTTCATAAAGGCCTACAGAAAATAAATCAATGAGTCATATTGTTGAAAATGTTTTTTTTTTTCTTTTTCTTTTCTTCTTCGTATCTAGGCAAACCAATGACTAAAGAAAAAATATACTAACACTGATAATCTCCATCACCAAAATTGTTCACTCTCAAATTTATTTACAATTTTTAATAATCGTAACAGTGTTGCTCTCCATTATTCAAAATTTTAATGATAATTTAAGTTGTCATAGTACACCATTTAAATAAGGGAAGGATTAAAAAAATATTTACAAAAATATGATAAACATTATAAATATTAATGATTAAAATCATTATTCTTTTATAAATATTTTTTCCTAATCTCACTAATGAATACTTCACCCTTTTAAATATCTCAATAATTTCCCTTTTCTATGCAAATTTTATATCGATTTCCATCAATTAAGAAGCAGTATAATGTAAGTCATTTAAATGTTAAACGCGTTGGTGGTGCAAAATCTAGTCATTCCACAACTTGTAGCTTATAAAGACTCATCACCAAACCATTATTAAAAATAAAAATCCAATTCCTCTCCTTCAAATTCATTACTTATCCCAAATTCTCTTGTAAGTAAGTGGGAACATTGTGCACTAAATACAACCTTTTAACAAGTGCACGTTTATCACCAACAATTAAAAATAGATAAAATAACTAATTTTTTTTTAAATAAAAAAAATAAATCTTAGTCTCTAGAAACAAGATAATAGCCAACAATCACAAGAATTTCCAATGGAATGTCTTTTCAAAATTTTCACAATGCCTTTCACATAAATCAGATGATTCATTAGTGTGGAGTATAGATTTTAAGCTAACTGTTCAAAGAGAATATTTCTATGATGATGATGTTGATAATAGTTTCAATTAACTGTGAATCTCAACACAGTCAAAGCAGGGCACTATCAAAATGCTAGCAATAAATTATTGCTAACTGGCTTCACTAGGATACTAATTTCGCCAACTGGTCAGTTTTGCATCAATCAAATAATAAATTGGAGCATGCACAACCATTTCATACATACTTTTTGTTATCATGAAATAAATTCAATTTCATATCGAAAATAGAACAGCTAAGGAGATCAAAATTTATGAGAAGAAGGTTATATATACATACATATATATACATATATCTTCAAATACGAATTACAGTGAGGAAAAATGAATAAATTAGCGAAACCGAAGCTTGTACCTGTAGCAGATTAATTCAAACCAAAGCTTGTTTCCAGAATCAGACTACCTGGGGGAAAAATCAATAGATTGACGAAAAAGTGATCGAATTACAGTGAGTTCAGATGAAGAAGTTGAATACGAATTACAGTGAGTTCACTGAGTTCAAGTGATCGAAGTAGAGAGATGAATAAGTTGAAATACGAATGAATGATTCAAAGAGACTCACTGAGAGAGAGAGAGAGAGAGAGAGAGAGAGAGAGAGAGAGAGAGAGAGAGAGAGAGAGAGAGAGAGAGAGAAAGTTCATATTGTTAGAGACCGCTTCTTCAGACGACCATGGTGATCTATAGAGCGAAATCGAGAGAGGGAAATCAGATTCTCTTCCTTAGACACGATCGAGCGAAATCAGATTTGGGAGAAATGAGAGTCTAGGGCAAGTTTTACACAATTAAATTTGGGGGAAATGAAGAAAAATATAAATTGGGCTGAGTAGTTCCCAATAGTGGGCTCGCAAGTCTTTGCTTAGGTTGATTTGCGTTGCAAATAATTTTTTTGCGACGGTCAAATAATCAGTCGGCAAAAAATAGATGCAAAAGATAATTTTTCTAGTAGTGTACAGAATAAAATGGTAATTGCTGATATTGTCATTCAAATCAAAAGTGCCATGGATGTGGTTTATATATATATATATATATGTGTGTGTGTCAGTGTATATTATTTTTGTCAAAAAATTTCTATGAATATCATTTTTCAGCACTTTTAAAACTTAGAATTTTGGGTGGTGTTTCCAAGAAAGAGGTATTATTTATTTATTTATTTTTATTTGATGCATCTTGATAGGTTCATAATCGGAATCTCCTTTTAAAAGTTAAAGGATAAAAAGCAGCTTTACTAATGCTTTACAAATAATTATAAAAAAAACATTGTATATTTAAAGAACATCACCCTGCTTCATTAACTCCATCATCTGTTTGAGAGAGAGAGAGAGAGAGAGAGAGAGAGAGAGAGAGATGAAAGAGCATCTGTCACTATGCAGGTTATGTTCTATCTTGCTGCTTTCGGCACTGACTTTCAAAACAATTGCCAATTCCACTTCAAACCCAACTTTGCCCCCAGAACAAGGTAATGAAATAGAGTTATTTTATTTTAATGATATATAGTTATAAAAAATCAACTTCTTTCTTCATACTTTTGCTAATTACGCACTTCTATTATACTTTATAACAAAATTTATACGGGGTGTCATTAATTTATTTTATGATATGCATTTTATTTTGGTTATATATGATATGTTTCAGTTATTATTGTGATCTTTTTTTTTTTTTTTAACCTATCATGTAATGTTTTAAAATGATGTATATGTCTTCATAATAGCACTGAATGTTGTAATCAAACTTGAATCTTTGGAAATGACTTCGTAAGACCTGCATTCACAATTCATGTGAGCTTATCGACGGTGGGTATATGCCGGAAAACCCTTCAATACTTAAGTTAATTCTCTTAAGATCAATATCTGAAAAACTCTGAATTCTGCAAACAAAGTTGCATTACTTGGATGAGGTTAACTCTGAACCTTTATATGTTCCACACGATAGAATCCTAGTAACACTCTAATTCTTCTTTCTAGAATCTTACTAGGAGTCAACCTCCTAAATGGTAACACCTATCCTTTAGTACCCCGACAACACAAATCCAAGTGAAGCATTCCAACTAAATTGGCAGTCGGACTAAGCAAACTATCTCCTCAGTTGCATACAGTTTACGAAACTACATCGACCAAGTCATGCTAACTTTAACTAGGTCAATCGAGCCAAAGCTGATCAATGGAGTCACGCCATGTCTGCCCAGCTCATACCAATGCTAGGTCTACCACTAGTCAATGACCTAGCTAGGCAGGTCAAAATTCATGTTAGGCCGGCCAAAGCCCATACTTGAACTATGCAAAGTTTGTCCATTCAACACGTCGACCCAATTCTGCCCGGCTAATGCCAGGGCCAGACCATCTGTACGGTCGAACATCCACTGTTTGACCCAAACCTGAGCCCATCTGTCCGGCCGAAGATTCAGGCCCACATACACATTGCTTGGTCCAATAGTCCAACATAATTCCCTTTCTCAAGCACCATAAAATTTTGTAATATAAATTATAAAATGTCATAATTTCTTACCATAAAAAGTATTTGTTGCTCACCACAGAGCATATTACTTTTATTTTACTGTGCAGACTATAATGGACATTTGTAACTTTTACCACAAATTAATATAATGCACATCATAAATATTTGTAATTTTTACTATACAGAGTCACAATTTTCTTATGATGTGCCTTTTAAATGTGTATATTATAAAATTTCCTTGAGAGATTAATAGAAGTTAAAATATTGACATTTGAAAGTAGGGGAAAATAAAAATAAAAAAGAAGACGAAAGAATAGGCGGTTATGCAACTATTATCTTAAATGAGTGTTTGGAGGTAACTTTAAAAAATAAATAAATAAATAAAATAAAATAAAATAAAATTTCTCTAGTGCTATTTTTTTAAAAAAAAATATATCAATTTTTTTTTTTTTAAAATCCGTCTTATATAGACGAATCTATATATATATATATAAATTCAATAAGTTCAAAAATTCTTTTAAAAAAAATAAAAAAAAACCAACAGAATAATTACCAAAAATCAAACCCCAAACACCCACTGTCCAAGAAATCATTCTTCTTGTCATCTTTTAAGTTTATGCGTACATCTGATTAACGAAAATCATATAATTTAATTGTATTTTTTTTTTTATAGTTTATTCTTAAAATTATACTTGATGTGCCTTTTAAAATAAAATTAAAACAAAAAAAAAAAACAAATATGATTATATTTAATTGTTGAATAAATTAAATTTTTATCATGAATGCTTTATACATAACTCAAAAATATCATAATGGGCCACATCAAGTTTGGAGTGGTTGTTGTGCACTCTGCAACAATCATTATTGTGTAGCCTGTTAAATCTATTTTGGATCCATTTAAATGATTCAAACGATTTAATTTTTAGAATATATTAAATAAAATATATGTACAAAAAATCTAATTAATCAAACTACCGATATATGATAAATTTGATTTTTTTACAGATTTATTTCATGTACTGTAAAATGTCAACCGTTTGGAATCATAATAGACCCAACACACTCTTGGGACATCTATCAAACAATTGGTCTGCAGCAAAAATAAAAAGAATAAAAAGAAATAAATAATCAACAAATCAAACAACACCACAACACCCATATCTAACACAAATAAAAAAAGAGTTCGACTTTTCTCAAGTTGGAAATTCAATTGGAGAGAGTATTTGAGCTTAGTAGGTTCATTATTAGTTCAATCTTGGTGATTCGAACTATTCATGTTTTAGGATTTGTTGAGAACAATAAAAATCAAGATAATTGGATTTTGATAGCTATATGTTTGAATCACATTTGTCTTAAAAAAATAAACAGCTATTTTTGAAATTATATCTATTGTCCAATTTTTTAAGCCAAATGTGATTCAATGCTGAATGATTCGCTTCACTTCTCGAGCGAACAAAAGACCGCTTGAGAGGTCAAACCACTTTGACTTTCTTCTTAGCAAACAAGGAATGCTCAAGACATGGAATGCAAGCACAAACTCTTTTACACAAGCACAACTCGGGTTAGATTTGCATCTAAACACTCACAACCTCACTAAAACAAAAGAGCGAATAAAATTATAACTGAAAGGAATTTTGTCAAAAGGAATTATCAATTACAAAAACCTAACAATAAGTATTCAAGTAACCTTTTATAGAACGATAACTCCAATATTATCAAAATAAATAATTAAAATTATACTTTAATTTTAATTAATTTTAAAGTAAATTTATAATTATTCTTTTTATAATACGCATTGTACCATCAAATATATCTATATTTTTTTAAAAATAACACATACATTGCACAATCAATTGCTAGTTTGTACTATTATACAAAACAAAAGTTGAAGTTAATATCTCAAAATTTTTACTTTTTTGTATGTAAAAAATACCCTTTATGCCTTTTTTTTTTAAAAAAAAAATAAAAATCTATCCATAGTTCCATTATCACTTAAAAATTAATTCACAAAATAATATTGGTTAATAATTGTTACGTGAATTTTAAATTTTTTATTTATATAACTCACGTATTTGCATGGATAAAAATCGCTTGGGTGTGTATATATCAACTCTGCTTCCGACCCCCAGTGAGAAGCACCCCCAGTGACCCCCCCCAGTGCCACGTGTTGGCCTGGGGTTGGCTGAAAAAAAAAAAAAAAAAACAATTTTTTTGGGCCAATCACAGCCGAACCCCAGCACCCCACTGGGGGTCGGAAGCTTTATTCGTCTATATATATTCCTTTTTCTTTTTCAACACATTTGTTTTTACTTCTAAAATCTAATCAATCATATTTATTAATCGAAGAAATCATAACAGAAAAAAAATTGTAAGATTTGATCTCAGTAACAAATAAAATTTTAATATTTTTTAATTATTTTAATTTAAATTATGAACTTTTAAAATAGTATTAATTCTAACTATTGGTTTGTTTTCGTTAGTTATAGTTAGTGGAGAATTGACAATATAGACAATTTAATCACTTTATTTTCCTTTTATTTTTGTTGATAGCTATTTCCAACCTTTATGCTCGTTGATCACCACCCTTCCTCTTTTCTAATCCAATGCCATCCCTCTTCTCATTTTTTCTCCAACACCACTCATTCTGCAGTTCACTACCATCCATCGCATTACTTCCTTGGTCCATAATCGCCCGTCATCTAGCATCATAAGCAAAAAGTAATTAAATTATTTAAGTTATTCTTATTAACTAACAAATGGTTATAATTGATAATATTTTAAAAGTTAAGAGTTTAAATTGAAATAATTAAAAAATTAAAGTTGAAGGTTTTACCTATAAATCTCATCTTAAGGAATGATGATTTGTCTATTCCTAAGAATTTTCTTATAGACCAATTAGTCTCATTTATTTTGAAAAAGGTAGATTTAATATATTATTTAAAAATTGAGTTTACGGTTATACCCTTATTTCTATTATATTTCTTTTTTTTTTTTTTGTGATAGAAAGGTAAGATACACAACCTATGAGATTTAAATTTGGAATGAATTTTTATATGTAAATCTTTTTTATTTGGAATGAGTTGAAATGCCAGATTTTTCAAACATTCCAAAAGAAGTACAAAAATGACTTGAAAAGTGAGATTCTTCAAAAACTTCAAAAGAATATGAGATTCTTCAAACATTTCAAAAAATTTCCTTAGTAAGCTTTGGATAAATGTATAATTTCAAATTGTAACATTTCAATATAACACTCGAACATAATACTCCAATGTAACACTCCAAAAAAACTGTAGCGTATTTTTCCTAAACGTAACACTCCAATGTAACACAAAAAAACTCCTTAATGTATTCTTTTCTAGACGTAACACTCTAATATAACACTTCAAAAAAGGATATGGGATTCTTCAAACCATTCGAAAAGGAGTACAAAAATTTCTTAGTAAGTTTTAGGCAAATATATAATTTCAAACTGTGAGTATTACGTTTGAGAAAAATATACTAAGGAGTTTTTAATATTTTTATGTATGTTACATTGGAGTGTTACGTTTGAGATTACATTGACTGGAGTGTTACGTTTTCAAAATTTACACTAAGGAGTTTTTTTTATGTATTACATTGAAATATTACGTTTAAGAAAAATACATTAAAAAGTTTATTTAAAGTGTTATGTTGTTACGTTTAAAAGAGTACACTAAAGATTTTTTTTACTATCTTACGTTATTTGAAGTCTTACGTTCTTATTCGTAACGTGGGATTTCTATCAGAATGAAAGAAAATCCAAAATCTCTATAGTACGAATTACTCAAATGTATAGTTCCACATTTGAATTTTATTCTTAAAAAATTAAATCAAAACGTATAAGTGAGTACACTTTTGTGTAATTTCTATTTTAATAGGATTTTTAAATTTATAAATAAAAAAAAGAAAAAAAAATAAACAATTTATAAAATCGCATTTTAAAATTTACTAGTACCCCACCCGTTAAAGTTTAATTTGTTAACGGAGTTGAATCTTACAATTATTTATTTATTTATGGTGCTTTTCGTTCATGTGCCTCTATTCATTTGCAGTGGAAGCTATCAATGCCCTACTTCCACGGACATCAAAGCTTGATAATGATACATTCTCAAAGTCCGATTGCAATACCAAGTTCACCAATTGGGTGTATTGCGACTGTGACGATACAATGTGCAATGTTGCAGGACTGTACGTCTTTCTTAAGCAACTTTCAATTTTCCGTTTATATTTATAAAAAATAAAGTTTAAAATTTTAAGAAAAAGATAACTTAGGCAGCGTTTGATAACATTTACGTTTTTGATTTATGTTTATAAAAATTTTATAAATTAGTTTTTGTTTATTTAAAAAAAAAACATAAACTACAAACGCGTTTAGTTTGAACAAAATGTTTAAAAAATTTTAAAAACATAAATTAAAAAAATATGTTTGTTCAGGTCTAAAATATTTATATTTATTTATTTATTATTTATGACACTGGGACCATACACATCATAATTGAAAAAAAATTAATTGGAAAAAATTTATTTGAAAAAAAATATTTGAATAACAAATATAAAAATTAATTAAAAAATTATTTGACAAAAAAAATTATTTGAAAAAAAGTATTATTTGAAAAAAAAATTTGTTAGTCAAAATTTTAAATTTCTGTTTAAAAACCAATATAAACTCATTTTTTGAGTTTACGTTTTTTCCTCAAATTTATACATTGAGACAACCATTTATAAGTAATAATAAAAAATTATCAAACAAGTTTTTATGACATTTTTTTGAATTTTTATAAATATAAACTGAAAATTGAAAACGAAATAGTTACCAAACATGCCCTTAATATTTTATTTTATTTTTAAAAACTTGTGAACTGCTTACAAAATTAGGAGATGCTATTATATGCACTTCCTAACAACACAATAAAATTTTACAATATAAATCATAAAATGATATATAACTTTCTCAAGACAAAAAGAAATGAGGACAAATATTTATTTATATAATCAAAAAATTAGAAATACATCTCTCTATATATTTGTGTCAGATTTCTATGACACTAAAAGTTTCCTTCTAATTAAAGTCCTTAGAATTTCAAAATTTCTATTAGCACCCTAATTATTACTTCAGACCCCTACTTACAAAATTGAAAACCTTAGAAATTTCTAACAACCCCCCAAATAATACTAAAATTATCCTTCTAAAAACATCAAACCCACCAAAATGCACCCCCCTAAAAACCCTTCATCTCCCAAAACTCTTAATAGTTGAACTCACCAATCTTCCTCTCACTATTGAACTCACTAATCTTCCTCTCACCGTCAAGGGAGTTGCGCCGTTGATATCACCGTCGTTGATCTCTCCGTCATCGATCTCTGTCACAGCCGATCTCTCATCACCAACCTCTCTCTGTCATCGATCTTGCCGCGGTTGTGTTCAGAACTATGTCGCTGAACAAATTGCCTATGTTTAGACCTGTGTTACAAAATAATTTGTATATGTTTGGACACGTTTTACCAAACATTATAAAAAAATGTAAAGTCATGAATTTGTGAATAAGTTTGACCCATCAAAGTCTAACAAACATAGATAAGTATAAATCAGCCAGTTTGACTAACAAATAAAACTAAAATTCATCACATAACCAAAACATAGGTGCGCATTACGGTTACATCCAAAGTTCCGAATATATGAATAAAAAAGTTCGAATAAGTGCCGAACGAATGAATAATATTCGGTTAGACGTTTTTGAACTAATTCCTTTAATTTTGCCTTGTATTGCCATTTTTTGGACATACGTTCAGGAGTTCAATATCTAAAAAATGTCAAATAGCTTTCATATTTTTTTTTTTTTTGTATTTTTGTGTTTTTTTTAAAAACTTATCATTACAAGGTCAACCTCCTCTGAGCTGTGAACATCATCCAAGCTATGAACCTCCTCCGAGCTAATATTATGATGATCCATTCATCTAGACATCAAATACAACAAGCACAATATGCCAAGATAATTACAATATCTATTCTGAAAGCTCTCTTTCTCATTGAACTATTGATTAATAGTACAAAATTTAGTATGAAACCTCAAAGTTCAACGAGTTAGAGGAGGTTATAACAAATGACTCATGACTTAAAAGTTTTCAAAGAACAAAAAGAATCACAGTCCCAAAAGGGAATAAATACATTTTAAGCACTATGTTCCATATACATCATGTCCTTAGCAAAAACAAAAGATTTGATCATTTCTAATTTTTGGGGTAGTTGTTGCTCTCCAAGTCCTTAAAGTTGTTAGATAGGAATGAGCAATAGCTCAGTAAAAAATATATTTAACCAAGTATATAAACATTTAATTTAAAATATGCATGATCATAACCAATACCCATGACTACTAATTTCCCAATTTCATAGAACAATGCACAACCTTACATTTAAATCCACATTTCTCCGTTCTTACACGGATGACTAGTGGGCACCTCAACTCTTCTACATTTGTCGTCCTTACACATCCGGGCATGTGGACACCTCAAAACAGCTGCACATTTGTTGTCCTCACTTGACCGGGCAAGTGGACACCTCAATTGCCCCGCGCGGGTAAAGCCATAGCATACAACAAGTAACATTCCAAAACTTGATTTTCATCACAACACAAAGAACCCCAATACCCTTCCAATTTACCCATCAATTTCTCTTCCATTACCATTTATGACCCATGAACAACATTAGGGCTTCCCAAAAATTTTAGGGCTTTTCCTTTCATTTATTTATTTTCTTTGATTCATGCTTTTTACACCATCTTTAATTAGTAGATACTCAAATCCTTCACTAAGTTTTGTCAAAACTGACTATTACCATTAATGTTCATTTATGTGTATATATATCATCCATTCCAAATCATATATCCATTCCATAAGATTTACACACATTTAAACCAAATTATAGATATACAACGATAAAAACATTCCTACCTAAAAGTTGTGAGAGAAGAGATGAAAACCCAAAAGATGAACTTCCATAATAATGAGATTCAACCGGTTTAAAATAAAGCCCTTGATAAGATGAACAACATTGATAAAGGAGGAAGGTTGGATTCTAGCTAAAAATATATGAAATTTAGTGTTTAGAAGCTAGGGTTTTCGAAAAAGGGATTTAGAGAGAGAAAAGTGAAAAAGTGAACTCAAAAAGTGTTTAGATCGAAATTTAAAACTGTTGTCCCAAATAGACCGCTCGACCGAACTTTCCATTGCTCGAGCGATGCATATAACACAAACAGACCGCTCAAGCAAACTATCCACCACTCGAGTGGTAAACGTAAGGTCTTGGAAGTTTTATAGAGCTACAGTGAAACTACTGGAAGCTTGATATCTTTGCTCGAGTGACCACCATACTGCTCAAGCGGTCTCGCTGGCAAACGAGTAAGATACTAGAAGCTCTGTTTATTTGCTTGAGCAACTAATTGACCGCTCGAGTGGTCACTCAAAACAAGCTGTTACATTCTACTTCCTTAAAGAATTTTTTCCTCGAAATGTTGTTATTCCTGCTAAAACAATACCAACAATCCCCAAGAAGACTAACATCATATTGACAATGGTCCCAACATGCATAATATAATTGAGAGAGGACAAAATCAAATCACAGCTCATATAATGAAATGAAAGTTTGAGTTTTTATGAAAATAACACTTTTCTATCACACCTTCTTCACAAATCAAAACACATAATACTCAGGAAAATAATAAATCGTCCAAATTACACATCATTAAACAAATCAGGATATTTCTCACGAACCTCGACTTCTCACTCCCAAGTATCTTCTTCCATCCCATGGTGGTGCCACAATACCTTTACTAAGGGAATAACTTTACCTCTCAAAACTTTCTCTCAAGAGTCCAAGATCCTTACTGGTCTCTCTTCATAGGTGGCATTTTCATCTACTTCTAGAGTTGTCCAATTCAAAACATGGGAAGGATCAAATTCAAACTTACGGAGCATGAAAATGTGAAATACATCGTGTACCCCGGAGAGTTGTGGTGGTAATGCAAGATGGTAAGTTACTTCTACCACCTGTTCTATAATATCAAAAGGGCCAATGAACCTAGGTGATAATTTTCCACTTCACCCAAATCTCATCAAACCCTTCCTAGGTCTTCTTCTCCGGTCAGCATAACTCTTCTGTCGGCTTTGAGCTATGATTAACCTCTTCCGAATAAGAGCCACTTTCTCGGTGGTCTCATGAACTAATTCAGGTCCAAGCATGGATGAATCCCCCACCTTGGTCCAACACATAGGTGATCTATAGGGATGCCCACATAAGGCTTCGAAAGGTGTCATCCCGATGCTAGCCTGATAATTATTATTGTAGGCAAACTCTACTAGAGGCAAGTGCCTCTCCTAAGAACCTTTGAAGTCTAATACACAAGCTCTCAACATATCTTCTAGAATTTGGATGGTGTGCTCGGATTGTTCGTTTGTTTGAGGGTGATAGGCGGTGCTGAAGGTTAACTGTGTACCCATAACGTTTTGCAAACTCTGCCACAACCGTGTTGTAAAGTGAGGGTCTTTATTCGAGATAACACTCACTAGAATCCTGTGAAGTCGAACAATCATTCTAACATATAGTTCGGCCAAATAGTCAACCGAATCACTCGTATACATAGCAAAAAAATGAGCCGACTTAGTCAGTCGATCAACAACTACCCAAACTGTATCATTACCCCTTTACATTCTAGGAAGAACCGAGACAAAATCCATAGTGATGTGCTCCCACTTCCATTCGGCTATTGGTAAGGATTGCAATAACCTGATTGACTTTTGGTTGTCTACTTTGACTTGTTAGAAGGTTAGACACTTAGATACAAAAAATGCCACATCTCGCTTCATCTCTCTCCACTAAAATTGACAGCTAATATCACGGTACATTTTTGTGCCTCCTGGATGCATTACAAGGCGTGAATGCTGATATTCTTAAGGACTTCGTCTCTACAAGCTTCTAGCATAAATAGGTGGTCTAGATACCGAACACTAGCATCAGAATGTACCCTTAAACCCTTCTTCTCCTTTCTTTGAGATATTTTTCCTCGGATTACCTCCACTTCTAAATCACCCTGTTGTGCTTCTATAATCCGTGTTACGAGTGTTGGTTGTGCAAGGATAGTAAACAAGGTGACATATTCAGGGGACTCGCTAAGGTGAAAGTCAAATTCGCTCAAGTCACGTAACATCTCCCTTTCCCTCATGGAAAGACTAGCAACAATGCTCAGGAATTTTCTACTTAAGGCATCGACCACCACATTGCCCTTTTTCCGAATGATAGTGCAATTCAAAATCGTAGTCTATAAACTCTATCCACCTCATCTGATGTAGATTCAAATCTTTTTGGGAGAACAAGTATTTAGGGCTTTTGTGGTCCGAAAACATATCAAATTTCTCTCCATATAAGTAGTGCCTCCAAATTTTTAAAGCAAAGATAACTACTGCTAACTCTAGGTCATGAGTTGGATAGTTCCTGTCATGAGTTTTTAGCTGACACAACCCATATGCCACAAACTTACCTTCTTGTATCAAAACCCATCCCAAACCTTCTTTAGAAGTATCATAATAGACAGTGTCACCCAACCCTCTCTCTGGAATAATCAAGATTGGTGCGGTAGTTAGCCTAGTTTTCATTTCTAAGAAAGATTTCTCGCATGCCTCACTTCAAACGAACTTCACTCCTCTTCTAGTTAACCTACTCAATAGAGAAGCCAGAGTAGAAAAATCTTTCACAAACCATCTGTAATAACCAGCGAGGCCCAAAAAGCTATGAATCTCAAAGGCATTCTTTGGTCTTTCCCAATGTTGCACAGCATTTATTTTTTAAGAATTCATTGTGACCCCATCCCCAGAAACAACGTGACCCAAAAATTTCACTTCGGAAAGCCAAAACTCACACTTCTCATACTTAACATACAATTGGTGTTCTCTAAGTAATTGTAAAACAATATGCAAGCATCTCTCATGCTCTTTCTCGAAAGGTAAATAAATAAGGATGCCATCTACAAAGACTACCACAAATTTATCTAGATTTTCACGAAAGACTTGGTTCATAAAGTCCATACAAGTAGCAAGGGTATTAGTCAAGCCAAAAGACATTACAAGAAATTCATAGTGGCCATATCGAGTACGAAAGACTGTTTTTGGTATATCTTCTTCTTTCACCCGTAACTAATGATAACCCGATCTTAGGTCTATCTTTGAGAAATTGTGGGAACCCCTAAGTTGGTCGAACAGATTATCTATCCTAGGCAACAGATATTTGTTCTTAACCATAATCCTATTTAACTTACGGTAATCAATACACTACTGCAACGAACCATCCTTCTTCTTAGCAAAGAGAGTCGGTGCTCTCCATGGCGAGATACTAGGGCATATAAAGCCCTTATCTAATAACTCTTGTAACTCCTCCTTCAAGACAAGCAACTCTGCTGGCACAAACCTATAGGGTGACATGGAGATGGTTGCCGTGCCGAGCACCAAGTCTATAGAAAACTCGACCTCACGATAAGGTGGTAATTTGGTGAGGTCCTCAAGAAAGACATCAGAATATTCACAAATTGTTCTAGCGAATACACCTCGAATCCTACTATTCCCATCATCCAAGAAACCTGCAAGAAGAGAGCTAAGTTCATCTTCACTACATGGGTCATACAACTGCGACAATAATCTATCGGTTCTATCTCCTAAAAAACAAAAATAATCACCTTGTGATGTGCACGCTGTAACTCTCCTACGGTAACAATCTATTACAGCACGGTAGGAGGACAGTCAATCCATGTCGAGGATAACATCAAAACCTGACATGTCTAGTAACACAAAACTAAAAGGAAACCAATGATGAACAACCTCAATCACACACTCGTGACATCCTTGATTCAAGACAATCTTACCCCCAACAAGTGGCTCTACCACAAGTGGAGACTCTAGTTGTTCACTTTCTAACCCTAAAATATATGTGAATACAGATGCTATGAATGAGTGTGACGCTCCGGTATCTATCAACACGTTAGCCCAAGTATTGGAGATAATGGATGTACCTCTCACTACTGATGGTCCGAAAGATGCCTTGAATGATGTAATGGCATAAACTCACCTCTATGGTCCCTGCTCACTCCGATCTCCCCTCTGAACGTAGGCCGGTTACACCGACTATGCAAAAGTGGCCCCCCTATACTGCCTAAGATGCCCATCCAGATTGAACTGGCTGATGAGTTTGCCATTGAGTCTGACCTGACGAAAAATCTCTCACTGATAAGAACCTTGAAGCATTAGTCGTCCTGGCTATCTATGGACAAGACCTTTTCATATGACTCGACTAGCCACACTGATAACAGACAGGAGATTGACCTCCACCCAGTGTTTAGCTTTGAAAACGAGCTGAATTTTGGCATTGTTGACCACCCCTTAGTGGACATGTAACGGACTATGACCTTGTTCACCACACCGATAACAAGTAACTCTGCTTTGCCTCGTACTATCTATACTCTTCCTTGGTCTTGGAATCGATGACATGACTTGTAGTGGTGGTGACTGAAAAGACGAAGAGCCCCTCTATTTTTTGCATAATCTAGTGTCCTCCCGAGACTCTGAAAACCTTTGCCTCTTAACCCATCATCTTTTTTCATCAGCCTTCAACATTACTTTTACATGTGTGGTGGAATCCACTAATTTATCATAATCTCAAATCATGTTTCCCATGACTTTCATCAAAATTTTTGGCCTAAACCTTTTTTCAAACTCTAAACACCAACGTTCTTCAGTCGTTACAAGGTTAGGTACAAAACGGGATAGGCTAGTAAAGATGGCCTTAAACTCTGCCACTGTAGAATCAAATTGTTCAAGCTCCTCAAATTCCCTTCTTAGTTGTTCCCTAGCGGTAGGAGGAAGGTACTTCTCCTGAAAGGCATGAGAAAATGACTCCCAAGTGTGCTCGATTCAGCCTTTGGCGTACTTCTTTCATTAGCCTACATCCCCCTTCAACTGGTAGGTGGCAAGTGCTATCCAAAGTTCACCCTCACAGATATCTAAGATCTCGAACAACTTAGTGATTTGGTCCAACCATTCATCAACCTTTAACGGCTCGATGCCACCATGAAATTCAACAGGGTTGGAATGGAAGAACTCTTTTTTCAGAAACGAAATCATTGACTCTTCTTCAACCATCCTAGTGGCTTGCTCAGCTCTAATAATTTCCATAGACTCTCTAAGTGCCCCGGCCATTTCTTGAGCCAAAGCCCTCATTGTGTCTTGGGTCGATGGGGCAACCATGTTGTTCTAACCCACTTATTCTTCTTGTGGAAGGATCTCTAGTTGGACCGGAATGTTTTGACTGTCCCGACGAGGTCTGCCACAGCCTCTAACATGTCCAAACATCCTATAAGAATTAGAGATAATATTTTAAATTTGGGACTAATGATCTCGCACTTCATTTCGATTGTCATAACAAACTAGCATGAAACCACGTATGCACCTAAGTCATAGTAAAAAATCTACATATGCACCTTGTCACATAGACCACATACAAATCACCTACCCAAGATATTAACCTGTTCCACGATGCCCAAATATTTCCAAATGGGAAAAGCATCGATCATGTGCTTTTCCAAACGGACTTCAATGCGAACGGTGAACGCAAGTCGTATCCGAGAAGTTTGATCCCATACCCACATAATCAGATAAACACCTAATCATATAACAGTTAATATTTCTTCCTAGCATAGAAAACCTACCACTACCTACGAGCTCAGGGTATTCAAACCCAACTAGCTCTGATACCAATTTGTAATGCCCCCATAATAATTCCAACTAGACATCAAATACAATACGCACAGTATATCAAGATACTTACAATATCAATTCTAAAAGCTCTCTTTCTCATTGAACTATTGATTAACAGTTACAAATTTCAGTGTAGAACATATAAATGAGTTAGAGGACGTTATACAAATGCCTCACGGCTTACAAGTTTCTAGTTCAAAGTTTTCAAAGAACAATATGTTCCATATACATCATGTCCTTAGCAAAAACAAAAGATTTTATCACTTTTAATTCATTGGGGGTAGTTGCTGCTCTCCAAATCCTGAAAGTTGTTAGATAGGAATGAGCAATAGCCCAGTAGAAAATATATTTAACCAAATATATAAACATTTGATTTAAAATATGCATGATTGTAACCAATACCCATGACTACTAATTTTCCAATTTCATAGAACAATGCATAACCTTACATTTAATTCCACATTTCTGCGTTCTCACATAGATGGCTAGTGGGCACCTCAACTCTTCTACATTTGTCGTCCTTACACGTCCGGGCATGTGGACACCTCAAAACATCTGCACATTTGTTGTCCTCACTTGACTGGGCAAATGGGCACCTCAATTTCCCACGTGGGTAAAGCCATGGCACACAACAAGTAACATTCCAAAACTCAATTTTCATCACAACACAAAGAACCCCAATACCCTTCCAATTTACCCATCAATTTCTCTTCCATTACCATTCATGACCCATGAACAACATTTAGGGTTTCTCAAAAATTTAATGGATTTTCCTTTCATTTCTTTATTTGCCTTGATTCATGCTTTTTACACCATCTTTCATTAGTAATTACTCAAATCCTTCACCAATTTTTGTCAAAACTCACTATTACCATTAATGTCCATATATGTGTATATATATCATCTATTCCAAATCATGTATCAATTTCATAAGATTTACACACATTTAAACCAAAATGTAGATATAAAAGGATAAAGATATTCCTATCTCAAAGTTGTGAGAGAAGAGATGAAAGCCTAAAAGATGAACTTCCACAATAACGAGATTTGATTGGTTTAAAGTGTAACCCTTGGTGAGATGAACAACTTTGATGAAGGGGGAAGGTTGGATTCTAGCTAAAAATAGATGAAATTTAGTGTTTAGAAAGTAGGGTTTTCGAAAAAAAAGGGTTTAGAAAGAGAAGAGGAGTGAAAAAGTGAACCCAAAAAGTGTTTAGATCAAAATTTAAAATTGTCGTCCCAAACAGGCCGCTCGAGCGATGCATATAATACAAGCAGACCACTCGAACGGTAAATGCAAGGTCTCAGAAGTTTTGCAGAGCTACAGTGAAACTACTGGAAGCTTGACATATTCGCTTGAGTGGTCTCGTCTGCAAATGAGCAAGATACTAGGGTCTCTGGTTTTGAGTTGTTACACTTTCACTCATTGCCATTGTCGGAGAAGTGTGCAGTATTAAATAGTTGTCATCTTTGCTACCGAAAGACTAGCTGCTTCAAACCCAGGTTTGGACGCCTATGGTGGCATGATTCATGCCCCATCAGGAGACTCATATAATTTTAATTAACCACCTTAAGGATATAAGCCTAACAAACCCATATCATCAGTAAGATAGAGACGTGAGTAGTAAGGCACTCTTTGGTTACTAAATCAAATACATATAACGTATTCTAATTAATCGAATATCATTCAAAAAATATTCTCTCTCCATTTCTCTGCCATTCAAGAACAATAGCCTTTGTACTGTGAATTGTGAGGGTAATACACCGTAGTAATCACTTCACTGCTAGTTGGTTCGAATTCATGATTTGGAAGCATGTGATTCACCCTAAGTTTCATTATTTCAAATTCAATAGATAAAAGTTATGCCCGAATCCGTTTATCCACTACATAATATTTATCCTATAGTTTGTGTTTTCACTTTTATGCTAAAAAAAGAGAACACATTTTTGTAACTTCGCACTTTTAAATTAATAAATGAGGACGTATATTTATATTAGCGTATTTTTAAATTAAAAAACTAGGAACAAATATTTATATTTGTGCATTTTGAAATTAATAAATATGAACATATATTTATACAAGTGCATTTTCAAAATTAGAAAATGAGTATATATATACATTTGTATTTTTAAATTTAAAATATAGTATATTTTTACATTTTTAACTCCAAAAATAGGAATTTTATTTGTTTGACGAAATGCTCCAATTTTATTTTTTGAACCACTGATTTACTTGGCAACTTTTCAAGAAGTTCATTTTGTTACTTCCATAAGCTGTCAATGAGGTGCCTTCCAACAGTGATGTGTTAGTAAGGATTGTGATCGACATTGATTGAATGTGTGGTTACAAATCACGTGCACAAAGTTTGCATCCACTCTATCAAACATGTCATCATCAACTATTAAAGGATTCCTACTATTATATGCATCACGTGCCTAGAACAAGAACAATCAATACAAAATGTGAGAAACAAAACAGAGAGGTGATGAGAGAGAGAGACAGAGAGGTGCGACGAGGATGGAATCCAAATTTGAGTGGCAAATTCTCAGAATGAATTACAGTTAATTGATGTTGCAAATGATGTTGTTATTTACTTAAATGGAAAGACACAATAGGTAGGAGATTTGGTCAACTTTCCATCAGAGTGTGAATTTTGGTTTGTGCGGGAATACGGTGTCAACTCGATTTTTGGCCTGAGTGGTAATCATCGGTATTGTTGGGCTTCCATAAGCCCACTGCAAAACCCGCATCGATAATTCGAACCATTCAATATATAAGGCTCGTTGAGTAGTTTATCCCTGCAGAAAATCATGTTAATCAAATATCGATAGACACTTGATCAGATCATATTTGTGTCACCATTTTATTTTAAAAATCATACTTACAGTTGACACAAATGTAATATGATCAAGTGATTATTGATATCCGATTAACGTGCTTTTTTACAAGGATGAAGTACTCAATAAACTTTACATATTGACAGTTCGAATCATCGATGTAGGCTCTATGATAGGCCCATAGAGATTCAACAACACCTTTTCATCTGATTTAAACTAAAGAAAAACCTATCTCATTACATAAAATATCCAAAACATGATATTAATAAGAAATAATGCAAATACATACAAAAAGATGCAAAAGGAGGGAAGAGCACTTACCAGGTACTCCTCAACGCCAAAGTCATAAAAACAAGTTAGCAACATATGACCTAAAGCATGAAACTAATGCAACAACACATAAAATGAACTCCTAAAGCCTGGTAGGTGCTAAACATGGCATATGAGCGCCAAAAAAAAAAAATAAAAAAAAAAATAAATAAATAAAATAATAAATTAAATTAAATTAAGGCTTTAGAGATCAAAATTTAGGGACAATTATTTTTTAGGGACTAAATATGTTTGTTGCGAAAAGTGTCGTTATTATGTTTTTAGCAACGAAAATTGGATATTAGCACTACAATATATAAGAGTTTTAGAGATCAAATTTTTTGATTTTTAAAAGTGAAAATTTTGTTGCAAAAGACAGATAAGGACTAATTTCTATCTTCGTGAGGATAGTCGCTAAAAGGTCGTCTTGAAAAGTAAAAAATAAAGCTTTTAGCGACAATTTTGAAAATGTCACTAATAAATACACTTTTAGGGACAAAATAATTTGGTCTAAAAAAGATTTATTTTTTTAGACAAAAAATTTGGTCCCAAAAGATAATAATTTATCACTAATGTCCAATTTTCATTGCTAAAAATATAATAACGACACTTTTCGCAACAAAAATATTTGGTCCCTAAAAAATAATTTTGTTCCTAAATTTTGGTCTCTAAAACCTTTATTTTTTTGTTGTAGTGTACTGATGAATTATTATCTTTTTGGGACTAAATTTTTTGTCTCAAAAAATAAACTATTTGAAGACCAAATTATTTTGTGCCTAAAAATCTGTTTATTAGTGACATTTTCAAACTATTGTCGCCAAAAGCCTTGTTTTTTACTTTTTGAAACGACCTTTTACCGACTATCTTTACAAGGATAGAAATTGGTCCTTAAATATCTTTTGCAACAAAATTTTTACTTTTAGAGACCAAAGAATTTAATTTCTAAAACTCTTATATGTTATAGTGAACCATGACTTTTCACATTTAAAACAATCAAATACCACAAAATGCAACAATGAGAATATCTAGCCAATGGATATATTGGGCCTAGATGCATGATAATCATGTCATGTCATTAAAACTAATGGTACAATGCAAAACAAGTAGTGAAAGTAAAAAAATAATGATTAAAACTACTCTAAATCATGGAATATGCATGAATATGACTTAACCATTATCAAAACCAAAAATCTTGACTCAAGTATACGAAGATAATAAGAAAATTAGAAACTAACCGATAGTTTGGTAGTCAAACCGAAGAATACCGGAGAAACTTGAAAACAAGGCCCCTATGTGTTTTCCCCGGGCCTTGGAGCTCTCAAGGCACATTTTGGATGCTCAATACTTCAAGGAAGGTCTTTTTTTAGGGTTTTGAGAGAGCTATGAATTTTTGTGTATTTTGGTGGAGGTTTGATGTAAAAAAATGGTGATCAGTGTTTCCTTTTCACTACAAACTAGACAAGGTTTTAGTTAAATCCAATGCATTGATTACATATTACTAAATGCGTTGTAAGGGCATGCTCTTACTAATACGTCCTTATTTTTTCTTCTATAGATTTATAATTAGTATTTTTATACATGTAATTATATTTTGTGTTGCAGTGATTTATCAAGTACTGGTTTGAAAGGAGAAATACCAAAGCAAATTGGAAAACTTACTTCTCTTACTCAATTGTAAGGGTATTTTCTACTATTTCGCTCAATTGGCTTACTTAATCCTTCTTTATAATTTGAAGTTTGATCGTGAAATAGATGTAGACATTCTTTTTAAGAGGAAAGCTCAATTCAGAGCTTAAATATAGGGTTTTGAGGCCAAAAAAATGCTTTTTCACCTTCTTCTTTGTTCCATGAAAGGATGAAATTGTTGTTTAGGATAATTCATACAAGTCATTAGAGCAATGACACGTGACACCTTCTCAAAACTCAGTAAATTTTTCTTACTCTCCCTTGATATGACTATGTACTATGTCAAATTAATGCCTTAATTAATTTCAAAATTTTGGAAGTGCTACAATTCCACAATTCATTTTCATAGTTTTCTTAGTTAATTTTGTGTAGAGCACATGAAATGCAGACAATGTGGTGTAATTAGGAAAATTTAACATTCTAACATGGTTCTTATTGTTATGCAATTTTTTTATGAAGATTAACTGCTTTCGTAAATTGTTACCATCGAATTTCAAATGAACTTATGTTGACAAAAATAGATGATGGGAGAGTGCATGTAGTCTCAAATCTATATTTCTTCATATACTCTTTGTTAGGTAATTTCACCAATTCATTAACCTTCATGAAAAACTAATTATTTTTTTAGTGAAAAACCTCTCAGCTTGATTGGTTTGATTTTCAAATTATGCTTCCCTTCTTCTATTTCATCTTTTCCCCCAAAGAATCTACAAACGAATTTAGTGAATAAAATGAAAAATAAAAAATTAATCATTTCCGTATGATTCTCCCATATTTTTTGAAGAAAATAATTTCCAAAGATTAAAAAAACTTCTTTTTGTATTTATTTTCATAAAGCCAGTTACTATTATTAAAAATATATATATAACATATCCTTAAAAGGTTGGAAACATTTTGGAAAAAATCTATGGAAAAGGTACATTTTTGTATAACAATAATAACCTTTAAAATAATATAAAAAAAATAATGATACTTTGATCATGCGCATTTTTGTACCACTGAACGGTCTTAGCTCCATTGAACGAGAAGACAGTGAAATGCATGACACATACGGCGTTTAATGTAACTTTTGATTGACAACAATTCTTTCTCTTCGTTATTTATTTATTTTTCTTTTTTCTTTTTTTTTCTCTTTCAGAAGTGGCAACTCTACTATATGGAATCATCAATGAAATTTTATTTAATTATTTTTATTTAATTTTGTTGCCACAGATATTTGGATGATAACAAGTTTCGTAAGATTCCATCTTGGTTACAAAATTTGTCCATGCTTTCAACTATGTAAGTTGTGTAATCATATTGAAGCGTATTTAATTTCAATTTACTTTTTAAATATATTTTCCCTACCTAACTAAGATCACCATGGTCATAATGTGTAAAACCCTAACAATGCTATGGATAATAAAAATGAACATGTTAGGGTAATTTAACATTTATGATGCATGTAAGGTTTTATATACTAACATTGCCAATCTATGATGAACAATATGCTTGATGATAACTTACTGGGGGGACACATACCAACTTTCTTTAGTCAAATGAAGTCATTGACCGTCTTGTGAGTTTGCATCATAACTTCTTTTTTCTTTTTCTTTTTTCATATATTTTGTTTTGCATCATTCATTGGTTTAATATCAACAAATTAAATTCGAAATGGTCTATCTTTTTTATTAGTGTTTGGCATTTAAAGATTACCTCATCTATCTATCTATTTTCTATGAGACATTCTATGATACATATACTTTTTTTTTTGAGTGGAACGTACTATATATTTGGTTATAATTTTTTTGTGATCTTTAGTTATGAGTTAAGTAATGTATAGTTATGACTCACTATAAATGTTGAAAATATTTTTTAGTTATAAGTCATTATGGTTTATGATCATGATTATGACCTAACGAAGTTGTTTTTTATTATGACTAAAGTGGTCATTGGTTGTAATTCATTGTGGTGTTTTTAGTTATGAATGAATGTAACTTAGGTATAAGAGAAAGTGATATTTACATATACACCCAAAAAAGCGGTGTCTATTATAGAATTTTTGGCATACAACATCCAATGGGAAATGTGGTAATTTATTACCAGACAATGGGAAGTTTTCAAACATTACATCACAAGTGGAAGAACCAAAAATAATTACAAAAATATGGAATCTTTTGGTAGAATTATGAAATTACCCTTGTCTCTTTAGTTTTCTTCTGGAAATAACCTTGGCCACTTCTTCCGTCAGTGCCGTCACTTCTTCCATTCTCCCTCACTACCCCCAACCACCTCCCCTCACCCTAGTCCTCTTTTACCCATTGTGGCCAGCCCTGCCCCTTCTCTCCCCATTTTTGCCACTCTTCTACCCATTCTCTTGATCTATGCCACTTGTCTACTCACTTTCACCACTCTAGACAATAACCACCAAACCCAACACCCTAGTCGATATCCAAACCAACTAACTGGATAATAAGTAGCAATTGGGACCCATTCAATGGTAGTATAAACAAGTGTGGTTGGTAGTTATAACATATATTCTAACAATGAACAGATTTGCATTCAAATACACATTAAACACATAAATAACACTCAAAATTAAATAGATAAAAGAATGTTGTGTAATGGGGTTGTCACAACTACTAATATTTGAATTTGATTTTGGTCCAATGTTACCCAACTATCACATGACACACCAATCAATGTTCTAACATGTAGAAGAAGGTCTCAATTATAATAATAAAAGATCAAATCTTGACCCATTAACTCAAAGTGTTCAAAGCACTACAATTTACCACTTTATCGATTGCTAACTGAAAGGAAATTGTTACCTATTTCGCACAGGTTTTCAGTCATTCACCATGGACTCTCCTGCCAACTTAATCTCATTTCTATACACTTTTCAGATTCACTGTTTTTATTCAATTCAAATTAATGGTATTGTCAAACCACAATCCAACTACATTCTCAATCATTAAAAAATATTCAACAGCATCGTCGTTAATGAACGGGTTTTTCTAAATCTCAAAGCTTCAACAATTCAATTTATCAAAATGAGTTTCAATTCATCCTAGGTTGGTGATTTCTACAACAATGCAATTCTCCACCAATTGCCAACAATTTCAATCTCTAACACATGCAATAAGATATAATTTGAAGAATCTTATTTCAATTCAAAGTCAAGGGACAACATCAATACCATTAAGCCATTTCTGATTTTAGGGTTTGAAAATTGGGACTTTCTCAAATTAAAGCATCATCATGCTATAAATCTTTAAAAAAATACATTTGAGAAGGAAATTTGTAAGAAATGCTCAATAATGCTCAAACCCTAGATTTCTATAACAAATGGTATTTCTACACACTTGTGATTATTCTAAGACTAGAAAATAAAACTAGAATTACACTATTTGCAAATTAAGATTTCAAATATTAATTATTTAAAAAAGTACCACATATTAACTGTAGACACTCCATTTTGACTGACCCTAAGACTTTAAGCGCTTATAGGCCTCCCGATGATGAAATATTGAAACCTCAATCCTTAAAATGTTGAAAATTGCTTAAAGTTGCTGTTATACCTTATTTTGGCAAAAACTAACTATTTTTCAAAAATGACCAAAATACCCCTAAAACTATTTTTCAGCCAAAAACTAATTTTTTTAACCCCGAGAAGTAAGGGGAACCTGATTGCACTTGGATTGATTGTAGGCTCCAAAATTATTAACTAATTTTATCAAAAACATCGATCTGAGAACAATTAGAGCTCGCTTGGGCCATAAATAGGCAAAAGCCATACAAAACCACACCTAACCTACGAAGTTGACACCTGAACTACTGGCCACATGTGTGTCTGCATGTGCATGGAACGGACGCACCTGGATTGTGCAGTCGTACTTCCTCTTTGTGGCCGCACTTTCCCCTGACAAACAGGAATGGAAACTTTACAAGGATGACAATGCGACATTGAGGAGAGGAGCTAGGGAGAAAGCGATGCTCAACCCTAATAGACTCCTCTGGCTTCCTCACCAAGCTAGGAGTGCCTATAAAAGCACCCATTCCTTCCTTCTTTGGGTGCTGACAAAATTGAAGCCTTTTGAGAGCATTAGAGAGCTTGAGAGAAAGCAATCTCCCCTCTACACTCTAACTCTGAAATTCCTTCATCCTAACAACAACCTAAAGAAATCAAAGCCATTTAAGGCTTGGAAACTTGGACTAATATCAGAAACCTAAGCTTGAGGGAAGCCTACAAGCAAGGAAGCAAAGCTTTCTTTGCCTTGTTCTTCGTGTGCTCTTCGATTCTTGAAAACCAGAAGGTAAAACCCTCTTCTTTTGTTAATTTCAAAACTTATTTTCCATTTTTTTCCAATAGCCAAGCATGCTTAGGTTTTACTTCGTGCACATGTCATGTAAGTTTGCATATTTCCCACTTTTTCTCGCCTCTTTCATTATGTTTCTTTTATTTTCATTAGAATAGCATGTTTAGGTTCATTTAACCATGTAAAAGTCATGTGTTAGGCCCAGTTTGAATCATCATTTAAATAGTTGGTATCGTTGTCTTTCTTTTCATTACTTGTTATTTGCATTTTCTTGCATAATCATCATGCTAGTACCCTCAAACCGAGCCTAGGTTCATTATTGTATTATTAGTTGCATGTTTAGGTTATATTTATTTTGTGTTTTGCATGAAAGATGCATAAGTGGGCATCCGAGTAAGTCCTCTAAATCTTCATAGCATGTGTGTGTCTTTGTTGTCTCTTTCAATAATCCAAGTATATGTGTTTTTTCTTGCAAAATTGGTTGTTTTGAATATTTTTTATGAATATTATTTGTTTTGGATTAAACTTAAGGCCATAAGTTATTAAAGATCTTCTTTACTTGGAAATCAACATTTTTAGAAAAGATATAACTTTATTCTTTAAATCCAAAATAAATGATATTTGTTTTATTCAAATCATTTAGTTCTAGGTTAGTTAAAGGTTTTAGGCTTAAAATGAAGTTTGTGAATAATTAACCACTAAAATCATAAAATAGAGTGAATAGAGGCCAATCTTCGGATTGGGCAAAAGGGAGTGCTTTTATGAAAATAACTTTCCGTTTTGTATCTATGCTTCCAAACCTAGAAATTTTCTGGTTATGACACACTGGACTTTAACTTAGTTTTCATCGTTAAAGGTTTCTTAATTCGCCTTTAAAAATTAAGTAGCGACTCTTTATTGTTAAAGCAAGTTAATCCAACATTTGTGTGGGAAACGAGCCTTAGACTTGAAAAAGGCACAGCGCACACTCTAACCTTAAGGTTCTTTTTTTCCATGCCCACCTTCCTTTGTTTGTTGTGAATATTTTTCAAGCTTTTCAATGATTAGACAGAAAGCGTAATGTTTTACTCTTAGTGAATATTTCTTTGCTTATATCGTACTTTCAGACCTCTAGAAATTGAAAGACAATAGACAAAGTGTATATAGAAATAGAAAATAATTTTTTATTGAATACTCGACGCTTACAAAAAAAAAAAAAAAAAAAACTCTTGTTCACTTATAAGTCTCTACTTCTTGACTTTGGCTTTACAAGTTGCAGCCAAACCTATTTATACGCAAAGAGCAGATTTCAATTGTGGAATTAAAATACACAAAATTAAAAGATAAGATAAGGTTCTTGCACCAAGATAAAGAACCTTTTACATATCTAAGTTATTGAAACTAAAAGACAATATTTTTTTGTGATATTTCCACCACTTTGGCTTTATTCATCATGTGATACACCTTGGTTTTATGCATCATGTGATCCACTTTGTTATGTCAATTTGGTTGTATCTCTCATGTGAGCCTCCTTTGGTTTCATTTTTCATGTGAGTCTCTTTTGGTATTGTTTTTCATGTGAGCTCCTTTTGTCTTTATCCTTCATGTGAATTTTCTACAAGATTCCTACTTATTGTTTCGGAAGTGCAGATGTCCATTTTTGTATTGACTCACAATGGATTTGGGTTGCTCTTTTGATCTTATAGAGCTCCCAAATGACTAAAAAGATGTTTGGTACTTCAACTATCTCTTCTTTAATCATTGTGAGCATTTCTTTTGCCTTATCATGTCCTAGCTTGGAGGTTTCCACAAAGATAGTTTCGCTCCTTACGACCATAACTCTTTTGCTATCACATTAAATTGTAAGTTCATCATGTTGGAGAAGAGTGACTGGTGTATTATGAAAAATATATATATATAAGCTTATCAATTTTGTCAATGACAGGGTCATACCCTTTCCACAGTTTGTCTTCTCTCTTGAAAAGGAGCTTTGAACTAATTGTTGAGTAGAGAAACCAAATTTGACATGGTTGATAATAAGTTTTACATTTTTCAACTAAAGTAGACACAACTTATGCAGTAATAATTCATGGGCTCGCTCCCGTAACTATAATAGAATATTTAACTATTATCGAAAATTCATTTAAGAGTTGAACATCTTCTCTGTCAATTTCCACAGTATCCACACTTCCAAGCTCAATCTAGTGTGTCTTAATTTTATTCACTGGTAACTTAGAACTTGGCCAGTCATAATCCCTATTTAAGAAATTCTTCATGTTCATTCTCTTTTTTTTCAATTTGCTTGATTTTTCAATAAGATCTTTTGGAAAAAAAATATTTCTATTTCTTTTAAAACAAAAATTCGTTGTTCCCTTTCTTTCATAATATCAACATCACGGTATATGAAATTATGTTCTTTTTCTAAGAACCCAACATAATTAGTAATAGAGCTAGAGTTTTTTTTTTAATATTCTAAAAAAACTATTTAGAGAATTGACCCACTTTTCAAACTATTTGGGAAGCTAACCTGCTTTTGAAATCGCATTTTGAAGATGCGATTTTGAAATTGAAATTGAAATTACATTTTCAACATGCAATTTCACTTTGAAATCGCATGTTGAACATGCGATTTCACCATGTCATCATAAATTGCATTTTCAACCTACGATTTCAAGGTGAAATTGCATGTTGAATATGCAATTTCAATTTCAAAATTGCATTTTGAAAATGTGATTTCAAAAAGTAGGTTAGTTTCCCAAATAGTTTGAAAAGTGGGTCAATTCTCTAAATAATTTTTTTTTAGAATATTAAAAAAAACTCACAGAACTGATTATTTTGCACAAATCCTTTCTTTTGTTATTGCATAGTGCAAACTCGATACCTTGGACCTGCAGGAGGATGTAAGGATTTCAAAAAATAAAAATAAAAATAGTGCAAACCAAAAAATTTTGAAAAGTGTTTTGCTTTCTGGTCCGCTAGCCTAAGATTGTAAAACAAAATTTCAATTATAGAAGAGGTTTCTACCATACTCTCCTTTTTTCTTCAGATTCTTTAAGTTCAGAGGTTAACTCATCCTTTCACTCCTTTGATGATTCTCTTCTTAAGAATCCTTTTGAATATTGCACTTTATAATTCATAATCTTCTCTTTTGTTTCACAATTTCAACCATGCATGCCTTGCCAGCTAAAGAATTTTTTAAAATTTTTCATTATGCAATTCTCTACTTTCTGATCTAGTTTATTGCAAAAAATTCTTTTAAAATTTATGTGATATCTTGTTTCAGCATTTTTGAAACAGCCACTCCAATATCCATATGTTTGTTCTTCAGATTGATTAGGGGTAATGATTTTGATACTGCTCCCCAATTATTTTAGAAGCATATGCTTATAGGATTAATTTATCTCCTTGGTTAGATAGACTTAGTTTTTTTTCAATATCCTTAGGATTTTAACACTTTTTTTTCACAGGTAGAAAAACCAAGAGATAGAAAACAAAGAAACTAGAAAACACTCAAGATTCCTCAAGCAAAGGACCCTCTAGCCACGTAGAAAGGGTAGCATTCCATCCAATGCTCTCATCTCCATTAATAGTAAAGCTCGCCATTTTATGTGTCACTGTGTTCTACCCCCGATAGATGAAACCAAACTAACACTCCTTTAAATCCCTCTGTAAACACAACACATCCTTAACAACAATTGCTACACTACCATCAACTGTTGTGGTCCCATTAAGCATACCCACCACTAGTTGAGAATCACCCTCGATAATGATGCAAGCAAAACCTAATTCCACAATCAACAAGACTGCCACTCGAGCTGCTACAACCTTCATCACTAACATAGACCGCACATCCTCTACATGGATAGTCCATCCAACAACAAAAACACCATAAGCCTTCCTATGAACAATGCCCACACCGCCTATTGCTAAATTCTATTGCCAAGCCCCATCAAAGTTGATCATCGTGCTCCCCATTGCTGGCTATGCAATGCCCCAAAATAAATGACATAAGACAATCGACTAATCCATCTATCAACAATTTTAAAATGGTTAATTAAATCTACAAATTCATAATTATTTTCTATGAGAGATTTACAAAAGAGATCCACATGCATTACATATTCAAACTCTCCTAAGCTGAATCCATATACAATAACAAGAAATAAACAACAAAGAAAATGCCTCAAGGACTACATGTTCCGAGACTCAAGGCTGGTTACACAAAAGTGGTTACTAACCCATACAAAAAAAAAAAAAAAAAAAAAAAAAACCCTTGGCTTGTCAAAATAATCGCAAAAGAAAAGAGCCTCTTGCTTCCAAAAGATTTTTCCACGCCCTCAGTTAGGCGGTATCAGAACATCATTTCCTACATTTTAAGAGGCACTTAAATTTTTAAGTGATATCAATTGTGGTTATCAAACAAGATTAATGCTTATCACTTAATACATTGAGTTTTAAGTGTTGAATTAAGTCATCAAACACCCCCTTAGTTTCACTATTAATATTATCTTCAAATACTTGTTGCCAAGTTTTTTCTTAACTGTCAATCATTTTGAGTTCACTACGCTAGACTACATAAAGAGGTTTAATATGTGTCAAAAAAATTGGTTTTATAAGTTTAACATGAGAGCTCTAAACAACCTCTGTCTTCCAGGCCTAGAGAAAGATGAAGGAAAGAAAGTGCATAGTCTGGCAACCTGTAACAATGGAATTGAGCTTGGCCCTGTCTCGGCCTTAATAAGCAGTTGAATCCTCTGACGCCTTTTCTTTCCTTCCAAGTAACTCCAAGTCATGTTTCCACATCCGACATCTTCCAGTCCCTGTTACCCATCTCCTAGGATTAGTTCTTATATTAGGAATTCTAGGAGTGATATTATTTCCCAACCAATTGCTTCTACCTTTTCATTGGGATTGGTTTTTGTTTGTATATCATTCTATATTCTATTGAATCATCTTAATGGGCTAGCTCATAGTAGGTTTTTTTTTTTTTTTTTTTCACATGCCGAGCTTATTGAATGGAAGTGAACTCAGGCCTTTTTGGTCCAATTGAATCTTCCTTTTTCTGTATAAGAAGAGGTAAGGAAAGGAAACGTAGCATTTCAGTCTTAACTTCTTCTATTAGATAAGCTATGGATCCCCAAGTTTTTGGAATGTTCCATAGGGAAAGCTGTGTACAATGAAAAATGCAACCACGACTTGAGGAGGGGCTTTGGCTTTGTTTTACAAAGAAATTATCTACTCCATCCGACTAGTTATGGGTTAAAATCCCAGGCAACTTATTGTCATATTGAAGTGACTCAAGGGTCAACGGACGGAGATCAAGCATAAAGCAACACATCAACCCCTTGATGAGTAAGCTTTGTAAGCTAGCTCTTCGTTGGTTGGCCTAATCCCATTTTACCTATTGATTAGAGCTAGGAATCCTAGAAGCTAAAAGAGTCAAGCAAGGAAGCCTACTTGTTCCCATAGGTTCATTCAGGAGACTATCTTTTCTTTTTCTTTTTTTTTTTTTTTGAGAATTCCTTTAGTAAGTTCAAGTCATTCTAAAAGCTAGTTCCTGAGTTCATGACTTCAAAAGTGAAGTAAGGTCCTTTGCTTCCACTTCAGTTGACCTCTGCCCTCTCTATGCCTTCAACAATGAGATTTTAAAAGACTTTGATTCTTTTTATAAAAAATATAAATAGAAATTCTCAGTACGTACTAGAACTAGAACATTGTAAACTCAAGACTGTCACTCTCACTTGTAAACCACTTTCATCGAGTGTGCGATCATGATAGAGTAAGTCCTTCCGTAAGTAGAAGGCAACCATCTAAGGGATGCAACAGTTTGTATGCAAAACATCCTGTAATAGTCCCTTTCTTTAATAGGAACTTCCAGAATGTGCTCTTTTCCAACTGAAATGGAATATTACTTCCGAAATTGCGTTGTACATCTAGAATAGTCCTAAGAAGACATGATCCCAAGCCGATACCTGCCCTGGCATGGGAGGTATTGTTTGTAATACTTTGCGGTTGCATGTTGCGATATTCAAACCAATTCTCCAGTAATTTCTTTGAATTCTACAAAGCCAAATTTACATTGTTGAGACGAATATTTAAGTAATGAAATTTTAGGCATTTTGGGAGTAATATGCAATTGATCTTAAAGAAAATGTTTTCTTTTTTTTTTTTCTTTTTCTTTTTTTGAAAAATGCATTTCTAACCAAAAAGTCTCCATGTAAAAATGCGAATTGAGTTATTCTTTCCATAGAAAATTCTTTTTGATTAAGAATGACATGAACATGATAGCTTTCATATTCTATGGTTAGAAATTGATAATTTGTCAATTTTAATGTAGTAAAAATTTCATATAGAACTCAATTGTCTAGAAGTAAAAGTCCAAGTTTTGCCAAACTATATGAAACACTAGTATCAACTAATGCAACAATAGTGTAAAAATGATAGCCTGAAAAAGTGAATAATAATTCAACATATTTTGAATTATTCTTCTACTCTTTTTTGGAGTTCATCACCTGATAATCATCTTTCCATCAATTGCTTATTTATAGTGATAGAAAGATTATCTATAGAAACCATTTTTAGGTTTTGTTGTTTTTCTGTTGATGTTTTTGATGAAGATTTGTTTGTAATATGTATACTTATTATTTCGTATCCTATTATTTTTTTATTTAAACTTTCTTGTATGCTATATTCTTCTATTATATCCTTATCTTTATTTTTTGTTCTTTCTACGCTACTTGTAGAACTAAATCTAGTAAAACGATTGTCACACCCCACTTTTTATTACTCGAAGTCATTACCAAGTTCATTAAGTTAAATTCAATTTCAGAGATAACATGCGGAAATAAACTCAAATGTTCAACTAGAAAGAATAAACAACAGCTCTCTCTTTCAAATGCTAATTAAATACAACATGAGCATTCTAAATAAATTGCCCTCAGGCTTACAACATTAAATAATCAAATGAAGGGTGCAACCCTTTTACACATATGGCATTCCGCCTATAACAAAGAGGCCCTGTGGCCAACAAATAAGAAGATCCAAGTCTTGTAGCACATCCTGCTAAACACCTGAAAAAGATTTAACAACGTGGGATGAACATATAGTCCAGTAGGGGTCTCAACATGATCCTCAACAATAACAACTTACAGATAGCTATGATCATGAACGTTCATTCTCATACTAGAATAGTAATGTGACAGTTTATACAAAATATATATATGTATGAACTTTTCTCGAAAACAACTATTTCATTCGACGCTATAAACGATTCATCTTTCCTTTCCTTTTATTAACCCCTATTCCCACTCTTTCATACATAAACAATTACTTAGGAAATAAATTCACTAATGTAACGCCCTCAAAATAATAACATTAAACCTATCAATATAGACATGCATTGATATATAAAAGATCCACATCCTTCCATTCATCAGTGTTTCATTACAAAAAGTATTACATGTTAACAACAAAAGCAAATGCCCTATGGGCTTACAGCTTTCCAAGTTAACACTTGGTTACAAAAAGCAAGTGCTAACTCATTTACACCTTAAGCCATTGGCTTGAATTTACATGTAATACAACAAAAGTAAAGACAACAAAAAGTCAGCTCGCCTCTAGCCTCCCAAGCTATGTCCTTGGAGGTGGCATGCTACCTGTACCTAAAAATGATGTTCCCATATAGGGTGAGCCACAGCCCAGTAGGAATATACTAAACCAGCTATGAACAATGACTAAAAGATTAGCAGTTGATAGATGGCCAACACAACTATATCCACATATCTCACTTTATAGTTTCATGACCTATAAGTCCATGTAACAATTCATTTTCCATTTCTTTTCAATTCTCAATTCATAACCCTGGCTCAGAACCTGGCCAAACAACTTATATGAGACAGTAACTCATATTAAACATTCCTCATTTCATAATAGATAAGCATATTAGCTATATTAACACATCAACAGATAAGCATATGAGCTATATCACACTTCCACGGATATGCATAAGAGCACTATCACACTTCCAAAGACAAGCATATGAGCTGTGTCAACACATCACCAGACAAGCATATGAGCTATATCTATAGAGTCCATCCCCTATCTCCTCCCAAACAACATCCGGTTTAGAGGTCCACCCCCTATCATCCCCTAAACCGTGGAGTACATCCCCTATCTTCTCCAACACAACACAATGCATATAAACAATAATTATACACATCACAAATCAATACATAAAGTTAATGTATTCTTTCAACTGTCATACTCAATGACACAGTCCAGTGATTAGTTTTAGTTTGCCTAATCATCATGCATTGTCTACAACAATCAAGACTATCCTCCACCGATAGCCCAAAGCAGTTATTTCTATACAGAAAATAAATGCACAAAATGGATAATATATCAACATTTCAATTCGGTGAGTGATAAGAGATTCAACCACACCCTTTAATCCCACACATTCCCAATCTCAACATCTCCAACTCAATTCCTCATTTCTCACAATTAATTATGCAAATTAATTAACCAATGTAATTAGGGCATTTTCCATAATTAACATTACAACCCTTAGGTTCCATTTTCATCAATGTTTCAACATTTACTCCATGTTTCTCTACCAAACATGCCTCTAGGTTCATTATAAATAAAACCCTAACTTTTGTAAAAATTGCACAAAGGCCCAAAGTTTTCACAAAATTTCATAACAACTCCTAACATATCAAAATGCTAAAATTTAAAGACAAAGCCCATAAAGAGGAGTAGGATATCCCTACCTCAAAGTTTGAGCTCCAATGGAGATGAAGACCAAAACCAAAATGCTCCAAATTACAAAATTTTCAAATTAAAATGTAGCCATCGACGATCAACGCAACTTTAGTAAAGGCCAAAAGTGAGTAAACAACTCCTACTAGATCAAATCTAAGAGAGAAGGGCCGGTTTTAGAGTGAGAAGCTCTGAAAATGTCTTTTTGGAAAGTAAGAGAGAGAGAGAGAAAGCAAAAAGTGATTTAAAAATGCCTCTCAGCCACCAGTTATACGACAGATTGGCTCGAGCGGAAAACACACCGCTCGAGCGTAAAGACACAAAAAACATGGTCCGCTCGAGCGCAATAAGGTCCGCTCGAGCGCTAAGACACAAAAATAAAGTTCATCCGCTCGAGCTTGAAAAGCCAGTCCGCTCGAGCGTGAATCTCCCCCTTCCAGAACTCTCACCAAAAAATGTACTGTCCGTTCGAGCGCCAACAATCCCGCTCGAGCGCAGAAAATCCGCTAGAGCGTAGATATCACACCTAAAGAAGTTTTGCAGGGGCACGAGATACCGGAAGTATGCAATCTCCGCTCGAGCGGAACGACCAAAAATTCAAAAATCAAGAATTTAAACCAGGGCTCAAACCACCCACTCGAAACAAGTCCAACACATCCTAAAACTCAAACAAATGACATTAAAGGACGACAACAAGGTAGGCACAACTACCAGCTCCACGGAACCGAGTTCGGAATACAACTGTACAGTAAAGGGAATACCGAGATCGTTATAACTAAGACCACTACTCTCTTCCATTTCCCAGACATACAACAGATGTACCTTTTATAAAGAAAAAGAAAACATACTTTTAAAGTATTCGATTCACTTCACTTCCCAAAAGACAAAAATGACATTTTGGTTTATTTCCGACACAATCATATCTATACATGCAAACCCTAAATAAAAAGGGAGATAACAAATCATCAACATGTATAAAACCAACAAATGAGGCAACTCGGCCTTCCAAAACTGTAACGAACTCAATCCATGATGTTCCTAGATATGCTGAAACAACAACCACAAAACTTCGCTCTACTAGCTATGTGCGTAGTAAGCCAAAGATACACCTTTCACAACAAAATGCCAGTTTACCAAGCGCTAGCTGGAAGGGTGTGGTGCCATATATTGTCAGCGCAGTCAGTTCTCCAGGCGCTAGCTGGAAGGTAACGGTACCTTTGATTTTAAGCGCGGGGTGTAACACCAACAATCACAGCACAACAGGGCATAACCAACATGTATATTGCATACACATAAACTATCAAGATACCAGCAATGTGTTAAAGTAGATGAACACATAAGTGTAATGCACACACGACAATTCAACACAACCACGTCATCCTCCACCGATGACCAAGGACAAAACCCCTAGATGCATGTATATTGTACATCTAATAACAGACTCAATTATCATGAGATCACAAACCCATCAACAATACTAACACGGTAGTTTAAGATACAACAATCCAATTTTCATACTTATTTCAAAAATACTTTTCCCATTTCACAAAACAAATTCCACTTCCTTTTGTTTTCACAAAACCAACTCCATCCCTTTTGTTTGCACAAAACCGATTCCATTCCTTTTGTTTTCACAAAACCAATTTCAAAGACAATAAAGCCATAACTCATTTTAACCCACTACATTCATTTCAAGCCATTCCAAAATTAATTATGCGAATTAAGCCATACCCATTAAATTAGAGTTTTCCTCTCCATTTCTCAATATTGATCAAAAAGGCTCAATCATCAACAACAAACAACAATGACCTCATTTAAGACCCAAAATACATAAGTGTTTGCCCAAAGATCGAAACCCCTCTATTAATTTATTAAGTCAAATAAAATTAGGGTTTCCTCTCCTTTCAAGAACAGCAAGCTAATTAATACTCCAATTAGCCCAAACCATAACTAATGATAATAAACCCATATTCAAACAACCAACCCAAGGTTCAACCTTATGATTTTCAACAAATCCAACATGATATAATTTTCATGCAATACAAAAACTACCACATGTCTATCTATAGACGGGGTATTGAAAAGAAACAAGGAGAATCCCTACCTCAAACGGAGAACTCAAATGGAGAAGATGACCCGAAATCAAGGTGCTCCAAATCCGCTATTTTTCAGATTAGAACGAAGCCCAAGCCACCCTCTATCTTTCTTACAAAGAGCCTAGGGTAGATTCACACCCAAAGGAGATGAAAACCTAGAGAGAAGGTGAGTTTAGAGAGAGAGAGAGTCGGTTCTAGGGTTTCAAAAAGAGAAGGGGATGAAAAAGTGATCTTTTTCCCGCTGCTGCCTACTGATATATAACAGGCTCGCTCCAGCGAAGACTTGGTCGCTCAAGCGACCAGACACAGAAAACCGTTGCTCGAGCCAAGAAAGTCTAGCTCGAGCCAACAACCCAGATGCACGCTCGAGCGACAGAATGCTCGCTCGAGCGAAGAACGAACCAGCTCGCTCGAGCTAAGAAAAGCTCGCTCGAGCCAAGAAATGCAACTCTCAGGTCCAGAACCAGACGCAATCGGTTGCTCGAGCGAAGCCACTCTGGCTCGAGCCACCAGACACAAAAACTCCACTCTGGCAATCCTGTAGCTCATTCCTCTCTGTCTCACAAGTCAACAGTTTTGCACAAAGAACTTGTTGATCATCAGCTATCTTGATGGCATTGATCCTAGCCTCAGAAATCTCCTCTTTAAGTTTGACATTCTCACTTTCACATGCTTTGAGTTTCTTTGTGAGTTTGTCATTCAGTTTGAACAAATTAAGAGACTCCTTATACAGCTTTTCATAGGCTTGCTCAAGGTCTTCATGATCACTCTCCGATGATTCATCATCAGTGGTATTCTCAACTAACCTTTTCGGAGACTCTGTTTGTCCTTCAGTTTCGGAAGCCACCATGAAAGCAAGGAATTGCTTATGTCCCTCTTCGCCTTGATCTTTTTGTTTCTTTTTGAAATTTCTATGTGCCTCATAAGTTTGAAGATTACCAACCAACTGATCTAGCTTGAGGTTGTCAACATCTTGAGCCTCCTCAATGGCCGTAACTTTTGGTTGGAACCGATCGGGCAAGGATCTCAAAATTTTTCCTACAATCTTGGATTCCGGTATTTTTTCACCTAAATTGAAGCTGGAATTTACAATGTCACTCAACTTCGCATAAAATTCATCAAAGGTCTCACTATCTTTCATTGAAAGGTTTTCGAAACTGGATGTGAGCCTTTGAAGTTTTGAGCGTTTAACAGAAGGAGTGCCCTCATGAATAGTTTGTAAGATATCCCAAGCCTCTTTTGCGACTTCACAATTACAAATACGGCTAAACTCTTCAGGTGTGACAGCGCAAAAGAAAGAATTGATAGCTTTACTATTCCAGCTACTATTTTGGTAATCAGTTGTGTCCCCTTATCAATTGGTTTGGGGAAAGTTACTCCATCAACAGTAATTGTTGGTTCAGTCCACCCATTCATGACGGATTGCCAAACTTTTTCATCAATAGATTTTAAAAAAGATCTCATCCGGGCTTTCCAAAAAGAATAATTGGATCCGTCAAGTAGGGGTGGTCGAACCATAGAATTACCCTCACGAATTGAATCCATTATCACAAATCAAACAAGATCTCGTTCTAAAAGGAAAATTTAAAAAAAAAAAAAAAAAATAGAACGACCTGCTCTGATACCAATTTTAAACCCTAGATGTTGATTTGTGATTATGTACCAATTTTAAGCAAAATATAACAATCCCAATCAAACAATCAAGAGAAAGAGACACAAAGATTTTACGTGGAAAAACCACAATTGGACACCTTCCAATTGTGATTAAAAAACCACGGGCCACAGCCACCAGAACAATCCACTAAGAAGATATAAAGGAATTACACAGGTATCACTCTCAATTATCTAGCGAATCCACAACGCCTAATTGAACCAACCTCTATGTGCCTCTTCCAACCCCATCTTCACCACGGAATTGTCTTTCTGATGAGCCACTCCGGATTCCACCACCGAAGCTTCAGACCGAATTCTTCAGAATCCACAACTGAAGAACTTCCTTTCTCTTTTGTGAAACAAACACAAACCTTTGATGTAGTCTTTTTAGATCATGAGTTGAATACTCAATAAGACATCAAAGAAAAAAATAAAATATCCCCAGATATAAACCTTTAAGAACCAAAAAGAAAGATCTGGAGGATTCAATGAATGAATCAATGAATAGCCTAGATTTGGGAGAAACCCAACTATTTATAGAAAATCAAAGCAATCCTAGTTGGAAAAGAAAACCAACTTCTTGCAGAAAACCAACTTCTTGCAGAGTTCCAACTTCTTGTAATCAACTTCTTGTAGAAAACCAACTTCTTTCAGAACTCCCAAGTAACCCTGTTTTTGAAGGAAACCAACTTCTTAAAGAACTCTTGTTACAACCTTGGTTTTGATCCATGGAATTTGACAACAAAAAGTCCTAACAATCTCCCCCTTTGTCAAATCCTGGATAAAACCAATCTAAAACAAATTTCCTAACAAAAACACTAAAACAAATTTCCAATCAAAACAAGAACAACATCACCAACTAGGAACCAGCACTTATAACCAAATCTCTTTCCAAACTTATTTTTCAAGGTCATGATCTGCAAAACAACTATTAGTGCCACCATCTCCAAAACAACTATTAGTCCCACAAGAATATATGAAAAAGCAATAAACATATGACACGATTATCTTGAAGTATGAGATGGAAAACATAAATAGATGCAACTTGGAGATTTTAAGAACATGTAGTATGAATAGATGAAAACTAAGACACATGCACCTGACACAAAATAATAAATAAGCAATACAAGGCATCAAGCAAACCAACTAAAGCCAATCTCCCTTACCAAACAAAACAAAGTGTTCATGTTAACAAACTCTTGAATGATAAACCACACTCCCCCTCACTAAACAAGTAAAACAAAATATAATATGGTTGAGCAAGTAAGGAATTTCAGATTTGTACCTTAAAACACACAACATTATCCAAGAAGCACAATTACTTGAAAATACAATGTGCACAGTTTATAGAAGATTCCTCATGAAAAAAAGTGATGCATTATGTGAAAAGCATAGATCTCATGATAAAAGTGTGTGTGTGACTCTTGGAGTTCGACAAACACTAGATTCAAATCCTAGTAGTGATATGAAAGCTGGACCTCCGACAAGAGAATCTAAGCACAACAAAGGAAAGTCAAACCACTAGGAATCAAGGGGTATTTGGTGAGTAAAGGCGGAGGCTCCCCCTCAATCAATGAATCTTTTTCCTTTTTTTTTCACATTTTTTTTCTTTTCTTTCTTTTGCAATTATTTTCTTTCTTTTCTTTCTTGTGCACATTTTTTTTTTCTCTTTCTTTCTCTTTTCTTTTGCACACTCATCGGCGGCTGACACGCTCAAGAGTATGGAAACCGAACCAGAGAAGCATGGATATAATAATGATGGCCTGGTTGGTGACTCTGAGGTAGCCTTTTCCTCATGTTTAGACTACAAAGAATAGAGGGGAAAGCCGTGGAGATGCAAAAAGATGGAAGATGGTTAAGAGACTCAACATCACCCATGATATGCTAGTATAGGTCAATTCCTCAAGAAAAGCAAAAGATACAATGCCAGAAGTCCATGAAAAAAAAACACTAAGTCGGAAGACTCCGATATTTGCTAATCCAAGAGTGTGTACAGAATGAGACATACTAATCAAAGAACACACACTTCAAAATGAGTAATGACCAGAGAAAGCACACACATATTAACATGTAATAGTTATTCTTATCAATTCCGATATGCACCAAGGACATCTCAAAAAAAATTCAAGCTTGCAAAACCATACTAAGAAAATCTTTTTGGATTTTTTTTTTTTTTTCTTAAACAAAGCAAGACAAAAAAAACAAACATGCACAATTTTTTTTTTTTTCATTAAAAAAAAACAGAGACCCAAAAAACTAAAAAAAGAAAACACATTAACTCAAGTCAAGTTTTCTTATCCAAATCTTTTTGGTCTTAACAAAATTAGGTCTAGCGGTCTTGGTAAATGTCGTGGTGTTGTGAACACCCTTATGAATCTTGGTATTCTGCCTAGACATGTAAGGTTGTCTCCTAACCCAAAAAATATTCGAATTTCTACCCTTTTGAGACATTCTCCCATGCAATTTATAACAAAAAGGGCGAATATAGCCATGCATACCACAATGATGACAAATAAAAACAGGGTGTACCTTCTTTTCTTTTACCTTACCAACTCTAGGGAGTTTGAGAAGTCTTTCCTCATGTTGAATCTTTTGTCCTCCTTTTCCTTGAGTTCTTGTATCATGAGATGTGGAAGCACTCTGTTTTTGCTCTTTCTTACCACCAAAGCCAATGCCACTCTTGTCTGAACAGATTTGTTGAGATCCAATGATATCCTCCAAAGTTTTTGATCCTTTGTTCCAAAGACCAATGGTGACCATGGCACACTTGAGCTCTTCCTCTTTCTTGATCATTAGTTCTTCCAAGGCAACTTGTGACATCTCGAGAGATTCAATCTTTTCTTCATACATGGCATGAGTTTCCTGTAGCTCATTCCTCTCTGTCTCACAAGTCAACAGTTTTGCACAAAGAACTTGTTGATCATCAGCTATCTTGATGGCATTGATCCTAGCCTCAGAAATCTCCTCTTTAAGTTTGACATTCTCACTTTCACATGCTTTGAGTTTCTTTGTGAGTTTGTCATTCAGTTTGAACAAATTAAGAGACTCCTTATACAGCTTTTCATAGGCTTGCTCAAGGTCTTCATGATCACTCTCCGATGATTCATCATCAGTGGTATTCTCAACTAACCTTTTCGGAGACTCTGTTTGTCCTTCAGTTTCGGAAGCCACCATGAAAGCAAGGAATTGCTTATGTCCCTCTTCGCCTTGATCTTTTTGTTTCTTTTTGAAATTTCTATGTGCCTCATAAGTTTGAAGATTACCAACCAACTGATCTAGCTTGAGGTTGTCAACATCTTGAGCCTCCTCAATGGCCGTAACTTTTGGTTGGAACCGATCGGGCAAGGATCTCAAAATTTTTCCTACAATCTTGGATTCCGGTATTTTTTCACCTAAATTGAAGCTGGAATTTACAATGTCACTCAACTTCGCATAAAATTCATCAAAGGTCTCACTATCTTTCATTGAAAGGTTTTCGAAACTGGATGTGAGCCTTTGAAGTTTTGAGCGTTTAACAGAAGGAGTGCCCTCATGAATAGTTTGTAAGATATCCCAAGCCTCTTTTGCGACTTCACAATTACAAATACGGCTAAACTCTTCAGGTGTGACAGCGCAAAAGAAAGAATTGATAGCTTTACTATTCCAGCTACTATTTTGGTAATCAGTTGTGTCCCCTTATCAATTGGTTTGGGGAAAGTTACTCCATCAACAGTAATTGTTGGTTCAGTCCACCCATTCATGACGGATTGCCAAACTTTTTCATCAATAGATTTTAAAAAAGATCTCATCCGGGCTTTCCAAAAAGAATAATTGGATCCGTCAAGTAGGGGTGGTCGAACCATAGAATTACCCTCACGAATTGAATCCATTATCACAAATCAAACAAGATCTCGTTCTAAAAGGAAAATTTAAAAAAAAAAAAAAAAAATAGAACGACCTGCTCTGATACCAATTTTAAACCCTAGATGTTGATTTGTGATTATGTACCAATTTTAAGCAAAATATAACAATCCCAATCAAACAATCAAGAGAAAGAGACACAAAGATTTTACGTGGAAAAACCACAATTGGACACCTTCCAATTGTGATTAAAAAACCACGGGCCACAGCCACCAGAACAATCCACTAAGAAGATATAAAGGAATTACACAGGTATCACTCTCAATTATCTAGCGAATCCACAACGCCTAATTGAACCAACCTCTATGTGCCTCTTCCAACCCCATCTTCACCACGGAATTGTCTTTCTGATGAGCCACTCCGGATTCCACCACCGAAGCTTCAGACCGAATTCTTCAGAATCCACAACTGAAGAACTTCCTTTCTCTTTTGTGAAACAAACACAAACCTTTGATGTAGTCTTTTTAGATCATGAGTTGAATACTCAATAAGACATCAAAGAAAAAAATAAAATATCCCCAGATATAAACCTTTAAGAACCAAAAAGAAAGATCTGGAGGATTCAATGAATGAATCAATGAATAGCCTAGATTTGGGAGAAACCCAACTATTTATAGAAAATCAAAGCAATCCTAGTTGGAAAAGAAAACCAACTTCTTGCAGAAAACCAACTTCTTGCAGAGTTCCAACTTCTTGTAATCAACTTCTTGTAGAAAACCAACTTCTTTCAGAACTCCCAAGTAACCCTGTTTTTGAAGGAAACCAACTTCTTAAAGAACTCTTGTTACAACCTTGGTTTTGATCCATGGAATTTGACAACAAAAAGTCCTAACAATCTCCCCCTTTGTCAAATCCTGGATAAAACCAATCTAAAACAAATTTCCTAACAAAAACACTAAAACAAATTTCCAATCAAAACAAGAACAACATCACCAACTAGGAACCAGCACTTATAACCAAATCTCTTTCCAAACTTATTTTTCAAGGTCATGATCTGCAAAACAACTATTAGTGCCACCATCTCCAAAACAACTATTAGTCCCACAAGAATATATGAAAAAGCAATAAACATATGACACGATTATCTTGAAGTATGAGATGGAAAACATAAATAGATGCAACTTGGAGATTTTAAGAACATGTAGTATGAATAGATGAAAACTAAGACACATGCACCTGACACAAAATAATAAATAAGCAATACAAGGCATCAAGCAAACCAACTAAAGCCAATCTCCCTTACCAAACAAAACAAAGTGTTCATGTTAACAAACTCTTGAATGATAAACCACACTCCCCCTCACTAAACAAGTAAAACAAAATATAATATGGTTGAGCAAGTAAGGAATTTCAGATTTGTACCTTAAAACACACAACATTATCCAAGAAGCACAATTACTTGAAAATACAATGTGCACAGTTTATAGAAGATTCCTCATGAAAAAAAGTGATGCATTATGTGAAAAGCATAGATCTCATGATAAAAGTGTGTGTGTGACTCTTGGAGTTCGACAAACACTAGATTCAAATCCTAGTAGTGATATGAAAGCTGGACCTCCGACAAGAGAATCTAAACACAACAAAGGAAAGTCAAACCACTAGGAATCAAGGGGTATTTGGTGAGTAAAGGCGGAGGCTCCCCCTCAATCAATGAATCTTTTTCCTTTTTTTTTCACATTTTTTTTCTTTTCTTTCTTTTGCAATTATTTTCTTTCTTTTCTTTCTTGTGCACATTTTTTTTTTCTCTTTCTTTCTCTTTTCTTTTGCACACTCATCGGCGGCTGACACGCTCAAGAGTATGGAAACCGAACCAGAGAAGCATGGATATAATAATGATGGCCTGGTTGGTGACTCTGAGGTAGCCTTTTCCTCATGTCTAGACTACAAAGAATAGAGGGGAAAGCCGTGGAGATGCAAAAAGATGGAAGATGGTTAAGAGACTCAACATCACCCATGATATGCTAGTATAGGTCAATTCCTCAAGAAAAGCAAAAGATACAATGCCAGAAGTCCATGAAAAAAAAACACTAAGTCGGAAGACTCCGATATTTGCTAATCCAAGAGTGTGTACAGAATGAGACATACTAATCAAAGAACACACACTTCAAAATGAGTAATGACCAGAGAAAGCACACACATATTAACATGTAATAGTTATTCTTATCAATTCCGATATGCACCAAGGACATCTCAAAAAAAATTCAAGCTTGCAAAACCATACTAAGAAAATCTTTTTGGATTTTTTTTTTTTTTTTCTTAAACAAAGCAAGACAAAAAAAACAAACATGCACAATTTTTTTTTTTTCATTAAAAAAAAACAGAGACCCAAAAAACTAAAAAAAGAAAACACATTAACTCAAGTCAAGTTTTCTTATCCAAATCTTTTTGGTCTTAACAAAATTAGGTCTAGCGGTCTTGGTAAATGTCGTGGTGTTGTGAACACCCTTATGAATCTTGGTATTCTGCCTAGACATGTAAGGTTGTCTCCTAACCCAAAAAATATTCGAATTTCTACCCTTTTGAGACATTCTCCCATGCAATTTATAACAAAAAGGGCGAATATAGCCATGCATACCACAATGATGACAAATAAAAACAGGGTGTACCTTCTTTTCTTTTACCTTACCAACTCTAGGGAGTTTGAGAAGTCTTTCCTCATGTTGAATCTTTTGTCCTCCTTTTCCTTGAGTTCTTGTATCATGAGATGTGGAAGCACTCTGTTTTTGCTCTTTCTTACCACCAAAGCCAATGCCACTCTTGTCTGAACAGATTTGTTGAGATCCAATGATATCCTCCAAAGTTTTTGATCCTTTGTTCCAAAGACCAATGGTGACCATGGCACACTTGAGCTCTTCCTCTTTCTTGATCATTAGTTCTTCCAAGGCAACTTGTGACATCTCGAGAGATTCAATCTTTTCTTCATACATGGCATGAGTTTCCTGTAGCTCATTCCTCTCTGTCTCACAAGTCAACAGTTTTGCACAAAGAACTTGTTGATCATCAGCTATCTTGATGGCATTGATCCTAGCCTCAGAAATCTCCTCTTTAAGTTTGACATTCTCACTTTCACATGCTTTGAGTTTCTTTGTGAGTTTGTCATTCAGTTTGAACAAATTAAGAGACTCCTTATACAGCTTTTCATAGGCTTGCTCAAGGTCTTCATGATCACTCTCCGATGATTCATCATCAGTGGTATTCTCAACTAACCTTTTCGGAGACTCTGTTTGTCCTTCAGTTTCGGAAGCCACCATGAAAGCAAGGAATTGCTTATGTCCCTCTTCGCCTTGATCTTTTTGTTTCTTTTTGAAATTTCTATGTGCCTCATAAGTTTGAAGATTACCAACCAACTGATCTAGCTTGAGGTTGTCAACATCTTGAGCCTCCTCAATGGCCGTAACTTTTGGTTGGAACCGATCGGGCAAGGATCTCAAAATTTTTCCTACAATCTTGGATTCCGGTATTTTTTCACCTAAATTGAAGCTGGAATTTACAATGTCACTCAACTTCGCATAAAATTCATCAAAGGTCTCACTATCTTTCATTGAAAGGTTTTCGAAACTGGATGTGAGCCTTTGAAGTTTTGAGCGTTTAACAGAAGGAGTGCCCTCATGAATAGTTTGTAAGATATCCCAAGCCTCTTTTGCGACTTCACAATTACAAATACGGCTAAACTCTTCAGGTGTGACAGCGCAAAAGAAAGAATTGATAGCTTTACTATTCCAGCTACTATTTTGGTAATCAGTTGTGTCCCCTTATCAATTGGTTTGGGGAAAGTTACTCCATCAACAGTAATTGTTGGTTCAGTCCACCCATTCATGACGGATTGCCAAACTTTTTCATCAATAGATTTTAAAAAAGATCTCATCCGGGCTTTCCAAAAAGAATAATTGGATCCGTCAAGTAGGGGTGGTCGAACCATAGAATTACCCTCACGAATTGAATCCATTATCACAAATCAAACAAGATCTCGTTCTAAAAGGAAAATTTAAAAAAAAAAAAAAAAATAGAACGACCTGCTCTGATACCAATTTTAAACCCTAGATGTTGATTTGTGATTATGTACCAATTTTAAGCAAAATATAACAATCCCAATCAAACAATCAAGAGAAAGAGACACAAAGATTTTACGTGGAAAAACCACAATTGGACACCTTCCAATTGTGATTAAAAAACCACGGGCCACAGCCACCAGAACAATCCACTAAGAAGATATAAAGGAATTACACAGGTATCACTCTCAATTATCTAGCGAATCCACAACGCCTAATTGAACCAACCTCTATGTGCCTCTTCCAACCCCATCTTCACCACGGAATTGTCTTTCTGATGAGCCACTCCGGATTCCACCACCGAAGCTTCAGACCGAATTCTTCAGAATCCACAACTGAAGAACTTCCTTTCTCTTTTGTGAAACAAACACAAACCTTTGATGTAGTCTTTTTAGATCATGAGTTGAATACTCAATAAGACATCAAAGAAAAAAATAAAATATCCCCAGATATAAACCTTTAAGAACCAAAAAGAAAGATCTGGAGGATTCAATGAATGAATCAATGAATAGCCTAGATTTGGGAGAAACCCAACTATTTATAGAAAATCAAAGCAATCCTAGTTGGAAAAGAAAACCAACTTCTTGCAGAAAACCAACTTCTTGCAGAGTTCCAACTTCTTGTAATCAACTTCTTGTAGAAAACCAACTTCTTTCAGAACTCCCAAGTAACCCTGTTTTTGAAGGAAACCAACTTCTTAAAGAACTCTTGTTACAACCTTGGTTTTGATCCATGGAATTTGACAACAAAAAGTCCTAACACATAACATTTCTATAATGATAGTTAACAGAAATAACAACAGTACTATCAACACATAAGGCATAAGAAATTCATGGTTTTGCAATTTCATTCTGCCTCCTTTTAAAAAAAAATTAAAAAAAAAATCATAAACACGGCTCAGGACCTGGCCAACAATTAAATGAGAGCACATCTCATCTCAACAATATGAGATGAGCTTTGTCCCATAGATCTGCAAAGATAAACATGGTTAATGCCACCCAACTGGGATTGCCAGCTGAGGACACTCTGATGATAAAGTTCGAACCCTTGAATCAAATAAAATAGAAGAAGAACTTGTAAAGTGTTTATGTGTGTCTGTTGTAGAGATAAGGCATACCTCTCTTCTATGGGATGCTCTCCTGGGATATTTTAGGTTACCACAAATACAATGAAAATTGAAAGTTCCCTTAGGCTTACATTAGAAAAAGAGAAAGGGTGTAGCCCTTTATACACATGGTATTCTAGCTACAAGTAAAGGCCCTGTAGCCACAAATAGGCAATTTCTTTAATTCAATAGGCAATTGCTTTAATTCCAATTAGTATACTCCATACATGTATATGATCATGATACTCCACATTATACGTATATAATATGTCAATTTCTCATTTATACTTAAAATACACAATTTTCTCCGAAGCATTTTTGTTTCCCTACAATATATATACATGCTTAATCTACAACACACATAACCCATAACTCGTTTTGATACTATGCATGATCTAAAACAATTCTCAACACACACCTTCATTAACAAAGGATCTCGATGCATATATATATGTACTAACGTTGAATCTCAAACACAATCACTTCTCCATGGTATCGCTAAGCCCCACATAATAGTCCTATTTTACCGGTTGCTAGCCAGAAGGAATGCGGTACTTACATATACCACTACCCACTTTACTAGTTGCTAGCCAAAAGGAACACATTACCTCTATATACCATAGTCCGCTTTATCAATTACTAGCCAGAAGGAATGCGTTACCTCTATATTGCACAATCACAATATACATAACAATGCATCTCAATTTTCTTTTCATTCATTCATTCTCATTCAACTATTCAATTGTACAATTCATAAATTTAAGCATCTTTATCACGACATTAGTCTCTATCTCATTACCTAATTATAAATTAGGTTTCAATTCACTGTAGATTGGAAATATTTCTACAACAATGCAATCTTCCACCAATTGTCAAAAACAGTTATCTCTATTAAGATATTGCAATTAGGCAATATTAGAGTATAGTTAACAACAATGTATCATATTATTCTCTACGGATTTGATAAACGTATAAAGTGGAACACTTCGCAAATCATCAACAATCTTAATCAATTGCTCAAAGTACACATATACTCTCTATACTCATCATCCCTTCAATTAATAAAATTAAATTCCAATTTCCCAAAATGATTGTATATCCAATTTCTCTTACTCATAAAATCTGTATAAAAATAATAGGGCTTTCTTTAAGAAAATTTGGGGCTTTTCTATTTCAAAATATCCATACATTCCAAGACTATTAAATTCACATTTGATAGAGAATAGTAAGAAATACACTACGCAACCAAACCCTAGGTTTTCATTACACATGCTTTGAAATCTGCACAAAATTTCTAAAATTTATATAATGAAAATACCACATGTCCATTCATGAGAACGATACTAAAGAGAATTAGAGAAATCCCTACCTCTTGGAGAGAAGAGAAGAACCAAGAAGAAAAACTCCCAAATTTAGATTTATTGAAATCTCAATCACTTCGGTTGAAACAACACCCTTGACACGCTCGCCACTTTGGTCCACAGAGCTAGTGTCAAAATCTCCTTCGATTTTCTTGTATTAAAGAATTTGTGTAGTTTTGTGTAGCTTTATAGAAGGGTGAGAAAAGAGTTTAGAGAGAGAGTACATAAAAGTGATGAAAAGAAAGAAAGAAATCAAATTTTGAATGTGTTGTGCACAAAATTCGAGGAAACAACGTGATGGGCTACATGTACGGTGGCTCGTTGGCCGCATGTGCGGTTTACTAGAGTGTGAAACTCCCCTATTGCTCCACCTTTCCGCACGTGCAGGCGCAACCCACAGCACATGTGGACTTGCCAACCGCACGTGTAGGACTGCCTGTTGTGAATAAACCTTCATCAAGGCACTTCTACACTTTCCTAGTTCAGCTTTATGCCCAATATTCAAAAAATTTAGTTCGCCAAAACAATTGAATCAACAAACACGACTACAACCACAATTTTGAAGACATTAAACTATGTATAAAGGCTCCGAAACTAAAATGACAAGCCCAAATATTTTAATTCAAGTCAATTCAAGACCCGGAACGTCACACTTATCGTCGTAGCCTCTGCTTTCTTTCTTTAAAATCATGAACAACCCAAATTTATACTTTTTTTTTTCGATATCAAGTACTTTTAGTAATTTTAAATAGGAACATAATAGTAATAAAAAAAGTTTCATTAAACTGGAGGTGTCAACCAAAAAATTAGGTTGGGCACCCTAATCAAAAATTTAAACTTTTAATTAATTTTTTGGACACCCAAATAATACCTATTATGATCCTAAAAATCCTAAAAATATACTAGAAACCTACTTTCCATATCCCATTAGTCTAATAGTTATAAGGATAAACTACCAATAGGTCCTAATAGTTAGACTTAATTCTTATCAAGTCTTATTGAAAATAAGTTTTGGTAAAATTGTTGTTAAAAATAATTTTTTTGTGACAATTTTTTATATATGTCGCTAAAAATTGACAATTAGTGACTTTTTTTGTCATGATTTTTATAAATTGTCACTAAAACTTACAATTAGTGACTTTTTTATGTCAATTTTTTTCCATAGGACCTATTAAATAATAAGTCCACTTACTAGGACCTACACGTAAGTACCCCTAGTTACAATGGGCAATGATAGAGACCACTAAAAGTGGTGCTCTAAAGCAACCACTAATGATGTGGCATTCACTTTTTTTTTAAAAAAAAAAAACCGACACAACAACACTGTGGTAGGGGGTGGGACCCACTGCCACATAATTAGAGGTGGCATTAATTAATGCTCTCACTCATTTTCCTAGTTACAATAGAGGCACAAACTCATCCTTCATGGCAAAGTTAACCTGTCATCTGCAACACCCTCGTTGCCAACCCAGCATCTCCAATCCCACTTCATCTCCAAACCCTATCGTTTTAGGATATTTTGGCATTTTATCAATTTGGGGCCTTCTGATTTTGATTCTTTGAAAAAAGTGAGTTCTACAGTTTCTTCAATACTTAGTGCCGAATAAATAAAATATATTTGGAAACTTCGTTATGAACAATAGAAAATGGGTTCTAGCTTTTTCATTCGGATACTCAATGTTGAACAAATTAAATATGTTTGCATACTCAATTCTAAACAAAAACAAAAAAAGAAAAAGAAAAATTCGTTCTAGCTATTCCATTTGGATACTCATGAACTTGCTTCGAATACTTGATGTCGAACATTTGAAACATGTGTGGATACTCAGATCTGAACAATATAAAATTAGAACATATATAATACCAAGTATAATATTAAATAAGAGTCGAACACTGACAATTGTTTGGATATTAAATATTGAACAATTACCATTATTTCAGAAAAACGTTGCCAAATATATGAATTTTGTTTATAAATAAGTTTTCGAATAAATGTAATTTGGTTGGTAATGAATTTCTGAACAAATTTCATAAACCTAATAGATGAAAACGATGAACATGAATAGAAAACTTAACTTTTTTTTTATAAATATATATATATATAAACTACTTAGAAATGTCTCCTTCATTATCCATTGTTAGATTCAATATGAAATAAAATGAAAGAATGATGGATTCAAGTAAAATAGGGTTGGACATGAAGATGCAAGGTAAAAGGAGTAAGAAGAGAATAGAAGGGAGAATGGAAGATTGAGTTTGATTATAAATGGGGTGTCCAAAACACTTTGATTTGTATTTGTTCCAATATTAGTACTTTTTGGTCATTTTAAATAGGGACATAATAGTATGTTATTATTATTATTATTATTAAGTCAGGATGCCCAGCCTAAGGGTAATTCTATTTACACACCACTAATTCTCTCAGTACACACCATTACTTAGTACACACATAATCATTTTTGGGGTATGAAAATATTTTAGTTTATACCGTAACTTTCCATTACTAACCCTAAGATAACACACTACCAGTATGTTTGAATGCACACCACAACCCACACCCAAATATCTCCATATTCAGAACACCAGAGACCTCTATCTTTAGAACACCATAGATCTCCATCATCGGCATTGTTAATCTCCATCATCGACGTTGTTGATCTCCATCTCCGGCAAGGGGTATTAAGTCTCATCGCTTCAGGTCTCCATCTTCGGCGTTGTCTCGCCATTGTTTTGTCGGTGCATTGTTGGCGTTGAAGATTTGTCATTGTCACTATTGATTCACACATTTGATTCTCACCTTGATATGTTTTCCCTATCATCTTTTGATTTGGTTTCCGATTCAACTTATAATTTATATTTCGAGTTTGGTTCAGCTCTGGCTGTTTGAACATAATATCATCATACAAAAAAATAAAATTGAACAAATTGAATATGTTCGAAATATTTATGTTGAACAAAATAAATACATTCATATTTTATATGCTGAACAATTTCAACTCGTTCAGACTTATTATGTTAAACATTTTTTATATGTTTATTTTATTTTGTTGAACATATATTAAATTTTATATGTTATTTATTCATTTATTTATTTTGTAAAAGTTCAATACATGTACTTTTTGTAAAAAAAGAAAAAAAACCAAAAATAAATTAAATTATTGAATTGAATTAAATTTGAGCAATGAAATTCTTAAGCAATTAAAATGTTCATTTTTTTTATGTAAGAACATTTATAATTTGATCAACCTTAATAATTTGAACAAAATTGTTCTGTTCGAATAAAAATAATTGAACATTATGTAAAAGTTCAACTCTAGTTATCTGAACATGTGACGAACAAAGTTATCTTCCCAATGAATATACGAACGAGATAAACAAAAAATTAAAAAGGTAAGTACTAAACTGACCTTTTCATTGTTGCATTGTTCGAAATCAACAATCTCAATGTCATCCATGGTGTGCAAATCTTCAAAGCTAATTGATTTTAATGTTCTGAAACCTTAAATCTTTAAAATCAATTGATTTCAATATTCTTAAATCCTAAAATCAATTGATTTCAATATTCTTAAACTCTAAAATCTTTAAAATTAATTTATTTTAGATGTTTATATGTCTATAGGTGATAATAGTGTGTGAAGAGTATTTTATGTTTTTATATATGAAATCTTTGAATGGTTAGAATACACTCCCATATTGTCCTTAATGAACTTTTCATTTGAGGATATAATTAAAATATACAAATTCAATCTGTTAATAGTATGTGCTGAGAGGATTAGTAGTGTGTAAATAGAATTTTTCCTAATCTAATTTTTGGGTGCAAATAGAGCCTTCCCATATATATTGTAAAATAGTTGTATTATTACTACAATGCTCTTGTTTGGTAGTTTTGTTTAACAGAAATAAACTGATGATTGAGATTGGGACAAAAGTAAAAATTGAAAAATCTATAATTTAATTTATTATTAGAATTAAATTAAATTATTATTAGAATTAAACTCTTAATTTTTATTTGATTTTTTAATTTCTCCCAGAATTTTTTTATATCATATTTGTTTTCTCTGTCATTTGCTTAGGCATATATATCAATTTTTTTTTCAAACATCAATAAGAAGCATCTTTTTTTTCCCTCCGCAGAAGCCTCTCTGCCAACAATTTTGATGGTCGAATCCCAGAATTCGGTGCTTTTTCATCTCTACGAAAGTTGTAAGTGTGACGGCTTCTCTCTCTCTGCACAACTGACACAGGTTTTATTAGGTTTAACACAACAGTTGTGAGCCTGTCCCGGATTTGGATAGGTGTAGAATGAATATGAAAACAATAATAGTAATCCATAAATTTCAACTCCATCAGACTTATTATGTTAAATAGTTTTTATATGTTTATTTTTATTCTGTGGAATATATAATAAATTTTATATGTTATTTATTATGTAAATGTTCAATACATGTACTTTTTGTAAAAAAGAACAAAAAAATATATCAAAAATGAATTAAATTAAATTTGAGCAATGAAATTCTTAAGGAATTAAAATGTTCAATTTTTTATGTAAGAACATTTATAATTTGATCAGCCTTAATAATTTGAACAAAATTGTTCTGTTTAAATAAAAATAATTGAACATTGTGTAAAAGTTCAACTATCCGAATACGTGATGAACAAAGTTATTTTCCCAATGACTATACGAATGAGATGAACAAAAAATCAAAAAGCTGAGTAGTAAACTGACCTTTTCATTGTTGCATTGCTCGAAATCAATAATTTCAGTGTCATTCATGGTGTTCAAATCTTCAAAGCTAATTGATTTTAATGTTCTTAAACCTTAAATCTTTAAAATCAATTCATTTCAATATTCTTAAGCCCTAAAATCTTTAAAATTAATTTATTTTGAATGTTTTATTTTAGATGTTTATGTCTATAAGTGATAATAGTGTGTGAAGAGTATTTTATGTTTTTATATATGAAATCTTTGAATGGTTAAAATACACTCTCATATTGTCCTTAATAGACTTTTCATATGAGAATATTATTAAAATATATAAATTTAATCTGTTAATGATATATACTGAAAGAATTAGTGGTATGTAAATAGAATTTTTCCTAATCTAATTTTTGGGTGCAAATAGAGCCTTCCCATATATATTGTAAAATAGTTGTATAAGTACTAAAATACTTTTCTTTCGTAGTTTTGTTTAACAGAAATAAACTCATGATTGAGATTGGGAAAAAAGTAAAAAATTAAGATTTAAATTGAAAAAATTGAAAAATCTATAATTTAATTTATTATTAGAATTAAACTGTTAATTTTTTAATTTTTTTTAATTCCTCCCAGAATTTTTTATATCATATTTGTTTTCTCTGTCATTTGCTTAGGCATATATCAATTTTCTTTTCAAACATCAATAAGAAGCATCTTTTTTCCGTCCGCAGAGACCTCTCCGACAACAATTTTAATGGTCGAATCCCGCCAGAATTGCTTGCTCTTCCATCTCTACAACAGTTGTAAGTGTGACGGCTTCCCCCCTCCCCTCTCTCTCTCTCTATCTGCAGAACTGACACAGTTTTTATTAGGTTTAACACAACAACAAGTCTGTCCCAGATTTGGATATGTGTAGAATGAATATGAACACACATTGATGTTTCTGGGTAAATTTGTAGTATAGCTCTTAGCACAATAATAGTAATCCATCAATGATATGAACCCACCCTTTTTAACTCATAATTTATCTCAAATCTATTGATTGGTTTTTTTGGGTAGTGTTGTGGATAGTAATATGATGGTCTATTGTTCTGTTGTTATTGTTAACAATTACAGGGTTCTAGGTGGTAATTTATTGTCAGGACAGATACCTTCTCAACTGGGGAGCCTTTCTAACCTTACGGCTCTGTAAAACTCTACTGATCCTGTTTCGTATATGATTTATTTATTGTTAGTGAACTATTCTATTCTCAGTATTTTATTTTATTTTTATTATTATTTTTGTAGGGAGTTATCTGATAATGAGCTCTCAGGGGAACTTCCCGATGAGCTAGGACATCTCACAAATCTTATGTATCTGTAAGCCTCCGTTTGATGACTATTTGGTTACCAGAGTAAACAGACCAATTTGGTTTTTCCATCTTAATTCTAAATTATTGGTTCTTAAATTATGGTCATATCCTTCAAATCCATTAATTTATATGGAACTACAGTTAAAATTCTAAATGTTAAAATTTTTATAAATATTGATTTGGTTTATATTTGATTCTTTACTCAATGTAGAAGACCTTCTCAAATTCTATTACATCATTTACTTGTAAAATTCCTTATATTAAAGATTAATAAAAGTATTTAATTGTTGAAATCTAAAAAATACATGTCACAAAACTGATAGATTTATTTACAAATATTTCTCTATATTTTGGACCCTATTTGTTCATTTGACTTATTTGTTTATTTTTTTATTTTAAGGGCACTCAGGCCATAAATTCAATTTTCAAACTTATTTGGTTAAACTCTAATGGCTATTAGCACCCAATCAAAACTTTGGACCCCACCTACAAAATTCAAAAATCCTAAAAATTCGATGATGCTCTAAATGTACCCCAAAAATGGTATACATGGAAACTCTTGGGAACAACAATTTTAACTAGTGAAAATAATGAAGATTAGGAAAACGAAGAAATACATTTCAACTGCAACTAGAGAAGTACATTTCTTGACTCGTACTGTTGTAACAATCGTGTTATCACTTTTGATTTCAGGTCGCTAGCGAATAATAATTTTCGTGGAAATTTGAGTCAACCATTTCATCAACTTAAAAACATGATATATTTGTAAGTGGATGTTGATATTACATTTCTTGGTTCACTTTTGTTACTAAGCACCATCTCTTTTAAGTTCATTCATTTATCTTTTGTAGTGACATCCGCGGGAATAACTTCAATGGACAAATACCTGCTTTCATAGCCCAATGGAAAGATGTTGAGGAATTGTAAGCATTCGGTTGAGCTAGTCTAATTAAGCTAGCCATGTATGCACCATGGAAGTTTGATTCCTATTTTTCACGTTTGACTTTTGATCTTCATAGGTACCTCATGGGGAACAATTTTGAATGGCCTGTTAGTCATGGAGTGTTCCAATCATTGAAGAATCTTGAAATCTTGTAATTTTTTACCCCTGGCTGAGGCCATATATTTTGTTTCCTCGCTCAAGTTATTTTGATTACAACTTGCTATTTTAAATTCCCATTCTCATTTCTTTTTTCAGGCAGCTTGCTGACATAACTGGAAGTCCCAGAGATTTCCCCATTGTCAATAATCAGTCATTGACACACCTGTGAGCCTCTCATTATGTATTAACACAATAAAATTATATCTGCTGCTTTCATTGTAATGTGAACTTTGGCAGTCTAATCAAAATAATTGCTCCAGAACGCTGCGGAATTGCTCACTTGGTGGTCCAATCCCTGAATTTATTCGGCAAAGTCAATCCCTACAATATTTGTAAGATACTTATATTGAATGTAAATTATTAAATTTGATGCAATTAGTCAAGTTTAATTTATTTGCCACGGTTTGAGACTCGGGGAAATTATGAAGAAAAAACTTGAGGTTTGAGTCTTATAACAAAATAAATTCTGAATTTTTAATTATATAAATTTAAATCTTAATATTTAGATTTGTTTTCAATCTAAACTATCTATATATTTTTGTTTAGTAAAATCAACGGAAAATGGGTATTTTAAACATTTTTTTTACACCTATTGGGAGGTCTGGACTTCCTAATGTAATCTGAAGGAGCTCGTAAACCACAGAAACTGAGATCAACACTTCTATGACTGACGAATGTGACTTCCAATCAATCAGGAACAAATTAGGTTAAGAAATTAGAGTTTATACCAAATAATGGAGTCAAAATCAAAAGATAATTGAATTTTTAGAGAGAAGAATTCCTAAATTGGGATACAAGAGCTACAGATCTGAAATTTACAATCTCAAAATATCGGAAGTTAGTTATTGAGAGGGCTAGCTCAACCATCAACTGCTAACAAATTAACTAGCATCAATTTACAAAATAGAAGAGTACATATCAATAAGGACGGTAACAATTTTAGGCATACGGCGGTTGCCTCAACAGCCTAGTGGTTCCGTTGTCCCTAACTCAAGTATAAACTGATTATTTCATAGTTGTATAAATGCATCAATCCGTATGGACTGATGCTCCATTTATTCAAAGAAACTTCGCGACTACTTGTTCTGTATCAAATACGGTCCAAGAGACAGGGCCGGCCCTGAGGTGAGGCGACGGTCGCCTCGGGCCTCCAATTTTGAACAAAATTTAGGACCCCCAATTAGGGGTGTGTATCATGTATTATTTCATAATTACTTCAATATTAGCTCAATCTATTTATTTTCATGTTGTCATATGGCGTTATTTTGATTCGTGTCTGATTGATGTTTAATATGAAAACTTTCACTTTTAGTTAAAAATAACTTAGTAAGTGTATGGAGAGACTAAATTTTTTTTCCATAAGTCAACTTTTATCAAATTTATTTCTACTAAATGAAATTATTCATAGAATGTTTGATTTCAATTCTAATTAAAAAAAAAATTGTGCCTTATTACTATATATTTTTTACTAGATTGACTCTAACAAAAAAATACATATCTTAAATGAGAAAAAGACATTAGCTTTAATTATTATTTCACATACTTTTTTATTCAGTTAGATGGAGTTAAATAAAATATTAAAAAAATGTGATGGCATCCCTTAATGAACATTAAAATATATAACTAACAGTTCATGTTATTGAGTCATGCCATATTTAGATTCATGTTGAAGAATAGTCAACCCTAACTTGCTAATTTTATATATTGTCTGAGTTGTGTCGAAAATTCTCATCTTTACCCCCAATCAATTTTAGTTCTTATAGCATTGGTAAGCTAAAAAATAAAGATTCGATTCAACTAATTGAAATTCAACTATTATATACATATATATTTGTTATCTAAATTTTGTTAAATTGTAATGCAATAGAAATAAATTTTTATCCTTTTTGTTTTATCCAAACAAAATTTTTTTTTTGGTAACGATATATGAAGGGTCTAATTTAAAAAATTCGCCTTAACCTCTAATAACTCTGGACCAGCCCTGCCAAGAGATATATGTATGAACTGGGCTCAACAATGTGCCTCAACCTATCTAACACCCCAATGTGCTCACAAAAATATAAATAAATAAATAACACCACTCTTGTGAGAGGCAACGAAACTAAACAAATTAACTTGAATAGGGTATAGAAATTAACATAAACAAAACAAATTCCACAATAGCACATAACAGGGGAATTAACGACATTATGATACTTGAACCTAGTCAGGTCATATAAAGGACTTGCTTAAATCAATACCGTGGTAGATCACCTATTGTCTAAAAGTTTAGACTTTTATGAAATGGGTCGAACAGTAAATATTAAGATGTCTAATACCATCTTGTAATATTACTAACAAAAATTTGTTTTATGGGATCTATTTGCATGAAAGTATTCCTCCAATAATATCTACCCCAGATTAGATGTTTATTTAAGATATTTTGAATTGTAGAATTTGTTCATTTTGTAACTTGCCGCTGATTTTCTATTGCAGGGACTTGAGTTTTAACAATCTGGTTGGTGAACTTCCAACTTTTGCAAGCAATCTAAAATATATGTAAGGGAACTTACCTTCCAAATGCTCTCTCTCTCTCTCTCTCTCTCTCTCTCTCTCACTCATATTAAACGTTCTTTGATCGGCTCATATTAAACGTTCTAGTTTGGCATTTCATGGAAATAATGCATTTCTTTGTGGTCTGCTTAGGTTGAGACAATCACATTTTGTATTGAGATATACTAAGGTTAGAGTGTATTGCTGGAATTAGAATTATTTAGAATCAATTGGGACTTGTTTTATGGCTATTGTTTAGGCCTTGATTTTGATTTCGTTTCCTTTCTCTGCACATATCATCAATATATATACATGACTAACCTTGTCTCAATGGTATGTTAATTACACCAAATCTCTTCTTCTTATTTGGTATCAAAGCCAAACCCTAGTTCCCTGTTCATTCCACCACCACCATTACTGTTGGCAGCCCTTCATTTTTAGCCGGCAACCCTTCTCCTTAGTTGGCAGCCCCTTCTCTTCTTTATTTTTTTTTATTTTTTACTTTTTTCTGCTTCGGCAAGCCCTCAGGATGTGTTAGCACTTCTAGTGTGAGACCCAGCCCCTACGTTGGTCTTTCTAGTTATGGACAGGTCCATCACCACACCTTGGTTGTCGATAGGTTCAGTTAGTTATTCTCAGCAGTGACACAACCCTCTGCGGTAGGTTTTAGCCCTTGTTTTGGCATCGACAATCCTCTCACAGTGGCTTAGATTCTTGTTTTTTGTTACTTGCTGGTTATGATCTTCGTCTCTGATTGGTTGAAGCTCATGTGCTGATGTGGTAAGCACTTGTCTATATTTTCTTTGCTTATTTTGCTACCGGGTTGTTTGGTAGCACGTCTTGGTGTATGTTGTTTTCTCTGGCTTCTTTATTGGTGATTCCGACTTCTGGGTTAGAGGTATTTTTGTTGTTTTGTGTATTATTCTATATTGTTAACTATACATGTTGCAAATTCCTTTAGTTATCACCATGTTTGAGGTTACTTCTGATGTTGTACCTGAGAGAGCCCTAGTAAGCCGATTACTGTAGATTATTCCTTGTCCCAACAAGCATTTATTCATCGTATTACTACTGTTTTGTTGAATGGAAAGAATGTTGCGGCTAGGAGTCGTTCCCTTAAACTCCATTTAGGGGCAACGGGAAAGTCACATTGGTTGTTTTCTACAGAAACTTATCCACCAGCAACGAATCCCAAGCGTAGTCAATCGAATATTGACAATTGCACCATTTTGGGATGGATGTTCAATTCCATGAAGACTTCTATCTATCATATGTTCCTATATTGTGATACTATCCTAAACTTATGGCATACCTTAACTTAGACATATGCTCATGCTCATAATGATGTTCGCATTTTGAGCTTTATCAGGATATCTCTCATGCATCTCAGTTGTTGGGTTTTTTGGGTATCTACAGGCTCGTTGGGAGAAGTTGTCTCAATATGAGCATTTGAGTGATTTTTCTGCAGAGGCTGCCTCTATTGTTACCAAGCGGCTTGCTCATCAACACACCTACCAGTTTCTGATGGGTTTAACTTCTGAGTATAAGTCTCTTCAGATTCAGATTTTAAACACATTGCCTATGTCTTCTCTTTATGAGGCTTTTGCTATTATTGATAGTGAGGAGCATCGCCGCCGTTTAGTCCAGCCTGCCTCTTCCGCTGTTTTTGAACCGCCTGTTATCTCTTATTAGATGGCTCTTACTACTAGCTCTCGGGCTCGTTCTTCTGCTAAAGGGTAACTTGTCATCATTATGGAGAATCGGGCCATGTTAAGGCTCGCCACTTCAAACTCCATCTTGAATTAAGAGAGTGATTTTCCCATGCTCACCCATCTGGCACATTTCACATTGTTGCTATTGTGGAGACTGTCCCAAGTTCTAGATTTGCACCTCCTTTAGACTAAAATTGGTTAGATTCACGCATAACTTGGTTTTTTGATTTCTCCTTCCTCCGGGCCTTCATCCTGGACTGTCACATTGGCTACAGGTACTCCTACTACTTTCCATGTTTGCTCTACACATCCTACTTGGGTTTTGGATTTTGGTGCTAATGATCACATGGTGGGTGAGCTTTCATAACTTTCTTCTTCCATTCTTGCTACAACCCAAACTGTGTGTCTAGCTGATGGCTTTACTGCTCCATTGGGGTGGTGTTTATCTCCTGATATTACTCTTTCTTTTGTTTTACATGTTCCTAATTTCATATATAATCTCTTGTTTGTAAGTCAATTTGCCAAGGCCTTTCATTGTGCTGTCTTTTTCTTACCCACTTCTTGTTTATTACAAGACTTGAGTTCGAAAAGGATTTTTGGTAAGGGATATGAGCGAGATGGTTTAGACTACTTTAGAGACCCACCAGATTCACCACTACCACCTCTTTCTAGTTTTTCAGCTTCTATGTTACTTCAGGATTCATCCTTCTATGTTTTTTCTTTTCAAACTTTAGCATCGTGGCATGTCCGTTTTGGGTCATGCAAATTTTTAGTATTTATGTTTTCTTTTCCCATATTTTAATAAAGCTTGTAAGACTCAAAATTTTCAATGTGATATCTATGACTTAGCTAAACATACTCGTACTACTTATATTGCTTGTATGTACTGTGCTTTTTGCGTATTTGACCTTATTTATTCTGATGTTTAAGGACCCTCACCTGTCGTTGAACGAAAAAGCTGTCACATAATGTCTATGGTTCATTGGCCCTATTTGGTAGAGCTGTGGAAAAGTGCTTATAGTTTATGCCTAAGCAGCTTATAGCTTATACTATGAACATAAGTTGATTTCTGACTTATAAATTAAGCATCTCCTGCCCCACTCAAAGAATAAGCTGATTTCTGACTTTCAAAAAGCTATAAGTTATAAGCTATAAGCTAAACCAAACACATCAAAATAGCTTAAACTAAGCTGAAAGCTGAAATAAGCAGCTTTTAAGCTGCACCAAACAGGCACATTGTCTTGTTCGGGGTATGAATGTTCCTATGTCTTACTGGCATAATGATGCCCTAACCGTTGTTTATCTCATTAATGGGACTCCTAGTCGTGTCTTGCAAGGCCATGCCCCGCTTTAGGTCTTATCTCCTACCCAAACTCTTTTTCCTCTATTGCCTCGGGTTTTTGGGTGTACTTGTTTTGTCCAGAATAGAAGTCCCTCTCACACTAAGTTAGATGATAAGGCCATTAGGTGCATCTTGCTAGGGTATTCCACTATGTTGGAAGGGTATCAATGTTATGACCCTAGCACTTGTAAGTACTATCATTCTTGTGATGTTACGTTTCATGACGAGGTGCTTTTTTTTGGTACTCACCCTTATGTGAAGGATTTCTTACCCACTCCTATCCCATTTGTAGATTCTACTATTCTACCTATTCTCATCTTTGATGAGGTTGAGGTTGGCCCTACTAAGGTTCTTTCTCGTTCTCATCCTTCTTTGTAGGTATATTCTCGTCGCTCTCGTCCTCTACCAATATCCTCTCCGATTCATAGTTCAGGTAATTCTTCTCATTTGGTTACTGCTCTTCGTCGCAACCCTCTTCATAAGAGACATCCCCTTGATCGTCTTGCTTATTTTAGCAGTACTAACCATCATATTTCCCAGTATCTTTCTTATGATAGTGTTACCTTTACTTGTCATTCTTTTCTTGGCAAGCTTGAGTTGGAAACTATTCTTCGTTCTATGTTAGAAGCTCTCTAGAATCCCAAGTGGGTCACTGTTATGTAAACAAAGATGGTAGCTTTGGAACACAATTAGACATGGTGACTTCTTTTCCCTCTGGCGAATAGACTATTGGCTGTAAATGGGTGTTCACTATTAAGTATCTGGCAGATGGCACTGTGGACTGCTACAAAGCGAGGCAGGTTACCAAGGGCTTTGCTCATATTCCTAGCAAGAATTTTAGGGCTACTTTTCCACCGGTCGCCCAGCTTACTTCTATTCGGCTTGTTATTTCCTTTGTTGCCTCTCATTCTTGGATCAACTAGATGTCAAGAAAGCCTTTCTGCGAATATTTATTGGATTATCCACCTAAATTTTCGGGCTGCAGGGGAGTATACAGGAAAAGTTTGTCGACTGAAAAAGTCTTTATATGGACTTAAATAGTTTTCTCGGGCCTGGTTCAGTTATTTTAGGTCACTCATTTTGTCCATGGAGTTTGTTTAGTGTCCCTCAGATCATACTTGTTTCATTCGCTGGAATTCCAACGGTCAGTGCATTATACTACTTGTATATGTTGATGATATCATTCTCATTGGTGATGATTCCGTTGGCATAGCTCAAGTAAAAACAGATTTGAGTCAAGTATTTGATATCAAAGATCTTGGTTCTCTCAAGTATTTTCTAGGTATTAAGGTTGCTCGCTATCGTCAGGGGATCTCCTTGTTCCAAAGAAAGTATGCTCTTGATCTCCTTCAAGACACTAGTATGTTACGGTGTAAGCCTACTTCTACTCCTATGGATCCTAATCTCAAGGGCTATCTATGTTTGAGTTTTCTTCCAAACAAGCCACATCACAAATAATAGTGCAATGCGAAACTATGAAAACATAAAATGGATGAATGCATGGATGCTAATGTCATAAAATGAATGTGTCGGGTGTTATAGTAGGTAAGGAAAAAGTGAAGGAAAACGTAGTGTTAGGCAATGTAACACCCCCCAACATAATGAACTCCGATTAGTCCAGATTAAGACACTTACAAGATCCAATTCCCTGTAGTTCCATTATTAATATGCTGAAGTAATAGATATTCTTCATTATCCGACAATCAACACCCATATTAAATCTCTATCCTTCTATTTATGACATTCACATGAGATTTACAAAAGTGATCACATGCATTCATATATTTACCATCCTTATGATATGAATCTATAACATGTGATTGAGAAGAGTCTAGGCAAGTTAAATAAAACATAATGCCTTAGAGGCTACAAGTTCCAAGGCTTTGCTCGAATACACAACATGGTTTTCAAACCCATACATAGATAGCCCTTGGCTTGCAAATCAAAAACAAATAAAAAAATGAGCCTTGTGCTCCAAAAGATCCTCTATGCCTTCACTTCGGCAGAGACACACCACAATCACCTAAAAATGGTTTCCGCTAAGGGATGAGCATAAAGCCCAGCAGAGATAATCTAAATAAAGTGCATGCAGTTTAAGAATATCATGAGGTGCAATGCATATGAATGCCAATGCCAAAAATATTAGTTTTTCCACATTTCAAAACTTTTCCATGCCATGCACTTGTCCAAAAATGTAATCAACTCAATCATTTATTTGATAAACAAGGATGGTAAATACGACATTGGAAATCCCCAAGTAGGGTGTCTACAAGTAGGCCCTTCAAGACTCTACCAAACCCATTTTACTGGCTTCTAATCGAAAAGAACATGGTAACTTGCCCCATAAGTGTTTTCAGTCTCTAACCATAGACATTCAGGCCAACTTAATTGTCAAATTACACCCCATATTGGATTTCACCAAGTATTTACCCCATAACTCAACACATTTCCAATGTTCTCACTGAATCAATTTGAAAATCCATTTCTCAAGTCCAAAGCGAGGATTAAATCATGAGATTATGCCATGTTCAATGCTATGCATGAGTTTGTAAATAATTCAATTCACCTAATTCACATACAATTTCTGCAATCATCAATACAACCCTCCACCCATTGCTAAAATAATTATCCCTATACGAAATATAAATTTCAAGAAACAATAAGCAACGCATAATCTTGCATATTCAATAAATTCAAATATGAGTAACAATCATAGGTTCAATCTCCTCTTTCCCAACTCAACTAAGAATCATAATATTTTTCCAAAAATTTCAAAAATTTTCCTGTTTGTTCAAATTCAAGAATTCACCTAGAATTTTCACAATGCCAAAATTAACATATATTTCTCTCAACATTTCTCAATATGCCAACATTTTCCAAAATCCATGGAGTTTCAACAACACAAATTAATCTCTCAATCTCAACAAATTCTAGGGTTTGGCAAAATAGGGACTTCTTGTTTGAAAACAACGTTTTCTCTCAAATTTTAACACTGTTCATCATCTTTAATAAGCAAAAGAAATCTTCAAGAAGATTTTAAGAAATCCCTCTTTTTATTTATGCAGTAAATATAAGATAACAAAACCCTAAACCTCAAGATAATTCCAACTCATCAAAATAACAAATAATAGAGTTAAAACACATACACTATGTTTAGAAAATCCCTACCTCAAAACTTATGAGAGAAAATAAATGAAAATCCCAAAATTCAACATTGTTGGATTTTGATCTCCACCGGACAAAACACTTCTCTCGAGATGCTCATCAATTTGCCAAGAATTAGGGTCAAAGTGTTTATGGATTTGTGTGGATTAAAGAAAATACAAGAGTTTGTGGGTTTAGTAGAGAGAATGAAGAGCGAAAAAAAGTAGAGAGACAAAATAAGGGAGAGCCGAGAGAGAGAGAGAGAGAGAGAGAGAGAGAGAGAGAGAGAGAGAGAGAGAGAGAGAGAGACCTCTCTATCAAAGAACAATGAATAAGAAAAGAGAGAGAAATGAGGGAAGGACAAAGGGGGGTAGCCTCCATGTGGGTTTCCTCCTTTGTTTCTATTTTAATTTTTTTTAAACATACAATTATCTAGATATGTTTATGTACATATATATTTGTATATCATTAAAGAACAATATAATAATACCATAAGATTTTATAATTTAGATCATAAAATATTATAATCTTTATTTCTTACCACAAAATAAAAAAAATTCATTTGGTGATATACACCATAAATATTTGCACTCTCTCATAGTAACAAAATAAATAATAACTGATAATTACAAATGAGTTGTAATTCTATCAATTAGGTCCAAAAGAATGAAATTTAATAATTTAAAATAATTCACCAAGTGAGACTAGAGCATGAATTAATTTCAAATGGACTCAAGATGGTTCTTCCCATTTACATAATTGAATATGAGCCAAAGTAATTAAATATGGCTAATCAGATAAGATCCAAAAATTTAAATTTATATCCTCATTTAATACTCAATACCTAAGAATAATTAAAACTCAAAAAAAATTTTCCGATTTGGCCTCACGAAGTCGAAATTGAAAAGTAATATAATTTATTTTCACTAATTTAAATAGAATGATCCATGATACCACAACTATAATAATAATAAAAAGAATAAAATTAAATTATTTGGAAATTCATACCAATTCAACTCCAATTAATACCCGAACTCGCAAATTTGTTATGAAGATTACTAAACAGAACTGAAAAATAAATAAATCGAATTTAATTCGACTCATTATAGGGAAAGATGAGAGAAAACCGAAGAGAGACAGTTTCTGATCTAGTGAAATGAAGAAAGGAATGGAAACTTAATATATACAAATTTTAATCACGTGATACACACCCTTTCTGCCTATGCACCTGCACATGGCCAATATGCGTCCGCATTGCCAATTCTAGCTTTTGACCACTCAGTGTTCAAACCATGCCCCCGGGGTATCCCAAAACTCGATCAACAAGTATACACAACCAAAATAAGAAAATAAACAGTGTTAAGTACTAAAATTGCACAAAGAACTCAAATGTCGTAAAGTCAACACCTAACACCTATTCAAGTCAACAATTCAAGAATAAAACGAAAGGCTCAACTACGAAAATTCACTCAAATCCAGAGGTCAAGTTAAGGCCCTAGTTGTTACAATCATCAATGAAAGTAACAAAATATCTAGAACCGCCAAAAAATTACTTAAGATGGTCCTCATAAGTCATTATGCACCAACTCTAATCATTGTCGTTTATGCATTCTCATGACCTTGATGAAAGACCCTTTTATGATTTTCCAAAACACAATATTCACAGAATCTCCAGTCCAAGAACTACGAGTTTGGCAGTTCCACCTTTAACATTAGAACCTTCATCCATTTCTCATTTGAAATGCCACATGACTGCTTCAAATTTCGATAATGCTACTATGATCGTACCATGAGTCCCCAATGTCAAGTAGAGAGTACATTGTTTTTTTACCACGAGCTACCACCATAGCTCCTTTTATCATCCTCAAAGAATCACAAGGAAATGTCGTCACAATACCAAAATCTATAAGTTAGGCCCAACTAAAATCAAGTGCTTCTTAAAAAATGGCATATGTCTAACATCCTTGATTTTCATGCATGCTCCATTTGGTCAATTAATATGAATCCCATGCTTGTCAATTATGTCACACGTGTCACTGTTTCTAAGGTATATCTTACCAAAGTTTCCTTCTACATAATTTTGGAGTACCTCCAAAGCCAATACCATTATATCAAACTATCTTCTTCTAAAATCTTAACAATATACTTGTCACCTTGTTTCCTGTTATGTTTCTTTGGTGCTTTGCAATCTCCCCTAGTGCGGTTGCCTTTGCCACAATTCCTTCACTTGTCTTTGATGGTCACTCTCTCATAGATGTATGAAAATCGCTTGGCCATGAATAATGTCCATCTTATTAAGAAGTTGTCCAACTTCAAGATATTGGAAGGAGTTACAATTCAATATATCAACAATTTCAACTCACATTAGTCAATCGAAATTAGTTTAGATCTCAATAGATGTAGTCAAGGCCTGCGCACTACTATCAAGTATTCATGAGAGTTGGAATTTTGTGTAAGTGGTGATGATCAATTCCATGGTAAAACCTCTAGTTTGGCATTAGCAACACATGATAGAGGAAGGAAGCACAATAAATGAAACTTTAAGAATCGAAACACAAGCAAGTTGAGAAATTCTCCAACTTGATCTTAACCAACAAATTTTCCATTTTCTTTTCCTTCTTGATATAGAATAGAATAGATGTAGTATGGGTCAACCTTTTTGTTCCTAAGGCTTTACGACCCCACTCATCATCCTATATATTTGTATCCAAGAGGAATATAAAGATCCTTGTGGTAAAGATAGATCTCTATATCCATCTTCATAACCTGGAGTTTGAACCCTTAGATTTTTATTTATTTTTTTATTGTTAATCTTACTTTCTTGCTCTAGGAACCAACACCCTGATAATTGTACACACACAACCAACGAAACTAGAATGCAAATAGATAAAACAAACAAATGTAGGCAAGATACAAAGATTTACGTGGTTCACCCCTGAATGAAGGGCTATGTCCAAAGGGCTACCATCTCACTGTGATCTTCAATAGAGGAATTATAAGAGTCTCTCTTCCCCAATCTCACAGACTGCCTTTATTGATCTCACCAAAATCTCATACAACAGAGTTACAAGGGAGTATGTACAATAAAGTTTTAAAAGGCTTTACTAAGGCTCGTCTCACCTCAAGGTTTGATTTTTGTACTATTCTCTCCAACGGCTTTTGCATCACAATTTGGGTCTTGAGCCTTGGGTAAGCCTTGTAAGCCTTTTGCGCATAAGCATATGATATGAGTAGTACCCATATAAATAAGTTGCCCTAGGCTTTTGTTAAACTTAGTTTAGTAGATAGTTTAAACAAAAAAAAAAAAAAAAAAGAGTTAAATATTCAAGTGAGAAGCTGAATCACTTAAGCTAAGAATGTCAATTTCGCTTTCAATGAAGCTAAAAGCTTCCTTCTTTGTAGTAGTAAAATGTTCAATGCCTTGAGGAGAAAAGTATTTAAACATTTATATTTGATTTATATTTATTTATTTATTAGTTTAAAATATTTAAATTATTTACTAAATATTACAATTTGAAAGTTGAAATGCTTAAGCCTCAACGCTTTAGGCCTTATTCCTTGCTACATGAGGAGTAGAATGTCTCGAGTTATGCATTCACCTTTAAAAAACTTCGATGTACAGTACTAAACGCGAACAACATAGTACTACTAGGATTTGGAGTCCAATTGCTAAAACTAAAAAGGAAACTACTTCTTACAGGATTTCTAGAAACAATCTACCTGCTTGAGCAAACCCCTCTTTAGCAATACGCCACTCCAATAGATAAAAGCAAACTTTTTTGCATTTGGCTACAAGAGAGGCCTACGACCTGGTCAAGTGGCTATTCCATAGTCTCCACGTCCCTATCATCATGTTCTTTGTGAGGGAAATCAAATTGCTCTTTGTTTGGCCAGCTTCTCAACAACTTTACTTCAAAATTTGGCTAGAAAATGTTCTTTCTTCTATCAGTTCTCTGGTTTTGTCGGAGGCTTATGACATTTTGTAATTTGGCCTCATGGGATTCCCCCATCTAAAAAGAAAAATATTAATTAATAATATTTTATATTAGTTTTGACTTTTTTATGCTCTTTTATTATATCTTAATATATTTCATTAAGATATGAGTGTATGATTTCCGAATGATTTTTGCATATTAAAATTGTCAAACATTAAATACATCTGATATATAAAGCAATTCTAGGCCTAATTCTAAATAGGAAACAAGAATAAACCTAAGAACAAAATATTCACACAATTTAACACAATCTAAAATATTCACACAACAATATATACTAATATTCTCACACTCCCACTCAAACTGAAGGTATTTTAGCGAAAACATTGACAGTTTGCCAAGAAGAAACTGAAACCGAGAAGTGGTGTGAGTCTTGGTAAAGAAGTCAGCAAGTTGTAGAGCCGAACTGACGAAAGGAAGAGAGATAAAGCCAGATTGTAGATACTAATGGATAAAGTAATAATCAATCTCAATGTGCTTCGTCCACTAATGGAAGACAATGTTATGAACAATTTGAATAGCATTATGGTTGTCACAATAAACAGGTTGGAGAAGACTGAGGGATACCCAAATTAGACAAGAGACATCGAAGCCAAACAATCTCAGCAGTGGCGTGGGCCATAGCATGGTACTCAACTTTGGTAGTAGAACAAGTAACAACAGTTTGTTTCTAGCTTTTCAAAGAAATCAAGAAATTACCAACAAATATGCAGAAGCCAGAAGTAGACTTGCGATCAGTGACATCATTAGCCCAATCAAAATCAACATAGGCTATCAAGTCTAAGCAAGAAGTAGAAGACACCACAAATCCTAAAAGATAGTATCTCAAAGATAGCGAAGAATCCGAATCAAAGCAACCCAATGTATAGATTAGGAACAAACTAACTAACTATATGAAAAATATAAGTAAGGTCAGGGCAAGTAACCATTACATAGACTAAGCAACCCACAAGCTCTCGATATAAAGTAGGATCATCTAGATGGACACCATCCATAGTGTTAAGCTTCACATTAAGCTCAGTTAGGGTATCAAAAAGCTTAGTGTCAGTAAAATCGGCGCAGTGAATAACCTCATTTGCATAGTTGGCCTGAGACAAAAAATAGCTTTCGGAAGAAAAAGCTACCTCATTACCAAGAAAATATCACAATGGGCCTAAATCCTTCATTTCAAGGTGGGGAAGAGATGCTGCTTGATCTGAGAGATAACAGAAGAGTCAAAGCCAATGATGATCATATATCATCCACATAAAGTAACAGGGCAACAAAACTAGCAGAGGTGTGGAAAAGAAACAAAGTGGGCACAAGGATGCAACCCAAGTTGAGTAACAGCCGTTTGAAACTGATCATACCAAGCACAAGGGTATTGCTGTAAACCATTCAGAGTATGCTGTAAACCATTCAGAGTATGCCGAAGATAACAAACCTGTCCAGGGGAATGGTGAAGGATAGGGGGAGGACGCATGTAAACGTCCTCAATGAGATGGCCATTAAGAAAAGCGTTCTTAATATCCATTTGATAAGGAGGCCAATAATGAACATCAGTGACAAGAATTAAAGTATGGATAATAATCATCTTGGCAATAGGGGCAAAGGTCTCCTCATAATCAATATCATACTCCTATGAGAAACCTTTTGGCTACCATGTAAGCTTTGTAGAGCTCGAAAGAACCATCAGAATGAGTCTTGACTTTATTGACCCATTTGTAACCCACTAGATTCTTGCCGGCAAGCAAATGAACTAGTTTCCAAGTAGTAGTCTTCTATAATGCAGATAACTCATCCTCTATAGCTCGAACCTAATTAGGATCCTTGTAAGACTTGGGTTATGAAAAAGAGTGACTAGCAAACAAAATGATGTAGTATGAAGGAGAAAAATATATTTTAGCAAAACCAAGTTTGACTACTTGTTTACGGTTGTGAAGGGGATACTTACAATTAGTTAGATCAGAGTCATTAGAAGTAAGAGGATCAGCAGCTTGGGTAGAGATAATTGGTAGATGGAGAGCCTTACAACAAGAATAGACTAACAACGGAGGAGGATGAAGAGTAGAGGTGAAGGAAGAGGAGAAGAGGGAACAGACTTGGGAGGGATAGTGGAGAAGGACTTAGCAGGAAATGGGTAGGAAGAGGAGAAGAAGGAACAAGCTCATGCAAAACTGTAAAGATGTACTCATCAAAAGGGATCTCGGAGGGAAATGGATCAATGTGAGCCAAATCCTCTTTGGAAAACCTAGGCAGTGATAGGAGGAAGTTGAAAGTATGACATACGTTCAAGAAATGCAACATGCTAGGAGATATAATGGCTCGGGAAATAAGGTTGTGACAACGATAGCCTTTCTGAGTAGGACTGTAACCCAAAAAGACGCATAGGATAAACCAGGCACTAAGTTTGGTTCTATCTTTACGGGAAATAATGACAAAACAAGCAGACCAAAAACACAAAGGAGAGAGTAATTTGGAAGTTGAGAAAACAGAGCCTCATATGGGGAACGACCAAAGAGAAGGGTAATAGGCATTCGATTGAGAAGAAAAGTAGTGGTAAGTACTGCTTTACCCCAAAACAAAGCCCGAACAGAGGTAAAGAGAAGAAGAGATCGAGTTGCCTCAAGGAGATGACGGTATTTACGCTCAGCTCGACTATTTTAGGCAGGTGTATTAATACATAAAATTTGGTAAATGGTACCCAAATTGGCCAAATACTCATAGAATTCAGTTTTAAAATATTCCCCACCCAAGTCAGAGCGTAATAATTTGATAGTAGACCCAAACTATATAGTGATCATAGACTAAAAAGTACAATAGTCATTAACAAATAACATATAGTCTACAGAACCCCCTTTGGTGAGAATAGGAAAAAAGCTCCATATATCAGCATGAATGAAAGAAAACGAGGTATCAGAAATAGAAGTACTTTTACGAAATGATAAGACTGTCATTTTGGCTAGTTTACACTCCCAACACTCGATAAGTTGACTAGGAAAAACTTTACCCAATAAACCTGACTGAGCTAAAGACCTTAAGCGGTCAATAGACAAATTCCTCAATCTAGAATGCCACAAATAAAAAGGACTCGACAGAGAATCTAACTGAAAAGAGAAAAAAAAGTCGAAGAGATAGTCATAGGCATCCCCGAATCTACTGCTTGGACATCCGATCCTACACAGAACAGATAGAAAAAGAAAAGATAATATCAAAACCGGAGGCATCAAGTTGATTGATAGATAATAAACTGACACATAATTGAGGAACGTAAAGGACATGAAATAATGATAGCAGACATATCAGATGGTAAGACAAACCCAACAGATATAATAGACATACCAGACCCATTAGCAGCATCACTAGTAATAGGAAAGGGAGTGTGAGTATAATTTTGAATTAAGGAGAGATGAGCAATCATATGATGAAAGACACCTGAGTCAAAAAGCCAGATAGACGAGGAAATACTTAAAGAAGATCCAAGCAAACCTGAATGAAGAAAAGAAACAATAGAGGCATATTGGGTTGGTTAGGAAGTAGATAGTATATGTTGAAGCTGACCAATCTAAGCACTCAAAGAACCCAAGTCAGGATGAGGAGACAGAACAGATGCACTATAAACAACTGGAGTCTGAAAAGTATTCTAAGTAGGAGCTCGGAAGTGTGATTGAAACTGTAGAGCAGATGAACATCCTTTCTTGGGACGTGATACTTTCAATGGCCCTTCTAATGGCAGAAGGCATACTCATTAAAAGCAAGAGACATTGTAATAACTAAAAAGCTGAGGGGATCGAGTGTAATAAACCCTAAATAGCCAAACTAGGGATCGAAGCATAATAAACAAAAGTCTGATAGAGCAAAATTTAATAAGCCAATATTAATACTAGATGCGTCAAATATGACCAACAGAACCAGAAAGTGGAGTCCGGATCCTCTCCAGCCAAAGCCTCCGGCCCTTCCTCCGGTCAAGGGCCACGATTTGGCCACGTCGCTTAAATGAAGATCTACGGCTCAGATGCAAAAAAAAAAAAAATGAATTTCTTTCATTCAACCCAACAGTAGCTTCCCTCCCATTCACGAGTCCGTTTTCCCTCCCTCTTCAAAGCTCTTTTTTCCTCCCTCTTCGAAGCTCTGGCGAAGGACGATCGGCGAAGTTGACTGCGAACATCGACGACGATCGGCGGCGAATCAAAGTCGACGGCAAACATCGACGGTGAACCAAGCTCCGGCGACCCCGCGAACCAGAGCTGCACTTCATCTAATTTTTTGAACTTGAAATAATTTAGAAGTACACATATTCTTTCCTAAAGCATGTACATGATATTTAGAAAAACAAGAGGAAACAGAACATTTTTACCCAAAAAACTAAAATAATCACTAATATTGTCTGCATTCAAATTTTTTCTAGAGGCTTTAGAGACTGGTTGTTCTATTTTAAATTGCGTGCTCATAACAAGTGAATCTGTAGGCATGTCAAGTATACCCAATTCATTTTGCTATCAAAAGAGTTTGCACATATTCATTTTTATGCCTTCTATGCTGAGGTAAATACCCATAAGAAAGAATCTTTCAAGATCTTGAGTTTACACTCGTGACATGTGCTGAAGGTTGTGTAACTAACTATTTTGAAGAATAGACCTACACAACACAAGTTTGTTTTTGAATTTTCTTGTCTTTCCATGCATTGTTCACTTTACTTTCTTAAGTAACTATTCCAGTCATGTGCACTTGTTTTCTCAGATTTCTTTCATCTCTGGTGAAGGACGGGAAAGGGACAAGAGATTATTTGGGGGGAACAACAAATTTTTTTTTTTAACCTTTAACTATGGTTTGCGGCTCCAATCGCGGCTCAAATCGTAGTCCAAAGCTTCGGAGTAAGACAGAGGGAGAGAGGGATAGCCCACCGATGTTCGCCGTTGACTTGGATTCGCCGTCGTCGGTGTCACGAGATGCCGTCGCCGTTCACCAAAGCTGAAGAGGGAGGGAAAAAAGTGAATCGGAATGAAGCTTTGGAAGCTGCTGCTGTGTGAATGAAAGAAATTCAAATTTTTTTTTTTTTTTTTTTGCATCTGAGCCGTAGATCTTCATTTAAGCGACGTGGCCAAATCGTGGCCCTTGACCGGAGGAAGGGCCGGAGGCTTTGGCTGGAGAGGATCCGGACTCCAGAAAGTGAGTTGGCCAATTCCAAAGCGGAAGCAGTGAATCAAAGAGGAGATGGATCAACTAAGAAAGATGATACCTCAGATGGGTCACGCGATCAAATCAAGATCCAAAGAGAGTCGCAGGCTGAACCAACACCAGCAAGAGAAAGCGATGTAGCGAGGTGAACCAGAACCAGAGAGAGACAAAGTCGCGAGGTCCAAAGAGAGAGTCAACCACGAACCAGACAAACTTGAAAAAGATAAACCCAAACCATGAGGGTCACAAATGGATCGCGATGCAAGGGTAGACGAGCTGATAGACACTGGAGTCGACACCAAGTCGCGAAACAAACAACATCGCGAGTTTGGCCTAGAAAACTTGATTCCGATGGTCACCCACAAGACTCAAATCAGACACGTTTTGAAAATCAGAAGAGTTGTAAAGAACCTAACGAGGTAGAGGGTGAACTGACGACTCGAACTCGATCGAATCCTGAAATGAAAACCAGAGATGATTTCGAACTAGAGGGAGAAAACTTCAAACCAGAGGGAACCTTCAAATCAAAGGGAGAACTTCGAACTAGAGGGAACTTCGAACAATAAGAGGTGAGAACTAGGGTTTTATACACGGCTGTGATACCATGTATGATTTCTGAATGATTTTGGTATATTCAAGTCGTCAAACAATACAATGTGTACATTTGATATATAAAGCAATCTAAGAATAAAATATTCACACAATCTAACACAATCTAAAATATTCACACAATAATATATACCAATATTCTCACAATGAGTTGTGACAAAAAGAGGGCACAAATTATTTGGATATCTGTTTTGACTTTGTTGCAAGCACAAAGCAACATATTTGTCAAATTATGTTTTGTATTGTGACCTTTTGTATTCCATTAATGTTGTAAAAGTTGATTAAAATACTGTGAAAAATAAAAGATTTCTTCATTAGTGTTCTATATGTAATACATATGCTTAGTTTTGATTATGAACTTATTTATCTTTTTATTTTTATGGTCAGATACCTCAGGGGAAATAAGCTCCACAATTCATCGCCGAGCTGGTTCGTTAATATCTCAAATTCATCCGTGTAGGTGTTTGTTACAAGAATTTGCATTTACTTGTGCAGTGAAACTAAAATATCTTATGTTTCATTTTCTTTTCCTGATGTTGGATTGTGTTTCTTGAAGCATTGATCTATTTTTTAATTAGTATGAAGCTACTATTCTAGGGGTGGAGCCTGGAGTTGATGATTGAAGGGAGGGAAAAATAAGGCTTCAACAAATCCAAGCGTTAATATATTTAAATGATATAAATAATAATTAAAATAAATAAATCACTATCAAAATAAGTTAATAAATAATGAGAACACTCTAAATGTGTTATACGGGCTTGAACTTCAATGATGCACAAGTAGAAAAGCACAAAGCATAAGTAATATCACATAATTCACATACTACATGAATGATAATAGATTATAAATCATACCATGCAAAAGGTCCATACCTATATGCTCTTTTGAAACTATATCACAATGATTCATAACAAAACTATAATTGTTCACAACTTTTGTCAACACAATAGTTTGTAACATTTTAATGTTCATAGCATAACCACAATGGGAAATACAAATATTAATTACTTTTTAAAAGAAAAAACCTTTGAGGGGCTATGTGTGTGACGCCCCAAATTTCGGGTGCATCAAGGTAACACAATATAATAAAATAGTAGAGCTTAACTAGTGGACACACGATATATTACAGATAATTAAGTACCAAATAAAATATTGATGACTAAAAAAAATATTAGTTACAGACATAAGTTTTTAGGTCAATAATTACAAAACGTAAGTTCTGATTACAAAAAAAAGTGTCCAAAACGGAGGTAGATAACCTAAGTCCTAAGGCAACCAAGTTTCCTCAAAGTTTTCAACGAACCCGTCCTCAGCATAGAATTTGTCTTTACTTGCCATAAAACACTATGACCTTGGAATGCCCAGTAAATACACACACACCTAAAACTCTTAACAATTTAACACACACATAAAATAATACAACAATAAGCACTTTAAGCAAATAACAGTAATGAAACAATAGAATTAACACATTAAAAAGTTAGTAAGACCACTAGAGTCCTCCAAAGAGACCCGTCCTCCTAACTACTAGAACTGGACGCCAGACTATTTAGAACTCCTCCTTTTGCTGCTTTGTAGATCTTACCACGGACGTCTAAAACGGTTATATACATGCGACGCCATTGATGGACATCAAAAGAGGCAACCAAAAGAAAAAGATTTTATCATCCGAAATCTAACCTTATCCCTCCAAAGAAAAAAAAAAGTTTTATCCTCTTAAATGTCCCATCTGGACCCAACCTTATCTCAGTAAATCAAATTGCTACATAGAGTCCGAATATGTCCATTCTACCCTAGGGTTAATGTGGCAACCACTTGCGCAAGTTTAAACTCAATTGGTAACAAGTCCATCACAATCTATTTCATTAATATACACTTAATAAGTCATACCAAAACGTTGCTGGTGACGTTCTCATTTCCAATCCCTTAACATTTCCCGTTAATTAGGTGTTTTAAAAGGCGAGTTAGTCACATTCAAGCATAATTGTACATGAGTCATACATATGAGAGGAAATATAACCCAAACTAAAGTATACAAAGCATGATAAGGCAAGAAATTAACATTTAGCATGCTAATAAAACATTTGAGGGTAACAAGCGTTTAAGGATTTACTTCTAGAATTTTCAAAATAGTTGAAACGGAAATAAAAATATGGCAAACATACTTCTAGGTCAAATCAGGAGCTGAAATTCAACAAAAGTATAAAACAACAAGTTTCATCTCAAATTGGTAGAATTAGCATACAACAACCAGGAATTAAGCTACAAGCCATTTTCCAACATCTGTCCAGATTTGCCACCTTATAGTAAAAATAGATTTTCTCTCAAACTACTCATTAACTTTTGCTCAAATAATTTATTTGTGGAAAGAGGTCACAAAATGCTAACATTCTACATAAGAACCAACATGGGGTGTTTTTTTTGGAATTTTTTTAGAACTCAAGAAGTGGACTGTTTTTCTGGAACATAGGACCATATTTAAATTTAAAAAAAAATGTTTAGGCTATAAAATCACATAATTAGGGGCTACCAAAATTTTCACATGATCCCCTATAATCAGATTTGGAAAATAAGTAAGTTTGATATTTTTTTTCAAAAATGAGAAAGTTACAGCAGTGCATGAATTGAGAAGAAAGTGCTAGATAAAATTACTTTTTCATGCTAACACTTAACACATACACCCTATGGCCATGCATATTACATACACACAAGAGACATACTAGGAGAAAGGATGAGATGGGGTGGAAAGATTGGAGAAGAGAAGAGGAGTGTATGTCTTACTTGAATTTGCAAAATCTTTCTTTCTTCCACCTATTTTTTTTTCCCAAGTCTTTTTCTCTCTCCCTCTTCCTACTACTGCGAGCTGTAATGTGTGTATTGCCAATTTATTGAGGATTGGCCCTTAGTTGGGTTTGAATTGAATTTTTGACAATTTGGTTGGAATGAAATGGAATAGGAGTGGATTAAGGCTCTTAAGCTTGTTTTATTAAGGATCTAGTTAGCTTAGTTAGGATAATAGGGGACAAGGGAACACATCCCCTAAATTACGGATTTGAACAATGACTTCTTTCCTTTTTTTATTTGTTTTTTTTTTTATTATTATTTTATTTAATTGAAAATTGCCAATTAGCCTCTCAAGTACAAGGCAGCCGGCTACCCCTCTCCTAAGGTACCAAAATCAGATTGTTTTACATATATTTATGAGATATATATATAAGATATTTTATATATAATATAATAGTTAAGTAGTACAGAACTCAATAAAAAATCAAGAAAGGGCCCAAATGCAAAAAAAAATAAAAGGGCAAGGACCAAATCTGAAATTTTGATAAATCATCACTTATTATTAATATATATTTATAATAAAATAGTTAAAATAATTAATTCGGTTCCGATCGAATTAAATCGCAAAGAAAGGCGAGAAATCGAGCAAAAATGGTGTTATCAAGGATTAAGATTTTTAGGCGATTAATTTATAATTTGGGGATCTTTCTAAGTTATCAGGAGTGATTAGGGTTAAGCAAATACACCCACGATGCGTTGGAGTTCTAGGGTTAAATTTGCGAGAAAATGATAATTTTAGGGGTTTTATTGACATAACTTCTAACATTAGAGATTCAAAGATAATTACGAAAGTTGGGGTCTCTACAATGTGCATTTAATCATGAAATATGAGTAAAAGAAAAAGTTTGAGTACTCTCCTAAATTTACTGAAAATGATGTGGAAGGTTAAATGTCAATTGTTGATTTGTGTAAACAACCATGACATAGTTCATGCTATAGGTCATTGTAGATGAATTTAGGAGTAATATTTGGAACCCTAACAAAACTAATGAGTAATATATAAGTATGTGGGACCAAGTATAACTCAGTTACATAAATACTATTCCATTGCCAAGTTGATTTTTTGAATTCATAATGAAGTTGTCTTTAAATTAGCTTTTAATGTGGTTCTTGTTGTTTATAATTACAAGATGTGATTTAATGATGAATTCATCTAGACTAAAATGAAACCGCAATCCAAAATAAATATTCATATATATATATATATATGTATCTAAAAGCATATTCGCAAGCCTGATGAAAACATGTACATTAATCAAAATACTCAAATCCATATCGCAAACTTATATTTAAAAGTGAAAAATAAAAATAAAAATAAAAAACCCTATAGACCTTGGAATAAACAATCTTGTCTAACATATAGGTTTACAAATAAACTTACTTACCTAATACAGTAACAATGTATAATGTGATTTAACAGGTGTAAAGCTAGCATTATTCTTCATTAAATTTCATCAATGATACAGTCACGGATGATGAAGGATAGTTCCTTCTCGATCAAACTTGTCTTTGCTTTATTTTTTTACAAGAGCTGTCCCTAAGCAAGTATGATTCACTATTCTCCTCTCAAGATTTATTCATCAAATCAAGGCTTTGTTGATCATTTAAGACAATTAGAAATGATAAGCTATATGCACATTCACAAATTGTTCAATCAGTTATAGGTTGAAGTGATAATGTGGATGCCCTTTTTTTTTATTTATTTATTTTGGTGGGGGGTTGGGGTTGGGGGGGGGGGGGGGAGGATTAATATAGATAGTTGAAGGTTAATTAGAGCAAGATTACTTCATAGCCATAACCATTCCCAATCTAGATTATGGGAGCCATAACCATTCCCTCATTTTCCTTAGTTTTCCATATCTCTCCTTGAATCTCCCTTCTTCTACTAACTTCAAACTCCTGTAAAGATCTAACTTCAACAACCAAATCCATAGAATGCAATTCTTCTTCACCGGCCTTGAGTTTGGTAACCACATTATCAAACACTTCAAAATTCCACTTCTTCAGAGCCAATTTCAGTGCTTGCAACCTTTTCATAATTCTGGAAAATAAGTTTTGTAACTTCTGGAAAATTTTAATAACATAGTCATTGGTGTATTCATGATCAGTATTGTGAGATTATAGCATGATATTTCATTTAATTACATATCATCCCAATTAATCTAGAGATATACCTAATTGCATAAATTGTTCCATCGGGTAAAGTTTTATTTTGTAATTGTTTTGATTTCTAATATTTGTTTTAATCTGAGGTGAGGTTAAAATTTGGTGTGTGCTTTCAAGATATAAACTGAAACCAAATAAATTGATTTAATATGTTAGTTACAGCGTGCACACAATATATTGTGTGGGTGTGAACTTACTATTGTGATTGGAGGCACCACAATTTTATTGTTGGTCTATATTTACATCTTATGAATTTTAAACTAAAGGCATTGTGCCATCCATTATTTAGGGAAATGGTGTCCCTTTGTCCCTTATTAGTATCCTAAGCCAACTAAAGCCTTAATTAAACCATAACTAGGTCTCCCTAATCCTTCTATATTCCATTCCATTTCAACCAAATGCCAACCAATTCAATTGAAAACCAACTGAGGGTATTTTAGACAATTCAACACCAAATCCTCTTCTATAAATAAGACCACAACGCCCCTCATTTTGAAACACTAGAACTGGCCATAAGGAGAGGGAGAAAGCAAGAGAGTAAAAAACATAGTAAGGAAGAGAAGAGAAGAAGAAACGAAAGAAAGAAAATTTTGCTAGAAAGGTAAGACACTATCCTCTCCTCCCTTCTTCACCATTTCTATCCTATATTTTCTTCTCATAAATGATATTATATCTATATTACTCATGTTATAGTGTGTTAGTATGATAGCTTGCTCTTGAATCAGTTTAAGTTAGTGTTTTCGCCTTGTTTTTCCTTGTTACCAGTATGTTGCACCTTGTTTCCTTGATTTTATTTCAACATCAATTCTTCATGAACTTCAGACCTATTTCAATGGGGTATTATATGATGTATGTAGAGTATGTGTGATTTTCTGTAAAGCCTAAATGTATGTTGTTATAGCCCATCCAATTTCTTCAAGTTTTTGTTCCTGAAAAACAGCCTACTTGTGTATTTTTATAAAATTCAAGAATAATCCCCTTAAGTTGAATTTTGTGTTTAAATTCTCCTTTGAATATTAACTTTCATCTAAAATTAATTTGAGCAAAAATGATCGAGCGGATTGTGAGAAAATCCATTTTTCCAAACGGCCGTCAAATCTGGACAGAACTAAAGCAGTGTCAATTTCCTGGAGCTATGGTTACCCTTTTCTGTTTTTTAAATTGGAGATGCAACTAGACTCCTTGTCTTACAATCTCAACAAATTTCAGACCCATTGGAGCCCTGGAAGTATTTTTTTTCAATTTTTTGTCCCTGCGAATCTGAAATACTAAGTAGTTGTGGTTATGTGCTTTCTTGCCTTGTATATTATCAATGACTTGTCTATTATTAGTTTTGCCTCGATGATATCGTATATGTCCCTTTATTAGTTATATTTGCTCATGTATTATTTGCCTCACGCTCAAATATAGTATCAGTTCACTCTTGCTAATTGTACTTCATAAGAAATTTAAGAAAGGGGAAACTTAATTGGGGTAATGACAGGTTTTGCACTCACTTATCATGTTTTGGAAAGATCACTGAAATTAATGATTCGGAAATGAAAGTTGGTAGGACTTGTCCCCCTTTTGAGTTAAGTCTTGCGCAAGTGGTTGAATCATAGCCCTAGGATAGAACGGGTGTATTTGGACTCTATACAATGGTTTGATTTTGGAGGAATACGGTTGGGTCTATTTTAGGGACTTTCAGGATGTTGACCCTTGTTTTTACCATCTCTTTTGAGGTTCTCGATTGGCGCTACCCTGTGGATAATCGGTGTAGGGGTCTGCAAAGCAACAAAAGGGAGAGTACCAAATAACTTGAATCCACTCCTTATGGTCAAGAGGAAAGGATCTCTTTAGGGGATTCTCGATTTATGCGCTAACTTCTAACATGTTTATTATTGTATGTTTTCATTATATCGTGCCTTGTATCATGCTTGTTTGCTTGTGTTGGATAAGGGTCAGGGTGTGTGTGTGTTTTATTGGGTATTCCAAATTCATGGCGTTTCATGCTAAGTGAAGAAGAGTATTATTCAGAAGAAAGCATTGCTGAAGCGTTCAAGGAACCATGGTTTCCTTAGATGCAGATTTTCTTTCTTTGTTTTTATTATTTTTTATTTTGTTTTATTTTGCAAGATTATATGAAAGACTCAGTTTTGTATTATTTATTGCTAACTAGTCTAATTCTTATATGTAATTATTATTATTAATATATTTTATTTTGTGATTATTTATTTATGTAATGTTGTGCTACACTAGTTAAACCCTATTGTATCATGCTATTATGTCACCTTTACGTCCCCGAAATTTTGGGGTGTCACATTAGGCATAAGGAGTTGGTCTCTACTCTCATTAGTTTTAATTACCCATTAGACTTGTAGCATGAAGGTTAGGGAAAAGAGTAAAGAGTTAAATATGCTATTATTTTTCAATTGTGATTTCTATGTAGATACACATTCTTATGATTCCTGTGATTAGATCTTGCCTCAATAATTTTACCCAAAACACAACTAATTTGTAATTGTAGAAGATGTTTTTAAGTAGGAGAAATCTAAAGCTTGCACCCCTAAAAAGGTGCGGCCCCGTAAGAAAGTTACGCTTTTTTTCTAATAAAAGTTATGAATGTTTATGGCATCTTATGCCACTTCGTGATAAAGTTACGAATAGTAAATTTATGATGTGCACTTTAAAGTTATGAATGGCGAAATTATAACACTTCTGTGGTTTTTATTATGACATTTTATTGTGAGAAAAGTTACGACAATCTGTAATTTATGTTACGAAATTTTGTGAAAAAGTTATGAAAGGCATTCCCTATTCACCCTTTTAGGAGTGTACATGGTAATCTCTCCCTTTTAGGTAACTCAATAGATTGACTTAAGAAAACTTATAAAAATATAGTTCGAACAACAAGAATGACTAAGGTTATTTCTTTTTCTTTTTCTCTCTATTTTTCTTTCCATTTGAAGCCTCTGATAGCTAAATGCTACAATAGGCAGCTTCCTGGAGTTCCACCAAGAGGTTCATTACTTGGTTTTGACATAACATTTTTGCAGGGATATTTCTGAAAACAATTTCACAGATTTAACTTTACCACCTGGAAACATTTCTATAAATTGGTAAGGGAAACCCATAATTCACACTTCACATTTCTCCATGTGTCTTTCCTTTTGCATATTCTTGTTTATTATTATTGTTATTTTTTCTTTCAGGAACTTGTTTTCATGCTGCTCTAACATAAAAGACAGGTAAGCCCTTATATTTCTTGCTTCTTTTTTTTTTTTTTTGTTGGGGGGGGGGGTATTTTATTTGACTCTAGGCTCTTATTTGTTTCGATGTAAAACATTTACACCGTAAAATATTTTTCATGTAAACTGATTTTAGATGAGCAAATTTTTTCTTTGAATTTCCGTGTTTGGTTGAGAAAATGTTTTCTACAAGAAAAAATTTAATAATGAATTAATTATAGATCAAACTTTGAAAAAGAAAAGAATATAATAAGATAAAGATCAAAACTCAAGAAGCGTTGATTGAGATAGATCAAAAAAATAACTTACATACTTTTGAATCATAATTAATTTTTGCCTTATGACCAAAACTATTTTAGTTGAAAAATACTTTTCTTACTTTTTGGCCAACCAAACAACAAAAATTAGATAAAATATTTTCCTCAAAATTATTTTACTTTGAAACAAACATAGCCTAAAATGCTCATCTAAAGTTGGGCAAATTTTAGCAAGCATTTGATGTTTTCTTTGTCTTATTTTTATTGACATTGCAAGGGTATTTGGGAACAACAAAATTACCATTGTGACAGTAAAAAATCAAAAGGTAAGTCAATGATATTTAAAACTATAGAGATATCTTAGGTGGATACTGCTTTAGCATGCTGGACGTGACTTATGATTTAATTGGACATGACTGGGTTAAACTAATATGCTCGTTCAATTATTGTTCAGTCTACTTGACATTTCATATATTTCTAATTATGTTCTCAATATATATATACATATGCTTGTTTTTGTGGGGTTTTTTTATTTTTTATTTTTTTATATCAGCAAAGAAACTTCAATTTATTAAAAAACTGAACAGGAAGAAAAAGTACAATGAGATTAAAGACTTTGGAAAACACCGAGCATCATTGTCATTGCATGATGTCCCAACTAGGTTGGTACCTAATGCTAGACCAATCACATGCAACCCAAAGCCAAAAAAATTGTAGAGGTTCCAACAAAGCTCAACAAAACCAACCCAGAAGCAGAACAACAGAAACAAACTAAAGGTTCAAAAGCAAAAGCAGCAAAAAGAAAACCAAAAACCAGACCAATGCAAAGTCACCAACCACCTCTCTCAAGTATCTAATCTGCTTGAGGTTTGAGACAAAATCATGCACTGAGTAAGGCACCCCTTTTGAATTGTACTTAATCCATAAAGAAACTCTTACCTTAACAATTTAACCCAACTCAACAAAATCTGGTTGGCACCCATTGAACAAGCATCATTCCTGAGTTTCCAAGCAAACCACAACAGTGCAAGATGAATAGCCTTCCAGATTTGCAACTCCAGTTTTTTGAACTTAATTCCTGACCACCACTGAAGCAGTCCTTCTACTGATCCAGGCATTACCCATTTCAAAATTCCACCATTTTATGATATCAGACCATACCTTCCAAATAAAAGGGCTGAACAAAAGAACATGGTTGACAGATTCAACATTGGACTTACCAAAAGAACACAAATTGCAAACATTACCATTGAGCACACCAATCCTCTGAAAAAAGCTGTTGTTTTCACCCTTCCTTTCCTGGCTAGCCATCCAAAAAATTGAACTTTAGGAGGAGATGCATTACACAACAGCAACTTAGGAACTCCGGTTGAAGAGAAGGGGTTGCTAACAACATATCATATAGCCTTTCAACCTCTTCCTCCTCCCAGGCTAGAAAAGATCTTCTAAAGGCCAAATTCCAATCCCTTGAGTCTACCTATGGACAAAACCAAGTTGTGGGATGAAATGAAATAGCAAAACTTGTTATTCATGTTACAAGTTTCTCCACTAGTATTTATTTACAAAACATGGACTTTCACAATACTTGTTATTCATGTTACGGATTTTCTTTCCTTTTTTTTTTTTTTTTTTTTTGTGTGTGTGTGTGGTTTGTTGAGTGGTGGTGGTGGTGTGGCGGTGGTAGTATGATGATAGGGAGAGTTTCCAGGAGTGGTGGCTAGAGTGGGTTGTCAGAGGGGAAGAGTCGGTGGAGGAGGGTGGGGAAAGTTGTCGGAAAATGATCACATGAGATTATCGTTAGAAAGTTGCTGGCGACCAGTGGTCCGAAAACAATTGTTGGAAAATGGTCATTGGAAACCAAAGTTGGTCGTCAGAGGTGGTGGTCGGCTTCCTAAAAGGATCAACTAAATTCATTGAGTTGTTCCAAAGGATCAAAATGGACAGTTATTAATGGAATTCCTTGTCGGCTCTCTCTAAAGGCCTGACTAGATATTGATGAGGAAGCCGGCTTTCTATATGAAGATTCAAACAAGGAAAAAGGAACAGTATCTTACTAAATAATCTGACTGAATGAGGAAGAGCTCTTTATGTGGTCTCACTTTACCACCATCTAAAATGCACGAAACTTCATTTGGTGGAAACCAATCCATGAAGATTCTCCCTTTTCTTACGTGCAATTCCCTTCTTTTGGTAAGCATCTAGTATCTCAGCAAATGTCCTCGTCAAGGCATAATGTGATGCTCGTTGAATGAGCAATTCAATAAGAGAGCTTGGATCAAATCAATATATCAACACCGATTCAATCCGAGCTCTTAGAATTGGAATAAGTTCGTTAGTGGATCACGAAATCTTAGTGATCTTCTCTATCTAATGAATGGAGCATTTTGAAACATCAGAAAATGAAATTTGTTTTGTCATTTAGATGAAAAAAATTAAGATTATTATTAAAAACTCAACGGGGCCTTCCCCTTCGAATCAAATAAAGAAAGAAGGGAATTCCATTGAGTTCTTACACGAAAATGTATGTTATTATTAATATTTAGAAAAGGATATTAATGACAACACATTTTATCATTGAAAGATAAAATTCTAAAAGATGGATCAAATGCAAAATTATCCCTTTACTTCATTATAATCCATCTTCTTATAGTTTAATAAAAAAAAAAATGTATTCCTGTTTAGTTTAAAAAACACATTGACACCTTTTTAAGTTGATATCGATAAAAATAAATTTTTAATTCCACATTTATCTTTATTTTTGTTGAATGTTTTTATTTGTAACTGTACCAAATAAAAATAAAGTAGTCACATCATGAAGATTTTAACGTGTGTTTTCTTTTATTAAACTCTTTATCATTTGTTGAGATATTTTTATTTCTTTTTATTTAGAGAACAAACAAATGAAATTGCATTGAAAAGGTAGTTGATGACTGTGAAATCTGTTGTAGATGATCACCTGTACATAAATTGTGGCGGTGGAGTAGCATCAATCAATGGAACTGAATATGAAGCTGATAATGAAACTGTAAAACCCAAGTTTTAAATAGTATTTTTTTTGGATAGATTGGTAATTACATTAATTTATATGGGTCACTTAGTACTATCAAGGAATTAGTATGAGGTGGCTTTATAATTTTTATTACTTAGATGGTTAAGTTTGTAATTTTGGGAGATTGGGTTATAGGCCCACTTGGGCTTTAGGTCTTAGAAACATATAAGCACAAACAAATAAGAGGTATTGGGGTGTTGTGGCTGCTGCGGCAGATTTAGGTTGGATGTTGTGGCTGCTGCGGCAGATTTAGGAGTAAAGAAAAAAAAAAAAAAGAAGAAGAAGAAGAAGAAAAGAAAAGAAAGAAGATTCATAGATTGGTGATTTTGATCTAATCATCTCTTGGAGGTAAGATTTTTTTTATGGTACTCCTAATTATTCCTTTCTACAAGTATCTGGTATGTGGTTTGGGTGTGTGTGTTTGGGTTTGATATGTGATAAGCAATCCTATTGGCTTTGACTTTTAACAACTATGGGTTTATATATGTAAAGAAAAAAATAACAATAGGATAGATGAAGTCTTGAGGATTGAGGAAGCTGTATTTTGGGGTTTTGGATTTTACTTGTAGACTATATTATTAGATTATTATATTATAAAGAAAAGAATGATAGATGCATCATGGTGATCAATAATAATTGTTTTTGTGGTATAATATTTAATTAGGTTTGTGTGATTGAAGTGGTGGAGCTGGGTGTTTAGAGTTAGTATTGGAATATTATTTTAAGCGTTTGAGGTAAGTAACCCTCTATCACTGTTGGTTTATTTTATTCATATCGAACCGTTTAAAATCATAAATATTTATTCATAGCTTTCCTGTTCTCTTAAAATAAAATATGGGTCAAGTATAAAACAACATCGAATATTATTATGAAAGTTATTTGAATATTTTGTGAAATTATTCTGAAAATTGTACCCAGTGTTTATTCCGAAAATATCGAATATTTTATTTAAAAGTTGTGTATTGTTTGAATTTTGAACATCACTCTAGTCTGACTATGATTTGGACCCTAGCCAATGGGGGTTATTTATTGGCACAGAAACTAGTTTCTTTTGGGGCTTTACCACCGGCCTATGTGTGGTTCTGGGCCTTGTCACGGGCTAAGTGACCGTAGTCATTAAGACTTGGGTTTTGTGAATCGAATCATTGAACCATCTGAACATCGAACCATCGATTTGAACAACGAATTACTTTGAATTATCTTGTTGGCTTTTCATTTAAAATGTATTGTACATTGTTTATTTTTAGCTATGAAAACATCTTACAAATAATTGTTCATTTATTGAACTGTAGAAAAATTTATATTTATTGGTTATCGATTTATTTGTTTATTTATTTTTGTATACTTGATCCAGCTGGCAGTGATGGTTGGTTATTTACTGGGCTATCTAGCTTACCCTTATTTTTTTTTCAGATTCTGAAGAGTAGAGCTGCGCGGGATTTTTACATATGGGAGTGCTGAGAGTAGGGCTATGGATTAAGTACTTAGATTATTATTTTGTTAATGGACTTTGTTAGTGGACTTGGTGGATAATTTCATACGATAAGAATAATCGATTTTTGTGGATTTTAGCATTATGACAATTTAAGGATTTATTTTGAGTATTTTATATTGTGGGTTATGTGATTGGATTCTTAGCCTTGCATGCTCACTTTTATGGGTGTGCGGCGTTGTCACGGAGCTTGGGGCGTGACAATTTTGTGGTATCAGAGCCAGGTTGTAATTTTAAAAGTTGGTATAGAATAGTGGTGAGATTGGGTAGATGTAGGATTGGGAATGCTTATAATTTGGTAAAATGTTAATTTTATTTACGTGCTATAGGGACTTGAGAATAGAATAAGATGAGGTTTTATTATTGATGCATATAGGTTGCAATGGAACATGAGGAGACATTGGCAAATATGGCTAGGAATACACGCCAGGGTTAAACGAATCGACGAACTGATAATAACAATCGGTGAGGGAATGTGACTAATATTGGTAGTGGTTCTCAAGCAGTCGGAGGAAATCAGGGGCAAGAGTTGAAGGAACAATTATAAAAGTTACTAGATAAGGGCTTTATTAGGCCTAGTGTTTCTCCTTGGGGTGTGCCTGTTTTATTTGTGAAAAAGAAGGATGGTAGTTTTTGCCTTTACATTGATTATAGAGGGTTGAACAAGGTAACAATTCGAAATAAATATCATTTGCCTAGGATAAATGACTCATTTGATCAATTGCAAGGAGCACAAGTCTTTTCTAAGATTGACCTTCGTTCTAGATATCATCAGTTGAAGGTTAAAGCGAAAGATATACCTAAGACAGCCTTCCGAACTAGATATGGGCATTATGAATTTTTAGTGATGTCGTTTGGGTTGACCAATACGCCTGCAGCTTTTATGGATTATTTAAACCCTTTCTTAGATCAGTTTGTGGTAATTTTTATTTATGACATTCTTGTGTACTCAAAGAGTAAATAGCAGCACGAAGAACATCTGAGAATAGTGTTGCAGATATTAAGGGAGAAGAAGTTATTTGCTAAATTAAAGAAGTGTGGATTTTGATTGGAGAGTGTATCATTTTTGGGTCATGTGATATCTAAAGATGGGGTGTCTGTTGACCCCAAGAAAGTGGAGGCGGTGGTGGAGTGGAATCGGCCTACTAGTGTCACTGAAATTCGTAGTTTCTTGGGTTTAGCAGGATATTATAAAAGGTTTGTTGAGGGATTTTCCCAAATTTCTATGCCTTTGACTCGTTTAACACACAAAGGGGTAAAATTTGAATGGTCTGATGATTGTGAGAAGAGTTTCCAGGATCTAAAGAGTCGATTGGTGTCTGCTCCAGTACTTATAGTTCCGTCCGGAGATGAAGGTTTTACCATCTATAGTGATGCATTGAAGATGGGCTTGAGTTGTGTCCTGATGCAGAACGATAAGGTAGTGGCATATGTGCCTAGGCAGTTGAAGCCATATAAGCAGATTACCCTACGCATGATTTGGAGTTGGCTACAGTGGTGTTTGCATTGAAAATCTAGAGGCACTAACTATATGGGGTGAAATGTGAGATATTCACTGATCATAAAAGTCTGAAGTATATTTTCACTCAAAAAAAAATTAAATATGAGGCAAAGACGATGGTTGGAGCTATTAAAGGACTATGATTTGACTATTAATTATCTCCAGGAAAAGCCAATGCAGTGGCGGATGCCTTGAGTAGAAAGACCCCGAGTAATTTGGCTACCTTGATCACTGACCAAGAGAATATCTTGGAGGACTTGCAGAGGTTGAATATTGAGATTAGATGGCATAGCCATGGAGTGCAGTTGGCAAACCTTAGAGTTCAACCCACATTGATTGATAGAATTAAAGATGCTCAAGGAAGAGATCCTCAGTTGCAAAAACTTAAGGCTGAAATGGAAATAGGGCTACAAATAGAATTTTGTATGCATAAAGATGAAACCTTGAGATTTGGAGAGAGGTTGTGTGTGCCTAATGATTTGGAGCTTAAGAGAGAAATCCTGAGAGAAGCTCACAGTTCAGGGTATAATGTACATCCAGGGAGCACTAAAATGTATAAAGACTTGAAGAGGAACTTTTGATGGAATAATATGAAGAGGGAAATTGCTCAGTATGTTGCTCAATGTTTGATATGTCAACAAGTGAAAGTTGAACATTAGAGACCTGCAGGTAAGTTACAACCTCTTCCTATTCCCGAGTGGAAGTGGGAACATATTACCATGGATTTTGTGACAGGGTTGCCTAGAACCCAAGGTGGGAACAATGCTATTTGGGTTATCGTTGATCGGTTGACAAAATCCGTCCACTTTCTTGCTTTTAAGGTGGGGTTCTCCTTAGAGAGGTTTGCAAAATTGTATATCAAGGAGATTGTGAAGTTGCATGGTATTCCGGTGACCATAGTGTCTAATAGAGATAGCAGATTTGTATCTATGTTTTGGAGGAGTTTGCATACAGCTTTGGGTACTAGTTTGAATTTTAGCACTGCCTTTCATCCTCAAACTGATGGACAGTCAGAGAGAACTATTCAAACCTTGGAAGACATGTTGAGGGCTTGTGTTATTGATCTTGGAGGTTCTTGGGATGAACATTTGGCCTTAGTGGAATTCTCTTATAATAACAGTTATCATGCGAGCATTCAGATAGCACCATATGAGGCTTTATATGGACGAAAGTGTAGATCACCTATTTGTTGGGATGATGTGGGAGAAAGGAAGTTGCTAGGGCCTGAGATTGTGTAACAAACAGTGGACAAGATCAATCTTATTAGAGAGCGACTTCGCACTGCACAGAGTAGACAGAAAAGTTATGCAGATAACAGGAGACGCGATTTGGTGTTTGGGGTTGGAGACCATATGTTCCTTAAGGTGTCTCCTATGAAAAGAGTAATGAGGTTTGGTGTTCGTGGTAAATTGAGTCCTAGATTTATTGGACCATTTGAGGTTTTAGATCGAATTGGAGAGGTAGCTTACAGACTTGCCCTACTACCTTCACTAGTTGGAGTTCATAATGTCTTCCATGTTTCGATGTTGAGGAAGTATATACCGAATCCCAATCATGTGATTGATTATGCACCGTTGTAGTTTAAGGAGGATTTGACCTATGAAGAACACCCCTGTAAGAATTGTTGATAAGAAGGAACATGTTTTGAGGCGTCGAGTCATCCACTACGTTAAGGTTCAATGGAGCAATCACTCGGAGAGAGAAGCTACTTGGGAACTTGAGGATGAAATGAGACAAAAGTATCCACAACTTTTTGAGACTACAGGTATGTCAAATTTCGAGGACGAAATTTCTTTTAAGAGGGGAAGGATGTAAAACCCAAGTTTTAAATAGTATTTTTTTTGGATAGATTGGTAATTACATTAATTTATATGGGTCACTTAGTACTATCAAGGAATTAGTATGAGGTGGCTTTATAATTTTTATTACTTAGATGGTTAAGTTTGTAATTTTGGGAGATTGGGTTATAGGCCCACTTGGGCTTTAGGTCTTAGAAACATATAAGCACAAACAAATAAGAGGTATTGGGGTGTTGTGGCTGCTGCGGCAGATTTAGGTTGGATGTTGTGGCTGCTGCGGCAGATTTAGGAGTACAGAAAAAAAAAAAAAGAAGAAGAAGAAGAAGAAAAGAAAAGAAAGAAGATTCATAGATTGGTGATTTTGATCTAATCATCTCTTGGAGGTAAGATTTTTTTTATGGTACTCCTAATTATTCCTTTCTACAAGTATCTGGTATGTGGTTTGGGTGTGTGTGTTTGGGTTTGATATGTGATAAGCAATCCTATTGGCTTTGACTTTTAACAACTATGGGTTTATATATGTAAAGAAAAAAATAACAATAGGATAGATGAAGTCTTGAGGATTGAGGAAGCTGTATTTTGGGGTTTTGGATTTTACTTGTAGACTATATTATTAGATTATTATATTATAAAGAAAAGAATGATAGATGCATCATGGTGATAAATAATAATTGTTTTTGTGGTATAATATTTAATTAGGTTTGTGTGATTGAAGTGGTGGAGCTGGGTGTTTAGAGTTAGTATTGGAATATTATTTTAAGCGTTTGAGGTAAGTAACCCTCTATCACTGTTGGTTTATTTTATTCATATCGAACCGTTTAAAATCATAAATATTTATTCATAGCTTTCCTGTTCTCTTAAAATAAAATATGGGTCAAGTATAAAACAACATCGAATATTATTATGAAAGTTATTTGAATATTTTGTGAAATTATTCTGAAAATTGTACCCAGTGTTTATTCCGAAAATATCGAATATTTTATTTAAAAGTTGTGTATTGTTTGAATTTTGAACATCACTCTAGTCTGACTATGATTTGGACCCTAGCCGATGGGGGTTATTTATTGGCACAGAAACTAGTTTCTTTTGGGGCTTTACCACCGGCCTATGTGTGGTTCTGGGCCTTGTCACGGGCTAAGTGACCGTAGTCATTAAGACTTGGGTTTTGTGAATCGAATCATTGAACCATCTGAACATCGAACCATCGATTTGAACAACGAATTACTTTGAATTATCTTGTTGGCTTTTCATTTAAAATGTATTGTACATTGTTTATTTTTAGCTATGAAAACATCTTACAAATAATTGTTCATTTATTGAACTGTAGAAAAATTTATATTTATTGGTTATCGATTTATTTGTTTATTTATTTTTGTATACTTGATCCAGCTGGCAGTGATGGTTGGTTATTTACTGGGCTATCTAGCTTACCCTTATTTTTTTTTCAGATTCTGAAGAGTAGAGCTGCGCGGGATTTTTACATATGGGAGTGCTGAGAGTAGGGCTATGGATTAAGTACTTAGATTATTATTTTGTTAATGGACTTTGTTAGTGGACTTGGTGGATAATTTCATACGATAAGAATAATCGATTTTTGTGGATTTTAGCATTATGACAATTTAAGGATTTATTTTGAGTATTTTATATTGTGGGTTATGTGATTGGATTCTTAGCCTTGCATGCTCACTTTTATGGGTGTGCGGCGTTGTCACGGAGCTTGGGGCGTGACAGAAACTCTTGGAGGTTCTTCACATTTCTTTTTGAGTCCTAATAAAAAATGGGGATACAGTAGTATGGGAAGTTTTTCTGAGTCATACCCTGGCTGGTGGTCCCCATCCCCATCCCGAAGCAAGTACCTAAGCTATAAAACATGTGACCTTAACATGTCCGATGCAATATTGTACAGTACTGCGCGCATTGCCCCCATATCCCTCAAGTACTATGGATTTTGCTTAAAAAATGGACATTACATTGTGAAACTTCACTTTGCTGAAATAGCATGGAATCAACAGAGAGGGCTTAATCAGACCAAGCTTAGCAGCACATTGAAGCGAATTTTCAATGTGAAAATTCAGGTACCTAAACTTAACAGAGTCTATATACCTTTGGTAGTTGTTGGTACTTTTTAACAAAAATTGCAACCTATGAAATACGGGCATGGACAAAGACATGTGGATGACACATGCAAAATATACAAACTTAAATATATTATATAAGGAATAATTATCATGTATAATTATTGTGTGTTTTGTTTGTCAATATTTAAGTCAAATATAATAATTTTTAAAGTTTAAAACATGATAATAGATATTTATTTACATAGTTTCTGTTTTAGCATTGGATCGATGCAAAGGCATAGTCAAAAATTTGATTTAATGGGGCCATTTAGTTAGTTATCATTGATATCATTATTTCATCTTCCTAGTGGGTTTGGCTTCTCTCAAGTTGATCCTCTTAACTTGAGAGAGCGTTTGGGCTTGGTAGACCCATTTTGGGACCGATTTCGGTCATTCGAACTATTCACTTTGTAGGACTCATTGATTATAATATATTCATGCAAAAAATCAAGATGGTCGTATATCGATAGCTATATGTTTAGATCAAATTTGTATTACAAAAAATAGATGGATATTCTTGAAATTATATTTGTTGGCAAATTTTGTAAAACAAATATAATTCAAATATATAGTTATCGATGTCCAATCATCTAGTTTTTTTTACATGAATATTCTACTCAATGAATCCTAAAATGTAAATGGTTCAAATCACCGAAATCGGTTCCGAAAGTGTAAATACTCTCTCAAGTTGAGATGACAAATTCAGAGAAGCCATTCTACAAATGTTTTCAAAATAAACTTTCATATAATATACAATAATACATTGTAATAAAATATATTTTTAATAATAACATTACAAAAATAATTCAAACTTATTAAATTATATGTACAACAAAATTTAGGAACATTAATATATTATTGATTCAATGAAACTAATGAGAGCAACACTACGATTTATAATCAATTGAGCATTGTGAGAAAAAAGAGAAAATGAGTCATCACGTGAGGAAAAGAAAAACTTGTAAACACTTTAAGTATCTCATGAGTGAAAAGAATGATCACTTTTTTGAAAAAAGGAAAAAAGAGCACTAAATTTTTAAATGCTCCTTGTTGTCTCTTCCTTTTTAATTAAAAGGCTCACCATTGTCCTCATAGTTTAGAAAATACTACTGAGATGTCATTCTAAATATATATTTTTGTAAAAAAAAATTATTTACAAATTATTTTTGTATTAAAAAAGTAACACCATCATATTTAATTCTGTAATAATTTTAGTATTGTCAATTTATGAAAACCTCTCCAAAACTTTATGTAACACTATTATAATCCTAAACATATTTCAAAGTTTAGTGGGTTCAACCCACTCAACAACACGTAGTTCCGTCCCTAATTCCAAGTAATTATATTCAAATTTCTAATGTGTTTCACGTGTATTTAAGTGTTGGAAAGTGTCCAATAAGTATCGTGTCGTGTCGTGTTGTGTTGTATCGATGTCTAACACAGTATTGGACACGACACATGACCTTCTTAGAAGTGTATATGCTTCTTAGGTTTTAATTTAAAATATAATATTGAAAGTTGATCACTGCGTGCAGGACAAAGAAATCCCAAATTTCAATATAGTAGAACAGGCTAAGGGTGTCGACCAGAATATCACTCTAGAGTTTGATGAAGTTCATGTGAGTAACAGCCGACTAGAGATTCACTTATATTGGGCTGGCAAAGGCTCTACGGGTTACCGATTTCCACAATATGGTCCTTTGATATCTGGTATTTCTGTACATCGTGTAAAATATAAACTCCCTCCTCTAGTAATTGCTGGGATTGTAGCATCTGCACTACTTATCCTTGCATTAGCTTTACTATCCCTCTGGAAATTGGGCTGCTTTCGGAAGAAAGGACTACATGATGAAGGTAAGAATGACAAATGATAATGAACTTCAGTTTCCATGAGTTCCATAACTATAACCTTGACATCAGTTTGCATGTCTGTAACGATCATTGTACTGATTTTCTTGTTCTTTCGTTCCCACCCACCCCGCGGCGACTTTTAATGTATTTAAACAGAACTGAAAGGCATGGAGTTATTATCTGGCTCGTTTTTCAATGCTCGACAAATAAAAGCTGCCACACAAAATTTCAGCCCTGCAATGAGGCTAGGTGAAGGGGGTTTCGGATCTGTCTACAAGGTTCAAATTTAATTTAATTTTTTTTCTTTTTTACCATATCCTAGATCTTTTTATCTTTCTAATTACTCTAGATCTGTGTTACTAGAAAATATTAATACTTGAGCGATTGACATTTTGGAACGAACACTCGAAAATGTGGTAAACTTTCATTCCAAAACATTGAATTTGGCAATCCAAAGCCATGCCAAAAGTATTTTCCATTATAAACCTTAAAAGTTACCTTACAAGGAAAAACAAATCAAATATAATAAACTAAAATGGAAGAAGAGTGGAGTTTTGGTATGACAAAATGTAAAAAAAATGGATCATAATACTCCTATAATTTCAAAAGAAAAGCAACATGTTATTGGATGTCCAATTTTTAAAAGAAAATTACTATACCTTAAATCCTAAGAGTGTAATCTAAACAAGTCTACCTTTATCGTACCATATTTTAGAGAATATAATGTTTCCAATCCCATTTCGTGTACAGAAACGATCGATGTTCCAGATAACATAGATCTTGTTAGTTGAACTTTGGTTGGGATCATTGATGAAGAAGTGTCTACAACCAAGTAATAGGGGTATGCAGTGGCTGAGCCATCATGTGCCCACAAGAGGCAGCTGCCTTTCTCAACTATTTAAAATTTTAATTCTAGCTGTTTTTATAAAAGAAAAATTAAAATCCCCCCTTTAAAATCTGATATATGTCCCTCTAAATCTTTTATATTCCCTCTTTTCTTTTTGCAGAAAAATCTATGAAAGGCTTATTATATTTTATATTAGTTTCTTATAGGGCATACTTGCTTCTGATCCTTTGAAGTGTACATTTAGTAAAATTTGCATGCTCTCCTATGCACAAGCGAGCACAATTTATCACCTAAATGATGTCATTATTTTTCTTCGCTATATGTTTTTGTGCATTGACTTGAAATTGTCACGGTTTCTTACTGAATGGTTGTAGTTAAATAATTATATTGACAATATTTTGCTGGTACGCTTGCATCATCTAATCTGTTCTTTCACACTACTAGGTGCAGATGCACACTGTTTAATGTAACAAGCCAAGTGTTTGATAAAATTCTAAACCAAATTGACACTGACTGTAGTATCTGCAATTGACATTCAGGTCTCTGATTCAGCTATTCATCTATTATATTATGTATCAGAGTGGGAATGTTTATCATTTCTCCATCACATAGTTTTTTTTTTTTTTTTTAATTTTATATTGAGGCTTTTGTTAGATTTTACTTTATAACAAGAATTTTCACATTTGTTAATGAATAACCCAAGTTTTATTTGGTAAAAACTCTGTTGCGGTCCAAACCAAAACTTACAACTGATACAAACCAAACAGACTTGCCACTGGGTGTTTGTACCTATACATCAGTTTAGAAGGAATTTCTGGGAACAACCATGTCAACCGAGTATCCTACACCCATATTTGCAATTATCAATATATTTGTCATGTTGTATTTGTTGGGTTTTAAGGCCAACCCACATGAACTACCAAACATAAAACACACAGTAATGACACAAGATTTACGTGGTTCGGCCTCAATACCTACGTCCATGGAGAGAACAAGAGATTTCCACTTGAAAAAATAGAGATTAAACAGAGGAGTGGACTCTCACTCAACACACACTCTCTACTGTCTTACACTCTCAGCTCTTTTCTCACCTTCACAGAGATACACACTCACTTGTGTGTTCGTGCTACTAAGTCACTTGTGTATTGTTCTTGCCTCTTGCAAACTAAGGCTAAGTTTGGCATCTTCAAAAAAAGTCAAAAAGTCAAAAAGTCACTATCTTATTTAAGTCACATTACCTCTCTACCACATCAGTTCAAACCCAACCCATATTTCATAAAAAGTTAAAAAGTGCACTTATTTAGAACATCCCAAACAGCCCTTTAAACTCAATAGATAGAGCGAGTTGGAGACCACAGTCCATCCCACTCCCATATGAAAGCATTAACTTGCCACCTCCCTACATGCAACTTGTCTCCCTAGCTTCTCTTCCAACATTGTCAACACTTGGTGGCTACTCTGCATTCATGCCAACCAATTTCAACAATGGTGGCTACCTCTATCCACATGGGTGAACTCAACAGTATTAACATCCTGGGCTAGCATAAACAGTTTTACATCCATGTTGCTTTTAATCCAAAAAATTGTTGCATGACTGCAGGGTGTACTTCTGAATGGAACTGCAATAGCAGTTAAACAACTTTCATCTAAATCAAGGCAAGGGATCCGTGAGTTTGTAAATGAAGTAGGAACTATTTCTGCTCTGCAACATCCAAATCTTGTAAAGCTACTGGGATGCTGTGCAGAAGACAACCAACTTCTTCTTGTCTATGAGTTCATGGAAAATAATTCCCTTGCACATGCTTTGTTCGGTAAAGAGGACAAGCTGTTCTTTGAACTTTCTTAAAAAATACTTTGCCTTTTTTTTTTTGATAACATAATATAAATTTTATAAATCGGCTTATCTACAGGTTCAGATGAGGTGAGGTCAAGACTAAATTGGCCCACCAGAGTTCAAATTTGTCTTGGAATCGCGAAAGGCCTGACTTTTCTACATGAAGAATCCAAACTGAAAATTGTTCACAGGGATATTAAGCCAACAAACATTCTTCTTGACAAGGATTTTAATGCGAAGATATCTGATTTTGGATTCGCTAAGCTTTATGAGGAGGAAGTGACACATGTGGTCACTAAAATAGCAGGAACCACGTAAGGGATAACCCCCCTCTCTCTCTCTCTATATGTTGCATATCGCAAATCATCTCTTGTAATAGAAGATTAGTATTCTCATAATAAAAAAAAATGACTTCTTATTTTAGGAATCATATTTATTTTCAAGATGAATGCATATCATTCTCATAGAAGTCTTTTGCAGTGGATATATGGCTCCTGAGTATGCCATGAGAGGTCACTTAACAAATAAGGCAGATGTTTACAGTTTTGGAGTTGTGACATTGGAGATTGTCAGTGGCAAGAACAGTACCAGTTATCGGCCAAATGATGAGAATGTTTACCTTTTAGATTTGGTGAGCCAAAACTAAACACAAACTCTAGTAATTCTACTAATTACATTTATTTATATCTTTTGTGTGTATTGCTAAAAGTTTAATGAGTTAGTATTATGAAGAGAGAATTGTTTATTGTGTTTTATTTAAATAATGCCTTCTAACTACAACACTCGGTTTAATGTATGACAGGCATATGTTTTACAACAGAAAGGAAATCTTGTAGAATTAGTTGATCCGTCCTTAGGGTCAGACTACTCTTCAGAGCAAGCAAATACAATATTGGAATTAGCAATGTCGTGCACTAACCTATCCCCATCACTCAGGCCCCCCATGTCTGAGGTTGTGAAAACTCTTGAGGGAAATAGTAAGATAGTTGGTGCTTCACCCAGTGCCCCTTATTCAATGGATGATTCGGCAATGGCTGAAGAGATGGCTGGTTTCTCTCAATCTGCAGAATTTGGTAGCACTTCGCAAGAAGGGACATCAAATGCCAATAGTTCTTCTCAACCTGTCAGCAAAGAGGTTGAAAAATCCGATACCTTCTTTTGATTGTTCAACAAAAATCACCAGATGAATGGCAGTGTTTAGCAAAAGGAGATATCTTCATTTCACTTTTAATTTGGTTATTGCAGAAAAATGGTTGCTAAAACATAAGGACCTCTTGTGTTACTTGTTCCTCAAACTTTTCCCTTTGTGTTTAGCTCATGCATCTGTTATTTTCTTGTGGATTAATGACTGAAAAGATAGTTATTGTTTGTTTAGACTGCGAAAGACTAGCTAAATCAAATAAACTTCATATGCTGTAATTATTATTAGTGTTATGAATTTGAAAATTGTCTTTGTTAATTATAGTGATGATTCCAAGTCATACTACTATGATAATCCTTACTTATGATTGTGTTAGTAAAATTTTGGTTAGGCTTAGATCGATAGAGCCTTGACAAAAATTTCACCAAATAACACAATGATCAAGCAATTGTGTTGAGGTTTTATACCTTGAAAGTTTAAGTACTTCCTTGCAATAAAAATAATGTAAATACAAACAAGAAAAAGAAAAAGAGAGAAGAAGAAGATGATGATGTAAATGACTGAATGAACAATCAAATTACAAATAAAATACATTAAGACTACTCATATTTAAGTTTGAACTATTCCTATGTAGATTACGTCTACTCTTATGATAGAAAAGAAATAAAAATCAAGTCATGTATTGATTTGTTGGTCCCTTACAATAAAGCCATTAATGGCAATTTATAGAAAAAAAATGACGGAAAAAAATTCCATTAACCACCACCTAAATAACTATTTTCAACTTCCTAAATTTTCCATCTCTGTTACAATGTCATGTGTCTTCCATCCCTTGAATTTTTAAAACTCGTCTTTAACTTCTCTTTAACATGCATAATAATAATAATAATAATAATAATAACAACAACAACAAGAACAAGAAGCAATAGAAAATTTAAACCTAGTCATAATCGACGGAAAATTTAAGAATGAAAATACTTGAACTTTTGAAGAGTTGTATAAACACAAATTTATAATAGAAACTATGCAAATTATAATCGATTGGCCATATATATATAGTTTTTTGTTGTTGTGGCCACATCGAAGTACTCTCTCATTACTGTTATATAAGAAATATAAATAAAATTCAGAATTTCTTTTTGTAAACCATTTCATCGAAATTAATTTTCGATGTGAACTACAAAGCCATTGTGGTTGTTGGATGATAGAAATCATAATGCCAATTGACTTTAGAAAATTAATTTTTTCGATAAAATTGGTAATGTCAAAAAATTCAAATTCATCAAATGTGGATTGTTCATAATTTTTAGTCATGTTTGGCTTAAAATCATACCCCCCAATTGCATTTTCACCATCATTTTGTGATGGTTGTTCGTCAAATTTAGTTATATTTGGCTTAAAATCATGCCCTCCAATTGGATTTTCACCATCATTTTTTGATGGTTGTTCATCAAATTTAGCCATGATTGGCTTAAAACCATGCCCTCCAATTGGATTGTTAACATTAAAATGCTCGATATCCTTTGGCAAAAGAAGTTGGTCTTCTTTTTCAATTAATTGCTTGAAAAATTGCCCTCCAGACAAACCATTTTCAGAACTTAATTTTTTCTTGGACATGACTTATGTGGATAGAAAGTTTTGCTTGGAAGTGACTTTTAGCAACTCATAAAATTTGTGCTTTTTAAGATTCTCTAATTTTTTACTCCAATGTTGAATTTCTCCATCAACTTGATAAACTTGACAACTAAGTTGTTGAATTTTTCCATTAAAGTAATTTATATATTTTTGCATCAAATAATATGATGGTGATGAAATTATTTGAAATTTTTGCCAATCAAGAGAATTAATTGCTTTTTGTAGGGCGCAAATTTCACTTTTGTACCAATAAATTTCATCTTATACACTACAAAAAAATTTGTTTTTTGTGATGGCAAAACGCCGTCGCAAATACCCCAAACGCCATCTCAAAAGGTTTTTTGCGACGGTAAGTGACTTTTTGCGACGACAAGTGGGGGGTCGCAACAAAGGGGGTTGCAAAAGAGTTTTAGCGACGGCATAATGCCGTCGCCTTTTTTTTTGCAACGGGAGAATGGCTTTTTGGCGACGGAAAATTTCTGTCGCAAATAACGGATGGAAATCTATGTTTTTTGCGACGGCAATGTATTTGAGACAGCAACCTGAGCCGTCGCTAAAGGACTATTGGCGACGGCAATAACACCGTCGCTAAAGGCCTTATTTTTCAATCAATTCCCTATCTTTTGCGACAGTAAAGTTGCCGTCGCAAAAGCCCTGGTTCAATTTTTTTTTTTGGAGACGGGGTGGGCTACCGTCTCAAAAAAAAAAAAAAAAACTGTATTAAAATTATTAAAAATATGAAAATAACCTGCATTAAATGAAAAATAACTAAAAAAAACCGATAATTACATAATAATATAAATACATACATAAACAAAAGTTGGCACATAATGAAAATTCATAATGTTGTTCCATTCATAACAATACATAAATAAAAATTCATGACAATAAAAATTATGCCACTACATAATGTCGCATAATACATACATAATGTTGTTCACAAATTTAAATAACATAAATCAAAATCAAAACCAAAAGTTTTCGTCTTGATGCTTCCGTGGGTTACAAAAATAAAAGTTTATCATAATCTTTACACGCTCGCATTTCACAAGAAGCAAACTGCTACTCAGGAAATATCTGAAAATAACAAAATAAAAATAATTCATGACAATATAATGGTGTTAATATTTTAATTACAGAAAAATATAAAAAATTAACTATTATATAATTACAAAGATAGTTTAGTAAATAATTTTGACTAGACAGAAATCTGGCCCTAATTCCCAAACCGGAAGCCCGATTGGAGTTCCGTCTTCTCCCACAAGTCTCCCGTGCCTAGGCGATCATGCGTTCCAAGTTTCGTGCTAAACAGACGTCGTTTGGTGATTTTGGGAGTCAACACCTTAAATTCAAGTTTCTTAAGGAACTAGTTTGCCTAGACCGAAATCCGACTCTAACACCCAAATCGGGAACCCGATTCGAGCCCCATCTTTCCCACAAGTCTCTCGTGCCTAGGTGGTTGTGTGTGCCAAGTTTCGTACTAAATCGATGCGGTTTGGTGATTTTGGGGCATTAACACCTCGAATTCAAGTTTCTTAAGGAACTAGTTTGCCTAAAGTGAAATCCAGCTTTAACTCCCAAACCGGAAACCCGATTCGAGCCCCGTCTTCTCCCACAAGTCTCTCGTTCCTAGGCGGTCGTGTGTGCCAAGTTTCATGCTAAACTGACGTCGTTTGGTAATTTTGGGGCGTTAACACCTCGAATTCAAGTTTCTTAAGGAACTAGTTTGCCTAAAGTTAAATCCGGCTCTAACTCCCAAACCGGTAACCCGATTCGAGCTCCGTCTTTTCCCACAAATCTCTCGTGCCTAGGCGGTCGTGTGTGCCAAGTTTCGTGCTAAATTGACGCCGTTTGGTGATTTTGGGGCGTTAACACATCAAATTCAAGTTCTTAAGGAACTAGTTTGCCTAAAGTGAAATCTGGCTCTAACTCCCAAACCGGGAATCCGATTGGAGTCCCGTCTTCTCCCACAAGTCTCTCGTGCCTAGGCGGTCGTGTGTGCCTAGTTTCGTGCTAAACCCACGCCGTTTGGCTATTTTGGGGCGTTAACACCTCGAATTTAAGTTTCTTAAGGAACTAGTTTGCCTAAAGTGAATTCTGGCTCTAACTCCCAAACCGGGAACCCGATTGGAGTCTCGTCTTCTCCCACAAGTCTCTCGTGCCTAGGCGGTCGTGTGTGCCAAGTTTCGTGCTAAACCAATGTCATTTGGTGATTTTGCGGTGTTCACACCTTGAATTGAAGTTTCTTAAGGAACTAGTTTACCTAAAGTGAAATCCGGCTCTAACTCCCAAACCGGGAACCCCGATTCGAGCCCCGTCTTGTCCCACAAGTCTTTCGTGCCTAGGCGGTCGTGTGTGCCAAGTTTTGTGCTAAACCGACGCCGTTTGGTGATTTTGGGATGTTAACACCTTAAATTCAAATTTCTTAAGGAACTAGTTTGCCTAGACCGAAATCCGACTCTAACTCTTAAACCGGGAACCCGATTGGAGTCCCGTCTTCTCCCACAAGTGTCTCGTGCCTAGGCGGTCGTGTGTGCCAAGTTTCGTGCTAAATCCGGCTCTAACTCCTAGTCCGGGAACCCGATTTGAGTCCCATCTTCTCCTACAAGTCTCTTAACTTAGAATGTAAAGAATGCAAAGATACATTTTAGCTTAGAATGCAAAGATACATTTTATACCTGATCTTCTAGTGGTGGTGTATATGGATTCTCGTCTTCTGCAGATTCCCTAAATGCCCAGTGGCCACTCGATGCATCAGGAACCTATGATAGTCAATGCATAATGTGTTAATCATATTCGAATTTTATACATAATCTTGTGTGAAAATTGAACTATCAAACAATTTAATTTATATCGAACCTGTCTGTTGGGATCCACACTCGCCCCCTGTGACACAAAGGCCATCATCTCAGCTCTCATCTGCTGTAAATGTGTAGAGAACTTTGCTCGTAGCTCCTCTCTCAACTCATCTCTTAGCTCTGCACGAACCTGCTGCGTGATCTGATCAATAGTCGATGGATGTGGTGTTGACTGTGATGGCCCAGCGCCATCTTTTTACACTGCTCTCCGAGGCACAGTTCTCCCATATGTGCAACAATATCCATGTCCGTCATGACCTATCAACTCATGGAAAATGGCATTCCTAGCCTCCAAAGTTCGACAATCCTCAGGTAGCATAAAAAGTTAATGATTAAACTCATCATGTATTGAATAAGACATACAAGTATATGCCAAATTAAGATGGTTGACACACAAAAAATAAAAAATAAACTTTAAATACAATCAAAGGTGTTTGGAAACTACCAAGGTCTGGATAACCTCTGGGTCATCTGCTCTACGTGTCATAAGCGAAACATTTATCTTATCAGTAGACTCCCCCTTATTGGTCATCTACATTTTTTTAGAAATATGAAAATTCGAATCCAAATAATTTGCAAATATACAATGTTTATTTATATACAAAATTAAAACAATAAAATGTAAACCTCATGCCGTATCTGAGCGAAAGTAGTACGCCCTGTGGTATAAGCTATGCTGTGAGCTTGCCGATTTTTAGCGTTCCTACTTGCAATTTTCTATAACAGTTTCAACAAATGTAAGTATGTAAATATGATTTGTATGTTTACATATTATATATATAACTTATTTGTATACCTCATCATCGGAAGTACGCCAATACTCCACAAGTTCTTCCCACTAGCTTGGCACAATGTGCAAAGGAACATCATCCTTCATATTAGGATCATAACTTCTAGGCTTGAAATACGTAGCCTTAATCTTGTTCTTGTGATCCTTCCATATGCTGTTGCAGTTTTTCATGCAGATTGGCTTGTACTCCTCTGGACATATATTCAAATTGTCCTATAAAACACAATTTCAAAGTTTAAATAATAATAATACAATTTTGGAATTCGAATTTGTGGACAAAAATATACTTTTACCTTCACATCCTTCCAGATAGCATCAACAATATCATCAGGCACATTGTTCCAGTCAAGAAAAGTAAGAGGAACAATGTTACCACTCCACACAATAATGCCAAGTTGAGTAGTTAACTTAGCCACATTATCCGCTATTGGGCAGTAATTTTCATCAAATTGTATGTCCAGCTTTTTACTATTACCCCACTCCTTAATGCCCTTGGCACATCCTCTACCACGCCTAGTCGAGGTTGATGAAGAACTAACATGACCTGCGAGATACAATAACAATAAACAATATGCAATGGTAATAAACAAATGCAAATTTAAATAATGTGAATACAAATCGAATTCTTATACCTGAGGTGGGCTGTGAAGAAGTCGAAGGGTCTGCAAAATACAATGAGAATAAACAAGTTATATATAATGAGAATAAATAAATGTACGTTTAAATAATTTTCATACAAATCAAAGCAAATTTATATACCTACGGATGACTCATAAGCTGATGACTCTAGTCAGGATAATAGCTGCTGTGGTGCCACTGATGGTGGACGCACCGATGGTAGGCGTGGAGGCTGAGTACATGATAGCTGCTGTGGTGCCACTGATGGTGGTCGATGCGGTGGTACTAATGGCCCCTCTGATGGTGGTCGCTGGGATGCCTCCTCTAATGGTGGTGCCAGTAATAGTGGTCGCTGCGATGGCTGGTCAGATGGTGGTGGCACTAATGGCCCCTCCGATGGTGGCCAATGTGATGCCTCCTCTGATGGTGGTACTACTGATGTCCTGTTATGTAGCTGTAACACGCCCGCGAGGGGCCTCGCGCTACAGTTCGGACTCTCCTTTTTTGTTTGTTGCGGTTCTTAATCTGAACCAAAGAGTCCGACTCTGGCAAATCGTTTTGAGAAAAACAGATTTTGAAAAGAAGTGCCAAACATGGACTGCTTTGCCAGATACAGAGTCGCCACCTAAATATTTTTAAAATGGGAAATTTAGGAAACCCTGACTCGGTGCCGAAGGCCACGTGTCCGTCATCACCAAAGTTGTCTTGGCTCGGGAGCTTGGGTACGATCGGGGAAGGTCAGCTATGAGCACCCCCTTTCGCCCGGTCCAAAGACCGGCCTCTACTAACCATGATATCCGATTTTGAAAACTTTATGCGTTCTTATTCCGGTTATTAGCCTAGAGTTACTATGTTATGCGTACAACAAACAAGCATAGACCAAATCGCCTAAACTGGAATAAAACACTTTATGTTTGTTTTGAAAATGATTTGCTACTCGCAAGTAGGCTAAAATGCAGGTTTTGCCACTCTCAAGTGGGCTTTAGAAAAGACAGTTTTGCCACTATCTAGTGGGCTTAAAACTCGCAGTTTTAATGCATTATTCCAATCTAGGTAATTTGACCTCTATCCACAGGCATTCAAGCAGTTATATCACATAAGCAACTAGCCTCATGGTAATCATGCTTTTATGGCAACATTCACACGCATGCGATATGCTAAAGCATAAAAGCTCACCTAGTACTCCAAGCCAAAACAGAAACTAGTTAGTAATCATGTATGATCCTAGTTCATGTTAAAAATGGCTAATGCTTCACATACAGAATGTCACTAGAATAGGCTCGGCTAAGCTACAATGACATGTGAAATGCTACAACTAACACGTATTCAATTTGAAAATTGAAATACAATGCAGTTAGCGTGATGTACCGAGCCCGGTGCATGTAAACAAATGCATGGATGCACGCATGCATTGCATAAGGTATGCTAATTTAAATATGCCCTAATCTAAGATCATAAGCAGGTAAATAAAAGGGAAGAAAGACGTGGGGTTGGAAGACATGCACACACCCACACACACTTATTACAAATACGCCCTCACTCGGAGGGACCAAAAGAATATACAGTCCGAATAATGAATAAATAAATTATTACAAAATTTCTAATTATTTAGTAAATAAATGCAAAAATAAAGGAGGCCACAACCACCGCCTCGGGATGCGCGAATGATGCATGCTCGGATCCGACTCGCCTGGGAAACCCGTACCATGCCACTGTTGCCTCTGTTTTTACTGTCGTACTTCTCTGGAAAACTTCCAAAGTCTCAGGAAATGTTCCCTGCACACTGAGGATCATCATCGGCTGGATGAAATGGCCACCGGCCATGTAGAATGTCCATCGGCTGCTCATGAGCTCATCGGCCACACATATAGTGCCGGTCGGCACTCTATACTGCCGGTCGGCAGAAAATTCCTGCAGAAGACAGTTTTGACAGCAACAGAGGACAGGTAGTGCATGGCATAGGATTTTGAGCAAATGTAAGCATGGTCATGTTTCCTATCATGTATTGGACTCAAAGAAACATGGCCCTCGACCCCCGGGCCATCAATCACGCATTTCAATGCATGATGGCCCGAAAGGCAAGTTTGCTATTCAATGTAAATGCAATGCACACAAAGCATACAAGGGTCCCAACCTCAATCATGGTTGATCAAGAGGTGAGGCAATGCACAACAATGCACATGCAACCTAAGCATGCGAGCTAACATGCAAACATACAATGCAACGACATGACACACACAATGCTAACAACATAGCATGCACAACGCATTGAAACATGGCATATACAATGCAAGATGGGCTTACACCAATGCAAGTGGACCTCAGCCACACTCACATAGGAGGCCATAAGATGAAAATGGGACGCTCAAAATGCGTGCACGTATGCACGCAAACCGAGAACCAAACCTAAGGCACGAATGCCACCCTAACAAGGCATGGCAAAGTATGGATCATGGTATGCAAACAATGCAAATTTCAGTAGCTAAAAGTGATGCAAAACAGCCCCGAAATACGCAAACATGACACCCGATGCAAGGAAATGGTCCCGAAATGCGATATTAAGCACATGAGATGTCACGACCCAGAAATTCTTTCCTCCGCTCGAGCGGAGGAGTGGCCGCTCGAGCGGACTTTTGGGGTTCCCAGCAATTTTGCAGACGGCCTGATATTCTGGCAGTTGTGATTCTCCGCTCGAGCGGGGGAGTTGACGCTCGAGCGGACGACTTTGTTGGTCTGCACGCTCGAGCGCAAGGTTGGGCGCTTGAGCGGGTCGTCTGGTTAAGTTTGATTCTGAAGCATGAGGGCTCATTTTTTATGATCTTCTTAGTGTATTTGAAATGTTCTTACCTTATTTTGGGATATTGATTGAGATGATAAGATAATGGTAAAGTGAGATTGGACCAAAAACCTTAATTTGAATAATTCGTTTACGACCAACCGTCACTCATTTGCCCTTTTCTTTTTCCACACTTTGAATTTGGATGTGAGGTTAGAACCATTGGAAAGCTTATTTCCGGGGCTTCAATTTGGACACAAGAACGACCTAAAACGGAGTCCGGATGGAAGAGTTATACCTGTTCAAAGTTTCGAGTTCTGTGCTGAGGACAGGTCCGCTCGAGCGGAAATCAGTCCACTCGAGCGGGAATTACGGGACAGCAGCTTTTAAACCAGATTTTTGGATCATTTCTCACACATTCTTTTCCCCTCTTCTCTCCTTTCCCCCTAGGACCAAAAACCCTAGGGTTTTGATCCCAAATCCTCACCATTTCTCTTTGTTTTGACCAAGATTTTCCACCAAGGAAGGAAGAAGGCATGGAGATCAACGTTTGCAACCGATTGGAATTCCGAAATTATGGAGGAATCGCACCAAGGCTTTGAGGTAAGAATCTTGAGAGTTAAATTGATGGGTTAGAGTGATGGACCATGTATCCTAGGTGTATAAGCAATGGATAAATTAGAATAAAGAGTGATGAATTAATAAGTTTGAATTTGTTTTGAATTTTAATGTTTTCTTGAAACCCTAGGTTGGGTAATGATGTTACTTGATGATATGGCCAAATTGGAGGTAGAATCATGAAATTAGTGGGTTGAATTTCATATGTGCAAGTTTAATTGGTATTTGGTGACACTTGAAAATTATGTTTAAATTTAGCGAATGAACTTTGTAATAAACATTAGAATTTATGCTATAATGGAAAGGAAAAATTAAGGAAATAATTTATTAAGGATATGGATGACATGAACTTGGGTGTGGAATGTTGAAATGAGATTCAAGGATTTAATTTGATTCATGTTGAATTGCCAAATGATGTGTAAATGGAATAAAGAGAATTAAACTAGTTAAAAACGGAATAATGATATGTGACCCGATTTCTATGTGTATTATGAATTGTGTAGGGTCAATTACAGAGGCGGACCAAGCATCTAATCACTGTGAGTAATAGTACGAAGATGTCCATTTTATTTATCATTGATAGTTATTATCACTAATGCTCTGTTTATTGTAAGTGCTATACGAACATGTTACACAACCAATTGTGATGATTGAAAGTCAGTGAGAACGTTAAAAGATTGGCAAACATCGGTATGACTTTGAATGACTTTGTTCTGTCACTAACGAGTAATAATTCTTTATTACCATGTCGATTCTAAATGAGTAAATGGACCCATGTTCGCCTTTAAACCAAGTATCCGTATGAAAGCGAGATGATTAGTGTATCCTATGGTCTGACGATATTCAGATGACTTTGGGATGGTTTTGCTCTGTTTATTTATTCTGTTTGTACATATTGTCTGTTGATCTGTTCCGTTTACGATTTAGCATGATATGTCTGTTGGTTTCAAAACTTATTATTTTCTACTAGTTCTGTACCCTCACGCTTTATGCGTTCTGTCACGCTTTATGCGTTCTGTTACGCTTTATGCGTTCTGTTATCTCTGGGCTGATAAGCCGTTCTGTTATGACTGGGCCGAAAGGCTATTCTGTAACTTTTGGGACTGATGGCTATTCTGTTATCTGAGCATATGAACATTTTGGATCCTCTGTACATACTAAACTGCTTTGTTAAGGAAACTGGACTCATGATTGTTGAGCTATATTTACAGAGTGTAATTAAACATATACTTCTGCAGTTATATACTTTATTGTTTAAGTGGAACATTACATGATTTACGTACTATTATTCACTGAGCTTGACTCACTTTATTTTATGTCTGTTTCTGTAGGCACTCAACCTGGAGGTCAATCTTAACCTGTGGCTTCCGTTACCAGTTGCCAAGCCTTGAGTGTCTAAACTGTTAGGTGTTAACCGTTTAAGTTCTGGAGTTTTGTTAAGTTTAAATTTGCATTTAATTTGTACCCTAAATGTCTATGAGGCTTGATGTGAATGTAAGGTAGATGTATATGTACATAACTATCTTCAGATACACGTCACTGTATAATTATCTGCATTATGTTCTGTTTACGGTCCTGGCATAGTAGTGATAGCTCAATGGATATTATTATTATTATTTTTTTTACGCTATTATATGTTATTAAATGCTTCCGTTCAGGCCCCATATGATATGTATACCAGGTTTTGTGTCTGTTTTCGAATGGGTCATGCCCAAACTTTTAGGGGCGGGTTTGGGGCGTGACAAGTGGTATCAGAGCACGAGTTGCTATCTCACACACGGATCCATTGAGCTGTAGGATGTCTAGAAAAGACTTAGGTCTCATGCATGACATCCTTATTGCATATAAAGAGATTGATAGCAACGGTAACAGTAATATGTTCACGTTAACGATTATGAGCCATGTCTATTATACCTCTCATGTCTATTATACGAAAGGATTGATTTTTGAAAAGCCTGTTTTGATGACATTATGGTTGTTCCGCTATGATACTCGTTTTGCTTATGATATGACATGATGAGACTTATTGACTTCTGGTGTGGAGCAAAGTGCTGTACGGAACTAAGTACTACACTTTAGTGGGAGCCACCTCTAGAATCCGTACGAGCCACCTCTTGAGTCCATACACATTTCTGTATATTTCTGATATATCTGTGCCGAAAGGCTATCTGGGCTGAAAGGCCAATCTGATAATTCTGGGCCAACATGCCAATCTGTTAAAATTGTATAAGTATTTGTGGCACCCTTAGTCCCTATGGCCCTCGCCCGGGGGTAACAATACCGTGGCTGTTGGTGCCAACTTTGTTTATGGTCTTTGGACCTACCTGTTGTGGTATTTGGACCTACCTGTTGTGGTCTTCGGACCTACCTGTTGTGGTCTTCGGACCTACCTGTTGTGGTCTTCGGACCTACCTGATCTGATAGTTAACCATATATGATCTTATGCAAAATTTAAATATGAATATGATTATGAGCATGTATTTGAATCTGTTTCAGTTGTCATAAATTGCTTAAACACTAAGTATGAAAGATTTAGTTATGATATAGTGATGTCTTTCTTGTCATGGTATTGTTTGGACCTATGATTTAAAAAGGTATTGTGATATGAATTTTGATAAGTTGTGTTTTGGATAATAGTTGGACTCATGTAAAAAGTGACTTATTCTATTCTGTTAAGTGCACGATAATGACATGATATGACAAGCACTGCTTCATTTCGGATACGTTATGTTACGAATTAAGGAATGATGATCCATGTATGTAAAAGTATTAAGGGCCCTTGCCCGGGGGTAAAAATACAGTGGTGTAAGTATGTTACAAGATATCTCTTGCCACCGACGGTCTTGTACGGGTGGATTATGATCAAGTATAAGTTCTGATTTTTGTTTCTGATTCAAGTATAACTAAGAATCTGTACGAATATGCTTCTATTTATCTGTTCAGTTTATGCTATGTCATAGCATGATGTGGATTGATAGTGTCGAATGAGTTCAGTTTACGTGCAATTGGGATTTGGTTGTGAAATCTGTGATTTGTAATATATGAGGGTGGTGAAAAAAAAAAAATGAAAGAAAAAAGGCAGCTATTGACTACTTCGAAGTCATCCTAAATGATCAGTAAGTAGCTAAGCTACTGCAGGAATTCGAATTCTGTCTTTGTATATTAAGTGACTTAAGATTGAGAAAATCATTCCTGTGAACTATTGGAACTTTGAGACAATCATTCCTGTGAACTATTTTATGTAACTATGCAAATGTTAGAGGTTGTGACATTGTTCTATATCACCTATATGGAAGTTATGATGTGAACTGTTTTGCACGATCTCGTGGATTCTGGTGAAAACAAAAGGACATGGAAATATTCCATTTTGTTAATGGGTTAGCAATACCTATTGGACATTTACCTTCTCTTACATGTTTAGACAACTTTGGACAATATTCACTACATGATTACAAATTGATTGACTACCACATTGAATTAATATTAAGAATTCTGAACCTTGATGTCACGAAATCAAATTGCTCCTTTGTTATACTATTGCATAAGTTGTTGCTTTTATAAACTCTGGAAGGATGTGATTTTTATGGTTACTGTATACGTAATAAGAGTTATAATTATATGAATGAACCTGGTAGAATTTACGTGCGAGAGATAACTGGAAACTTTATTTATGTTAACTGATTGAGCCAGATGGCTGGTCTCTAAATGTTGTATGACCGTTATTGATCCCCTATAATTACAAGTTGTGAATACGAAACTCTGCGATTGACCTCGTGTTTTCCGGTAAGAAAAGGAGGAATCGTTTGAAAAGTGGAAAAAAAAAAAAGAAGAGAGGGCCAAATTGATTTGTACTAGTAAAGGAAAATGTTATACCCCACGATTATGATTGATTAATCAAGTAAGATTTTGAATTCAATTTCTGGCCTTGTTGATAGCTGTAATTATTGTTCAGATTTGAACTTAACGGCTGGACCAGGTACCTACAATGGGAATTTTCTTCCCACCGTTCAGATTTCGTCAAGAAGTAGAGAATGTGGTTTAAAATCTACATAATAATATGATCTTAGTATGTTTTCGTAAATGAAAGATATGGTACCTCTTAGGCAGGACCTTATTTAGTAGGTACTAAGCTCTGATTCGATGATGCATAAGCGGATTTAAATCTAACCACGTAATTAAGTTATTTTGGGAACTATATGTAACCATAATGGTCATGTCCCACTGAGTAAATTGCATTATAAGATAAGTTTGAACGTGTACTCTCGAATCAAAATTTCGTATGAACTATTACAGCTAGGCTGATCTAGAGACTTAGTGGAGAGTACTTTCATTATGATCGAACTTAATGCATGCTGTAAGACTTTATTTCGAACAATTAAATAAGAAGTTGGAAACCTTAAAGGTTTAATTATCTGAAATTGAGTATGTATCTGTAACCAGTATAATTCTTTATGTAATCTTAAGTATGTTTACGAGATTTCAATTTTGGAATGAGTAAACGATTGGATTTTGTCCTATATAGCTTTTTTTTTTATGTGTGACCATCTATATATATATGTCTAAGTCTTTTTATGTATAGAAAGAAATAAGGATGGAAAGGAAGAGCATAAATCTTCAAGGAAGTGAGGGAAAGTGGAAAAGGTTGTAGGAATTTCAAAGCTTAAGGTATGTTTGATCTTTTGATTGACCTCTCTTGAAGTTGAGTAGGAACTTCTCTAGTAATTGTATAATGGCCTTCACGGTCCTTTTGTTAATGGTAAATAGAATGAAGAATGGTGATGCCGTTAATTGAAGTGCAAATGAAATTTTGGTGTTACAATGTGAATTGTCTTTGAAATTGAGTTTTGAGCATGCACTAGATGTGGTGCGCTTAGTTGTTAATTGAGAAGTTGTTATAGGCCTTGGGGATTATAGCTGGATAGTGTTATTCCTTGTCCATTGAAATTCTGATGCATGTATGTTGATCGAAAGTATTTGTGATCCTTTTCTATCCCAAGTGTGGATCTAGTTTTGGAACATTACAGGGTGTGTTTCTGTTTATGTTTGACCTGTTTTCTATTTGGTTTTCTCAAATTTCGAGGACGAAATTTTTGTAAGGAGGGAAGGATGTCACGACCCAGAAATTCTTTCCTCCGCTCGAGCGGAGGAGTGGCCGCTCGAGCGGACTTTTGGGGTTCCCAGCAATTTTGCAGACGGCCTGATATTCTGGCAGTTGTGATTCTCCGCTCGAGCGGGGGAGTTGACGCTCGAGCGGACGACTTTGTTGGTCTGCACGCTCGAGCGCAAGGTTGGGCGCTCGAGCGGGTCGCCTGGTTAAGTTTGATTCTGAAGCATGAGGGCTCATTTTTGATGATCTTCTTAGTGTATTTGAAATGTTCTTACCTTATTTTGGGATATTGATTGAGATGATAAGATAATGGTAAAGTGAGATTGGACCAAAAACCTTAATTTGAATAATTCGTTTACGACCAACCGTCACTCATTTGCCCTTTTCTTTTTCCACACTTTGAATTTGGATGTGAGGTTAGAACCATTGGAAAGCTTATTTCTGGGGCTTCAATTTGGACACAAGAACGACCTAAAACGGAGTCCGGATGGAAGAGTTATACCTGTTCAAAGTTTCGAGTTCTGTGCTGAGGGCAGGTCCGCTCGAGCGGAAATCAGTCCGCTCGAGCGGGAATTACGGGACAGCAGCTTTTAAACCAGATTTTTGGATCATTTCTCACACATTCTTTTCCCCTCTTCTCTCCTTTCCCCCTAGGACCGAACACCCTAGGGTTTTGATCCCAAATCCTCACCATTTCTCTTTGTTTTGACCAAGATTTTCCACCAAGGAAGGAAGAAGGCATGGAGATCAACGTTTGCAACCGATTGGAATTCCGAAATTATGGAGGAATCGCACCAAGGCTTTGAGGTAAGAATCTTGAGAGTTAAATTGATGGGTTAGAGTGATGGACCATGTATCCTAGGTGTATAAGCAATGGATAAATTAGAATAAAGAGTGATGAATTAATAAGTTTGAATTTGTTTTGAATTTTAATGTTTTCTTGAAACCCTAGGTTGGGTAATGATGTTACTTGATGATATGGCCAAATTGGAGGTAGAATCATGAAATTAGTGGGTTGAATTTCATATGTGCAAGTTTAATTGGTATTTGGTGACACTTGAAAATTATGTTTAAATTTAGCGAATGAATTTTGTAATAAACATTAGAATTTATGCTATAATGGAAAGGAAAAATTAAGGAAATAATTTATTAAGGATATGGATGACATGAACTTGGGTGTGGAATGTTGAAATGAGATTCAAGGATTTAATTTGATTCATGTTGAATTGCCAAATGATGTGTAAATGGAATAAAGAGAATTAAACTAGTTAAAAACGGAATAATGATATGTGACCCGATTTCTATGTGTATTATGAATTGTGTAGGGTCAATTACAGAGGCGGACCAAGCATCTAATCACTGTGAGTAATAGTACGAAGATGTCCATTTTATTTATCATTGATAGTTATTATCACTAATGCTCTGTTTATTGTAAGTGCTATACGAACATGTTACACAACCAATTGTGATGATTGAAAGTCAGTGAGAACGTTGAAAGATTGGCAAACATCGGTATGACTTTGAATGACTTTGTTCTGTCACTAACGAGTAATAATTCTTTATTTACCATGTCGATTCTAAATGAGTAAATGGACCCATGTTCGCCTTTAAACCAAGTATCCGTATGAAAGCGAGATGATTAGTGTATCCTATGGTCTGACGATATTCAGATGACTTTGGGATGGTTTTGCTCTGTTTATTTATTCTGTTTGTACATATTGTCTGTTGATCTGTTCCGTTTACGATTTAGCATGATATGTCTGTTGGTTTCAAAACTTATTATTTTCTACTAGTTCTGTACCCTCACGCTTTATGCGTTCTGTCACGCTTTATGCGTTCTGTCACGCTTTATGCGTTCTGTTATCTCTGGGCTGATAAGCCATTCTGTTATGACTGGGCCCGAAAGGCTATTCTGTAACTTTTGGGACTGATGGCTATTCTGTTATCTGAGCATATGAACATTTTGGATCCTCTGTACATACTAAACTGCTTTGTTAAGGAAACTGGACTCATGATTGTTGAGCTATATTTACAGAGTGTAATTAAACATATACTTCTGCAGTTATATACTTTATTGTTTAAGTGGAACATTACATGATTTACGTACTATTAGTCACTGAGCTTGACTCACTTTATTTTATGTCTGTTTCTGTAGGCACTCAACCTAGAGGTCAATCTTAACCTGTGGCTTCCGTTACCAGTTGCCAAGCCTTGAGTGTCTAAACTGTTAGGTGTTAACCGTTTAAGTTCTGGAGTTTTGTTAAGTTTAAGTTTGCATTTAATTTGTACCCTAAATGTCTATGAGGCTTGATGTGAATGTAAGGTAGATGTATATGTACATAACTATCTTCAGATACACGTCACTGTATAATTATCTGCATTATGTTCTGTTTACGGTCCTGGCATAGTAGTGATAGCTCAATGGATATTATTATTATTATTTTTTTTACGCTATTATATGTTATTAAATGCTTCCGTTCAGGCCCCATATGATATGTATACCAGGGTTTTGTGTCTGTTTTCGAATGGGTCATGCCCAAACTTTTAGGGGCGGGGTTTTGGGGCGTGACATGAAATGACTTGTGGCTATACAATACATGCATAATTTGAACATGCAATGAAGATACAGAAGCAAGGCAGCCCCGAGACAAGCATTTTTTCAGTACAAAGCATGGCAAGACAGTAAGCACAAGCAGGGCTAAAATGACATACAAAAATGGGGGCCAAGAGAGGTATATGAGACAACCCACAAATGCTGGCCCCAAACAGAGAAAGGACCTTCTATAACATTGAATATGAGCCAATAATATGATGCTTTGAAGTAGATGACAAGCCCCAAATCAGTATACAAACATGCTCAAAATGCAATGCAAGATATGGGGAAAAAGAGAGCCACAACATGAAGTATACAAAATATGTCTCAAACAGCAACAGACCCCCAATGGAACATGGAGAGGGGGTCAAAATAAGCCCCTTTTCAGTTCGGACCAAGGTCCAAAAATAGAGACACAACAGCCTAATAAATCATGCAAAAAAGGGGACCCAAGAGGGGTTCAATGGCAAGTCATACATGGAGGTCCCAAAAAGTGTTGAGCCCTTCTTCAATGTTGAAGAAGGGCTCAAAATAAGCCTATCTTCAGTTTACATCATGCTCCAAAACAGATTGTACACAAGCCGAATATGCTATGCAAGAAAAATGGCATAAGAGGGCTAATGAAGGAAGTGCTAGCTGCTGTCCTCAAAAAGCAAGAGGTCCTCAATCAAACATGAAGAGGACCTCAAAATATGATGATTTACAGTTTGGGTCGTATCCCAAAAGTGCAAGCAACTATGGCTTAGATATGAAGCAAGAAAAGACTAGAAAAGGGAAGAGGAGGACTCACCCTTGAAGACCAGCAAACCAGCACCTCTTGGACCAAGTTTAGGTGCTCCTAAGCTCTGAAGAACAGCCCCAAGTTGCTGTAATGGAGTAAGGATGCCTTGTGCAATGAGTTATAGTGCAAATGGCCAAGAACCAAGGGTGTTTGGAAGCTTGGATGGGATAGATATAGAGGGTGATGGAGGGTTGTATGTATGTATATCTCAAATATATCTATATATCTCTGGTTTTTTGTTCAAAACATCCAACCTTTGACAATGGAGGAGGAGAGCTCCTTTTATAGACAAATGGCAAAGGCTCCAAGCTTCTCCAAGAAGCTAAATGAAAGGGGCAAAGGGTGCAAATGATCCAAGGCTTTTAGGAGAAGCTAAAACAAGCTTGGCCAAAGGGTTCAAGCTTCTAGAAGCAAAGGGGGGGTCAAAGGTTCAAAAGGGTGCAAAATAGCCACAAATGTGCATGGGGGGTCGGGTCTATGCACTCCAGCTGGCACAGCTGGCATGCACCATGCCTGGGAGAGTCAAAAGGGTCAAATCGGCCATGAAAAGAGGTCATCGGCACAATAAATTGCCGACCTGCACTTTGTACTGGCCGGTCGGCTAAATAGAGTGCCGATGGGTGGTCAATGAGGTCAAAAAGTGCCAGTGGATGGCCAGATTGAAGCCCTGGAAGGTAGCTTTCCAATGGCGCAAACCTTGCATTAAAATTCCTTATGTGTAAAAAGTTATGCCCATTTTGGTGAAGCCGCGCAGATTCGATCTAACCGGGAGGATGCCCAACTTCAACTGATCATATCTCCCCCACCCGGACTTGGCTTTGAGAGATTCTTGAGTGAAAAATGAAGCCCCGGAAGTCTTCTTTCCAATGGTTATGGCCTCATAGCTTAACTCCAAGTGTATAGATAGACGAGCTTGATTTAGCGAGGACTGCTCGACTCTCTTCTACCCGGGTTCATGCCGAACCTCTTTTTTAACTTGGTTTCTCCCCTCTTCTCCTCGTCTCTTCAACTTCAAACCCCAAAGTAAGGTGTTTTGAAAGACTTGCCTCTCTCCTTGCTGAAGAAATCGGACCTGTGCCCTGCACATCTCTCAACACCGAGCAAACCATCAGTAGTGCCCAAGTCTTAAGGGTGATCAAAAATGGGGTGTCTACAGTTGCCCCTCTTTGACAGAACTTGGAAGTCATAACAATGACGAGAGTGAATGTCAAAGCCCAGAGACGACCCATTTTTGACAAGGCTGGAGACTTGGACAAACAAAAAAAATACTAATAAATAAATGGTTGTGCCCGCAGGCTGCCTACGTATCCCTTTGCAAGGAATCAAACCAGCGTAGTTCAGGGGCATGATGCAAATGATATGCAGGAAGACTTTGATAATTGGACTTACACGCGACGTGAAGCCGGTTTGAAAATTAGATTTATACAAAAACACAGTGTGCACAAGACAATGTGTTGCAGAGTGAATGCATAAAACAATGCTAAGAAGATGCACAAAACAGTGCGAAGCAGGTTAAAATGCACAAGACAGTGCTAACAAGATGCACAAAACAGTGCAATACAAGAGTGAATGTACAAAACAGTGCTATACAGGTGCACATGAGAGTGCGATGTGGCTTAGATGCACAAAATAGTGCGATGCGCAAAATAGCACGAATGAATATGTAATGCACTAACAAGTGCAGGTAAGGTGCGCAAGAAAGCGTGATGCAAGTTCAAAGCGAAAGATACAAGCATTTTCCTTTATGCAAGATGAGAGTATGTAATGAAATGCACAGGATAGTGCGATGCGCAAGAAAGCGCAAGTGCACAAGATAGTGCGATGCGCTAAACAGTGCGATGCGTTAAACAACGCGAGTGCACAAGATAGTGCGAATGCACAAGATAGTGCGATAAAATGCACGTGCAATGCAAGTAAAATGCACAAAATAGTGCGATGCGCAAAATAGCGCGAATGAAACAATGTAATGCACAAAACAGTGCGATGCGCAAGAAAGCGCGAAAGTAAATTGCACAGAACAGTGCGATACGCTAAACAGCGCGAGTGTAATGGAATGCACAAGATAGTGCGAGTGAGATATAGCATGTAAGTGCACAAGATAGTGCGATGCGCAAGAAAGCGCGAGTGCACAAGACAGTGCGATGGAGGTGCGCAAGATAGCGCGAATGATGCGATGCACAAAACAGTGCGATTGAATGCACAAGACGGTGCGATGCACAAAATAGCGCGATTGAATGGATGCAAAATGCAAGTAAGGGGCACAAAATAGTGCGATGCGCAAGATAGCGTGAATGATGAATTGCACAAAACAATGCGAATGAGGTGCGCAAAATAGCGCGATGCGTTAGATAACGCGAGTGCACAAGACAGTGCGAATACACAAGATAGTGCGATGCGCTAAACAGCGCGATGCGTTAGACAACGCGAGTGCACAAGATAGTGCGAACGCACAAAATAGTGCGATGCGCTAAACAGCGCGATGCATTAGACAATGCGAGTGCACAAGATAGTGCGAATGCACAAGATAGTGCGATGAGATGTAATGTAAAATGTAATGAGATGCACAAAATAGCGCGATGCGCAAAATAGCGTGAATGAAATGTAATGCACAAGACAGTGCGATGGAGGTGCGCAAGATAGCGCGATGATGTGATGCACAAAACAGTGCGATACGCTAAACAGCGCGAATGATTTTGAAATGCACTAAACAGTGCGATGCGCTAAACAGCACGATTGATTTGAAATGAACTAGACAGTGCGATACGCTAAACAGCGCGAGTGATTTGAAATGCACAAGACAGTGCGATACGCTAAATAGCGCGAGTGAGATACAACCACAAGATGCACAAGACAGTGCAAGTGAGATACAAAATGTAAGTGCACAAGATAGTGCGAGTGAGATAAAATGCACAAGAAAGTGCGGTAAAATGCATATTCTATGCAAGTATGGGGGCATTTTCCATGCAATTTTGAAAGCAAGCATATTTTATGCATGAATCATAACGACGCGCGACATACATGCAACAACAGTGTATATGAAAGTTCATATTCTATGCAATAGAGGAGCATCAAATATGTACTCTGGTGTCTCCGATTTACCTCTCAGAGGGTTTTGTAACACACTCAGCTCGAAAAGGGTACACCCTGTTCATATTGGCAAGAGATAACATCTGCTGCTACTTTAATTGCCGTTTTGACTTGAGGCAGGCTTACACTTAAGGTAGAGGCGCACTCATACTTCGGTAGCATTGACAAGGCCTGAAGAGGTACATCCGGAGTACAATCACGGAATTTGCTGAAGGTGAAACACACTCAGATGCTTTGATTTTCCCTCTTTTCTTTTGCTTTGCAGTCCGGAACCTATATAGCTTCAGATAGGTCCTGGTTTTACTGTTCTCACATGACCTGGGTTGAACCCTGCAGTTTTTGAAAGAACAAATTCCTTTTTGCACAAATGTGGAGAATGGCACAGCACTCTGAGCACAAAACTATTTTATTTTTGAAATCGAGAGATGAGTTTTCGACCAGGTATTGAGCCTACGACTGGCCATAGCCAAAAAAACTCAACAATAGGAAACAAAAGGTATACAACCTAAAGACATCGAGACACGCTCGGAACGACTCAAAGCAAGAATCGAGAAAAACAAAACAAAAGATACGACACACAGACGTGTTTACAAAAACAAAAGACCTTAGATCTCGAGGAGCCAGTTCCTCCGGGTATGTTTTCCCACCCTTTTCTCATTTATGATTCTCACATCACTCGGCCCTCAAGCTCGGTTTTTCTCACAAAACCCCTTTTCTCACTTTTTCTCTCATCGCACATCTCTCTATTCTTCAATCTCTCATTTTCAATCCCTCCCCTGGGTGGTTGATGGACAAACAGAAAGTTACGGGGTCTTGCCCCTAGCATTTCGCTAGACTCTTTTTCTTCTGCGCACAACAGTGAGTTTCTCCCACAGAGGGGTTGTGCTACAACTGGGTGTGTAGCAAATCTGTGGCTGACATTGGTTGATGATGCTTTGCTGGGGAGTTTGGACGGGATCAGATCTGTCCGGATGAGGGAGTGGAATATCTTGATCCATTCCAATTCGTGCTTCGCACTAGGCTTGATACCTCGTTGCTCGGAGGATGAGGGAGCTTTCAGCCCTTTACTGACAGCTTCAGTTGTGCCCTTTCTGGCAAGTAGAGTGCCCTTCTCGGCGAGTAGGGTGCCCTTTCTGGCAAATGCATTGATGACAGGGAAAAGACAGGAAGCCTGACTCAACTGTGCCCCTAGCTCATTATTTTGACCATTTTTTGTTTTGGTTTTCTACTAAAACAATTTTGACCAATATGAGAGTTAGATTAACACACTTGTTCGATTTTTTATTTGAAATCATGCAAGTCAGGCTATGAGCACTGAAAATTTTTGTTTTTGGGTCCAAGAAATGGTCCAGTTTTGGAAAAGATGGAACAATTTTCGAAAAAATTAGTCAACCTCAGTAAAAACTCTCAAAAAGTATTTTTGCAAATGGCCACTTGCTCAACGAGCACGGAACCTACCCTTGAGACGCGCAACCTCGAATCTGGAGGAAAATTGCCCCTTGCTGGAGGGGCTGCATGGCAACGGAAAGTTGCCCCTGGTTTGAACGGCACCACAGTGCGTTGAATGGCAACGGAAAGTTGCCCCTTGTTTGGACGGCGCCGTGGCACACTGCAACCAATCCTCAGAGTGACGATGACAACCGAACTCTCAAATACAAATAAGGCAAAGATGATCAAAACCATCGCATGGACACAGTCGAATTTGAAGTGTTTTACGGCTGGACTTCAGAATGAAGTTGCCTACGTATCCCAAAGATGGGAATCAAGCCTTACGTAGTTCGAGGTTAAGGTACACTCGGGTATTAACCACTCTTTTTTATGCTCTAACTTTTGCCAAGGCGCCTGTTGCAGGTTTTTGACCTTGCGAGCTATGTTTTTCTTTTCTTTTCAATTGTTTTCATTTCTTCTTTTTTTTTCATCTTTTCTTTTCTTTTCTCTTTTGCATTTTTTCTTTTTTTGTATATTTTTTTCTTCTTTTATTTGTATTTTTCTTTGCTCTAACTTTTGCCTGGGTCGCCCTTTTGGGTTTTCGACCCAGCGAGCCTCTCGAAGGGTAAAAATGTAGCTTGGTCCATGCCAAATGGTTGTAGGGTTTTGAAGCCATCCGTATCCAGGAGAGTGGCTGTTGATTTGCAAGAGGACTCATCTTCGGCTCTTTGAGCATGTCTGACATCTTTGCCCCTAGTTTGAAGGGTACTTCTGTTCTAGCTTTGCAAGCTTCTTCTGATCTTCTTGATCCGACTTTCCTGGCCTCTTGTTCGAGGGCTGCTTCAAATCTGGCCAAACAGGCCTCACATTGTAGTTGACCGTTGAACATTTTGAATTCAAGTTCAAGGTTTGGAAGCAAAGGGGTTGAGTCTCGAGGCTGAGAGTGATCCTAAGCTGCACAATCTCAAGAGCAATTCCACACATGTCTTCGCAGGACCGCGCAAAACATTTTTTTTTTAAAGTTTTTAAGAAAGTGACAAATCGCTCGCGCTGAAGACAGTGTAGGACCAATCTGGATCAAAGCTAGGGTCCTTTTCAGTACTCACACTAACAAGCATGATTTCATTCATTAAGGGCTTAGCACGCCTCTCTTTCTCTCAGTTGATCAAATTTTTGCAAATCCCGAGGAATTCCTTCCTCTTTGTTTTCACCGCAGTGTTCAAAAAGTTTTGAAAAACTCAGGTCATTACAATGACTTTAGGGCACAGAAAAGACAGAGTTCTTAGTCAAATACTGTCATCTCTTTCAGAACTTCTGGCACAACTGGCACACAGCAGAAGCAAACACAAGAGTGCGAAAAACCACTGCTGTTTCATTGAGATCTGTTGGCACAACTGGCTCCTCGGCAAAAACAGACTCAAAAGAAAGCAAAAAGACAGACACAAAACAAGTGAGTGATGTCCGAGGTAACACCCCCGAAATCACCCGACTCTAACAAAACAGGACTGACTCGATACAACAAGACAGACCCGACTGACTCAGTATGAAAGAACTGACTCAATACGAAAAGACAAGACTAACCCAATACCCAAGTCAGAAAGCAAAATTAACAGCATTTGTACATTGCTCAAAAATAGTGCATGCCGTCCACCACACCTGAAGTAAACTGAATGCCGCCCGCATGTGGTTCATCTCCTGATCACATCACATTATCCCCCACAAGTTCATTGATCAAGTGCCGATAGACTTTTCTGAGTTGGTGCGACGATGACCTTATTGTCAATCAGATCTTGTATTTCGTGGCGAAGACGGAAACACTTATCGGTGACATGGCCGACCTGCTGATGAAAGGCACAGTACTTGGCCGGATCATGGGAGGGAGGAAGTCTATCTGGCAGTGGTCGCGGCTCCAGGGGTTTCAGGTACCCCTTTTTAATCAGGACCCTCAAGGCCGCTGATAGAGACATGTTCAGTGGGGTGAATACCCTCTGGCCCTGAGGTAGATAGTCCGATGTTCGGGGGTTTGAAGAAGATGCACCAACAAAGAGGTCGGCAGGTGCTAGCCGGGTTTGCTGATCTTTTTTGAGAGTAGGGTTAGAGCCGCAAGGAACATTCCTAACATGACGACCCTTCTCCCGGCTTGCCCCTTGATTCAAACTGCCCCTAACTTGGGTGGCGAAAGTGTCATCCACAGTTTTTGCCATAACTGCGAGGACTTGCTCTTCGTTCAATCCCTCGGCTTTCAAAGCCTCAACAGCCATCTGAAGATGTTCATGGGGACTAATGCTTGCCCCTGCCTTGTTCTTATCACTGGCCTCCGCTTTGCTAAGAGATTGGCCTTCTCCCGATGCAACCTGTCCCAAGATTAGGGAACCTTTGGACATGAACTCCCTGGTATGTGATGCGGTTGATGACGGAGCCAAAACTCCAAAGGCTAGATCTGCCACAGTTCTCTGAAGATCTTCGATCATTCTCATCAACTCAGAAGTAGTGGGCTCACAGGTTTGAGATGATTGGGGTTCGGATGCACCCATCATGCATAAGTCAATGCTTTCCGGGATAAACACCTTCGGTTTGGGCAAATGGGCTGGGGTGATATATACGCTGGGGTCGTAAGGGACGGCCAATGTGTGGATTAGATTGAGATGTGGATGAGGTATTTGGTCATTGGGGTCTGAAGGTGGAGCTATCGTTTGGTTGTCAATGAGATTTTGGATCTCATGACGAAGGCGGTAGCAACGGTCGGTGCCATGACCGCGCTGCTGATGGTACATACAGTACTTGGAAGGGTTATGTCTGGCTGGGAGTGGGTTTGAAAGGGGTTGGGGTTCTAGGAGTTCTAGGTGCCCTTCTTCTCGCAGCTTTTTCAAAGCTTGAGAGAGACTCATGTAAAGAGGATGGAATTTTCGGGTTTGGGGCTGAGTTGAAGTGGTTGGTTTTTGGCCATTAAGGGAGGTGGTGATAGTGCCTACTTCTGAGCATTTCGCAGCTGTGCTACCATCAGTAGTAGCATTGGGACTGCGAGCAACATTCCTCTTCAAAGGCTCATTATCTTCTGCAAAGATCCCTTGTTTGATGGCATCCTCGATTTGAACCCCCATTTCATGAAGGGCTGGAAAGGTAAACAGAGGTAGAACGACCATCTTTTGCAGCAACTTGCCATGCAGATTCCGAACAATCATCCTGATCTGATCTTTGTCGGAAGGTTTTGTAGTCATCATTGAGCCTTTGCTCTCCATCTCGTCACGAACTCTGAGAAACCCTCCTTTGGCCCTTGGCGGGTGACTTCAAGATCACGAGTGGTGACCTCAATCTGTGTGTTGTAGGAGTATTGATCACTGAAGGCCCTAGCCATCTCTTCCCAGTTCTGTTTCACAGAGTTCTCCAATTTCGCATACCAGATTGCGGCTATCCCAGACAGGGTTCGGCCGAATAGTGACAATTTCTGGGCTGTGGTCAAACCCATTGGTCTCAGAATATCAGAAAACAGGTGGAGGTGCACCATTGGGTCTCCAGAGCCATCGAATCGATCGATATGTGGCATCTTGAATTGATCTGGTAATGTCACCATTGAGTTGGTATAACCATCCTCTATATCAGGAATAGAGTGGGTCCCCTGAGACTTTTTGAACAATTTCTCAAGCTTGCTCACTTTCAATGCTGTGGGGTCTGGCTTGAACTCAAAGGGGGAGTCTGGCAGGTTGATGGGTGCTTTAGATAGCTGAGGTAGAATCGCGGGCAGAGCCGGCCCCGTTGGAATGTCCGTATCTGCCTGGACATTTGGTGTCTCCTCAGGTATCGGAACCCTTGGCGGGGGAGGAGCCTGGTGTGAAGTAGATACTCCAGTTTGCTTCTCTAGCCTGGCAATTGCCTCTACCTGTTGGGCTATGACCACAGCTTGTTGCTTGGCGAATTTTGCTTGATGGACAGCGTCTTGCTGCATGGCTTTCATACTATCCTGGAGTTGGCGCACCATCACTTCCAGACTCGACATATTGTCCTGATCTAACTGAGCAACCGGTATATCTGTGTCTGCAATAGGCTCGGAAATCTCAACCCGACTGCTCAAAGGTCACTGATCTGGTAGCTGTTGTACTGGTGGTCTGTACCTGACTAGCCTTCTCTGGCCCTGATTACCCTTGAACTGAATCTCTGACCTAACAAAGTCTATCAGCACAAATCCAATGTACCCGGGGGATAGTGGAGCCTTCTGAAGCTATGGTTCCAAGACTACCCTAGCAAAAGAGAAAACAGATAGCATCTCAGCTCAACTTTACTGGAACGAATACGAGCAAAGCTGAATGACTGTATTCTATTACTGATCACTGATCCCCGAAATACTGATACTGGTGCCCGCAGGCCGGATACTCAGACTTGCAAACTGGTATATGCATTCCCTGTAGAGATACACTCTAAAAGCACATAGCAAGTAAATGAGAGCCAATACACCCCTATGTTGGGGTAGGGTTTCCCTATCCTATTTTGTCAGGAGCTAGGGTTTCACTACGCACGCAACGGTTTCAAACAACCTAACATCAGGTAAGCAACCTGTCCTAGTTTGGAATGGTCACTATGGATTCCGATATGCACTAGGTCGAATGGTCAAAGAGGGTGCCCCGGTAAAATCGGGGTTTGTGTTCCCATACTGGTAGAGCCCGTAACCGGTCAGCCTTATGGACATGCCTTGACAAGACAAGCCTCCGGCAAACCGCTCAGGAATAGCAGATGGCCAACACGGTGTCCTAGGCGCACCAATGCACATGCAATGCAAAGAGACACATAAATGAAATCAAAACAGGATATCACGAGTTCGAGTCAAGCTCTCTAAAATCCCCAGCGGAGTCGCCAGAAACTGTAACACACCCGCGGGGGGCCTCGCGCTACAGTTCGGACTCTCCTTTTTTGTTTGTTGCGGTTCTTAATCTGAACCAAAGAGTCCGACTCTGGCAAATCGTTTTGAGAAAAACAAATTTTGAAAAGAAGTGCCAAACATGGACTGCTTTGCCAGATACAGAGTCGCCACCTAAATATTTTTAAAATGGGAAATTTAGGAAACCCTGACTCGGTGCCGAAGGCCACGTGTCCGTCATCACCAAAGTTGTCTTGGCTCGGGAGTTTGGGTACGATCGGGGAAGGTCAGCTATGAGCACCCCCTTTCGCCCGGTCCGAAGACCGGCCTCTACTAACCATGATATCCGATTTTGAAAACTTTATGCGTTCTTATTCCGGTTATTAGCCTAGAGTTACTATGTTATGCACACAGCAAACAAGTATAGACCAAATCGCCTAAACTGGAATAAAACACTTTATGTTTGTTTTGAAAATGATTTGCTACTCGCAAGTAGGCTAAAATGCAGGTTTTGCCACTCTCAAGTGGGCTTTAGAAAAGACAGTTTTGCCACTATCTAGTGGGCTTAAAACTCGCAGTTTTAATGCATTATTCCAATCTAGGTAATTTGACCTCTATCCACAGGCATTCAAGCAGTTATATCACATAAGCAACTAGCCTCATGGTAATCATGCTTTTATGGCAACATTCACACGCATGCGATATGCTAAAGCATAAAAGCTCACCTAGTACTCCAAGCCAAAACAGAAACTAGTTAGTAATCATGTATGATCCTAGTTCATGTTAAAAATGGCTAATGCTTCACATACAGAATGTCACTAGAATAGGCTCGGCTAAGCTACAATGACATGTGAAATGCTACAACTAACACGTATTCAATTTGAAAATTGAAATACAATGCAGTTAGCGTGATGTACCGAGCCCGGTGCATGTAAACAAATGCATGGATGCACACATGCATTGCATAAGGTATGCTAATTTAAATATGCCCTAATCTACCATCATAAGCAGGAAAATAAAAGGGAAAAAAGATGTGGGGTTGGAAGACATGCACACACCCACATACACTTATTACAAATACGCCCTCACTCGGAGGGACCAAAAGAATATACAGTCCGAATAATGAATAAATAAATTATTACAAAATTTCTAATTATTTAGTAAATAAATGCAAAAAGAAAGGAGGCCACAACCACCGCCTCGGGATGCGCGAATGATGCATGCTCGGATCCGACTCGCCCGGGAAACCCGTACCATGCCACTGTTGCCTTTGTTTTTACTGTCCTGCTTCTCTGGAAAACTTCCAAAGTCTCAGAAAATGTTCCCTGCACACTGAGGATCATCATCGGCTGGATGAAATGGCCACCGGCCATGTAGAATGTCCATCGGCTGCTCATGAGCTCATCGACCACACATATAGTGCCGGTCGACATTCTATACTGCCGGTCGGCAGAAAATTCCTGTAGAAGACAGTTTTGACAGCAATAGGGGACAGGTAGTGCATGGCATAGGATTTTGAGCAAATGTAAGCATGGTCATGTTTCCTACCATGTATTGGACTCAAAGAAACATGGCCCTCGACCCCCGGGCCATCAATCACGCATTTCAATGCATGATGGCCCGAAAGGCAAGTTTGCTATTCAATGTAAATGCAATGCACACAAAGCATACAAGGGTCCCAACCTCAATCATGGTTGATCAAGAGGTGAGGCAATGCACAACAATGCACATGCAACCTAAGCATGCGAGCTAACATGCAAACATACAATGTAACGACATGACACACACAATGCTAACAACATAACATGCACAACGCATTGAAACATGGCATACACAATGCAAGATGGGCTTACACCAATGCAAGTGGACCTCAGCCACACTCACATAGGAGGCCATAAGATGAAAATGGGACGCTCGAAATGCGTGCACGTATGCACGCAAACCGAGGACCAAACCTAAGGCACGAATGCCACCCTAACAAGGCATGGCAAAGTATGGATCATGGTATGCAAACAATGCAAATTTCAGTAGCTAAAAGTGATGCAAAACAGCCCCGAAATACGCAAACATGACACCCGATGCAAGGAAATGGTCCCGAAAAGCGATATTAAGCACATGAAATGACTTGTGGCTATACAATACATGCATAATTTGAACATGCAATGAAGATACAAAAGCAAGGCAGCCCCGAGAAAAACATTTTTTCAGTACAAAGCATGGCAAGACAGCAAGCACAAGCAGGGCTAAAATGGCATACAAAAATGGGGGCCAAGAGAGGTATATGAGACAACCCACAAATGCTGGCCCCAAACAGAGAAAGGGCCTTCTACAACATTGAAGATGACCCAAAAATATGATGCTTTGAAGTAGATGACAAGCCCCAAATCAGTATACAAACATGCTCAAAATGCAATGCAAGATATGGGGAAAAAGAGAGCCACAACATGAAGTATACAAAATATGTCTCAAACAGCAACAGACCCCCAATGGAACATGGAGAGGGGGTCAAAAATAAGCCCCTTTTCAGTTCGGACCAAGGTCCAAAAATAGAGACACAACAGCCTAATAAATCATGCAAAAAAGGGGACCCAAGAGGGGTTCAATGGCAAGTCATACATGGAGGTCCCAAAAAGTGTTGAGCCCTTCTTCAATGTTGAAGAAGGGCTCAAAATAAGCCTATCTTCAGTTTACATCATGCTCCAAAACAGATTGTACACAAGCCGAATATGCTATGCAAGAAAAATGGCATAAGAGGGCTAATGAAGGAAGTGCTAGCTGCTGTCCTCAAAAAGCAAGAGGTCCTCAATCAAACATGAAGAGGACCTCAAAATATGATGATTTACAGTTTGGGTCGGATCCCAAAAGTGCAAGAAACTATGGCTTAGATATGAAGCAAGAAAAGACTAGAAAAGGGAAGAAGAGGACTCACCATTGAAGACCAGCAAACCAGCACCTCTTGGACCAAGTTTAGGTGCTCCTAAGCTCTGAAGAACAGTCCCAAGTTGCTGGAATGGAGTAAGGATGCCTTGTGCTATGAGTTATAGTGCAAATGGCCAAGAACCAAGGGTGTTTGGAAGCTTGGATGAGATAGATATAGAGGGTGATGGAGGGTTGTATGTATGTATATCTCAGATATATCTATATATCTCTGGTTTTTTGTTCAAAACATCCAACCTTTGACAATGGAGGAGGAGAGCTCCTTTTATAGACAAATGGCAAAGGCTCCAAGCTTCTCCAAGAAGCTAAATGAAAGGGGCAAAGGGTGCAAATGGTCCAAGGCTTCTAGGAGAAGCTAAAACAGCTGGCCAAGCTTCCCCAAGAAGCTTCCCCAAGAAGCTTGGCCAAAGGGTTCAAGCTTCTAGAAGCAAAGGGGGGGTCAAAGGTTCAAAAGGGTGCAAAATAGCCACAAATGTGCGTGGGGGGTCGGGTCTGTGCACTCCAGCTGGCACAGCTGGCATGCACCATGCCTGGGAGAGTCAAAAGGGTCAAATCGGCCATGAAAAGAGGTCATCGGCACAATAAATTGCCTGTCGGCACAATAAATTGCCGACCTGCACTTTGTACCGGCCGGTCGGCTAAATAGAGTGCTGATGGGTGGTCAATGAGGTCAAAAAGTGCCGGTGGATGGCCAGATTGAAGCCCCGGAAGTTAGCTTTCCAATGGCTCAAACCTTGCATTAAAATTCCTCCTGTGTAAAAAGTTATGCCCATTTTGATGAAGCCGCGCAGATTCGATCCAACCGGGTGGATGCCCAACTTCAACTGATCATATCTCCCCCACCCGGACTTGGCTTTGAGAGATTCTTGAGTGAAAAATGAAGCCCCGGAAGTCTTCTTTCCAATGGTTATGGCCTCATAGCTTAACTCCAAGTGTATAGATATACGAGCTTGATTTAGCGAGGACTGCTCGACTCACTTCTACCCGGGTTCATGCCGAACCTCTTTTTTAACTTGGTTTCTCCCCTCTTCTCCTCTTCTCTTCAACTTCAAACCCCGAAGTAAGGTGTTTTGAAAGACTTGCCTCTCTCCTTGTAGAAGAAACCGGACCTGTGCCCTGCACATCTCTCAACACCGAGCAAACCATCAGTAGTGCCCAAGTCTTAAGGGCGATCAAAAATGGGGTGTCTACAGTAGCACATCAGACATCATGCACTGGGGATGATTAGGCTTCCTCTTCCTTCCCATAATAATCTGCAAGCGATATAACATTAATTGATATTAGAAACATAGACAATGGTTTGTCATCAACTATAATATGACATTAATTGAACTAATACAATTACAAAGACAAAGTAAATTAAGAAATTGATGATTAACTCCAACCTTGGTCTTAATTGAATTACTAATGTTGATTAAATATCAGCCTATTTGAACATCAACTGTTTCCCCTTCTGCGGCTTCCCTCACCCAACCAACTTCTTCATCACGAAGCATTATATTTTCTTCCAATTGTTGGCTCATGTATGGCTCGATTTGTGGATCAGTCGAACTCATATCAAATAAACCTCTTTGAGACATCTTCACCACCACTTGCCAGTCTGGTTGTAACGAGTCTGCAACATACCAAACTTGCTCTGCTTGGGACGCCAAGATGAAAGGTTCATTGGTAATTCAATCATCTCGGTACAACAAATGATTGAAGTTCACCAACGTGAAATTGAAGACATCTTCTTTCTTTCCGTGAATGTTGTTAATCCAATCACACTTAAACAACACATGTTTCTTCTCATTGGAATATCGAATCTCAACAATATATCTGTCAATTGTCCATAATAGTACACAAACCCCACACGAGGATTCTTGTCTTTTCGACTGGCATAACTTATAGTATCTGCCTTCAAAGCTACACCATAATTTTGTGTGGCTTGATGATCATCCATGGCCTTTACTCGATACCGAAACCCATTCAGTATATACCCGTTGAACCTCCTTGCCAGGTTATGAGGACCATTTGCCAACAGAATAATCTCTTCAAAAAATATGGCATCAGTAGTCCTTCGCAAAATTTGGACCTATTTAAAACGAAAATGTAAAATTTAAAATGTAGTTCGACTTAAGTAACTAGAATCTATAGAGTTAAATACATACATGTTCCTTGAATCAAATGTGAAAAGTTTCAAAACGTTCACGCCGAAGCTGATGATCGTTGACACGAGGCATTTTGAGCTTAAATACTTCAAGGTGTTTGCTGTGTAGATTGAAATTTTAGCAATACAAAAAATTTGGTTGAAAATTCAATAAAACATAATAAAATATTGAGCGAGTGACTTAACCTACTTTATGAATGGTTGAACCGCGCTTGTATTGAATAAGATGTACCGATGAGCTTGTACCCAAGAAGTATTATCAAGATAAAAGCTTGTGTTTTCACAAATAGCATGACCCATATTATCAGCACCACTATAGTTCCTCATGGGTCGACCAGATTTGGTTTCCACATCATTGAGATATTGTGCACAAAAATTCATGCATTCTTCCATAAGATATCCTTTAGCAATTGATCCTTTAGGATGAGCTCTATTATGCACATATTGTTTCAAAGTAAGAAGATACCTCTCAATTGGATACATCCATCGAAACTGAATCACTCCACCCAATAAGGCTTCATCAGCTAGATGTATAGGCAAGTGCTCCATTATATCAAAAAAACTCGGAGGAAATATTTTCTCTAGATGACAAAGTGTTACAGCGATACGATCTTGAATATATTGCAAATCCGTCGCACAATTCACTTTGGAACACAATTGTCTAAAGAAATTGCTCAATTCAATCAAGGGTTCAATTACATTCTTCGGTAACGATCTTCGAATAGCCAATGGAATAAGTTGTTGCATCAGAATATGACTATCGTGACTCTTAAGACCCCTAATACTTCTATCATGTGAGCACACACGACGTGATATATTGGATGAATACCCGTCGGGAACTCTTACTTCCTTCAACACTTTCAAGAACAAATCTTTCTCATCCTTGGTCATCGTGAATTGTGATGGTGGTAAAAAGGCTTTATTCGACCCTCTTAACTGCAAATGTAGTGGTTTTCTAATATTCATATCTTGTAAATCACGCCGAGCATTAACACCATCCTTCGATTTTCCTGCAACCCCTAATATTGTCCACAACACATCGTCACAAACATTCTTCTCTATATACATTACATCGAGGTTGTGTCTTATTAGATTGTGCTCCCAATATGGCAGTTCATAAAAGATACTCTTTTTCTTCCAGCTATGGGTGCGATGTCCAGCTTTCTCCTTCTCTACCTGTCTCTTATGCCTCTCCTTAAGGTCATCCCTCTTGTATTGGGTTAAAATACCCTCAGATTCTAATTGTAGCAACATCTCAGTTCCAGACAACAATTTGGGTTTGAGTCTGACTTTCCGACTACCATCAAATGATACTTTATCCTTCCGAAATTTCTGGCCAGTAGGTAAAAATCTGCGATGACCTAAGTATGATTATTTCCTACTATGCTTCAACCAACACGATGTAGTTTCCTTATTGCAACAAGGACATGCATATTCGCCTTTAGTGCTCCATCCTGACAAGTTTGCGTATGCAGGAAAATAACTAATTGTCCACAGTAAAACTGCATGCATTTGAAACATTTGATTTGTTGATGCATCAAATGTTGACACACCCTCATTCCATAGTTCTTTCAACTCCTCAATCAACGGTTGCATATACACATCAATCTTGTCACCAGGTCCTTTCGGGCCGTCAATAAGCACGGATAAAATTAGAAATGGTTGCTTCATGCACATCCATGGCGGCAAGTTGTATGGAATGAGCACAACAGGCCAAGTGCTATGAATTATGTTCATCGTCCTGAATGGGTTAAAACCATCAGATTCTAAGCTAAGCCTTACACTTCGACAATCATTACTAAAGTCAATATTCCGACGGTCAAAATCTTTCCATGCAAGGGAGTCAGCAGGATGCGTAAAGACACCATCATCAGTTCGTTCCTCTGCAGGCCATCTCATTAACTTGGTCGTCTTAGATGACATAAACAACCTCTGCAACCTTGGCTTTAAAGGAAAATACCTCATATGTTTTGTAGCTATTCGTTTGCCACCTTTGTTTGGACCATTTGAACCACCATCACCATTTGATTTCCATCTAGAACTGTTGCACATAACACATTTATCAAGATTGGCGTCCTCGTTTTGAAACAACATGCAACTGTTGGGACATGCATCCCACGTCTCATATGTGAAGCCCAAATTTGTTGTGACCTTTTGAGCTTTATAATATGAGTCCGGGAGTTTCACACGCAACAGGAACGCCTCATTCAATAACTCAAGCAACATGTCAACAGACTTGTCTGTCCACTGATTAAGCATCTTCAAATGTAGAAGTCGAACAATGAATGACAAAGATGTGAACTTCTGACAACCCGGATACAATTCACTTTGTGCATCTTCAAGAAGTTTGAAATACTTTGCAGTCTCTGCATTTGGACCGAGCTCGGGTTTAGATGCATGGGGATCAGGCCCCTGTGGCTCATTACCCTCAACACTTGTACCGACATGTGGATTTCCCACAGCCCCTTGTATCATTCCAATCATATCATCCCCAATGTCTAAATTAGCTAATGTTTCATTCTCTCGATTACCATGCAGAGATACATAAGATTCCCCATGATTAATCCAATATTTGTATTTTTTAAAAAACCATTCAAAATCAGATACTCCCATACACCCTCTCGTACAAGATGGTATCGATTCTCACACTTTCTACAAGGACAACTGATCATCGAACCTTCAACCCTATTGGTGTAGGAAAACACAAGGAATTCATCAATCCCATTAATGTATTCGCTCGACATCCTATTTGGCAAATCAATCCAACTCTTATCCATCATCTGTACACATCAACAAAAATATCTCATCAAAGTAACTCTAAATATAATACCTACGTATTCATGTACCATGATACCTATCCGTCCAATTTCTCTCAAATAGGTAGGTGGTCTTATCCTAGTTAGTTATTTACTGATTTGATGGGAGAACATGCAAAATGAAATACTTATACAACAACACGTGAGATCAATTAATTGAAGAAAAAAATGATATAATTTCATACTTTCTGAGTCATAACTAAAAAAAATAAATAAATCATAACCAAACACCACACGAGGCACAACCAAAGATCTTATAAGTGTTAACTAAAATAATATCATAATTAACAAAGATAATTCATCATAACTAAAGAAAAAAAATGACATAACTAATGATGCAAGTTAACATTTTGTAGACAGTGAGTGCAAAGAGAACAATGCCTAGCAATGAGTGTATTATATGTACCCTCTCATTCCCCATGTAGAGCATCACTATCAGATTAAAAAGCATGAACAGTATTCCAATGAAAATGTAAAACAACTTTCAAGCAATTTAGAGGAATAACGCCATTACGTAAAAGATCAGAAAAAGAATACAGTCGACTTAGTTGGCAAAGTCTCTTGATGGTGTATTACTAGAGACCTTTGGGTAGGGGACCCCCTCGATGTGTGGCCATCACAATTGGGCCAAAAGGGACAGATCAAAATGCAAAGCAGAAAACGCATACAAGGCAATAAATTAAACCCCTGGAATTCAAACTTACCTTTTTTAATCTTAACAAAGCAATCCTGAAAGCTAGCCTACTAACAAAGAGATGTAATTCAATATCAAACTCAGAAATCCTATACTGGAATGTTACTGCAAGCATAAGTTTCACTATATTCTATGTTCTAGATATAAACAATTAACAACAAATCAGCTATGTTCTCACTTTCACGAAATTACTTAAGCTGTCATACTACATTCCTAGCACCTTTGACCACCCCATATTCTAATAATTTAACAAACAGAAGGTGCTGACTAGCTTGGCTGCTAATGTGAAACGGTGCTGTTGAAGTATTTCACACATTCTGAGAGAGGGCAATGTTGAACAGAAACTATAATGTATATGTTATTAATCCAGTGTTTACAAGAGCCAACAATAAATAGTAAAAGGAGTAATATACGAAATAATAGGAAAAATGACAAATTAGACAGAGTAACAAACTTCTAAAGATTTTGATCTTCATTCAATAATAGATAATTTGATGGCTGATTCCTAAAGCAGAGCCTTCCCACATCCAAATACATCAAGAATCAGATCTACATTAGGAGGTTGGAGTTGTAAGCAGTCACTGAGGCAAAAACATACATGCAATTTCTACATTTTTTTACCGGGTGCTGAACTTAGACCCATTCAGTTACCAAAATTGAAAAAATGGGAGCAGCAACCAAAAAATATAAATAAAGGCTATATGATCCATTTAATATCTGCATACACTGCAATAAATGGAAGAGAAAGGACTAAAAAATACTCATGATGACGTCAATATATTATAGCTATCTCAACATCTAAAAACAAATACATGTTTATTATGGTGATTGTGCACTTCCATTTTTTTTCCTGTACATCCACCCTTTGAAACAATTAACGAGGATAGCATCCACATGATACAGATACAATTTCCTGACCACCCATTCGGTAACACAGTACCACATAAAAATATTTGGGTGATTGACAATTATATTATATGCATTGGACCTTAGCAAACATTATGATACCCAAATACATAAGAAGGCATTTGTCACTTTGTGAAAATTGGCAATCTTCAAGTAGAATAAAAATTACTTTGTGACATTGCAAGAGATGAAAGACTGAAATTGCAACAAAATTATTCAACAATTGTTATCTTGTCATCGAAACTCTATGTCAAGAACAGCATGAACCCATAAGCAAACGACACAAACATGTTATGCTTATTGCTCATGAATATCCACATTTTAAGGGCAGAGCATGCTTTCAATCAACTCAGAAAGCTTGCCTTTGTCCCAATTAAATTCTTTACAGTTTACAATCATGGGAAGATAAATTTGTTCTTAACCCTTGAATTCTATACCATCAGGCTCTTAGTAACTAACAGAAAATCAAAATAAAAAATCAAGAGTTACTCTCCAAGAAAGCAATCTAAAACCCTAGCAATGAGGAATCCACATCTCTAAATCCAAATCGGTGGCCCAAATGACAAAGATACGGTGACTAAGTAGAGAAGAGAGAGAGAGAGAGGGAGCATATGCTGAGTAGCTGTCGTTGTCGCCTCACCACCGCACCACCGCACCATCGCTAGCCTGCTCGCCGTTCGTTGGTTGTCCAGAGAGAGCTGTTCGCTGTTCGTCACTCGTTTGGGGATTTTGGGGGAAATTTTTTTGTTTCAAACAATTAGGGATTTCGATCCAAATGATCGAGCGGCAAGATGAAAGGGAAGAGTGGGGAATTTATTTATTTTTTACTTTTTGCGATGGTACATTCTAACCCGTCGCAAATGACAAAAAATTATAGACAAACCGACGCGCGTTTTGACAAGCCTTTTTTTGCGACGGAAATTTGCTGTCGCAAATTGTCGAATATTTGCGACAGCAAACTTATGCCGTCTCAAAACAATTTTTTTTGTGACGGTAAAAAACGCCGTCGCTAATATTTCCGCATTTATTACCCTACCCGCGTAGTTTTATTACCGACGGTCAAACGCCGTCGCTAAAACTCTTTATTTGCGACGGTTTAATCTGCCGTCGCAAAAGCTTCCGTGTTTTTTACTCTTTTTTCTTGTATTAACAATGTCGAATCATTCTTTCCATTTCATTTATCATGCCATTATGTTGGCAATAGATGGTAGAATCAATGCCATAATATTAACAACCATTATATATGGAAGATGAAGCATTCCAATAATAATTCATACCCATTGGAACATTGCCACTCCATTAGTGGTTTGCATCCATGGGTGCACAAGATATAAACATGCCACTTCATGGCATAATTTCTTGATATGTTGTTTGTATTATTTTTTTTCTCCCTCTAAGTTAGAACGATGCCCCACTATGCATACAAAAAAATGTTAGTAAAATTTTTGTTAGGCTTAGATTGATAGAACCTTAACTAAAATTTCACCAAACACCACAATGATTGTAACACCCACGTCCTTAATTAACTGTTAATTTAGTGGCTTACCATAATTATGCTTTTATATATGCTTATTTGTGTGTTAATTATGTGCCATGTGCTATTTGACTTATGATATGATTGACAGATATGATAATATGTGGTAGAGGCTTGTCTGAATTGTTAAATCATAAGAGTTAAAGTAAAGTTCTGGATAGAAAATTTGAGCCTAATCCACGATAGTATAATTAAAGTTGATTTGCCTTAAGTTAGAGTGTGGTGCTTAATTAAGTGCCTAAGTGGTGTCATTTAATTCAATGTGATATATTAGCCTCAACATTAAGTAGTGAGAGACTTGTAGATATGTGGGGTCAAAAAAAAAACAAAAAATAAATATCTGAGAGAGAGAGAGAGCATTCTAGAGACTCAAAAGAGAAAGAGGAGAGAAGAAGAAGAAGAAGAAGAAGAAGAAGAAGAAGAAGAAAAGAGGGATTTTGGGAAAATCTTCATCATCCTAACCCTTTAAGGTAAGAATTCTTTTCCAATTTCTTGAATGTAAGTTGTTTTTATCTTTGAACTCATAGAATCTAAGTGGAAAATTAGGGATTGGGTGGTGTGACTTCATATCAAGAACCCTAAAGAGAGAAATTGGAGGAAATAACTTCAAATCTTGGCATACATGGCATTATTCATGATCAATTACTTGTTCTTGCATGAGTTTAAGTTTGAAGAAGGATTTCTCATGGATTTGGGAAACATAGAGCTCCCATAAGCATAATTCTTGTTTTTCTTCTCAACTTCAAGCTTTGTTCTTGTGAATGTTAGAAATTATACTATCGTGGATTAGGCTCAAATTTCCTATCCAGAACTTTACTTTAACTCTTATGATTTAACGATTCAGACAGGTCTCTATCACATATTATCATATTTGTCAATCATATCATAAGTCAAATAGCACATGGCACAGAATTAACACATAGATAAGCACATATAAACGCATAATTAAGGTAAGCCACAGAATTAACAGTTAATTAAGGAGGCGGGTGTTACAGTCTCTCCTCCTTAGGACGTTTGGTCCTCCAAACAAAATTACCCTTTTTCGAGAGGAATGTAGGGTCTAATGGGAAAAGCTCTGGGTATCTTTTCTGCATATCTTCTTCTCATTTCATTTTGTTCCATTTAAGTCTTTATAGCTCGTTGGACGTTTTATTTTCTTATGTAATGGCTTTCGCTAGCCCTGTTACTATGCTATTGTTAAGCAGGCCTTTGGTAATCATGGATTACTGGCCAGTTACGACACTCAACCTATAGAGGCGGGTTTGGGTTGTGACAATGATCAAGCAATTGTGTTGAGGTTTTATACCTTGAAAGTTTAAGGACTTCCTTGGAGTAAAAATAATGGCAATACAAACAAGAAAAAGAGAGAAGAAAAAGATGATGATGTGAATGATTTAATGAACAATCAAATTACAAATAAAATACATTAAGACTACTCATATTTAAGTTTGAACTACTCCTATGTAGATTACATCTACTCTTAGTATAGAAAAGAAATAAAAATCAAGTCAGGTATGGATTTGTTGGTCCCTTACAATAGAGCCATTAATGGCAATTTATAGAAAAAAAAAAATGACGAAAAAAACTTCCATTAACCACTACCTAAATAACTACTAACAACTTCCTAAATTTTCCATCTTCTTTTTTACAATGTCATGTGTCTTCCATCCCTTGAATTTTTAAAACTCGTCTTTAACTTCTCTTTAACCTGCAAGATTTTCCTACTAGAAATAATAATAATAATAATAATAATAATAATAATAATAATAATAATAATAATAATAAGAAGAAGAAGAAGAAGAAGAAGACGAAGAAGTAATAGAAAACTTAAATCTAGTCATAATCGACGGAAAATTTAAGAATGAGAATACTCGAATTCTTAAAGAGTTGTATAAACATAAATTTATAATAGAAACTGTGAAAATTATAATCGATTGGCTATATATATAGTTTTTTGTTGTTGTGGCCACATCGAAGTACTCTCTCATTACTGTTATATAAGAAATATAAATAAAATTCAGATTTTTTTTTTGTAAACCATTTCATCAAAATTAATTTTTGATGCGAACCACAAAGCCATTGTGGTTGTTGGATGACAGAAATCATAATGTTAATTAACTTTAGAAAATTAATTTTTTTGATAAAATTAGCAATGTCAAAAAAATTCAAATTCATCAAATGTGGGTTGTTCAAAAAAAAGCATACCTCCCCCCCCCCCCCCCTCAAAAAAAAAAAAGAAAAAGAAAAAAAAGAAAGGATTTTCACCATCATTTTATGATGGTTGTTCATCAAATTTAGTTATGTTTGGCTTAAAATCATGCCCTCCAATTGGATTTTCACCATCATTTTTTGATGGTTGTTCATCAAATTTAGCCATGATTGGCTTAAAACCATGCCCTCCAATTGGATTGTTAACATTAAAATGCTTGATATCCTTTGGCAAAAGAAGTTGGTCTTCTTTTTCAATTAATGGCTTAAAAATTGCCCTCAGACAGACCATTTTTAAAACTTAATTTTTCCTTGGCCATGAATTTTGTGGATAGAAAGTTTTGCTTGGAAGTGCCTTTTAGCAACTCATAAAATTTGTGCTTTCTAAGATTCCCTAATTTTTTACTCCAATGTTGAATTTCTCCATCAAATTGTAAACTGGACAACTAAAGTTGATGAATTTTCCATCAAAGTAATTTATATATTTTTGCATCAAATAATATGATGGCGATGCAATTATTTGAAATTTTTGCCAATCAAGAGAATTAATTGCTTTTTGTAAGGCCAAATTTCACTTTTGTACCAATAAATTTCATCCTTACAATGTCGAATCATTCTTTCCATTTCATTTGTCATGCCATTATGTTGGCAATAGGTGGTAGAATCATGGCCATAATATTAACAATCATTATATATGGAAGATGAAGCATTCCAATAATAATTCATACCCATTGGAACATTGCCACTCCATTGGTGGTTTGCATCCATGGGTACACAAGATGTAAACATGCCACTTGATGGCATAATTTCTTGATATTTTGTTTGTATTATTTTTGTTTTCCCCTCTAAGTTAGGACAATATCCCATTGGGTGTACCAAAAATTTTCTTACCAAAATTGTTAGTAAAATTTTTGTTAAGCTTAGATTGATAGAGCCTTAACTAAAATTTCACCAAACAACAAAATGATCAAGCAATTGTGTTGGGGTTTTATACCTTGAAAGTTTAAGGACTTCCTTGAAGTAAAAATAATGGCAATACAAATAAGAAAAAGAAAAAGAGAGAAGAAGAAGATGATGATGTAAATGATTGAATGAACAATCAAATTACTAATAAAATACATTAAGACTACTCATATTTAAGTTTGAACTACTCCTATGTAGATTACATCTACTCTTAGGATAGAATAAAATAGAAATCAAGTCATGTATTGATTTGTTGGTCCCTTACGATAGAGCCATTAATGGCAACTTATAGATAAAAAAATGACGGAAAAAACTTCCATTAACCACCACCACCAAAATAACTACTTTCAACTTCCTAAATTTTCTATGTTCTTTCTTACAATGCCATGTGTCTTCCATCCCTTGAATTTTTAAAACTCGTCTTTAACTTCTCTTTAACCTGCAAGATTTTTCTACATAATAGAAATAATAATAATAATAATAAGTAATAGAAAATTTAAACTTAGTCATATGGGTGTAATTTTGGTCGGGCCCGACCCGACCCATGTCGAGCCTTGCGGGCTCCCGCAAAAAATTGAGCTGGGCCGAGCCGGGTTGGCCCACGGGCCAAAAAACTAGGCCAAGGCCCAAACCCAGGCCCAAGGGTATTCGGACTTTGGGCGGGCTAGTGGGCGGGGCTGTTGGGCTTGGGCCTGGGCTCGGGCTTTAGGCGGACCTAAATAATTTTTTATATTTTTTTCACCAAAATTTTACTATTTTTCATTAAAAATAACACTGGGCCTCGGGCGAGCCGGACGGGCCGGGCTTTTGAGTGGGCCTTGAGTGGGCTGATGGGTCGGGCTCTTGGGCCAGGCCGAGCTTCAAAACGATGATCCAGGACCAGGCCCAAGGCCTCGGGCTGGGCCCACCCCGAGCTGCGGGCGGGCTTCGGGCCGCCCACGGGCCATTTTTACACTCCTACCTAGTCATAATCGACGAAAAATTTAAGAATGAGATTACTCGAATTCTTGAAGAGTTGTATAAACATAAATTTATAATAGAAACTATGAAAATTATAATCAATTGGCCATATATATATATAGTTTTTTGTTGTTGGGGCCACATCAAAGTACTCTCTCATTACTGTTATATAAGAAATATAAACAAAATTCAAAATTTCTTTTGGTAAACCATTTCATCGAAATTAATTTTTGATCGAACCAAAAAGCCATTGTGGTTGTTGGATGACAGAAATCATAATGTCAATTGACTTTAGAAAATTAAATTTTTTGATAAAATTAGCAATGTCAAAAAATTCAAATTCATCAAGGTTGTTCATAATTTTTAGCCATGTTTGACTTAAAATCAAATTTAGTTATGTTTGACTTAAAATCATGCCCTCCAATTGGATTTTCACCATCATTTTTTGATGGTTGTTCATCAAATTTAGCCATGATTGGCTTAAAACCGTGCCCTCTAATTGGATTGTTAACATTAAAATGCTCGATATCCTTTGACAAAAGAAGTTGGTTTTCTTTTTCAATTAATGGCTTGAAAAAGTGCCCTCCAGATAGACCATTTTTAGAACTTAATTTTTCCTTGGCTATGACTGTTGTGGATAGAAAGTTTTGGTTGGAAATGCCTTTTAGCAACTCATAAAATTTGTACTTTTTAAGATTCTCTAATTTTTTTCTCCAATGTTGAATTTCTCCATCAACTTGATAAACTTGACAAGTAAGTTGATGAATTTTTCCATCAAAGTAATTTATATATTTTTGCATCAAATAATATGATGGTGATGAAATTATTTGAAATTTTTGCCAATCAAGAGAATTAATTGCTTTTTGTAGGGCCAATATTTCACTTTTGTACCAATAAATTTCATCCTTACAATGTCGAATCATTCTTTCCTTTTCATTTTTCATGCCATTATGTTGGCAATAGGTGGTAGAATCAATGCCATAATATTAACAATCATTATATATGGAAGATGAAGCATTCCAATAATGATTCATACACATTGGAACATTACCACTCCAATTTGTTTTTCCCTCTAAATTAGGGCGATGTCCCACTGGGCGTACCAAAAATTTTCGTACCAAAATTGTTAGTAAAATTTTTGTTAGGCTTAGATTGATAAAGCCTTGACTAAAATTTCACCAAACAACACAATGATCAAGCAATTGTGTTCAGGTTTTATACCTTGAAAGTTTAAAGACTTCCTTGGAGTAAAAATAATGGCAATACAAACAAGAAAAAGAAAAATAAAAAGAAAAAGAGAGAAGAAAAAGATGATGATATAAATAATTGAATGAATAATCAAATTACAAATAAAATACATTAAGACTACTCATATTTAAGTTTGAAGGTGAGCCGAGCTGTGGGCTAAGTGGAGTAGACTTCGCCATTGGGTATAGTTAGCTCGGTCTATAACTCAGCCCAGTTGAAGTATGCCGAATCGAGGTACAGGAAGCTAAAGGGGGAACCGAGCTAAGTGAAGCTCGGTCAAATCTACCGCTTAAGCATGGCAATATTAGCTCGGTCGTTTTGTCATACTACCGAGCTAAAACCATGTCACTTGGTTAAAGCAGTGATAAGGGTGTTAAGGGATAGGCATTATCTCTTACAAATGTGATTCCTAGAAGGACTCTACATTGGGGAGTAAGGCCCTATTTGTTTTCAGAGATAGAATGGAGGGGATTCATAGTGAGGGGATTAATAGTGAGGGGATTGTTAGTGAGGGGATTGATAGTGAGGGGATTAAGTAAAATTGGGTTTGTTTTGATGATAGTTGTTAGTGTAGGAATTATTAAATTATTTTTATATAAAATAATAAAACAAATAAAAAAATATAAAAAATTAAACATTAATATTTATAAAAAAATTCCCAATATATAAAAAATAAAAAAATTTCTAATCCTCTCACTATTTTTCTAATACCATCTCCCAAGGCCTATCCTAATCCCCTCCCCAAGGGGATTCGTAGTCCAGAGGGGATTACGAATCCCCTCTCCATCTCTCAAAACAAACATGATATTAGTGAGTCCCACCTCACTATGAATCCCAATCCCCTCCCTATAACTCAAAACAAACGGGGCCTAAGAGTCCTACTAGGATTGTGCCACATGGAATCTATAAAAGCTCATAACAGGACCTATGTACAGGTATTGCAACTCTGATTCTCGAACACACAGAGCTTTTGTCTATTTGTCTATTTTGCTGACTTAGGCATCGGAGAGGTATCTGGCACACACCCGTCGGCTAGCTCACGTTTGTGTTTTTAGGGAATAAAGCGACGCCGTTTGGAGGAACGCAGACTTGATCAACAGGATTATACGAGAACATTATTTTGTGCTCGTACACCTATGTAGATTACATCTACTCTTAGGATAGAAAAGAAATATAAATCAAGTCATGTATCGATTTGTTGGTCCCTTACAATAAAGCCATTAATGGCAATTTATAGAAAAAATGACGGAAAAAAATTTCCATTAACCACGACCTAAATAACTACTTTTAACTTCCTAAATTTTCCATCTTCTTTCTTACAATGCCATGAGTCTTCCACTTCTTGATTTTTCAAAACTTGTCTTAACTTTTTCTTTAACCTCCAAGATTTTCCTGCATAATAATAATAATAATAATAATAATAATAATAATAATAATAATAATAATAATCGGTTGAAAATTTATTTATGGTACAAATAGATTGGAATAATGTTGACCCACCTAATTAGATAATTAGGAGATAAGTACTGACCTACGTAACCACGCAAGAAGTGCCACACAATATTCTGAGACTGATTGATAATTTTTTAAAGGGTGGCCTTGGGTAATTAATGGGGCTGGTGGACACCATTAGCTATAATAAAAATAATAATAACTTAATACTAAAAAATAATCTAAAAGTCTACTTTTTGAATCTACTTTTTTAATTCAGCGATATGTTAATAAAATGATTGATTAATAATTAAAAAATAAATAAGAGAAAATTGATTTAAGTATTTAATAGATAATTGTTTGCAACTACTTGTTTTGCACCCATGCATTTGTTAGTCGTTACTACTGCATCAAAAATTACAAGTTGCACCCATGCATTTGTTAGTTGTTACTACTGCATCAAAAATTACAAATTCAAACTCACCAGTGAAGCTTTCAACAAATAAATAAATAAATAATAAACACATTTGATGCTAAATTTTCTCCAACAATGAAAGGACAACGCTGGACACAGCAATAAGAAAGCTAATTATTAGTCAAAATCAAATTAATTGCAAGAAAAATAGTGAAAAATATTAATCACAAAATAGAAGTTGAAAAAATCAGAGGAACGGTTATCTAATACGAGTAAATTTTTAAGAAAGATATTGAAGCAAAATATTACACTTCATTTCCCCATCTTTAGCAGTAATATATATTTATTAGAGTAATGCTACATTTACCGAATTTTATTGGGAGTTAATTGGTGATAAATCTAATATAGAGAGGGTATAAGGCTTTAAGTTCAAGAGATTTTTTTTGTCAATGAGAGATCCACACTTTGTATAATAGTTTGGTGAGAAGTCCTGCAAAACATTTTGTTTCTAATTTTACTCCTTAATTTTTTTATATTTGTTTGACTTTTTGTTGACTATCTGTTGAAATTATTTTTATCTGTTGAAATTTTTTATCTATTCAATTTTTTTTTAAAAAAATTATCTTTTTAATTATTATTATTATTATTTATTATTTTTGTGTATCTATTGAACCTTTGTGTTCAATTGTTTTTATCTGTTCAAATAACAATTCAACAAACAAGCACAAACTTAATTTTTTATATGTTCAAAAAAAAAAAAAACTTCACTTTTTATCTGTTGAAACAAGATCTGATGAAACAATTCTACTCATTCCACTCATTGTTTTATCTGTTGAAACAATCCCAGGTCTCCTTTCACTCTTTCTCTCTCTTCTCTTTACAACAACATTTATCTGTTGAAATTATACAGATCATAATCTGAGTTTCTTTCTCTGTTTCTCTTTCCAACAACATTTATATGTTTCAATCAACAACAACAAAACAACTTCTGTGTGCAAGAGAAAAAGGAAAACAAGAAGGTTGAATATGCATATCAACAGTGGAGAAAATTCTCCATGTAAGGCTTGTGAGGGAGGCAGTGAAGAAAATACAACTTCTGTGTGCAAGAAGCATGATTCAGTAAACAAACGCTTGCAAGGGAACAATAATATGGAATCCTATAACTCAGAGTTTTCTTGTTCTTCCCCAAAGCCAACTTAATCGGAAACTCGGTCTACTCCAAATGTCGTAAGCATTGCAGTAACTGAAGCAAAGGACAACTAAACAACATTAGTTTACCATCAGAATTTTCAAAGCTCAATAAGCCAAGCAGAAACCTCTAAAGATCTAGGGTTTCAGACGAGAGAGAAAGGAAGCAGAGACAGCTTGAGCCGCTGTAATGGCGTCGACGGCATGCAACCCGAGTTCTTCAAGATTTCAAGTCATTCAAACTCTTTGGCCGCCTTCTGGAGTGCCGCAACGGTGAAGCAACGGATCAATATTCGGATTGAGCTCTGGAAACTCATATCGATATTCTCATGCCTCGATCGGAGTTGGTGGTGGATATGGATCTGCAGTGGCGGTTGTCGTCAACAATGAAGCAGATGCCATGGAAGATGGAAGGCGGAGACGGTGGTGAAGAGGTGGAGGGTGAGGGGAAATGGTGGAACGACAGTGAGACGGCGATGGCGGACTCGCGAAGGTGAAGAAGAGAGAAAAGAGAAGAGAGAAGTGTTGGTTTGGTCATTTGACCGTGAGTACCATGTATGTATGTATATATATATAGCAATACTAGGTATCATGAAAAACATTTCATGAAAATAATCATGAAAGTTTTGTGACCCTTAGATTACACTTAGAATAAAACACTACACACTAATCAAGGTAATCCAAGAATCATAATTCTTTCATGATCATTTTCATGAAAAAATTTTCATGATGCCTAACTTTTCTAATATATATATATAGGGTTAGTTTGGTCATTTTGAGAGAGTTAGTTTAGAGTGTGGACTATTAGCCTAGAAAATTTAAAATTGGCATTTACAAGTAACCACTTTATTATTAACTCATTTGAACTTGTACATGTAAATCATTCAGAAATAAAAGTGACAATCGCAATTGGCAAGAATACAGTCACAATTGTCATCGGAACAATTGTTCAGATTCAAACAATTGACATATTCTATTTATTATTATATATCTCTTCCACTCCCACATGAAATATAATATAAAAATAAAAAGTGGCGTGGTCGTAGGATTTTTTTAATATAAGAAAAATAAAAAATAAAAAATAAAAAGTAAAAAATTCAAAAACAGATGAAAGGAGAAACAAATAATACATTAAAAACCATTTATACAATGAGAAAAGGAACACATGGCAATTACATAGTTTGACATGTGACTTATTTTTAGGCTTTTTTGGCATGTAGTTTAAAAACCAACTTATTAGTTTTTTTGACATTTTTAAGTTAAATTACATCTCTATTTTTTTTTTGGGTATGCTTTTTCAAAAAAACAAAGCAAAAAAAAAAAAAGCTTTTAACCTACTTGAAGTACTATTTTATTTCTCTTAGACCATCTCCAACGATGTATCATCAAATTTGAATTTGGTGAAAAAGTACATCTTTTTTGGCTCTAACGGTTTCATCAAAATGGTATCAAACTGAGAATGGAGCAAAACTTTCACCAAACTGAGGAGCTGGGTCTGATTTCACCATTTCACTGTGCGTTTACGTTGGATATGGGTCCCACCGGCCGGTGGTCATCCGATTTACACAGAAAATGCAGAGCTGCAGCCAAGTTTGTCCCAAGGTCTCCAAAACAGGACTACCTGATAATATATTCTGAATCACATCTTCACTCGAATTCACATATCCAATTGACAATTTCTTTAGCAAATTCCATGAAACAACTTCTTTAGGCTTCAAAATGCACAAAGAAAAACCCAATTCTGTGAAAAACAAATTGTTATACAAAATCCATTGCAACACGAAACGATCACCCTCACCCAAATACCCCTCTACAGAGCAGAATTCAATGCGAATCTGTTTCGTCCCTTTGGATATTGCTCAAAAAATCCACAAGTTCATCATCAGCGCTATTCTTCCTCGGCCATTTCGACGATCGATCGTTGTAATCATCATCATCGTTGTCAGTTTCTGAGGTGGTGGTTGGAGAGTTGTAATTTGTGCGGCGGTCTTGGCTCCATTCTGTGTGGGTTTGGTTTGAGTCATTTTCGCTTTCTGGAGTGGTTGGAGAGTCGTAATAATGGCTTTGAGAATCGAGGGCTTGAGGTGAGTCCTTGTCGGTTTCTGGAATGTTTGGAGGAGAGTGGGAATTTCTTGAACTGGGTTTCGGGCTTGACATGATTTTCAACTCTGCTTCACGTTGCTTGCTGTTTGAACAAATAAACAAGGATTTGGAGGAGAATGACTGGTAGAGATGGAAGGGAAAAAACAAAATTTCAGTGCCCTATCTAGTCGACCGGCCGGTCGTCTTGTTGGACGTCCCTGTCTTTTGATGCAAGCTACAGTGCACCCGTTGGAACCGCTAATATCAAATAGAGAAAATCGTTCCTTTTTTACTCAGATTTGATGAAAAAAATACTGAACCGTTGGAGAAGCTCTTGTATATGATGATATATGATATATTATGGAAAATATTTATCACCCACAAAAAAACTCTCAATCAGTGGTGGAGCCAAAAAGTTAAATTAGGGGGGGCACTTAGATGCCGTTTGGTAACACCTACATTTTTAGTTTTCTGTTTATATTTACAAAAATTTTAAAAACTCAAATAAAAACTTGTTTGGTAAAATTTTTGATTTATAAATCAGTTGTCTCAATTTATAAATTTGGCCAAAAAATGAAAACACAAAAAATGTGTTTCCGTTTTGAGTTTTGAGTTTTGAGTTTTTTTTTTTTTTACCACTCGACACTAGCCACCACCCGCCACCATTTTCCACCACTGTCTTTCATTACCACAACCCACCCCCCACCACCACCTGCCACCACCACGCACCACCCACCAGCCACCACTCGCTACCACCACCACCACCCACCTGCCATCCACTTGTCACCACCTACCACCCGCCACTACCATCCACCGCCCGCCACCACCACCCACCACCTACTTGCCACCACCACTCACCAGCCACCTGCTACCCACCCGCCACCCACCACCCACCACCACCACCACCACCCACCACCCACCACCACCCACTCGCTACCACCTACCACTTGCCACCGTCACCCATCCACCCACCACCACAACCACCACCCACCACCTATCTGCCACCACCCGCTATCCGCCACCCACCTGCCACCACCACCCACCACCACCCGCCACCACCACCCACCACTCGCCACCGTCACCCACCCACCCACAATTACCACCCACCCGCCGCCACCCCCCGCCACTGTCATCCGCCATCCGCCACCCACCACCCACTACCCGCCACCACCACCCACTCGCTACCACCCGCTACCATCACCACCACCACCCATCACCACCCGCCATCTGCCACCCACCTACCACCACCAGCCACCACTACCACCACCACCACCCACCACCCGCCACCATCACCCACCCACCCACCACCATCTCCACCCACCCGCCACCACCCACCACCCACCACCCACCACCCACCGTCACCACTTTCCACCACCGTTTTCCGCCGCCACTTGCCATTTCTCACTCTTTTTTATATTTTTAAATTTTTTAAAACATTTTGTCAATTACCAAACGCGTTTGTAGTTTATGTTTTTCTAAAAATAAACAAAAACCAGTTTATAAAATTTTTGTAAATATAAACTAAAAACGTAAACGTTACCAAATACACCGTTATTAATTACAATATCGAAAATGTTTATAAAAATATTTCACGCAAGTTTTTACAATTGATTTTGAGAAACATCAAACAAATAATGTTATTTATAACTAGTGTATCATCAACAATATAAAAAAATATGGATATAAGTCTTAAAATAAATTATATAATGATAAATTATTTTTTTATACAAAATTTGATTAAAAATTCAATATAATGGTAATTCACGTCATCATTAGTATGCGATATCACCAATTAATAGTAAATAAACACATAGAGATTTAACCTCACATATAAAATGTTACTAATAATCTAATAAATTTCATATTTTTATAGTGAGATTACTTATACTTGCATGTCAATAATAATGACATCACCGTTACATTTAAAATTTTCATAGATAATATGGTTTATAATAGTCTCTTCATTTTCAATCAAAACAACTGTTATTATTTTCATAATTTTTAAAATGTCATTGACATTTCACTGTAACAATATTTTTGTAATTCTTTTTATTTAAAATATTTTCTTTATATTTCTTTATATTTGCATAAAAAAATTACAAAATCCGAGGAGGGCAGGTGACCCCATAGTCCTTACGTGGCTCTGCCATTGCTCACAATTGTACTTATAATGATGTGGTATCATATGTGTCAATTCTTGTTTTGTTACACATCCAATAATGTAGGGCCCAACTCTCTTACCACATCATTATAGGTGGATTAATAGGTCTAAAAATGTGGGTCTCTAGCAGTGCTCTTACTAGGAGGTTGACACATGTTTTGCATAGCATTTTCTTGTATCCTTACTTATTTAGACACCCACTTTTCTTTTGATAATGGTTAAGCAGTTGAAAATGTTTTTGCTTTATTTTGATTCCCATTGTTATTTGTAACTATGATCAGCCAGTTAGCTAGTTTGTTATATTAACTACTATGTACTGTTTTGTTATATTTCTGTCCAATATATATATAGGTAAGAGAGTCCTAAATCATAACGTTTGTATCTATATAATCATAGTTATATACATAAGTTTTTGGGTGAATAATATTGAACTAAGTTAATAAACAATATTTAGTTAATCATGATATATTAATTTTTATTTATTATTATTATTTTTATATCAGATGTTCCCGAAGGAACTTTATTATTTATTTATTTTTGTTGTGTCCTACCTATGAAGAATCATTTAAGAAAGCTATACTTACTTTTTTGGGACAATTAGTGAAAAATTTAACAATTTTTTAAGGTATTAGGTCTAGTGAATTTTTTTTTTTTTGGGGGGGGGGGAGGGGGGAGAGAGAGAGAGAGAGAGGTTCACACGTTGTGAAACAGTTTGATGAGAAATCCTAGAGAACATTTTATTTTCAATTTTATCCCTTGACTTTTTTTTATCTGTTTGACTTTTTGTTGACTATCTGTTCAAATTTATTTATATCTGTTCAATTTTTTTGTCTATCTGTTCAAATTTTTTCAGTGTAAATTTTCTATCTATTCAAATTTTTATGTGTCCATTTTCTATCTAGCCACATTTTATCTGTGTAAATTTTCTATCTGTCCAAATTTTATCTGTACAAATTTTCAATCTCTTCCTCATCATCATCTGATCAACAGAAGAACAAATTGAATAGATAAATTTATAATATATTCCATCACTTCTTTTCTCTTATCCTTGTTCCGGATCTGATAAATATTACCACAAACTTCTTGAGTTTGCAACATTTGTTGACAAAACCGTCCACTTTACTGTAAAGAAATATATCGAAAATAACATAAAACATAAATTGGGAAATTATATTTCCACACACCTAATTAACTTAAGGCAAATCTTTTCTCAATACACACACCTATTAATTTGATTATTAACTAATTTTCTCAATCCACACCCTTAAAATTACAATTACATCTTTCACTCATAACCATGGTACACACACTTTACCCTTAAATCCACACACTTTAATTGACCCTAATTCACATTTCTAATTCCACCCACAAAAGTGAAGACCAAACTGACTTTCGTTCAAAAAAAAAAAAAAACTTTGAACTTTCCTCACCTCCATTGAAGACCTCGATTGAATTTCCACTAAAAACTATTGAAAACCCTTGCTTAAGGTAAGAAATATTTCCATGTTATTGTCACATTTATCATTTTGTTATTGCATTTACCATTTTTGGATATCTCTGCACTCCATTGGCATAAAACCATCGATTTTTCCCTTGTTTGCATGGCTTGGAGCTCTCGGCACTGGTTGTCGAAATTTGTTTGTTTAATTCGAAACTTCATCACCAAAGAAGTTGTATAATTTCGACCAATTAGATCCGAACAAAATACAAACTTTTGAAGTTTGTTTGCCGAATCTAATACATTGTTTCAGCTCAGTAGTTCCGAAGTAATGCAATACTTTCGGCATTTGATTTCCAAAATCTTTGTGTTTATTCTGCACTGAAGTTCAGAATGGTTTTTTTATTTTTATTTTTTTTATTTTAATAATATATAAATTTACACCAAGTTTACATAGGCCACCAAGATTGGTTTTACTTTAGGTTCTTTTCCAACAATTTTATTTTATGGGTATGTTTATGTATTTATTTATTCATTTATTTTGCGAAATTCAATGCGTAACAATAGAAACAAAAATCTGTGCAGTATTGGTATTTCCACATTATATTGTTATCTTTAGTAATTGTTAAACATAGGTCTTCAAAAATGTTGTTAGCTAAATAGCTGAACAAAACAATTGCATTATATAGAATATTAAAGCTTGAGTTATTTTGCCTTTGGGGTTTGTCCTTTCAAGGCATTGAAGTTGGGGCCAAATTTGGTGTTTGGTTGTATACTTACAACTACAACAAATTTACAATCAATAGAATGTACAAAAACAAGTGATAGGCAGTTTGAAAAATGATGTTGGTATTCATTAATGACCCTATTGCCCTAGTAAATTGGTCGAAGTGAAGTTAATCTGTTTTTGGCATGTTATGAACATCAATCAAACTAATTGGTAAATGGTCTGTATAGAATACAAATAGTTTTGCTATATCCATGTTTACATTGTAATTTTTCAGCAAATCCTAGTCTCACTCTTTCATTAGTAGTAGGGTTATGTCCTTAACCTATTTTGTTAATTTCACATCATCCAAATTGTCAATTTAATGGTTTATAACTACATATTAGATTTCATTAAGGTGGCATGGTTAGGCTGCTTATTACCCGTATTGATGTGATCCTTTTCTGGGAGTGCTATTCGGTTTCATTATAATGGGTTGATGAGAACAACTTTCCTTATGTAGATGGATGCCGGTCCCAGTCAACGTCGGTTAGTAACAGCTTTGAACAAAAGACTCTGTGAAATAGAGAATGCTGAACGTGGACGTGGACGTAGACGTGCTTGAGTGCATGATGATGTACATGATGCACCAGCTATGGATGATATTGTTATGGATGATGACCCTACCGGTGATGATGCTGACATTGTTAATGAAGATATCCTTACTCAGCCATTTCCGGGAGGGTCAATTGATCTATCATTCCTTAAAAGTTTTAAAAGTCAAGTTGCCGCAGCTATTTGGAATGGTGCTGATGAAAGAGGGCCCTTGAAGTGTCATAATCACTCGTCTAAGATTCATTCATGACTGTGGTGGGAACAAGGAAACAACGCTACATTTGTAAACATTGTGGAGATGTCAGGACTTGCACACTGAGTTCATTGCACGTACCGCTTTGTCAACAAAATTGTAGTGTCTAGTTTTGTTTAAGAGATGGCAACCGGAGACAAACACCTTCCATTTGACTGTTGGAGAGATGACTATCACATTGGACGAGGTCACCACTATCGTAGGGCTTCCTATTGTAGGAAAATCTATTAGTGTGCATAAGTTGTCGTAAAGACGGGCCATTGCATTAGTAGTTAATACCTTGGAAATTAATGAGCAAGAGGTCAGACATGAGATGTCTAGCATTGGAGGCAATTTAGTGAGGCTTGAGTGGTTGAGGGCACACTTTCATAATGTCACAAACAATGATTCAATGGAAAGAATTGTATGTGCAGGTAGAGCATACTTGCTATTTTTATTGGGTTGTACACTTTTCAGTAACAAGATCGGTACTAGGGTCCCCGTTGTTTATTTCAGTTTGTTGTTCGATTTGACAGCTGTATCTTCATATGTTTGGAGTGCTGCTGCATTGGCATACTTATATAGACAGATGGGGTACGCTAGCAGGTCCGACGTGAAACAAATAACTGGTTACATGACACTCCTTGAGGGATGAATTTATGAGTACTTTCGTGGATTCTGACCACACTTGAATATGAATTACACTCGAGACATGCCACATGTTTACCGTTGGATTTCTCGGAGAGAGTCCAGTGAAGAGACACAGTTGCAGGCTTTTCGAGAGGAGCTTCATAGGTTGGGTGTACATGATGTAAGTTACCAAAGTCCTTCAAAATTTGAAACTCTATATCATACAAAATTTACAGTTGTCATATCTTACATTTGTTATTGTTTGTAGTTTATTTGGGACTCGTACTAGAGTTGTAGAGATGTCCATCAGTGTCACCTAGTTACGTTCTACCACGGTTGCCTAAAGTGTTTGAAAGTAGTTGAACCATATCACTCTGATAGAGTTTTGAGACAGTTTGGCAGAGTACAGACAATCCCTAATCCATTACCTGGCCCTATGCGTGCTTCTCGAGTAGCCACAGCTCCACACTACAATGCTATGTATGCATACTTGGACATCCTTTGGGAGGCATGGAACAACCATGTATTATTTGATCAGATGAGGAGTACACCGGTACGGCAACCTTGGGATTGTGTTCTTGGTTACATTGATTGGTACCAAACCATTACCCATATGTATGTTCAAAACCCAGTGCATCGTTCTCAGGTGGACCCAAATATTCATCATTATCAGTATCCTAGCCAAGACGCACAGGTAATTTTTTTTCATTTACATTACAAATTATTTATGTAAACAATTTTTGGTTTGTATAATGTTGTATTTGTTCTCGTAATGCAGCGTACGCCACAGATATATCAGATTATTCATTCTTTCGTTGAAGCTGGCTATGAGGATAGTGTTCAACATCTTGATAGACTTTACTACACAATTGATGCAATTGAACAGCTTCTTTGAGATCAACACATTAGTGAAGCTGCGTCAAACATATCCGCTCAAGGTCGGTCTACACCCAGCTCTTCTACTGCACATCGTTTTGGAGCACATTACACTCGCCGGTCACGTAGTTGATAGTAGTTCATAATGTTAGCACAAGTAGTTTGTCATGGTGTTGGTGGATGTACAAGGAGGCAAATATTATTATTATCGTTGAATTATGTACTTCTTGGATTATGTATAAGGAGACATGTATTTTGTGATGATGTGGATGGATTGAACTACTAGTTAATATTACCATTTCTTCTTAGATACTTGTTGTTTAATATGAATAATCTTTAACAGTAGTTGCACTTGGTTAATATTCTTTTCATTACGTTTTGTGTTCAAATAATGTAAAAATAATATGACATCCATTCCATAAATAAAGGAACTATAACTCATATGATATTGTATTAAAATAAATGACCATTACAAAATTCAATGGCAAAATGATATCCATCTCGTTATTCGATGCTAGTAAATCATAAAAACTAATGTCTTAAACCTCTCATGACTACTCTCTAATATATCAATCTATGTCAACTACATCAAATGTATCTTGAGTAGCTACATTAGGTCCTATGTTGTCTTTGAATTTTTGAAAGCAGCTAACATATGCATTCCCTCATTTGATGCTCAAGGGTGATGATGAACTCACCAAAGCATAGCAATGGGAGGAACTGGATGACTGGCCTCCAAAAATACCTTTACATAATCCAAAAAATTACATATCTTTAACAAATCCATCAAATTTGCAATTACACAAATATTAAACAGCAATGTTTGGTTATTTTCATAACTTATACCTGCACAAAATGATTTTCATTGACAAATTCAATGGCAATTTCGCGACGATCAACTAGGGTTACTGGCAGTGATCTCAAAGGTAAGAAAGTGAGACACTATTGTAATAACAAGTGGTACAAGACTACATTATAAAATAATGCAATAAGATGCCCCATGTCAGGCATAGTCGTCCAACGATTAAAGCCTGAGCTATCTTCAAAATATGAAAGAATGTGTGTTAGCTCCTCAACCCTCTCATGTGACCTGTATAGTACAACGTATTCATCTCTGTGATTATTCAATTCAAGTAGCAGATCATGCCTAACTTGCACCCAGTCATTCTCTCCAAGACCAAGTAAACCCGAAATAGCTCTAAAACCATAATTCCTATCACCATCTACATCCTTAATCAATTTTATGAATGGTATTAACATAGGTAGGAAGTCACTAGCAAATGCACTCAGTAAACTTGTTCTTGTATGATATGTCTTTGTCTTCACATTCCGCTTCTTCTCATGCACTTTGAAGCTCCCTTTTTCTTTGACTGACTGGAAACTAATGTGCTCCGGCTATTATGGCCATTGTCAACCAACTCAAATGCACACAGGTCACGACGACAAGATATATCAATTTTCTTATGTCCTCGACGTGGATTAGGCTTCACATCAGGCTCAATAAGAAAAGTGCTCATTGGATTTGCAATTTTCCTCAACTTCTTCAACATATCAAATTGCGTGCCAATATCAGACTCATTGAACTGGTTAAAAATCATCTCAAGTTCTGGGATACAAGTCAATTCCAATTTCTCAACCTTTGGATTATGCACACATGTAGTAAGTCACGTCCAATGTATATGTATGCTACTGAGTGGAATAGGACGGCCTTGTTTCATGTAATCTGCAATCTCGTGAGCACAAGGTAAACCATGTGTGTGCCTAAGAACACACCCACATGCTGCAACATCAAATCCAACTGAATTTGCTCTCTTACTCTCTGCCAACACGTACTCCAATGCACAAATAGACACATTATCCTGAAACTCTCTGAATTGAAAAAGTTTGAATTGATGTTGCACAATTGTAAAACTCTTCTCGACTGATGCTTTTACTTGAATGTGTTGCAACTCAAGTAAACAATGTATTTTTTCAAATGAAATCTCAAATGTCGTTTAACTTGAACCTAATTGTCTTTTCAATCTAGTATGAGCACTCTCAACCCTACTCACATGGATGTAAACAAAAATAGTCAAGCATAATAATTAAAAATAACAATATGATTTATAAGAAATTAAAAAAATAAATAAATATTACCGATTGGTTATAACATTGCCAAAATGCATACACATGTCTGTATGTACCGCAGTGAATTTTTGTTGATATGGATTCAACCAACTCACAGTAACATACTTGATTGCCTTCGAATAGTTACTGAAATCCTTATGCAGTATTGCAAGGTGATCATTGTATTCCTCTTTAGTCGATGACAATACCAAATAGTTCCATGCAGTGTTAAACTTCTCCCATTTTTCTTTTGTCTCAAACATTTTCTTACATTTCACCAATACATTCTTATTAATATGCCAACGACATAACAAATGTTGAGCATTCAAAAAGGTGTTGTCAATGGCATTCATCAAAGCAAGCTCTCTGTCTGTGGCAATGATTTCAGGTAAAACACTGTTATCTATAAGATCACGCAATGTTTGTAACGCCCATGCATAATTATCAACCCACTCAGTTTGCAAGTATATGATAGCCACGGAGAATGTCATATGAGTTGATGTCACTCCCATAATTTCAAGAAGAGGATGCCGATATATATTCGTCTTATATGTGCAATCTATAATCAATACATGGGAAATGTATGTAGCAAATCCAAACTCACTGGATGTGCCCAAAACAAGTCTATGACAGTCATAGAGCCTTCCTCAGATCGATGACGCTCAATGTACTTATGTTTTGCTAATTCACCCAGCAGTTGTTGCATCTAGGATCTACCAGCTTTTTGTAGAACCCTACATCGATGTCATACATTGTAAATTGTCTTCATTGTGCTCATATTAAGGGCATCCCTTTCTTTGAGTGTAATCAGTATCTCTTTTGGTCTTACTAGGTTCTTTGACATATCTACTAACAACGACTTTTCATTAGCCGACAATCTCTCTGCATATGAATGTCCTTGGAGATGCTCCACAACTGGATGATTATGCAGTCCGCAAACTACATTCAATGTCCATTCATCGTTTGTTTTCAATTTGTATGCCCTCAAATCAAATGGACATTCTCACATCTTCATACTAATTTGTCTCAATAAGTCTTTTGAGCCATCTTTCAACTTTTTACGCAATTTACACTTTCCACTCCTCTCACAAGCAAGATAAATTCTTGGTCTCTTGCGACCTCCACCATAGTCCGACGTCCTTATACTAATAACAAAGCCATGTGTCCTTCCAATATCATGTATCCAAGTAAGCAATTCATCTTTGTTGTTGAAAACCTATATATAATGGGGGTGTTTGCTGTAGCTTTTTTGAGCCAGCTTATGGCTTCTGGCTTTTAAAAAGTTATTTTGGACTGTTTGGTTAAACTTATTTCAAACAGCTTCTGATTCTAACAGCTTATTTTAAGTCAAAAAAGCTGATTCTGAGAAGCTGCTCACCCCTTGCTTCTGATTATCAGCTTCTGCTGTGGACATGTTAATTCATGGTTATACTCTTAGATTTTTTTATTTTTTATTTTTTAAAAAATAGAAAAAGACCCAAATGGACTATAAAATATTATTATTATTTTTTATGAAAAATGTAGACAAATAGTGAATAATAAAAAATAAAAATTAATTAAAAAGCTACTTCACAGCTTATTTAACAAACACTACTCAGCAACTTAAATCTATAATCTAACAGCTATACCAAACAGATTAACAACTTCTGATTAAAGTCATAATCTATAATCTGTTAAGCTATAAGCTATAATCTGTTTTAACAGCTACACCAAACAAATGCAATGTCACACAACTTTTATAACAACAAACTAAACAAACTAACTAACAAAAATTTTGAACTTACGAATTTCATGTTAAAGTTTACCTATTTAGTTGTAAAATGACTAGTACAATCCACCATAATATCTGATCGAACCTCAGTTTCTTCAGTGCATGCCATCTGAAAGGGTGAAAAAACAATTTTCATTCGGTTGTACAAAGTCGAAAATAATAAAACAATTCAGCACTACGGGATCGAAAATAATGAAATAATTCGACACTACAGAGACGGACATAATTAAACAATTCGGCACTATATGGCCCAAAAAAATAAGAAAATTCGTCACTTTAATACCGAAATAAATTTAAAAAGTCAGAATTTAAATATAAAAAAATATTAAAAGTTCGGAACTTGTATATTAATAAAATTCAACATTGACTATCCAACTAAAAAACACATAAAAAAAAATAAATAAATAATTCTACACGAAAAAACTAACCTTTTCATCATTGATTCTTCTGTCACTAGATATATTTCTGCTGGAGTTTGAATTTCCATAGGTTTGCAACTCTTCCATATCAAAATCAAGTAAAAATTGTAGAACTAATAATTAAACGATGTAAATAATAGAGTATAAACTTAAAGATTAAAGCAATATGAAAGATTTTTTAGAGTATTGCTTTGCAAGCAATAAAACAGTATAGAGTGTATAACAAGCAAAATGACAACAATGAAAAAATTAGGATTTAATTTTTTTAATTCAAAATGTGTGTATTGAGATTTTTTTTGTTCCTAAAAAATGCATACAATTTTTTTTTTCTATATAATATTATGAGTGTTATTGGAAGTCTATTATGATAATTTTTATTTAAAATATAATTATAATTAAATTAATATTTCATTAAATATGTCTCTTGAATTAATTGAATGTGTGAAAATAGAATTTTCCGCATAAATTAGCCAGCACGCTAGGCAAGTTCTAAAGTAGAATCTTGCCAAATAGCTATGTTGGCCTTGGAATCTGATTTGCCCCCGTCTCTGCTAATATTTTCGGAACTTTCTAGGCATGTCATTTGCATCATTACCATAAACACATTTTGGCATTAGAAATAATAAATTTTGGGGAAAATTAGTCTAGGGTCCCTCTTCCACTTTTCGTAATGGAAGAGATCCACAAAATTATTTTTTGATGTCTAAGGTCCTTAAACATATATCAGAGAAATTTGACTCTTTGTCTCTCCTCCTCTACTGCAGAGTAGCACTCTCTCTCTCTCTCTCTCTCTCTCTCTCTCTCTCTCTCTCTCTCTCTCTCTCTCTCCGAAACCCTAGAGAGAAAAGATGGGCAAAGCAACACGAGGAGCCGAGGCTGTAGAGTTGGATGGGCTCGTCTTCAGAATCGAAAGCATATTGATTCGTTAATGGAAGATCTCAATTTCCCTCTTAATCTCGATCTCATTGCCATTGGCATCCTCATCGCCATTTGCATCATCGCTGTCGTCAGCACCAAAGCCTCTTCTCGCCTCAACTACGTTGCTTCCATCGTCCACATCATTATCATTGTCTTCATCATCATTGCCGGTCTCATCAAAGCTAATACGAAGAATTATGTTGATTTTGCACCTTATGGTCCTCACGGGGTGTTTCAGGCTTCGGCAATGTTATTTTTTGCTTATGTTGGGTTTGATGCTGTGTCGACGATGGCGGAGGAGATGAAGAACCCGGCAAGGGATATTCTAATTGGGCTTGTGGGATCAATGGTGATTATGACCACTATGTATTGCTTGTTGGCTGTTACTCTTTGCCTTATGCAACCGTATGCCTCGATTGATGCTAATGCTCCGTTTTTCGTGGCGTTCTAAGCTGTTGGGTGGGACTGGTAGCACTCCTATTCTCAGTTCCTATATCCAATAAAAAATTTGGCAGTTCCATTTCGACACAATATACATAACTTGATCATAAATTTTACCCTCAAACTGTGCTCTTCAATGAAAATATTAGGTTGTTAGGGCATCGAGAAGATTGGTGGGCACTCCAAGAATCTTACCTCCAACATCAGGAAAGCATTCATAACCCAGCAATGCACTGATTTTTCCATTTCTACTTACCTGGATTGGATATCGCATCAAATGTCCTGTCATTTCCGTGTTCTCCTCTTCCACGTACGCCTTCCAGTTTTTCTGGACAATCTCATTGATGTGTTTAACACATGTGAGAGTTTCTGGTTCGTGGAAAGAATTTTCGAGGATGCCAAGGTGTTCAGCCCAAAGAGACATCTGATACCCGTACACCTGCATCCAACAATGTTGTTCCGATGAATGCCTAATGAGTGAGTGCACACTATTCACTCAATGAAATGATCTTCTCTCTCTGCTTTGAACTGAAATTTCTCTGGATTGATCAAGAGAAATTTTCTGGTTTGAGCTAAAACTTCTCTGGGTTAGTCCAGAGAAATTCTCTGGCTTAAACTGAATTTTCTCTGGATTGGTCCAGAGAAATTCTATGGCTTGAACTGAAATTTCTCTGGGTTAATCCAGAGAAATTCTTTGAATTTTCTCTGCACTAATTTTCTCTAGACCAATTTTCTCTGGACTAATTTTCTCTGGACCAATTTTCTCTGGATCAACTTGAGGGACCTTAGACATTATGAAAATATTAGATATCCTTTATGCTATAAAATCTTAATACGAGGGACCTTAAAAAAAAAACCCCAAAATTTTTTATCATATTTTCACATAGAAATAAATAATTATATATACACAAGTGTACAATAGTGTTATGATTCACAAAAAAAATATATATATATATAATGAAACATTGAAATTAGATCCAAACATAAAGAGTGTGTTTGTTTTGAGGGATTATTTTATGGGATTGGACTATTAGTCCATTCGGACTAATAATCTATTGTTTGGTTTAATTTTTTTGCTCCAGATAGTCCCTCCGGACTATTAGTCCCTCCGGACTATTAGTCCCTATGAGAAATTATTGTATCCTAGGGGGGAAGGTGGGATTATTTCTATGGGATTGGTATCCCATGAGACTAATGTGTAAAATGTCCATTTTACCCTCATGCTATTACGTAATAAACAATTGGAAGAGGATAAAATAATTTTTTGAATATTTATAAATTATTTTTTTAGTGTTGTTAATTTAAAATTATATATTAAATAAAAAAATCTAAATTATAAATTAAATTTAATTAAAAATAATAAATTAAAAATTATGGCCTTATAATTTTTTTTAGTGTTGTTAAAAAATTAAATTTATATATTAAATAAAATTATTTTTTTAGTGTTGTTAATTTAAAATTATATATATTTTGTTTTTATTTACAATTTAAGAATTGTTACTTAAATTTTCGCATGACCTATGGACAAAAAATTTTAGAGTTTTGTGGACCTGCAACTTTTAGACCTTTTCGAGACATGCGTATGGGAGGAGTATTGGGCCTTGTTTGGGAACATATTTTTTTAGTACCTTTTTAATTTTTTGATTAAAAAAATGATGTAAAAAAAATTAGTATGTTTGGGATGACTTTTTAGTTTTTTACAAAAAGATATACAAAAAGTAAAGAGAAAAGGGAATATTTAACTTTTTGGTATAGGTTGTTGACTTTTTGATTTTTTTAAGTGACTTTTTAACTTTTTGGCTAAAAAAGTCACTTGCTAAACGAGACTGAGTAGTAGAATGTTTTTGAACAATCTTTGCTTCACATTTTTTTTTTTTGAAAAATATTTTATTTCCAAAATATTGTCTTGAAAATTAATTACAATATCTATGTAGGGTTGAGTAAAAAAAAAATCATAAAATGGTTCAATCCTAACCAAATTGCACAATTTGGATTGATTTTTTTAATACCCAATTTGGCCTTCTTAAAACAGGCAAATCGTACTTTGCACGTCAATCATTTTAAAGTAATGAATCTTGTTTAGAATTGAATCAGATTATTATTTTTTAACTACCATAAACACTCAAATGTCTTATAAGTTTTTATCAGCAAAAAAGAAGAAACTTTATTTATAAAAAGACCTACAATACATATGGTAGAACATCAATAAACTTTATTGAACTAGACTATTTTTGTTAACTATTATAAACACTCAAATATCTTATGAGTTTTTATTAACAAAAGAGAAGAAATTTTATTGATGAAAAGATATACAACACATATGATAGAACATCAATAAACTTATTGAACCAAACTGTTTTTGTTAACTATCATAAATACTAAAATATCTTATAAGTTTTTTATCATCAAAGAAGAAGAAATTTTATTGATAAAAAGATATACAATACATATGGTAGAACATCAATAAAAGAGACCAGTGTAAAAAATGTTAAAGTAAAACTTTGCAATTCCAACTAAATTGCCATCAAGAAGATATATGATCATTTACTAACGCAACCTCAATGTTAGTGAGAGACCAACCAAAGATAGAAAGAGAAGACCACAACAACAGACCACAATTGTGGGAATCAAGCAAGCACCGAAAATCACAGCTATAGCACCTTACAACAGTTAACATAACCAATAACCAAATCACACCGAAACAAAGCATTCATCTACAAACACATTAGCAAACTTGATTGACAATATAACAATTGTGATAATGGTCTCTAATCTTGCAAACTTATTCTTGTATAGTGGTTAACAATATTTTGTGATGAAGTTGTGAATGGTGATAAAATTTTAAAAAATTATAATTTCAAACTGAATCAAACTATATTTTTGGTTTGGTTCCAAAATTTTTAAGGTTTAAAATATTTGACTCTAAATTTTATAAAATCATAAGTAATGAATTGATTCTTAATTTAATCTTAAATGGAAACATATCATCTTTGTTTGGAAGGATTTGAGGGGAATTGGACTCCATGTCCAATCCACCATGGAGTCCTTTGTTTGGTTGAAAAATTGTAGGTCATATTAGGAGTTCCACCGGATTATCAATCCCATATATGTTATTAGACTATTGTGTCCTAGGAGGATGTGAGATAAAAATAGTGATATTGGACTCTAATGGGATTAAGTTGTAAAATGACAATTTTGCCTTCCAAATATTTAATTTTATTATGTATTCTATTTAGTAAAATAAAATAAAATATAAAAATCTCAATTAAAAAATAAAATAAAATAAAATAAAATAATTTAATTTTTATCGATGTTTATTTATTTAATTTTTAAATAAATTTTTATAGATTTTTATTTTAAATTTTTGTTAATATTTTCTTTAATTTCATTATTTAATATTTATTATTTTTTAAAATAAATTTATTTAAAATTTTATTTTAAAAATAATATAAATTTTTATTGATGTTTCATTTATTTAATTTAAAAAATTTAATTTATTTTGATTTTTAAAAAATAGAATAAAATAAATTTTTATTTTTAATCTAGCTAAAAAAAAAATTAAATGTTAAAGACAGATTTAGGATTTAGTATTGCTATTATTTAGAAAACAATTGAAAATGATAAAATAGTCTATTAAATATTTATTCTTCTCGATAATTTTCCAATTAAACATTGAATTTAATAGGATCAAGGGAAACGTTAGCTTATTACAAGTGGTGTCACTTGAACCCATTGAAAAAAAAAAAAAAAAACTGTATAAATTTTGGAATTTTAGGGAAATGTTAATACTATTGACACTACTCAAAAGATAGCTTTGAACCCATAGTTTTCAACCTCATTATTTGTTAGAACCCGAATCCGCTCCTACAGGTTTGGATTATAACTGGTAGTAATCATGAGATTACTTACGATCTCAGACAGAATTTCAAAACATAATTAAATATATGGGGCCTGAAGCGGAAGCAAAATAATAAAATTTTGTCTAATGAGCTATGCATATATGGCATTAACAGAAATTTCATTCGTTAATAACTCACATCCAAGACATATTTGTTCATACATATCTGCATATACAAAACCTTACATGAAATACAAGTTATCATCTTACAAAACTCAAAAGCTTATATACAAAACACGGTCAAACATGACCAACAAAAACAAAACAAAAGACAAAGGTAAAAGGCTTATCTATGAGGTACTCCATAGTTAGCTACACAAAAACTTGGGTAATCATCAAACTCCTTTAAGGCTGGACATCCTGCTACTCACCTATATATATATAACGGAGTGAGTTAGAGCCCAGTGAATAATATCATAGTAACGGGGTTACACGAATAAGTTTTATTACATAAACATAATTGTTTCCATATCATATTCATTTCTTAATGGAATGACCTCTGATCCAATACATGACAGAACGATCTCTAGTCCAGCATATAACAAAAGTATAGAGCAAAACATATCATAACTTGACTGAATGACCTTATGTCCAATTGATTATAGTTGTATAATGACCATTTGGTCAACACATAATAGTTATCTCAAACTTATTAGATATTTAGAACGACCTTGGGTCCATCTTATCAGATATACAGAATGACCTTTGATTCATTTCATACATTTGTACTTAATTAATTCCATTAACAGATATCATATTGATTGAACAGATATAGGCTCATTCATACTCACAAATCATAAGTTCAAAAAAGCTTTCCACATTAGAAACATTTAGAAAATAGCATATAAGAAAATATCTTTACTAAGATATTACTCACAGTGATTAGATTATTATCACATCTCCGTGGATCAACCTACACAACACATAAACATATACACACATTGTAACTCATAGCTTACTTGAATCATTCCTTTCTTAATTCATGCCTAAGAATGCTTGAAAAGAAATGAATATGCAAATACGAACAGAATGCATTTTCAAAGATATGCTGAGGCAGGACAGTTTGCTCGAGCAATTATTTGGTTGCTTGAGCGGTCTGTATGGTTTGCAAAAGTACTGAATGCTCAAATTCTAGGCTCAATAATCGCTTGAGCCATGTACAAAATAAACTGAGGTCACTCAAGCGGACTCTTGGTCACTCGAGCGGTCTGCAAAACTCTGTAAAACTTCTAGATGCATGAAATGTGCACTCGAGCGGTAACTTCACCGCTCAAGCGATGCGGTCAAACTCTAGGTTTCCAAAACAGAATTTTGTGTTTCAAAACTTGGGTCCTTAAGTTAAGAGCTTGCAAAAACTCTTGCATGGCTTAGTCTATAGCTTAAAAACACTTAGAAAAATATGAACATGTAACCAATATAAAACCTTTAGCTCAAAAACTCGATGATTCCTTCAAATTGGAACTTGAACTTCACAAATTCTTTACAAATGGAACTCAAACCTTCATGCATGTATTTTCAAATTCTTTTTCTGCAACTTTAAAAGCATGAAATTGACTTCAAAACTCTTTAAACCATGGATGCATGTATGATACAACTAATTCAAACATAAATACTAAAAATCATGTTCAAAATATTGAAACTTCACAAATTTATGCATGCATGTAAGTTCTAACACCCAATTCATCAACTTCTAACTCAATTCTTGAGTTTAATCTCATATCTTCTTGAATTCACATGCTAGGTGACTTAAATTCATGAATTAAGAATCAAATTCTTACATAGAGTCTTGTGATTAGCTTGTTTTAGCAAAATATTGAGTTCCTCTTCTCAATTTTCCAATTCTCTAGCCAAACCTTCAAGTTCTTGCCTTCTCTCTCTCTAGAATGGTCTCTTTCTCTCTCTAGAACTATTTCCAGCATATTTTGGAACTCAAAGTGTCCCTAACTTAACTCTTCTCTTCATATATGTAGGTTAGATTAACTTAATACACTAATTAGAAATTAGGCACTAATTAAGGCTTAAGGTTAATTAATTAAAACTTAATTTTTCTGAACTGAATCAAATTACCCAAAAAGTCCTAAAATTATGCCATCCTAATTAAACTTATCAATTTCGGTTTCTGAAGTCATTAAGGCCTTCAATTACAAACTCAAAGCAGAAATCTCCAGAGATAATTCACAAATCAAACAAATACACACAAATTTAACACAAGGCACATATTCATAATTCAAAATTAAATAAATATAAGTATATTACATGGTGGGGTTTTTACATTATCTAAACTGCACTACTTTGAATACATCACAAAAAACATTACTTTTTATTATTTATTTATTTTTCCATTTTAATAAGTTTAGAAATATAGAATAATCAAAATATCAACCACAAAGAAGAAGAAGAAGAAGAAGAAGAAGAAGAAGAAGAAAAGATAAAAAATAAAAATAATAAAAACAAACAAACAAACAAACATATACATCATATGTTAAAGTCACCATAAAAAGAATAACTTCACTCAAATTGTGCTATTTATATTTTTTGTGGTTGGTTATCTATATGTTAGCATACTTTTTTGTTTAAACAATAGCAATACATTAAATTTTCTATGGATGGTTGTATATCACCAGAACATTTCATCGCTGAAACTCTTCACATTCTATGTAGTTCTTACTAATTTTTAAATATGATAAGTCTTATACATATACATAATTTTTATTTTGTTACATCCATAAGAAGGTGAAATAAATTCAATGAGACATAGCATTTCTCATTTTCTTTTGTTTGACTTTAGAATTTTAAATTATTTGTTGATTTATTAAAAATAAATATTGAAAAATCTAAAATTTTCCGAGATATTGATTTGTGATTATATTTCAATTTTTAAACGATAAATAATAATCTTAATCAAACAATCAAAGACAAATCGACACAACGATTTAACGTGGAAAAACCACAATTGGAGCGCCTCCAATTATGATAAAAAAAACCACAGGCCAAAGTCACAAAATAATCCACTAAGAAGACGAAAATGAATTATACAAGTGTACTCTCAATTTCCTAGCAAATCCACACCCGAATTGAACAGACCCCAATGTGTCTCTTCCACTACCGTCTTCACCTTGAAATTGTCTTGTCCAACGTTGAATCCACAACGAAGAGCCACTCAAGAATCCACCAAAGCTTTAGGCCCAAGTTCCCTAAAATCCACCAAAGAACAACTCTCTCTTTTGTGAATAAAAGAAAATAAACAAACCTCTTGATGATATTGATATATAGTTTATGAATCCATTGATTACTCTTGAATCATCAAGAAAACACTCATAAAGCACCCTTCAATATAAAACACTTTGTATTTTCTTCCTCTCTGAAAATATGGACGGCACAAACCCTAAAAACAGCGAACAGCGCACTTTATAGAAAACAGGATCACGCAGACCACTCAAGCGCACATTTCATCGCTCAAGCGGTGTGACTAAAGGCAGTGGGAAACCTATAGGCTGACCGCTCGAGCACAACGTTCGCCGCTCGAGCGATAAAACTTTCTTCCTAGAAGTTCAAGCATTCTGCAAAAATACTAGATGATCCTTTCCTTCGCTCGAGCGCACAAATGACTGCTCAAGTGGTCAAACAACTTCGACTACATTTTGGCTTTTTGCTTCAGGGGCACTGCCCCTTGACCCCGCCTAGGCGTTGCCCCGGACCCGCCATGGGACGCTGCCCCCTCGATCCCCGCAAGCTGACTGGGCAGCTCAATCCCTATACTTAGTCAGCAAAGTGACAAACATGACAGGATTAAGATCACAAACTCCTCTACATAGGCACAATTTGAGTTGGATTTGCTCTAAACACTCACATCCTCACTGAAACATACGAGCAAATAAAATTACAACTGAACAAAGTTTTGTCAAACGAGATTGCCAATTACAAAATCCTAACAAATATGATATAGGATTTACAAAAGGTTGGCTTGTTCACACTCCCCGAGAAGCACTCTACTTTTTATTTAGTAGAAAAAAATTGTAATAAAGCCAATTTTTTGTTAAATTCATTTATTATTTCTCTTAAATCTGAATTTTTTTCCCCTTCGGAAGGGCAAATTTAATATTTGTGCAAAAATTTGCATATAAGTACAAAATATTGTGTTTTTTTTTATCTATTTATTAAAAAAAGGAGTAATAATATTACTTTTATGAAATTTAAATTTTTAATTGACACCACTAACAAAAACTTCTAGAGTCACCACTAAATATAATAGTCTTTTCCACACATCTAATTCCATGATATAACAAGCATAGGATACATATTATTTCCAACTAAATAGTTTAGGGACTATCTATCTCAAGATTAATTGTTTGATGGATTACAATCTCCCTTTATCCAATTCGTTCAAACAAACATGGTGTGCTAAGATCAAGATGACAAAAACTAGTGGCATAAAATATTTTTCAAAAAAATTTGGGGGGAAGGGAGGGGGGGAAAGTGTACCCAAAAGTGTTTCCATTATTGACTTTATCGTCTATTTTGCTAAAGTACTCAATCAAATATGTGATATTTGACACTTTTGAGTTAATGAATAGAGTGGCCAAAGCCTGACAAATGCTTGCCACCAGTGAAGCTTGAATGGATTGACTGGTATGACCAAGTAGTCATAGCAAAGAGAGATGACCTGATTGAACTAGGGAACTTTGAATCCCTCAAGCTCTCAAGGTATGGCATCCCTGAGAATCCTTATTTAACTCCAATTGCCAAATGATTTTAGAATCCGGATTTCTATTTTTTCTAACTTTGAAGTGGTATGATGGCCCTCAAGTCGTTAACATCTGCCATTTATTTGGTCTATTCCCTATAGGTGAAACCTTTGGCCCTCACTATCCAGAGCTCACTATTTCATATGGGGTTCCTACCTCAAATCCAACCTACAACGAATTTGCTGAAACTGAGAACAAGAAGAATAGCCCCATTGAGGATAAGAAATTCTTTTTCTTCCTTTTATATTGGCTCTGTAACTTCTTTTTCTTGTACTTCCTCTTGGAAGATCATGCAAGTATTCAATCTTCTAGGTGAAACACTAACTTCTTGCAAGAAATTAGCCCTGGCCCTTTATGTCTTAGGCCATGTATATAAGGCTTGCTCCTAAATCTCTTTGGCTGTCTATTTACTCTGGATTGGATCTCTATTACTAGAAAATACTAATACTCTATCGATTTACGTTTGGGAATGCTCTCTCCAAACTTATGGTACACTTTCATTCCAAATGGTGAAATTTGACAATCCAAAGCAATGCCAAAAGTATTTTCCAATATAAACCTTAAACGTTAAAATCTAATAAGAATGGAGTTTTGGTATGACAAAACGAAAAAAAAAAAATGTGTCATAATACTTAAATAATTTGAAAAGAAAAGCAAATTTTATTGGATGTCTAACTTTTAAAGAAAATTACTCTAGAAGTACCTTAAATCCTAACAGTGTAATCTAAACAAGTCTTCCCCTATGGTATGATATTTTAGAGAATGCAGTGTACCATGTTCCCAATCCCATTCCATGTAAACATAATATGCATGATGTAACACTTGTGCTCCGTAAGTCCATAAGATGTGTTTAATTTCATTTCTTGTGCCATTGAGATCCTTTGGGTGGTGTATAATTGTATTCGTTGAGTGAAAACCTGATCTAGATTTGATAGAGATGTTCATTTGCACTTAGTTTTGTCAGAATAGTGCTTTGGAACCTTGAAATGTTGATATGGGTGCCGACATTGGACATCCTAGGGTCAACACTTGATTTTCCTTCATTTTCTCCAAAGGCTTCTGCTTTTTGGTGTCGACACCACTTGGTCTAACGTGTTCTTGTTTTGGCACTGCTTCGAGGTGTCGACATCTGGTCTTTTGGTGTCAACAGTCACTTGTTTCAAACCCACCTGTTTGCAACTCTACTACAGAGTGTCGACACCACCTCTTTGAGGTGTTAACACTTTGACAGAAAAACAAAGAGAGGTTGTTGCATTTTTGGGCCCCTCTTTTTGGGATTTTTGATGTATATTTTATTTGACCTTAGGGCTAATAACCCATTATGGTTATTGTGCTATAAATAAACCTCCACACTCTCTCTTTTCTCACTTTTTCTTTTTCTTTCTCTCTCTTTTCTTCCCTCTACACCATGACAACCATGTTTTCTCTCTAAACTCTAGCCTTTTCACATAAATCTCTAGATCTACTCACTTTGTGTCATCCCCCTCTCCTTGGTCCTTTGAGATAGATTAAGATCTCGTCAAGAGTTTTCCTTTGAGCCAAGAAGTTTGTGGTTTCGTCATAGTTGAGTGTTTTGGATTCTCCTCTTCGCTTCAAGAGGTAAGAATTTCCTTGTTTCTTTTCAATATCTCTCTATAGATAGATGGATGGTATTTTTCTATTGCATAAAAATGAGATTTTGAAAGGATTTTGAAATGCATCTAAGAGAAGGTTAGGGTTTTTGAACTTCAATTTGTTTTGTATTGTGGATGGTTTTTAGTTGTTGGATCATGTTTAAGAAATTTGATATAAAAGCCCTAATTTGTAATTGTTGAAAATCTTGAGAGATAAGACGAGTTGATAAATTTCGTGATTCTGGAATAACTTTAAATGTTGTAAATAGGAAAGATTTTTATGAAATGTGTTTATACTACAACGGTCAGTGATTTAAATTAATAAAACAAGTGAAGGGAGATGTTCATGGTGATTGAATCTAAAAACACTAATTTTAAATGATTTGATGATGTTCTAAGAAATTATGAACTATATTGATGATTGTGAATTAAAAAGCGAAATAGAAGAGATAGGTAAAAGGAAGAGTGGATGTGAATGTAAGTTATGTGGGAACTCGGATAATTTTGAAACTTAACTAAAGGAGTTATATTGGTTGATGTGATGGTTATCTTAATTAACACTTCCACAGCAATATTATTTGTTATGAAATGACTTGAGCATATTATGATGTGTTGTTGATTACTTGTTAGTTTGAATGAAGTGGGAACATGAAGAATAATGAAAGTGCTATATGAAGGCTCCGCTTTCCTTCCGGTTAGCACCCAGTAAAGCATGGTGCTTTGATATAGGTATCAATTTCCTTCTGGTTTGCGCCCAGTAAAAATCATGTGATATTAAATGATACGAAGGGTCCATTTTCTTCTGGCTTGTGACCAATAAAGCGTGGCGCATTGACATAGGTTCCACTTTCCTTCCGGTTTTCACCCGGTAAAACGTGTGGACTATTAGGTTATATGGAGGTTCCACTTTCCTTCCAGTTAGCCACCGGTAAAACGTGGCACTTTGAGATAGGTTCTAGTTTCTTTCCAATTAGTGCCCGGTAAACTGTGTTAGAATGGCTTGACAAAGCCAGGTTGTGAAATGTGATAGCATTTTTAGTTTTGTGTGTGTAATTACGTAGAATTTTGTGTATATATGGGATTGTGATAGAGGATCAAAGTGTGTAGTTGAGATAGTTCTATAAAGAATTGGATTTATAATTTGTTATCCTAAGTGATGAATGTTAGGCTTGGTAATTGTTGAGGTCTTTTATTATTTGTGAGATGGTGGGTTTGTTCTTGTGGCTAAAGCTTTCAAATTGAAATGAAGGTCTGGAGAACTTTTAAGAAAATAATTGCTTACTCGAAAGGAATTTCTTAAATTGTTAAAAGGGACTTCTTTTGAAAAAATATATGTATGTATGTAAATACTTTGGATATAAAAAGACACCATTATCTATGTACATATATTGTGAGCATTCATGATCGCATATATCTATAGGTTATTATTTATTAGAATCATTGTAGATCTCTACTGAGATTTTGTGTTCATTCCTGTTGTTAAACAATTTTTTAGGTGCAGAGTCGAATGCGTCATCCAAGATCAAGGAATTATTTTGTTTTGATTTATTGTGGGCTAAATGCACTTATAATGTAACAAGAATGTATTTCTATTTATTATAATTATTTTATTCTGTAACCCTTTATGTAAGCCTACGGGCATGTATTGAAATTAATGGTGTTGAACATTTTATTACGTCATTTATGAGACAAAATATCATTCATTAATTGTTTTATATTGTCTTCGCTTTATATTATGTCATAAAAGAACCTTAATAAGGAAAGTGATAACTATATCCGAGTAATAAAAGTTGGAGTGTTACACATGACAAGGTAGCAATAGGGCACCTTTTTGGGTAGGCCAGCAAGATTCAAAGAGAGAATGGCAACGAGAAGTCATGTTGGTTTTGGTTGTAATGGGTTTGGTCAATATGGCGATGGAGGCAGAGGTACTGTATGAAGGTGGTGGATATGCTAATCTCTACAATACCACTTTGCTTCATAGAAATACATCAACTAAGAAACTCTAGCTATGGCTATTGGCACCATTCAATTGAAAAAAAATCCATTGACAAAAAGAAGATTATTGGCAAATATCAAAACATACGCGACAACATAAACAAATAATGTAGCCAAATATATATGTTGTGGTAGCCGAATATTCAGTAAAGGTAAAGGAGGAATATTTCGGTCACTAGACGCCAAACGGGCAAAAATCCCGAAGGGATGATCGGCCGAATACGATGACTAGGCCGAATATGGTAGAACCCCTGCAGCCGAATGTAAGGAAAGGTAATGATTGAAAAAGTAGGCCCGGGTCCCGAGGACCAGAAGAGACGAGTATAAATATAATGGTAATGGATCAGAAAAGGTATGTAAGAATCACTTCTAAAAACTTAGTAAGCAAGCTTTCTTAAGAAGGAGAACTGACTTGTCCGTCGGAGTGCTAATTCCGGCACCCCCGACCGGAGTTTGTATTTTTGCAGGTGACTAGCAGAGGATCGTTGGCGTCTTCCAGGATCTGAAGAGTATTTCCAAACCACTTTCACCACAATTGGCGCCGTCTGTGGGAATAGTCAAATATATCCATGGAAGGCGTGACCGAAGATCCTCCGATAGCCACCGACGAGATCACGCAGGGAGACGACCTCACCCCAGCGAACATGCTCGGAAAAGAAACCATCGCGGCACGACGCACCTTGCGTTTCGACTCGCCAACGACTTCAGCACAAGAAACAATGCAGGCTGTCATAGAACAGGCAAAGCAGAACGAACAAAGGCTCGAGAACATGATCGCTGAGAACGAACGACTCCGTCAAGATTTGGCCCTGGAAGTAGCAAAATCTAGGGAAGCCATGCGCCAGGAACCAGAGCCACTTCCAAGGACAGACGGACAAAGGCCACGGGCACGACCAAAGGGTACCGATAGCGACTCCAACTCATTATCCACGGAGCTCGACGCAAGGGGACGATCTGAAACCTCCAGCTCCTCCGAGAAGGATCCGCGAACAAGGAACAAGCGTAGAAGAAGCAGCTCAAACGAGGAAGACCGTCACGACCCTTTCGTTCGACGAATCGCAAGGGCGTCCCTGCCCAAGAAATTCAAAGCTCCGTCGTTCACTCTTTACGACGGAAAATCAGACCCCACTGATCATATCCGTCATTACAAACAGGCCATGACGTTACACGCAGACAATGAAGCCCTCATGTGCCGAATATTCCCCAGTAGCCTAGGACCGCTAGCCGTCAGGTGGTATTACAAGTTGGAGCCAGCTTCGATCAAGAACTTCCACCAACTGCAAAAGTCTTTCAGGGCCAGGTTCATCACCAACGAGGTACAACCGAAACAGGCCGACTCCCTCTGGGCCATGCAGATCCAGCCGGGAGAGACGCTCAGAGCGTATTCAGCTCGATATTGGGAGTGCTTCAACCTTGTTGACGACGCTTGCAACGACTCCATGGCCATAACCGCCTTCAAAATGCGCTTACACCCTGACAGTGCTCTACGCAGCTCCTTGACCAGGAGGCCCCCCAAAACAGTCTGGGCCTTGATGAAGAAAGTCGAAGAATATTGTAAAGTCGAAGATGATGCCCTGAGGATAAAGGCCGGACAAAGCTCCAGCAAAACGGCCCTCCCCGAAATTGCTCGACCAATAAACTCCGTGCCACCGAGCCCTGAACCCAGGCAACGAACCAAGCGAGACAAAAGGCGGGATTCCCGCCGAACAAGCGATCAATGCCCCCACCGAGCAAACGAACAGTTACAAGTCGACAGCAGACACTCAAGACAAACTGACAAGAAGTATACGGAGTTGACAGAACCGATCGCGGCAATAATGACCAAAGTCCAGCACCTCCCATTTTTCAAATGGCCGTCGAAGATGGTGGGGCCTCCCGACACACGGAGGAGGGACAGACGATGCGAATACCACAAAGATCACGGCCACGAAACCGAGAGCTGTTATGCACTGAAGGATCATCTGGAAGAATTGGTGCAAGATGGTCGACTACAGCAATATGTTAGCAAGGGAAGGCCGACTAAAGCATTAGCCCTGAGACAGGATTCACCTCCGCTTGGTGTGATCCATATGATCTACGGTCTGCCGACCTCCCCGACCGTCCATACGATCCAATCACACCCGGCTCCCCAAAAACATAACAAGCCAACTGGCAGGCCCAGAGAAGCCCCGACAATTGGGTTCGACGACTCCGACCTCCTCGGAACGAAGGCCAGCCACGTCGGCCCTTTGGTCGTCAAATTACGCGTACGTCAATTCAGCGTTGAACGCATCCTCATAGACCCAGGAAGCACTTCGGAAATCTTGTACTACAGAACTTTTGTAGAACTCGGCCTTAACGAGTCGGACCTATCACCATCGTCTCAGCCACTGTTCGGCTTCAGCGCAAATCCAGAGTATCCGTTGGGGAGGGTCGTGCTGCCCGTTCGGGCGGGCTCAAAAACGGTCGACGTAGAATTCTTGGTTGTAAAGCTTCCATCGCAGTATAATGCCATCATGGGGCGCCCCTGGTTGCATGTCATGAAGGCCGTCCCAAGCACCTACCATCAGCTTATGCGCTTCCCAACAGACCGCGGCATTGAAGAGATCCGTGGCTCGCAGCAATCCACACGAATGTAGATTTTATGCAAATCCATCTACGGACCCAACTTGTGGGACCTAGTGCTTGTACTGGTACTTCATTTTAATGAAAACGGATTTTGTTTGCCTGTCCTTCAACCCACTTGGGGCCGAATAAGTCTCCGGATTCAGAGCCCCCTTTGGTGCACGACACCTTGGGGCCGAATAAGTCTCCGGATTCGGAGCGCCCTTTCGGTGCAGGTCACCTGGGGCCGAATAAGTCTCCGGATTCGGAGCGCCCTTCGTGGATATCACGATTGGCCAGAACAAGTCTCCGGATTCGGAGCGCCCTTCGTGGATATCACGATTGGCCAAAATAAGTCTCCGGATTCGGAGCCCCCTTTGGTGCACGACACCTTTGGGCCGAATAAGTCTCCGGATTCGGAGCGCCCTTTCGGTGCAGGTCACCTGGGGCCGAATAAGTCTCCGGATTCGGAGCGCCCTTCGTGGATATCACGATTGGCCCAAAATAAGTCTCCGGATTCGGAGCCCCCTTTGGTGCACGACACCTTGGGGCCGAATAAGTCTCCGGATTCGGAGCGCCCTTTCGGTGCAGGTCACCTGGGGCCGAATAAGTCTCCGGATTCGGAGCGCCCTTCGTGGAAATCACGATTGGCCAAAAATAAGTCTCCGGATTCGGAGCCCCCTTTGGTGCATGGCACCTTAGGGCCGAATAAGTCTCCGGATTCGGAGCGCCCTTCGTGGAAATCACGATTGGCCAAAAATAAGTCTCCGGATTCGGAGCCCCCTTTGGTGCACGACACCTAAGGGCCGAATAAGTCTCCGGATTCGGAGCGCCCTTCGTGGAAATCACGATTGGCCAAAAATAAGTCTCCGGATTCGGAGCCCCCTTCGGTGCAGGTCACCTGGGGCCGAATAAGTCTCCGGATTCAGAGCGCCCTTCGTGGATATCACGATTGGCCAGAACAAGTCTCCGGATTCGGAGGGCCCTTCGTGGATATCACGATTGGCCAAAATAAGTCTCCGGATTCGGAGCCCCCTTTGGTGCACGACACCTTGGGGCCGAATAAGTCTCCGGATTCGGAGCGCCCTTTCGGTGCAGGTCACCTGGGGCCGAATAAGTCTCCGGATTTGGAGCGCCCTTCGTGGAAATCACGATTGGCCCAAAATAAGTCTCCGGATTCGGAGCCCCCTTTGGTGCACGACACCTTGGGGCCGAATAAGTCTCCGGATTCGGAGCGCCCTTCGTGGATATCACGATTGGCCAAAACAAGTCTCCGGATTCGGAGCGCCCTTCATGGATGTCACAATTGGCCAAGATAAGTCTCTGGATTCGGAGCCCCCTTTGGTGCATGACACCTTAGGGCCGAACAAGTCTCCGGATTCGGAGCGCCCTTCGTGGATATCACGATTGGCCAAAATAAGTCTCCAGATTCGGAGCCCCCTTTGGTGCATGACACCTTAGGGCCGAATAAGTCTCCGGATTCGGAGCAGCCTTCGTGGAAATCACGATTGGCCAAAAATGTCTCCGGATTCGGAGCCCCCTTTGGTGCACGACACCTTAGGGCCGAATAAGCCTCCGGATTCGGAGCGCCCTTTCGTATATGACGACTGGCTAAGACAAGTCTCCGAATTCGGAGCTTCTTTCGGTGCACGACACCTTCCGGCCGAATGAGGGTCGAATGCTCCTCCCGACTGGCCAAAACAAGTCTCCTGATACGGAGCCCGTTTTAATCAACTAAGCCAGAATCACTAACGTGGCTCCCCGGACAAGACATGCCTTAGCCGGCCCAGGAGCACGACATTTGTCAAACTCCCATTCCGCCTAAGGCAGGGGCCGATCCCTGCATACAGGAAAAATGTTTAAGTCACAACAGTTTTGATGGCAAGCTAACAGCAAACTATTAAATTATATGAAATAACACTTTTTATTTAATAACACTTTTTATTCGATTAAAAAGTTGTTACATAGACGCAACTGCGTTCGAACATTACAATATCTATTTCTAACTTCTAAGACAAACGAACCCATCGATCCAATGTCACATAGACGCAACGGCGTTCGAACATCACAATATCTATTTCTACCTCGTCAGTTGAACAACCATCGCGGCCCAAAACGCATGGACCTAACCGCGCCCGAATCGGGATGCCTCCGGGCCTCTGACACCATCGACAATGTCAAGGCCAAGATCCAAGACAAGGAAGGTTTGGGGCAGCGGTCGCTGTATCTCCTTTCGGGATGATCCGCTTCAACGACTTGGAGGCTGACGAGTTTCCAGTTCCTCCTTTCACCGGTCCACCTCCCACACCGAAGAATCCTCCGCCGCAAACCAGCTGAACGCCAAGTTCGGCCGGAATCTGAGCCCCTGCAACTATCATCACGTTCTGATGACGAGAACTCTTGATCTGCATTATCCCACGCAATAGCTGCTGGGGAGCTAAATATGTTTGATCGCATAAGGGCCCTGTCGTTTTTATTCTCAATAATGGCCCCGATCTCGAGGCCCAAATCTCGAAGTAATTCTTATCAGCGTTAAACCCCACGAGACAGGCGTCGATCAACATTCTCCATGACTTAGTTAACCCAACGGTTGACTAAAACGCGCACAGCCTGCGCAAGGGCTAGAACTATCTATCCCAATCGGCTAGACACGCGGCATTTGAGCCGTCTTACAAACAAAAACAAGAATGCCGATGCCCCTCCGTTCCCTGGCTCACGGCTTTCCCAAATTTTAAACAACACCCAATGGTTTAATTCTAAAGCAAACGGCCATTACATGGAGGCCGATCAAGCCAACCAATTGGCGCATCGAATTAAAATGCTGAGTCCGATTGATGTATTTACGTCTATCCAAACATTTATGCAATAAAGTTAAACACGCGTACGCCGAATGCGGGAGACAATTTGATATTTTCAATAAAGCGTCTTTTATTAAACATCAAGAAATTACATAATTGCGAATGCGACCAGCGTCCGAACCTTACAACAATTAAAATTATACGGCGTCACCCTCATCCTCACTCTTCTCAACCTCGAAAGAAGAAAACGGAAAGTCCTTCTTGCGGTAGAGAGGTGACGCCGCAGCAATTCCTGCCAGGCGAAGAGATTCGGTGACTTGAGTTGCCCTGATCCAACCGTGCCTAAACCCACGATTTTCACATCGGCAAACCTCTTCGGCAAGCTTTTCCTTGGTCTTTTGGATTCCAACCAGGCGCCCTTCGTGAAAACCTTTTTCATAGGACCTCCCCTTTGCGGACTCCAATGCGAACATACTCGTCGTATCCCGATCGGCAATGGCAGCGCTTATAAGCCGACTGGTAACCCTCTCTTCAACGATTGGGTTTACCTGCCCTGCTGGTTGTGCCTGAGCTGCTTTGATCTTCCCTAACTCACGTTCAGCCGCCTCCGCTCGAGCCTCCAAACTCCGGATACGCTCTTCCTTTTCCGCCATTTCTCGGCGGGCGGCGCGCAATCACATGCCGACTTCGTAAGCCGTATAGAGCCCTTTCACCGCCCCATGAATACCCTCGCGAAACACTTCATAGTCCTGACGATCAACCATCGACTGCTGAACTTCCGGAGGAAATATTTGTCGAGCGAACTCGACCGCCACATCTGGATCTCGCACGATCGAATCCGCTTCCGTCATGGGCTTATTCTTCACAAACACTGCAAAACTTAACGGGCACGGACTCGCGTCTGATTTCCTTTCGACGCGGGCGTGTGGCAATCTCCCCTGAGACTGCCTGTCCCGTCTGGGCGACCTGCTTCGACGTCGAGGAGATCGATGCCCTTCTCTACCCATAGAGCTCTTGCTCCCCGCGCGCAAGGGCGCGCCACGATGTTCACTCCGACTCATATCGACACCCAGCTCAGCCAATGTCTTCGCTTCCCCTTTGCTGTTGAAAAAAAGTTTGTTCGACATTCGCACAATCGACTTCCTCTCAGGAGTTCGAACACAGTACCTACCAGACTCTTTAAAGCTGTCCCTTCGAACACAGTACCTACCAGACTCTTTAAACACTCGCAAAGGCAACGCGATCGAGGCAAGTTCATTAATTGCAAACCCAGTCGCCCGACGCCGACTAGGTTGACGGCAGGGCAAGTGGTTGGTTCAAGGTTTTCAACCTGCTCACAAGTTGCCTCGAGCTTGGGCAGATTCAACAATCTGTTCGGCCAGGTTATCCAGCCGGCTCGCAAATTGAATCCAAGTCAGCACTCTTATCACGAGCCCACTGGGGCAAGGGCAGACTCGCCAATCTATTCGGCTCTAGTGGCCCAGTCGGCCCAAGATCAGTAGGCAGTGAAATTGCAAATGCTGATTTTGATGAATCTGCAGGAACCCGGCTCAAGGTTGACGGCAGGGCAAGTGGTTGGTTCAAGGTTTTCAACCTGCTCACAAGTTGCCTCGAGCTTGGGCAGATTCAACAATCTGTTCGGCCAGGTTATCCAGCCGGCTCGCAAATTGAATCCAAGTCAGCGCTCTTATCACGAGCCCACTGGGGCAAGGGCAGACTCGCCAATCTATTCGGCTCTAGTGGCCCAGTCGGCCCAAGATCAGTAGGCAGTGAAATTGCAAACGCTGATTTTGATGAATCTGCAGGAACCCGGTTCAAAGTTGACGGCAGGGCAAGTGGTTGGTTCAAGGTTTTCAACCTGCTCACAAGTTGCCTCGAGCTTGGGCAGATTCAACAATCTGTTCGGCCAGGTTATCCAGCCGGCTCGCAAATTGAATCCAAGTCAGCGCTCTTATCACGAGCCCACTGGGGCAAGGGCAGACTCGTCAATCTATTCGGCTCGAATGGCCCAGTCGGCCGAAGATCAGTAGGCAGTGAAATTGCAAATGCCGATTTTGATGGGGTATATATCGAGTCTGCACCAATACACCGATATATTCGGCTCGAGTACCTAGCTGGCTCGATAATCGAATCAGCGCCAGCGCTCTTGTCATGAACCCACTGGGTCAAGGGCAGAATCTTCAATCTATTCGGCTCGAGTACCCCAGTTGGCTCACATTGCTTCGAGTTAGTGCAGATTCGTCAATCCGTTCGACTAAACTACCTAGCCGGCTCGCTAATTGAATCAGCGCCAGCGCTCTTATCATGAACCCACTGGGTCAAGGGCAGATTCGTCAATCTATTCGGCTCGAGTGCCCCAGTCGGCCCAAGATCAGTAGGCAGTGAAATTGCAAATGCTGATTTTGATGGGATATATATTGAAACTGCAGGAACCCGGTTCTTGCGGATATATACTAAACAAACGATATTGCATGTACGGCTTATTTAGAAGAGTTCTAGATAAAAATCACCAATGCCACAGTAAAATCTATCCATTCAGACCAAGTACCCCAGCCGGCACACAAAAGTCAATTCTTTTCATGAACCCCCTGGGGCACGGGCAGATTCACAGATTAGGGTTTCCCCACAATACATGCAATTCCATTTTACCAAATGCATTGACAAAACATAGAACTCTTTCATTAAAATTAAACCACAGAACCCTCTCATACAAAGTGTGTGGTGGCAGCAAAAATTACAAGGAAATTTTCATTAATAAATTGCGCGCAGATGCTAACCAATTTATACATGAAAACTACCAATGCACTATCCAAAAGAAGAAAAACAATAAAAACAAAGAAAAACAACAAAAACAAAAAGAAAACGACGCCCGCTCAGTAAACCGCTCCCAGATCACTCGGCTCAACATCCACCTGCTCATAAGGAATTGGCAAATCCAATGTAACCTCAGCGGCAGCAAGGGCTTTGAGCCACCCATGCTTGAACCCGCGATTCTCAAATTTGGACACTTCTTCAACATACTCCGTCAGAGCGGCGCCTCTCCCTGCCTCAAAGGCCTCCGATTCAGCTTTCTCGCGGGTCGCCTTAAGCTCGTCTAATTGAGCCTCCGCTTCAGCAAGTGCTTTCTGGGAAAGTTTGAGCGATTCCTCGCTCGTATTTGCCCTGCCCTCAGCATCAACACGAAGCTGTTCGGCGACGCGAACCCTCTCTTTCTCCGCTTCGGCTCGCGCGCTCTCCATTTTAGCCCTCATAATTTCGAATTCCGCCCTACTTTTCTGACCCTGCAGCTCTGTTTGCAAATGGTCAATTCTCCCGAGAGCATCACGCAGGCGGCGGCCCAAGTCGGTGACCCTTCCGATCGTCTGCAAAACAATTCGGTGTGATTAGACGCCCTTAAACAAACAAGAAGGAAACGAAGCTGACCTACCAGGAGTGCCGATTGAGCGGTTAGGGCAACGGCCATAATATCAGGCACGGCACCGAAGGCTTTGTTGTCAGCTGGCAGGGAAATTAAAGCCGCCAGGCTAAGAGCGACGGCCGGATCCTCGCTGGCCAAAGCATCGGATAAAATCGGCGTGCCCCTGATCTTCGGCTGAATAACGAACGGAGCCACCGCGTCCGGTTCTTCAAGTCGAGGCCGTTTACTACCAGGGCCAGCTTCTGAAATCGCTTCTCCTTCGGCACCGCGCTTTTGGCCTTGCTCTGAAATTAGCTGTCCCCGATCGGCCTGTTCTCCACCCTCTTTTTCCTTGACGGACACAGCAACCTCAACCGTGCCCTCAGAAACGGGTACGAATGGCTTGATCAAGCTGGGATCAGATTCGGCACATTCAGCCTTCTGTCGGGCGGCCAAGCGCTCGGCATTTCTTTTGCGCGCCATCTGCGTTAAGCTCTCCTTCGCCATACCCTCAAAAAAATCGCCAGGTAGATCCCCCAAGTTCGCAAAAATATCCCCAGAGAAATCTGCTCGTCCTGAGGTGGATGGTTCGGTGGCCTCAGATGCCGAGCGTACGGCCTCGTCGCCCTCGACCCCTTCAGCAGATCCTCCAGTCGGATCGGCAATCACTTCTACGATCGGCTCGGCGTCTTCCCCCGAATCAGAAGCTGCGAGACCGATCTGCCGAAGATTTCTGAAGCTGGGAAAGATAAGGGCCGAGAGCTGTTGATCGCCCGATGGAATCGGAATGTTATCTGCAGCCGAAAAAGTGGTGTAAGTGGGTTCGTACCGAAGGAGAATATGGGCGGCCCTCCCTTGTTTTTGTACGTTTGGGCGGCCGAAATACGTCAATGCAGTCTTAATTTCCCTAAGAACTACATCGTCAACCGAATTCAAAATTTTCTTCAACCTATTACCTGCAGAAGATAAAAAGCGATCTAAGAAAAGGAAGCCGAATAAGGGATAGACCAACAAACATAAGACATTGCGTGTCAACCTGGTTCACCCTTATGCCTGGGAATAGGGTCCAGGTGATCCTCCCCCTCGGCGAACTCCCAATTACCTCGGACGTTGACCATCACGTCGTCAACCCGCTTACCAGAGCTGGCAAGCATAGTCACTAAATGATGGTCAGTATCTTTGGCCCTGAGAAAATATCGCCCCAGCCGACCAGAGGATTTGGCTAAGGCGTAACAATGCCGAATGGCCGGAATCCCAAGGTTAATCCTAAGGCGTCGATTCAACTCCACAACCCCCATGATGATTCGAAAGAAATTTTCATTGGGTTGAGAAGGGATCAAACCCCAATAGCGGAGAACAGCCCTAAGAAGTGGGTGTAAGGGGAGACGAACTCCGCCCTCCGCAATGGACAAAAGAGGGAATACGATCGTGTTTTGATCTTCCCTCTCCATGTCGAGAGCATTGTCCGTGACGAGGGACAGATGAACGTCGTCAGGAATAGAAAAATGCTTCCGGAAACCAGAGACACGATCCTCAGAAAGGAGGTCTTTCAAGTGTTTCGCCATTCTAGCGGAGCCAAGTATTCGCCGAGGCTAAAATAGCAAATAGAAAATAGGGTTACGAAGAAGGGAGAAGAAGACTTACGAGGAACGGATGAGACAAAGGAAGGCAGGAAGAGGTTGCAGAAAACGCGAGCCACAGAGGGATATGCACTGGCGATCCAAAAAGCTCAGGAAATCGATGAAACATGAATTTGAAAGGACTAAAGTTTCAAATCACAATAAATGCTGAGATACACGAATAGAGCGGGAAAGTGTAATGATGAGCAAAAAAGGCATGCGCCTCCTGGCGTATTGGGACACGCAAGGCCGCCCGATGCTAAACTTTTTCGAGTTCCGAACCAAACACACCGATTTAACTGCCGTTAAATAGGGAGTTCGGGGGGCAATTGTGGTAGCCGAATATTCAGTAAAGGTAAAGGAGGAATATTTCGGTCACTAGACGCCAAACGGGCAAAAATCCCGAAGGGATGATCGGCCGAATACGATGACTAGGCCGAATAGGGTAGAACCCCTGCAGCCGAATGTAAGGAAAGGTAATGATTGAAAAAGTAGGCCCGGGTCCCGAGGACCAGAAGAGACGAGTATAAATATAATGGTAATGGATCAGAAAAGGTATGTAAGAATCACTTCTAAAAACTTAGTAAGCAAGCTTTCTTAAGAAGGAGAACTGACTTGTCCGTCGGAGTGCTAATTCCGGCACCCCCGACCGGAGTTTGTATTTTTGCAGGTGACTAGCAGAGGATCGTTGGCGTCTTCCAGGATCTGAAGAGTATTTCCAAACCACTTTCACCACATATGTATATATATATGCTGAATATGTATGTCAAGATGTAATGTAAAAATATTAAACACCATAAAAGATGCAAGGATTTGAGTTGAAATCCTCATTTGGGGAGAAAATCATGGCACAAGCCAAACAATCCACTAATCACGAAGAAATTACATTGTACAAGTAATGTGACTTACAACCACTTACCAAGGTAGAACCTACAACTTGTTAACTCAAAACCTTTAGTTCCATCCAGATCTCCACAACGATGGCCACGATCTCCAATCTAACCTCTTCTTGAGAGAGGAAACAATATACAACATGTTCTGTTTGGCTCCAATTATCATTCATTCATAATGTCTACTAACAGGTCTTTTTCACCAAAAAAATATATATAAATTATAAGAAATACATTACAAGTGAAGTCATTGTTTATTATTGTAAGGAAATAGTTATTTTATAAAGAGGTTAAAGAATGACCATTCTATTGGATTCATATCTTTACCAAGGTCTTCAATTTGCCTTGCATATATATATGAGCAAAGATGACAAAGATGTCCGCAGAGAAAGCTCTTCAGCCAGCTTGAACATCTTTTGCACAAGTTCCTCTAATTTAGACTAAAAAAGTGGATATTGTGCCCAAGTCTCTAGGGCGAGTCACTAAGAAAATGAATTCTCAACTTCATTGTAGTTAGAAATTACACCACTATTTATCCTTGTCACTTGGGAAAGGCTGAGAGTGAGAGGTCACTAGGCCGAGCCTGGGGGGCGAATTTGTGAGAGGGGTACATTGCCAAGAGCTCTCTGGGGCGACTACCCTGTTTTTTGTTAGAAAAAATAGATGATTTCCCACAAGTAAATCAATTTGTAGCAGAGTTACCAAGGATGAATAATCAAATAACCGCCGCACTTTTTTCTTTCTCACAGAAAACTAAACAATACCCCAATAAATATTGTTAATTCTTAGGCCTTTTATCAAAGCCCTAGCTACTACCAAACTAAATATTAAATACACATTGGACCTCCAAAAGTCAAATATAATATATTGAAAATATATTATAACCAACACCAAATCAAACCAAATATTTTAATAAACCAATTGAGTCTCATACTCCACTAAGGAGGTATACCCAACAATTCTCCCCCTGCCGACTTAGGTGGAGATATCAACCATACCCGCCAAAATTCGACACTTCAAATGTTTGTCCCTCGACAAAGTCTTAGTCAACATATTCGAAATATTATCATTTGTGTGAGCCTTTTCGAGTTGTAAAAATTTTGAATCTAACACATCATGAATCCAATGGTATCTCACATCAATATGTTTTGATCTCGAATGAAAAGTAAAATTTTTACTCAAATGAATAGCACTTTGACTATCATAATAAAGCACATACCTTTCTTGCTTCAAACCCAACTCTTGTAAAAAAAAATTCAACCATAACTCTTCTTTGCAAGATTCCGTAATGACGATAAATTCAGTTTCGGTAGTTGAGAGAGCAACACATTTTTGTAATTTAGATTGCCATGCCACTGCTCCCCCTGCAAAAGTTATCAAATACCCTGAAGTAGATTTCCAAGAATCAACATCACCGACCATATCAGAATCCATGAACTGATCAAGCATCGGCTTACCATTCCAAAAACACAAACACATCTTCGTATCGTAGAATCCATTTCATCGCTGCCTAATGTTCTTTACCCAGATTAGAGAGAAAATGACTCACCACACCAACGGCGTGAGCAATATCTGGCCTTATACAAACCATGGCGTACATCAAAGAACCAACCGCTGAACCATAAGGAATTTTTAGCATCTCTTCCTTGTCTTTCTCACTTGTAGGACATTGATTTGAACTAAACTTGAAGTGACCCGCAAGTGGACAACCAACTGGCTTTGCTTTATCCATGTTGAATTTCTCAAGAACCTTCCCAATGTAGCTTTTTGAGATAACCAAATCAGCCCCTTTTTGCGATCACAAACAATTTTTATACCAAGCATTTGCTTTACCGGTCCCAAATCTTTCATAACAAACGAATTGCTCAATTCCAATTTCAACCTGCTAATCATAATATAATCTTCACCCACAATTAACATGTCATCAACATAAAGCAAAAGAATAATAAATTTGCCATCCAAAATTTTTTTCACGAATACACAATGATCCAAAGTGGTTTTAGAAAAACCATTATTCATCATAAAAGAGTCAAATTTTTTGTACTATTGTCGTGGGGCTTGCTTGAGGCCATACAAACTTTTTTTCAATTTGCAAACAAATTTCTCTTTCCCTTTTTCCACAAAATCTTCCGGTTGCTCCATGTAAATTTCTTCTTCAAGATCACCATAAAGAATGCGGTCTTCACATCAAGTTGTTCAACTTCAAGGTTCATACTTGCAGCCATGCCAAGTACAACTCGAATAGAAGACATCTTCACAATCAACGAAAAAATTTCATCAAAGTCAACACATTTCTTTTGCCCAAAGCCTTTCACAACAAGAAGAGCCTTGTACCTCAGATTCTTGCCATTATTCTTCAATTTGAAACCCACTAATTTTTTAGAATTTTCCTCCCTTTAGGCAATTTCACTAAATCATAAGTGTGCTTATTTCCTCTTCCATGGCCTTTTTCCAATCACCTTTCTTTGCATGCTCAACTGCTTCTCGGTAGCTCTCGGGCTCCCCTTGATCGGAAATCAACACAAATTCATTGGGCGGATACTTTCTCGAAGGTTGTTGGTCCCTTGTATATCTCCTCAACTCAAGTTGTGGTGGCGGTTCTTAACTTGGATGCTCTTTCTCAATTTCTGGTTCAACTTCATTTGGAGTAACATCATTATCTACATCTTCAAGAGGTGGCTACATATCTCTTCCATTTTCATCATCAACTAAAGATGAAGGAGATGAATCCATGTCAATGAGATCACTAGTTTTTGGCCCCGATTGATCACCTTTGCCAAAGTCTTCAATTGTTTGGTCTTCAAGAAACACAACATCACAGCTTCGAATAACTTTCTTGTCGACTGGATCCAACAATTTATAACCAAATTCATCATGCCCATAGCTAAGAAAAATGCATTGTCTTGACTTGCTATCAAGCTTGGACCTCTTATCCTTTGGAATATGAACAAAGGCTCGGCAACCAAACATTCTCAAGTGCTCATAAGACACATCTTTATCGGTCTGAACACTTTCAGGAGCATCACCATTCAAAGGATAGGAATGAGACAAATTGATCACATCAACCACTGTCCTCATTGCGTAACCCCAAAAAGATCTTGGCAATTTAGCATGTTAAACCAGACACCTTGTTCTTTCCACAATGGTACAGTTCATCCTCTCGGCAATGCCATTTTATTAAGGAGTCTTCTTGTCTTTTGATACCGAATACCTTAGCTGGGACAATACTCATCAAATGGCCCAATGTATTCACCACCATTGTTTGTTCGGATAAACTTCAATTTATACCCTATTTCTCTTTCAACCATGGCTTGAAAATGCTTAAATATATCTAGAACATGATCTTTAGTTTTTAGTGCAAAAGCCTAAACTTTCCTTGAATAATCATCAATGAAAGTAACAAAATAAAGTGCATCGCTATATATTCTAACTTTTAAAGGACCACAAACATCCGAATGAATCAACTCCAAAACATTTTCTTTTCTAGAAGCAAAATTTTTATGAAAAGAAACTCTATGTTGTTTACCCGCCAAACAATGAACACAAGTTTTAAGATATATACCTTTCAAACTGGGTAGAAGCTCTTTCTTGAACAAAACTTGCAGCCCCTTTTCATTCATATGCCCAAGCCGCTTGTGCCACAATTCGGTAGAAGTATCATCTTCAAGTGCATTGACAACACCTTTACAAATTTTTCCTTGCATCGAATAAAGTGTATAAGTCTTCTTGCACTTAGCCACCACCAAAGAACCCTTTATGAGCTTCCATATTCCATTACCAAATTTGTTGTTGTAGCCTTCATCATCTATATTTCTAGTAGAGATCAAATTGAGGCGAATGTCAGGAACATGCCTCACATCTTTAAGGAACAACTTGCAGCCCAAATTTGTTTCCAAGCAAACATCACCCATGCCAACAATCTTGGACAAACCTTCATTACCCATTTGAACACAACCATAATCTCCTTTGGTGTAGGTAGTGAAGAAATTAACTAGAGAAGTCACATGAAAAGAAGCACCGGAATCCATCACCTAATTGCTCTCTTGACCCACAAAATTGACACAATCATCTTCACAAACAACCATGAGATCATCAGTAGTAACCGCCGTTGTTTCTTCTTGCTCCTTACCCACACTTTTTTCACGCCTTTTCTCATTCTTCTTGAGCTTTCAGCATTTCGGCTTCATGTGCCCTTTCTCATGGCAATAATAGCACTCAATATCTTTCTTTGAAAAAGAACCATCTCTTGATTTGTCACGGCTTTGATCATGACCATGAGGAGTCTTACTCCTTCTGCTGCTTTTGCTTCAGCCTCTCATAACAAATGCCTCTGAATGAGAAGAACCCGCTGATTTTCTTCTAGTTTCTTCATTCAACAAGCTACTAAGGACTTGGCTTATTGTTACAACTCCATCGGGCGCCAAATTACTAACTGTCATAACCAAAGTCTCCCAACTTTCAGGCAAAGAACTAAGCAGCATCAAAGCCTGCAACTCATCATCAAAAATAGTTTTCATAGAAGCAACTTGGTTAACAATACTTTTTATTTCATTCAAATGTTCCGAAATAGGGTTGCCATCTTTATATTTTAAATTAACCAACTTTCGAAATAGGAAGGCTTTATTTGTGACTGATTTTCTGTCATAAAGGCCTTCTAATTTTTTCCATAAATCATGTACTGATGTTTCAGTAGCAACATGATGAAACACACTGTCATCAATCCATTGACAAATAACATGAACAGCTTTTCAATTAAGCCTCTTCCATTCATCATCTTTCATATCCTTAGGTTTGCCACTATCACCCTCAATGGGTCCAAATAAATCTTTACAAAATAATAGGCCCTTCATTTTAGTTTTCCAAGTTATCCAATTGCTTCCATTGAAGATAAACATACTGTAACGACCCCAACCTATGATTAACTGCTAAACTATGATTAAATATGCCTAATAAGTACTTAACATGAAATTTCGAATTGATTGCATGTGTGTTGCATTATTTGTGTTCATATATGTCTATCGTAGAAAGATCTGTTCATGTTTCTGTTTTGTTCTGCGAATTGAAGGCCTTATCGGCCATAAAGCATGAAATTGACTTGGTTTATGCGTTAATTGAAATTTTTAGAATTTTATGGTAGGTTGAATTGAAATTCGATTCGAAACGAAATAATTAGAATATAATAATTTCCATTACTTAGTTTAATCCAAGCTTAATTAAAGCTCCCTAATCAAGCCTATTCAAGGCCAATTCTGGCACTTTTGAGACACTTTACACTCTTATTCCTTCACTCTTGAGCCTAAAAAATGTGAGAGAGGGAGAATTCAGAGTGAAAGACTTGAATTCAAGAAGGAAATGAGGTTTTGCTAGGGAATTAAAGGGCAATTAAAGAATAAAGCAAGAACTCACTAGGAATTCAAGAAATTGAGAACTTTAGGTAAGACTTTCAATCATTAAACTTGTGTTTGACTCACTCATGCTTGAATTTAAGAGAAATTAGATATTATGGATGAGAATTGACCTGAAGAATAAGAATTAAGATCAACCCATGTATTGCATGCATAATTCATGATTTTTGAGCTCCATTTTCATAAATTCTTACATGCAAGAGCATACCATTGCTATATTGTAAGAGCTCACAATGATTCCACTTGAAAACACTTCATCTATTCATGTTTTGAGAGCTTTGTATTCAAGTCATTACATGCATGTTATGTTTTCACAAGTTTAAAGTTTACTTTGGAAGAATGTGGAAGAATTCACTTGTTTTTGGACTTGATTTTGCAAAATGACTTTCAAATCATGAAGTTCTATGAGTTTACAAGTGTTTTCTCAAGTTTTGGGTCCAAAAGGTGTGTTTTGAACAATTGAATTCGAGTTTTGAAACTTGGAAGCAAACCTGAAAATTCCAAAATTCTGCTTCACCGCTAGAGTGACAAATTCGGTGCTCGAACGACCACTCTTTGTTTTGCACTTCTGCTTGAGCGACCAAAAGCTGGCTCGAGCATAAAATACATGCTCCCAAAAGTTTCTATGTTTTGCAGACCGCTCAAGCGACTAGAATTGCGCTCGAGCAAAGACCTCAGTCTCACGCTCGAGCGACTGTCGAGCGTGCGTCAAGCAAAAAAATAAGCAACCAGTACTTTTGCAGAGTTTACAAACCGCTCGGGCGAAGGAAGTTGTGCTTAAGCGAAGGCACTGTTTTCAGCAAATTTTGTTAAGTATTTCAAAATACATTTTGGCATCCTCATTGAATTCTAGGCATTCCTAGGCCCTAATTAAGACCTAATAATGAGGATAAAACTTAGAAACACACTCAGAATGAAAAAAAGTAAGTTTAGTGCCTTCCGAATGTGTATTTTAATGTGTATCTATTATGTTTGTGTAGGTCACACGCCATAAGCTATTTGATTTTTCTGCTCTATCTATTTGCTTCTAGAGCAATCTATGAGTAATATCTTAGTAAAGCTATGTTCAACTTAATTTATTTTCTGTATGATGAATTAAGATCTGTTTTATGAAATGTTATATTCTGTATAATAAATGATTGTCCAAGTTTCTGAAATGTATTCATGGCATCCTTAACACATGGCCCTTGCCCAGGGGTAATAATATCATTGTCTCATGGCCCTTGCCCGGGGGTAATAATACAGTGGTCTCATGGCCCTCGCCCAAGGGTAACAATACCATGGCTTAAGCATGTTATCTATTCTCGGTACTAGAGGTTCCTTTATGGAACTGATCAAGTATGACCCTTAATGCTCTGTATCTGATCTGTTAGCACTAATGGATGTACCATGTATGATTAAGCATAAATTTCTGATTTCTGTTTATGATTTTAAACAAGAATAAGAATTATGACTCTGTTTCTGCTTTCTGAATCTGTTCGGGACATCATTCATTTAACCCTTTACTTTGTTATTATTCATTGGGCTCACGTTCACTCTATTTATATTATGTATGTAGGTGACCAGGGGCGGGGCGTGACTAGGCCTAGAGTTGATGGCCTAGAGTTTGAATTTTGAGTCAACCAGCCACCGTGCCTCCCTGAGAGGTTCCTGTTGAAAGAAGTCAAGTTTTGTGGACCGAGCTAAGAGTTTGTTTTGTTTGGTTTTGTTTTTGTTTATCTGTATACTGGACTGGTCCCTTTTGATAATACATGTACAGTGTTGCATGACTTATGACCTTTTGACGTTATGTATACATATGTACAAAGTTTCAAATTCTCTATCTCATGTATGTCACACAGCTCTATGGACGTTGTATGTTTGTATTTACTTCCACAGCCCCTCTATTTATATGATTTTCAGATCAGAGGCCTTCGGTAATCCCAGGATTACTGGTTGGTTACAATGCTAAACCTAAAAGGGCAGGTTTGGGTCATGACACATACGACCCACATTCCCCTCCATTAATTTGCACAAATAAATAAACTTTAATAAATCGTAAGCTCTAATACTAGTTGTTAGAAAAAATAGATAATTTCCCACAACTAAATCAATTTGTAGCACAGTTACCAAGGATAAATAGTCAAATAGCCGCGGCACTTTGCTTTGGAAGAGCAAAAAACAATATATATAACATATTGTTAATTCTTAGGCGTTTTATCAAAACCCTAACTGCTACCAAACTGAATATTAAATACCTATTAGGCCTCCAAAAGTCAGATATAATATATTAAAAATATATTATAACCTATACCAAATCAAACCAAATATTTTAATAAACCAATTGAGTTTCATACTTCACTAAGGAAGTATACCCAACATTTTCTATGTTTTGACTTTTCTTCACTTGTAGAACTTCAACAACAATACAACCACACAACCAAAACAAAATTCTACAATCTAAAAACAAATCACATGACCTGAAAACATATGACAAAATTACCGAAAGACTAACAATCACCAAAACATCAAACATTAAACATTTGAAACATAAAAAAACAAGAGAATGAAATTCTTTAACCAAAATTAAAAAACAATGCAGGTAATGCTTGTAGAGTAATGAAGCCACCATGACACGTTCCAAGTTGGATTTCATTAATGAGAATCAAGACTAATCGGGTAGAGATCATGAAAAGTTGTAGAGGACGAGCCATTTCGTGCTGTTTCTGATAAATCAATGAGGGTTTGGCCTTCACTTGAGTTTTGGCGTTGCAGCTCATAGTATTCGTCTCTAAGGGATTTGTACCTTAAGTCATCACCATATTCACTTTGATCCATCATCAGTTCTTTAACGCATATATCACCTTCAAGCATTCTTACTACTGCAGACATGGTCGGCCTAACCACCGAAGATGGATTAGTGCAAGATAAAGCTACTTTAATAATTTGTATTGCTTCCTCCTTGTTGAAATTGGAGCCTAACTTTGGATCCATCAACTCTACTAAATTTGCTTTTTTTTGTAAAGCAAGTGCCTAAAATAAGAACAACAAATGTATTCTCGTGATAAGTAATAAGTCAATAAAGAACCCTAGATATAAAGTAGCAGTACACAACCAGGACTCGAGTATAACTAAAAATAGGTCAATCAACATGGACTTACAAAATTAAAAGTGAGTTTGACTCATAAAAACAATGCTATATTTTGGATAAAAATTTCAATGAAAGATGATCTATTTTGGGTTTACGCTCTTGTTTTGCAGTAGAAATCCTTTTCATACTCAAAAATAAATATCAAGGATTATTAGAATATTTGTAATTATGAATACTGGTAATTCATTATCATTTAAATTAAGAGAGAATACCTAATCCAATTGAAAATTTAAAGCATTGGAAACAATAACTGTCAATCAGTTAAAATCATACTTTACACAACCAATTCAGGTAGTTCAATTGCCTTTGCATTAACTTGAGTTAAACCAAGCCAATTAAGCTTAAATGGATTGGTCAATCCTAAAGCAAGGAAAAATGGTTTTAAACTATGTCGTCAATATAGTAGTTCTACATGCACAAAAACAAATCATAGAACACTCACAATAGTGTGGGTCGCATAGTTTGTGGGCCCCACCCCTTGTGAGTGCTTTGTAATTTGTTTATATGCAAGTATCTTTTTTCTGTTGTCAATCAAGAGACTTCAAGAACAAGGTAATCTTACCCAATCAAGTAAAGAAACATAATTTTCAATAGCACGATATTTCATGTTGTTCTTTCCAGCAATAGTTTCCAATGCGACAATCCCAAAACTATAAACATCTACTTTATGGGTTAAGTGACCCCATAATGCATATTCTGGTGCCATTTACCCTCTGCACAACAAACATTACTTTGTCAATCTTACCAATGTAAGCTTTTATGTACATGTACAACAACAACAGTAGTTTTACATGATAAATGCCAGCACACATGAGTAAATTTGGCAATTTTTCAAGTATTTGTTCAAAGTTTACAGCCATAGAAGTGTGGTCACTAATCAAAACTTCATTTTTTTTTGGTTACCTTAGTGAAATTTCAAATAGATTTTGTAACAATATAAGACATCTAAACATTGAAAAGTTTATTGACATATATAAAAGCTATACTGTAACAATATAATTATTGTAAAAGTTGAGTTATGGATACGATTCCATTGTGGTAGGCTTGACTGTAATTTCCAATTTTGTGCTCAAATTTAGTTTCCATTGCAGACTTGTGGTACTTATACACAATATAGTCTAACTATGGAACATATCTCTCTTACTCCAACTCCAATGTGATCCATGAGTTGGTTAATCATTTATCCAAAGTAACTTTGCAAGTTACTACAATTTACAAAGACTCAGATACCTTTTTTCTTCTCTTTTTTAATTCATTTTGGAAACTAAGATACGGATGAAACATCAAGTTAACAATATTATCATATTACAAGTACACGTAAGTCAATTCAGTGAATGTGGATGTATACAACGACCAACTATTCCACAAGTAAACTTGCATTGCAAATGCAGATAATCCAATTCAGTAAATGTGGATCTATACAACTACTAATTATTCCTTAAGGCTACATTGGAAATGCAGATTCCTAATAAGAGACATCTATCCACAAAGACTACTGGTTTCCCTGTTAGGGAACTTTCTTGGTCAAATGAGTTCACAAAAATAAATTAGGAATTTCTAGTGTTTTAACAAATCAGAATCATAAAAAGTCAGCAAAAATGTGTTAGACTGGGATAACTGTTGGTTACTTTAACAATTTGAACTTGTAATTAATCAGCACTACTTATGTTTAGTCATGATTTGGAGATGAAAGAAAAGGTAATGGAATTATATCATGTTCTAAGGCAAGATTTTCTGATATACAAACTTCTGAAAGAATCGGAGAGCATTAGTCATCATTAAGAGAAGAAAATTGGTAGCTTACATAGTTCCAGCAATTCTAGTGCTAATGTGGGTGTTCTCATCTTTATCAAGCTTGGCCAAACCAAAGTCAGAGATCTTAGGATTAAGATCCATATCAAGTAGTATACTGGTAGCCTTGATATCCCTGTGAACAATTTTCAGTCTCGATTCCTCATGCAGGAATGCCAAACCTCTTGCTATGCCAATACAAATTCTTACTCTGGCAGGCCAATCCAATTCCAATTGGCATTCCTCTGGACCTATAATTAATAAATACCAAATCAGGAGGGGCAGGAAAAAAAGAATATCAAAAATATATAACATATTCATTGTTAGTAATAGTGGTCATACTATTTTCATATTGATCATACTAACTAAAAGAACGTACACAATTGATTAAAAACTTTAAATTACCAAACAAAGCTCGGGCAAGGCTATTTTTTCCATGTATTCATATACCAAGAGTAGTTGATCCCTTTCAATACAACAACCGTACAATCTTACTCGATTTGGGTGCTGCAAACCAGAGATCATTCCTATCTCATTAACAAATTCATGATTTCCTTGCTTTGATTTGGAAGAAAGTTGCTTAACTGCAATCACTGTACCATCTAATAAAACACCCTGTAATGGAATAACAAAGTTTTTATTTAGTAACCTTTAAAACATGGAATGTACATCTCAACATGATTACACAAACAGAAAATTAAAACTACACATTACAACGAAAAGATATAAATATATCTAAACATATCTAATGGATTACTATATACCTTATAGACAGATCCAAAACCACCTTCCCCAATTTTATTTGCTTCGTCAAAGTTGTTAGTTGCATCTTGTATTTGTCTGAATGTAAATAAGCCAGTTTGCAACTCCAATCCTCTTAGATCTGCAAAATAACAAACAGAACTATTAGGTTTTTATTCTTGGCAATCCCGTTTGACAAAACTTTTTTCAGTTGTAATTTTATTCACTCTTGTACTTCTATAAGGAATTGGTTTTCTTCCAAAACTATGATTACTTTGGATTTCTATAAGGAATTGGTTTTCTCCCAAAATTAGGATTACTTTGGATTTCTATAAGGAATTGGTTTTCTTCCAAAATTAGGATTACTTTGGTTTTCTATAAATAGTTGGTTTTCTCCCAAAACTAAATTAATTCCTCCAGATCTTCTTTTTGGTTCTTAAGGTTTATATCTGGGGATATTTTGTGAGTTTTCTTTGATGTTTTATTGAGTATTCAACTCATGGTTTAAAGAGAGTACATCAAAGGTTTTGTTTGTTATACACAAGAGAGAGAGAGAGAGAGAGAGAGAGAGAGAGAGAGAGAGTTGTTCTTTGGTGGATTCTGAAGAATTCGAGCCTGAAGCTTCGGTGGATTCTGGAGTGGCTCATCGTAAAGACAATTTCGAGGTGAAGACAGGGTTGGAAGAGGCACATAGAGGTTGGTTCAATTAGGCGTGGATTCGCTAGGTAATTGAGAGTATACCTGTGTAATTCCTTTAAATCTTCTTAGTGGATTGTTTTGTGGCGGTTGCCTATGGTTTTTTAATCACAGTTGGAGGTGTCCAATTGTGGTTTTTCCACGTTAAAATCATTGTGTCGATTTGTCTTGATTGTTTGATTGGGATTGTTATATACTCTTTAAATTGATACATAATCACAAATCAACATCTAGGGGATTTCTAGATTTTTCAATTGGTATCAGAGCAGGTCGTTCTATTTTTTTATAAAAAATCTATTAGAGCGAGATCTTGTTTGATTTGTGATAATGGATACAATTCGTGAGGGAAATTCTATGGTTCGACCACCTCTACTTGACGGATCCAATTATTCTTTTTGGAAAGCTCGGATGAGATCGTTTTTAAAATCTATTGATGAAATAGTTTGACAATCTGTCATGTATGGGTGGACTGAACCAACGATTACCGTTGATGGAGTAACTTTCCCCAAACCAATTGATAAGTGGGACACAATTGATTACCAAAATAGTAGCTGGAATAGTAAAGCTATCAATTCTCTTTTTTACGCTGTCACACCTGAAGAGTTTAGTCGTATTTGCAATTGTGAAGTTGCAAAAGGCTTGGGATATCTTACAAACTATTCATGAGGGCACTCATTCGGTTAAACGCTCAAAACTTCAAAGGCTCACATCTAGTTTCGAAAACCTTTCAATGAAAGATAGTGAGACCTTTGATGAATTTTATGCGAAGTTGAGTGACATTGTTAATTCCAGCTTCAATTTAGGTGAAAAAATACCAGAATCCAAGATTGTGGGAAAAATTTTGAGATCCTTATCCGATCGATGCCAACCAAAAGTTACAGCTATTGAGGAGGCTCAAAATGTTGACACCCTCAAGCTGGATCACTTGGTTGGAAATTTCCAAACTTATGAGGCACATAGGAATTTCAAAAAGAAACAAAAAGATATTGCTTTTAGTAGTGCTCATAGAGTCGGAGAGGATTCTGATGAGGATTGTGAGATAGACTCCAAGATTATGGCTGCTTTTGTTAAACAATTTAAAAAATCCTTTTTGAAAAAGAATCCTAATCTTTTGGAATCTACTCATACTCATAAATCTAAAGGCAAAGATAAACTCAAAATTAATTCTATAGCCAAGAAGGAGAAAGGAAAGATACAAGGGAACTCTGAAAGAGTCTAATGCTATGAATGCCAAGGATTTGGCCACTTTGCTTCAGAATGCCCCACTCGTTTGAGGAAGAAGAAAGCCCTCGCTATCACTTGGGATGATGAATCAGAATCTGATGAAGATGATATTGACAATGAAGATCAAAGTGAAGAGGCACATAAACAATTCCTTGCTTTCATGGCGGCTTCCGAAGCTGAAGGACAAACAGATTCTCCGAAGAGGTCAGTTGAGAATATCACTGATGATGAATCCTCGGAGAGTGATCATGAAGAGCTTGAGCAAGCTTATGAAAAGTTGTATAAAGAGCCCCTTAACTTATTCAAATTGAATGACAAACTCATAAAGAAACTCAAAGCATGTGAAAGTGAGAATGTCAAACTTAAGAAGGAGATTTCCGAGGCCAGGATTAATGCCATCAAGGTAGCTGATGATCGACAAGTTCTTTATGCAAAGCTCTTGACTTGTGAGACAGAGAGGAATGAGCTACAGCAAATCTATGCAATGTGAAAATCCTATGTGATTCGTGATTAGATAAAGATTAAAATATTCCAAATCTCAAAAATTCCAAAACACTCAATCTAAACTCATCAAGCACTTACGAGAGTGATTTTAGTTTGTTTGTTTTTAGGAATAAATAATAAATCGACACAAACGATTTTTTACGTGGAAAAAATCACAATTGAAGAACCTTCAATTGTAATCAAAAACCACGGGCGAATCGCCACTAATCAATCCACTACTGAAGGACTACAAGGTTACAAAGAAACCATACAAATTACCCAACCCAGTTAATTTGTCTCTGAATCTTCTGTAACTCTTTCACCACGCCTTCGTCACGGAACTGATTCTGAAGTTGATTCCACACCACAACTTCACTTACCGAATTAACGACTACGTAAAGAATCAAACGCCTTTTGAAACTTTACGTATTGATCTTCGGATTCCACCGAAGAGAACACTCTTGAATATGAAGTATCAAACTCTTTGATGTATGAATCTCAATTCATGAGTTTTAGAACTCTCTCAAGAACATCAAAGAAAACTCATCAAACTCTCAGAAGAAAACTTCAAACAACCACTCTAGAATTCTTGAATCAGATCTAGAAAAAAGTTAGATTGGTTTGAGAGGAAAACCATCTACTTATAGAGAACCAAAGGAGTCCCAGATCTGGAAGAAATCAAACACTTGAAGCCAATCCGGATTCTGAAACCTGCGATCTCCGCTCGAGCGCTCCAATCTCCGCTCGAGCGGATTGGCCAAAAACTGTGTGTAATTCAACTGAGCTACGCTCGAGCGCTGCTTCTTCTGCTCGAGCGTAAAATCACATCCTTCAGTACTTCTGCAGCCCTGTCAAGATACTGAGTTCCTCCAATCTCCGCTCGAGCGCACATGGCCCCGCTCGAGCGGGCAGTACAAAAATACAAAACTTACATTTTGATCAGGCACAAAGTTTTGTCTCCGGATTTGACAATAAAGGGACCTAACAATCTCCCCCTTTGTCAATTCCCGGACAAAACCTATCTAAACATTGTTCCTTAAAACAAACGCACTAGACAGGACAAAAACAAGAAAACAATAAACAATAACCTCTCAAAATATAACCTCTCAAAATTCTATCAATCACACAACTAGATCAAGAACACAACCATGGAACTTCAATATCCAATTCAAAGAACACAACCCTTCAACTTTGCACCTGTGAAATAGCATTCAACATACAAAACAAAACTGTGGAAGAAGATAAATGTGAAATATATAAAACATAATATCCACAACATCCACAATAAAGAAATGTACCATCAATGAAACCAATGAAACCAACAAATATCCAAGGTCGAACATCTGTCCAAAAGCTATCTGTCTGTGCAATGTGTGCAAAAACTCCAACTGTGCAAAAACTATCCAAAACTGTCCAAACACCAAATATCTTCCAAAAACCAAAAGAAACTGTCCAAAAAGAAGATGTGCAAAAACTGTCCAAGATCACTATGTGCAAAAACTGTCCAAGATCCAAGATCACCAAAATCAATTCTCCCCCTTTTTGTCGGGGAAGTACAAATCAAGCATCAGGCGGAGGGGGCTGCTGAGACTGAAGTAGATGAACGAGATGATCGAGGGTCTGCTCCATGTGGCCAAGACGTCCATCAAAGGCATCAAACCGTGCATCGAGAAAATCCAAACATCTGGTCACAGTCTCTGCGAACCGCTGAAACTCAATAGAAAAATCCGGAGGAGGAACATGAGCCTCATCACCATCACCGGCATCAGCGGCATCATACTTAGCTTCCTCTGCAAGACCAGCAGCAATCCCTGCAGATGGACCAACCCTGGATGACTCCCCCTTAATATGGGCTCGACTTTGAGTCACGGTTTTCTTGGTAAAAGGGCGAGAAGGGGAAGCAAACTCATCATCCTCTAAAACAGAAACCCCAAGGTCTGACAAAAGGCAGTTGATCAAGCAACCGTAGGGAAGGCCTAGCTTCTGATGCCCAGAAACACCAATCATCTTTTTGATGATAAGAGAAGCAAGATCAATGGATTGGTCTTTGGCCACATCATCAAAGTTACAAGTAGGGCGGTCAGGAACGGGGAAAGGGTAGTATTCTGGAAAGCCCTGCTCAATGTGAAGGAGTGAACGAATCAAGGCAGGGGTGACAGAAATGGTCTTAGACCTAACCCAAGTGGTAAAAGATGGCTCATACTCATGAATTCCCTCCATATTACAATAGAACTCTCGAACCCAATCGAGGTTCTGACACCCGGAAAAGGACAAAACAAGATCACCACCTAGAGGATCAAACAATGGACGTATATGAATGGACTCAAATGTATCTGCCTGGACATTTCTCTCTATGTGAACTGTACGGGACTCAAACGATTTAAAAAAAGACTTAGACTGTTTAGTAGTTTGGAACCGAACAGAATCAAAAGAAGGACGAGACACGGTAGCCTTACGGCGTTTAGGAGCAGAGGTAGACATGACTGATTGAAACATTATATCAACCAAAACCCCACACAACCCAACAATTCCACAAACCAGGTCAAACAAAAACCAACAAAAAACATTAGTACCAAAGACAAAATGGAAAATAAATATAAGAACTAAGGCTAAACATGAAGTTAAAGATAACAACCAGTTCTAAACATAAAACCACAAACTCAATGTATAAAAATGATGACATGAAACAGGGCAATCATAAATAATGAATGACATGTTGTTTGAGGAAATGCAGAACCAGTTCTAAACAAGGTAAGCATGAACATATGACAGACTCAAACAGAGAAACCCCCAAACAAGTAAACCAAAAATAGACATTAACAATAGCAAACCCTAATTCTAATGACACACAAAAAACATGTAGATGATCAAATTAAAACACAAAAGAACATAGTGAGAGTGTGTGTATGAAGAATCCACAAAATCTAGACCCAAAAACGAACAAAAAACTCAAGACCCAACAACCATTGGCCGAAATTGCAGAAAAGAATGAAAATAAGAGATGTACACACTTACCAAAAAGCAAATCGGCAAGAAGGATGAAGGAAGAGACTGAAAATCGACCACAAACCAAGCCACAAGAAAAAACCCTAGAGCGTGAGAAGGCAAAGAGGGGGAAAAAAATGACTTGAAGAGTCGAGAGAGGGAATAAATATGAAATTGGCCCACTCGAGCGTGATGATAACCGCTCGAGCGTACATCAAGGAAAACTGACTCCCGCTCGAGCGCAAAAAGGAACGCTCGAGCGCTAAAAATCATCTCTCAGAACTGCCAAACTGCGAAGAAACTGCTGCAAGTGTGAAAACTACGCTCGAGCGTAGAACAGTCCGCTCGAGCGGAAAACAATTTTTTTTTTTTTTTAAAATAAAAACACCTAGGAAGTCCTGTGACAAGTAAGATGATCAGGTGACAGACTATACCCTGAGGACACGAGAATCCATCAATCATGAGTCCTGAAAAATTTTGAGAAAAGAGATGAAACACCAGCTCATGAATAAAACAGATAGTATTAAATCAAAGCCATACGCATCATGAGAATGCATAACTCAAAAACACACATGAGAGCTCATATAAAGAATGTGTGTGTGTGCAATCCTTGAGAGTCACAAAGCTAGAGTTAATCCTCGTAGTGATCTGATGGCTGGACCTCCAACAAGAATAACCGACTATCACAAAGAAAAGTCAAACCACTAGGAATCACGGGGTATTTGTTGAGTAAATGCGGAAGCTCCCCCCTCAGACAATGATCCCTTTTTTTTTTTTTTAACTTTTCTTTCTTGTGGGCACTCACTGGTGGCATACACGCTCAAGAGTATGGAGTCCAAACCAGAGAAGAATGAAATCAAAATGATGGCCTGGTTGGTGCCTCTGAGGTAGCCTTTTCCTAATGCCCGGAAATCATGTACTGAGGGAGAAACCATGGAAGTGAAATAGGATGGTAGATGGTTAAGAGACTTAACATCACCCATGATATGCCAGTATAGGTCAATTCCTCTGAAAGAGTACAAGAAACACTGTCAGTGGTCCATAGAGAACGTTGATCACTTGTGCGGAAACCCCTGCAACAGTTTATCTCAGAGATGTGTACAGAATGAGATCATGAAGTAAATGAGTATGGGCATTCAGAATGAGCTATGAACAAAGATGAATAAGATCTTGTATGCAACATGAGCAGTGTTCATATAAAATTTGATGCAAAGAAAACAGAACTCAATCAAAATGAGATTATCACATCCAAGAACAGTAAGTCAACCACTCACACTCACCTCACATGAAGAACAGGATACAACCTAGTTACTGAGTCATTACACCCAAGGTCTTTCTAAGAAACTCAAATCGAAGAAGATCAAGGGGTTGTTTAAAAATATCAGCTTTTTGATGCTCAGTAGAAACATGTTCCAAAACAACAAGGCCTTCGTCCACTAACTCTCGAATAAAATGATGACGGATGTCAATGTGTTTGGTGCGAGAGTGTTGGACAGGATTTTTTGAAATGTTTATGGCACTTGTGTTATCACAAAAAAGAGTGAGAGTGTTCTGTTCTATTCCATAATCATGAAGCATTTGCTTCATCCACAACATTTGGGCACAACAACTCCCTGCAGCAATGTATTCAGCCTCAGCAGTAGACAGAGAGATAGCATTTTGCTTTTTACTATGCCAAGAAACTAGATTATTCCCAAGATAAAAATATCCCCCAGATATACTTTTCCTATCATCAGCACACCCTGCCCAGTCGACATCAGAAAAACCAGTAATTTCGGCTGTAGTATCAGTGGAAAACCAAACCCCATACCCCAAGGTCCCATTAACATACTTGATGATGCGTTTTACCGCAAGAAGGTGAGACTCTTTAGGACTGGCTTGGTAACGAGCACAAACACCGACACTGAAGGAAATATCAGGACGACTGGCTGTGAGGTACAAAAGACTCCCTATCATACTCCTATAAAGGGTAGGATCAACATCAATACCAGAGGAATCTTTAGAGAGGTGAAGAGTAGTGCTCATGGGAGTACGAGCATGTTTGGCAGACTCAAGACCAAACTTGGACACAAGATTTTTAGCATACTTAGACTGAGAAACAAATATGCCCGAAGGAGACTGTTTAATTTGGAGACCCAAAAAATAAGACAACTCTCCCATCATGCTCATCTTAAACTCATGTGTCATGCAATCCGAAAAATATTTCACAAGATGATCAGCAGTGGAACCAAACACAATATCATCAACATATATCTGAGCAACAAGAATATGAGACTTAGTATGTTTCACAAATAATGTCTTATCCACACTACCCCTTTGAAAATCATTATCAAGAAGAAAGGTAGTAAGCCTATCATACCAAGCCCGAGGGGCTTGTTTCAACCCATACAAAGCCTTGTCTAACTTGTAGACATGATTAGGGCATTTAGGGTCCTCAAACCCTTTTGGTTGCTCAACATATGCCTCTTCTTTTAAGTACCCATTCAGAAAAGCACTTTTCACATCCATTTGAAACAATTTAAAGCCAAGGAAACAAGCAACACCAAGTAAAATACGAATGGATTCGAGACGTGCAACTGGGGCAAACGTCTCATCATAGTCAATACCCTCTACTTGTGTGTAACCTTGAGCAACCAACCTAGCTTTATTCCTCACAACAGTACCATTCTCATCAGATTTATTTTTAAAGATCCACTTGGTACCTATCACATTCATGTCTCTAGGTCTGGGAACAAGAGTCCAAACTTTGTTACGTTCAAATTGACCTAGTTCTTCATGCATCTCATTGACCCAACTATCATCTAGAAAGGCCTCTTTAAAATTCTTAGGTTCAATTAATGAAACATAACACATATGTGATACCTCATCCCGAATTTGTCTTCGGGTTTTCATTCGATCTGAAACACTCCCAATCACCTGTTGAGTTGGATGATTCAGTTTCACCCTTGCTGATGGTTTAAGTTCAGGACTTTGGGTGATAGGAGGAACAGGGGTGCTGTCCTTTTGAGCACTCTTTGGACTTGAACTTACCTGTGAGGATGGTGCTGTAACAATTTCTTGTGATTGAGCCGCAGCATCTCCTTGATTTTGTGGTATAGTATCCAAGATTGGAAACTCACCATTGTCATCCTCATTTGCTGCTGAAGTAGGTGAACTTGTGTCATCTATTCCATTAATGATGAAGTTCGCAGGTTATAGACTCGAAAAGCCCTACTGTTGGTTGAATACCCTAGAAAAATACCTTCATCACTTCGGGAGTCAAATTTGCCCAAGGGCTCTCTATCTTTGAAGATGTAACACTTACTCCCAAATGTTTTGAAGTATTTTACATTAGGTTTCAAACCCTTCCACAATTCATAAGGAGTTTGTAAAGTGCCGGGTCTTAAATACACACGATTTATGACATAAACAACAGTATTTAAGGCTTCGGCCCAAAACTTTGGAGGAAGACTCTTACTAAGGAGCATGACCCTAGCCATTTCTTGAACAACTCTGTTCTTCCTCTCAACCACTCCATTTTGTTGTGGAGTAATAGGTGCAGAAAACTCATGCTTAATCCCATGCATATCACAAAAATCCGAAAAACGAACTATTTTCAAATTCACGACCATGATCAGTTCGGATTCTTATGATACGCCCAATGGAAACACCCTGTTCATTTTGGATTTTAAGGACTAAAGCCTGGAAAGCATCAAACGTATCAGATTTTTCCCTTAAAAAATTTACCCATGAGAATCGAGTAAAATCATCAACAGTTAAAAAAATGTATCTTTTACCTCCAATGCTTTCAGTGCGAGTAGGACCCATTAAATCCATGTGAACCAATTCAAGAGGACGTTTGGTTATAAAGCTGTTCACCTTTTTATGCGGAGCACGGGTTTGCTTGCCAAGCTGACATGGTCCACACACATGGCTCAAATTCTTACCTAGTTTAGGTACTCCTCTCACAAGTTCTTTGTTGGCTATCTTAGTTAGGTCTTTGAAATTCATGTGACCTAATCTTTGATGCCACAGATCAATGTTACTTATGATGGCAGAATGACAAGTGAGATCATTAGTAGTAAGAATCCCGTAGCAGTTATCAGATGTGCGAACCCTATGTAAGACAGTATTTCCCTTTTTATCCAAAATTTCACATTTGTCTTTTGAAAATAATACTTCATGATGGGAATCACACATTTGAATAATGCTCAAAAGATTAGCTTTAAGGCCATCAACAAGTAAGGCATTATCTAACTTGGGAAGACCAGCAACACTTATAGAGCCCTTACCAATGACTCTAGAAGTGCCGCCATCTCCAAAAGTAACAATTCCTCCTTCATATTTTTCAAGAGAGGTGAAGTAGGATTTGTTACCGGACATATGACGAGAGCACCCACTATCAAGATACCACATGTGTGAGTCACGTGCTTTTAGAGCAGTGTGAGCAACAAAACAAGTCAAATCATCTTTTCTAACCCAAATCTTTTTAGTCTTGGTGTTCCGCCTAGACATCTAAGGTTGTCTCCTAACCCAAAAAGTATTAGAATTTCTACCCTTTTAAGACACCTTACCAAACAGTTCAAAACAATAAGGACGAATGTGGCCATACCTACCACAGTGATGACAAATAAAAACAGGTTTTACCTCCCTTTTGTTGATCTTGCCTGCTTTTGCTTGATGAAGAAAAGGGTCATCTTGATCTACCTTCAATTTTCCCCTTGCTTGAGTCTTCAAGTTGTGTGAGGTAGAGGCCTGTCCTTTGTGAGCTGTCGCACCACAGCCTAGCCCTCTTTTGTCAGAACCCATTTGTTGAGACCCGAGTATGTCTTCTAGAGATCTGGAACCTTTGTTCCACATGGCAATTGTTGCTCTAGCAATACGGAGTTCTTCATCTTTCTGAATGACTTTCTCTTTCAATACAGCTTGTGACACCTCAAGACTTTCAAGTTTTTCTTCATATGTGGAATACACCTTCAGAAGTTCATTCCTTTCAGTTTCACAAGATAGAAGTTTTCCACATAAGTCTTGCCTGTCACTTGAGATCTTGATGACATTCTGCTTTGCTGTCAAGAGTTCTCCTTTGAGTCGGACATTCTCACTCTCACAAGTTTTGAGCTTGAGAGAGAGTTTGTCGTTGGTTTTAGACAAATTCAGAGACTCCTCGTACAGCTTCTCGTAAGCTTGTTGTAGGTCATCGCCATTGATCTCATCAATGTCTTCAGATGTTTCATCGTCCTATCTTTGCTTCTCATTCTCCTTAACCTCATCCAATCTGGCAACCAAGGCAAACAAGTTGTTGGATGGAGGTGGAGGTGAATCTCCTCTTTCATGGAATTGGCTCAGAATTTCCCATGCATCTTTAGCCTTTGTGCAGTGAACAACCCGTTGCTGTTCTTCATTAGAAATTGCTCCACGAATAATGATTAGGGCTCTCTGATTGCCCGGATTATCCGTAATTTCTGTATCTTCTTCAATGGTTTGCCAACCTTCTGGTTCAAAGGCTCTCAGAAAGGCCCTCATTCTGATTTTCCAATACAGGTAGTTGGTCCCATCAAAGGTGGGAGCATGATGCAAGTTCTGACCACGGGCTGATTCCGAAGGCTTTGGAAGAGGTTGAGAAACCGTGGCCCAAAATGCCATGAAAGCACTATCCCCATCTTCACCAGATTCAGGTTCTTCGGGTTCTTGCTCCGACCCGCTTTCATCATCCCAAGTAACGGTGTAGACTTTCTTCCGATTCTTTTTCGTAGGGCATTCAAGGGACATATGGCCAAACCCTTGACATTCATAGCACTTGACCCCTGGCCCCCTAACAACCTTTTTTTCAGTAGTTTGAGCAAATTTTGGTGGAAAAGTTTTTGGTTTGTCATTACTCTTATCTTTTGAGATAGGGGCTCTGAAATTAGGCTTCTTTTTCAAAAATTTTTTAAACTGTTTTGTAAGCATAGCCGTTATCTCAGACTCTAAATCAAATTCAGTCTCCGGAGGTTTTGCAGTCTCATGAGTACTTGTGAAAGCCATACTTTCTTTTTGCATTTTCTTGGAAATTTGATGTGCTTCATAATTCTGCAAATTTCCAACCAATTGATCGAGCTTGAGGGTATCAACATTCTGAGCCTCCTCAATGGCTGTCACCTTTGATTGGAACCTCTCGGGAAGGGACCTCAAAAATTTTCCCACAACTTTTGCTTCCGGGATTTTTTCACCGAGAGTGAAACAGGAATTCACGATATCACTGAGTTTTGCATAGAAATCATCAAACGTCTCATCGTCGTGCATAAAAAGGGTTTCAAAAGCAGATGTGAGACGTTGAAGTTTTGACCTTTTGGTAGAGGTAGTTCCTTCGTGAATTGTTTCAAGAATATCCCACGCCTCTTTTGCTATTTCACACGTGCAAATTCGACGGAATTCTTCAGGTGTGACAGAGCAAAAGAGGGAGTTGAGAGCCTTGCTATTCCAACTCGAGTTCTGGTAATCAGTTGTGTCCCATTTATCAAGGGGTTTAGGAATATCAATGCCATCTATAGTGACAGTAGGTTCACTCCACCCAAAGACAACGCAGTGCCAAACTTTCTCATCGATAGATTTTAAAAATGCTCTCATACGAGCTTTCCAATAAGAATAGTTTGTACCGTCAAGTAAAGGGGGTCTATGAGTCGAGTTACCTTCACGAATAGAATCCATAATACTAGTCACACAAAATCACACTCCTATAGTTTTGATAAAAACAAAAGTTTTTGATAAAACAAAGAGTGACCCGCTCTGATACCAATTGAAAATCCTATGTGATTCGTGATTAGATAAAGATTAAAATATTCCAAATCTCAAAAATTCCAAAACACTCAATCTAATATCATCAAGCACTTACGAGAGTGATTTTAGTTTGTTTGTTTTTAGGAATAAATAATAAATCGACACAAACGATTTTTTACGTGGAAAAAACCACAATTGAAGAACCTTCAATTGTAATAAAAAACCACGGGTGAATCGCCACTAATCAATCCACTACTGAAGGACTACAAGGTTACAAAGAAACCATACAAATTACCCAACCCAGTCAATTTGTCTCTAAATCTTCTGTAACTCTTTCACCACACCTTCATCACGGAACTGATTCTGAAGTTGATTCCACACCACAACTTCACTTGCCGAATTAACGACTACGTAAAGAATCAAACACCTTTTGAAACTTTATGTATTGATCTTCGGATTCCACCGAAGAGAACACTCTTGAATATGTAGTATCAAACTCTTTGATGTATGAATCTCAATTCATGAGTTTTAGAACTCTCTCAAGAACATCAAAGAAAACTCATCAAACTCTCAGAAGAAAACTTCAAACAACCACTTTAGAATTCTTGAATCAGATCTAGAAAAAAGTTAGATTGGTTTGAGAGGAAAACCATCTACTTATAGAGAACCAAAGGAGTCCCAGATCTGGAAGAAATCAAACACTTGAAGCCAATCCAGATTCTGAAACCCACGATCTCCGCTCGAGCGCTCCAATCTCCGCTCGAGCGCTCCAATCTCCGCTCGAGCGGACTGGCCAAAAACTGTGTGTAATTCAATTGAGGTACGCTTGAGCGCTGCTTCTTCCGCTCGAGCGTAAAATCACATCCTTCAGTACTTCTGCAGCCCTGTCAAGATACTGAGTTCCCCCAATCTCCGCTCAAGCGCACATGGCCCCGCTCGAGCGGGCAGTACAAAAATACAAAAATTACATTTTGATCAGGCACAAAGTTTTGTCTCCGAATTTGACAATAAAGGGACCTAACACAATGTATGAAGAAAAGATTGAATCCCTCGAGATGTCTCAAGTAGCTGTGGAAGAACTAATGATCAAGAAAGAGGAAGAGCTCAAGTGTGCTATGGCTACCATTGGTCTTTGGAACAAAGGATCAAAGACTTTGGAGGATATCATTGGGTCTCAACAAATGTGTTGTGACAAGAGTGGCATTGGCTTTAGTGATAACAAAGAGCAAAAATAGAGTGCATCTATATCTCATGATACAAGAACTCAAGGAAAGGGAGAATAAAAAATTCAACATAAGGATGGACTTCTCAAACTTCCTAGAGTTGGTAAAGTAAAAGAAAAGAAGGTACACCCCGTTTTTATTTGTCATCATTGTGGTATGCATGGACATATTCGCCCTTATTGTTATAAGTTTCATGGGAGAGTGTATTTGCCTAGACCTAGAAATAGGAAGTTGGAAACCAAGTCGAGACGGGTTCCCATTGAAAGCAAAGGGAACCACAACGTCAAAACACCACCCAAGAACTGCAATGCTCACAACTTTGTTTATACTAAAGCGGTTTGGGAGAGAAAACTTGACTTGTGTTAATTTGTTTATTTGTTTTAGTTTTTGGGTTTCTGTGTGTTTTGTTTTTTTTAAAGAGAAAAAAAATGTGTGCATGTTCGTTTTTTGTCTTGCTTTGGGTAAAGAAAAAAAAAAAACCCAAAAAGATTTTCTTAGTATGGTTTTGAAAGCTTAAAATTTTTTGAGTGGTCCTTGGTGCATATTAGAATTGATAAGAATATCCATTACATGTTAATATGTGTGTGCTTTCTGTGGTCATTACTCATTTTAGAGTGTGTGTTTTTTTATTAGTATGTCTCATTCTGTACACACTCTTAGATTAGCAAATATCAGAGTCTTCCGCCTTAGTGATTATTTTTTTTTTTTCGACTTCTAGCATTGTATCTTTTGCTTTTCTAGAAGAATTGACCTATACTAGCATATCATGGGTGATGTTGAGTCTCTTAACCATTTTCCATTTTTTTGCATCTCCATGGCTTTCCCCTCTATTCTTTGTAGTCCAGGCATGAGTAAAAGGCTACCTCAGAGTTACCAACCAGGCCATCCTTATTATATCTATGCTTCTCTGGTTCGGTTTCCATACTCTTGAGTGTGTCAGTCGCCAATGAGTGTGCAAAAGAAAGAAAAAATGTGCAAAAGAAAAAAAAGATGTGCAAAAGAAAGAAAAGAAAAGAAAAAGATGTGAAATAAATAAATAAATAAATAAATAAAGGATTCATTGATTGAGGGGGAGCCTCTGCCTTTACTCACCAAATACCCCATTGATTCCTAGTGGTTTGACGTTCCTTTGTTGTGCTTAGATTCTCTTGCTGGAGGTCCAGTTATCAGATCTCTACTAGGATTTGAATCTTGTGTTTTTCGAACTCCAAGAGTCACACACACACTTTTATCATGGGATCTATGCTTTTCACATAATGCATCACTTTCTTTCATGAGAAATCTTCTACAGGCTGTGCACATTGTGGTTTCAAGTAATTGTGTTTCTTGGATAAGCTTATGTGTTCTAAGGTACAAATATGAGATTTCTTGCTTGTTTCACCATATTTTTTTCCGTTTTCTTCTTGTTCATTGTTTTTAGTAAGGGGGCGTTTGGTTTATCTTCACAAGAGAGTGTTAGCATGAACACTTTGATTTGTTTGGAAAGGGGATTGGCTATAGTTATTTTGCATGTTGCTATGACTGTTTGTTCATTATTTCCTTCTTGCATGCTCCTGTTATTAACATCATCATATCATTGCTTGTGTGGTTTATAATCTTGCTTTAGTTGTTTGAGCTTCCTTTGTCAATTCGTGACAAAAAGGGGGAGTAATGTTGTCCTTGCAATTGTCTGAGGATTTCATGTATTAGTTTACAGGTTTTCATGTTGCATGTTCTTAAAATCTCCAAGTCGCATATATTCATGTTTTCCATCTCATGCTTCAAATGCTTTAATATAATCTTGTCATATGTTTATTGCTTTTTTATATACTCTTGTGGGACTAATAGTTGTTTTGGAGATTGTGGCACTAATAGTTATTTTGCAGATCATGACCTTGAGAAAGAAGTTTGCGTTTGTTTGGCTATAATGGGTTGGGGTGATTAGGATTTTATTTGTTAGGTGTGTTTTGTCACGGCATTGCCAAAGGGGGAGATTGTTAGGTTTTTATTCTTGGCAATCCCGTATGACAAAACTTTTTTTAGTTGTAATTTTATTCACTCTTGTACTTCTATAAGGAATTGGTTTTCTTCCAAAACTATGATTACTTTGGATTTTTATAAGGAATTGGTTTTCTCCCAAAACTAGGATTACTTTGGTTTTCTATAAATAGTTGGTTTTCTCCCAAAACTAAATTAATTCCTCCAGATCTTCTTTTTGGTTCTTAAGGTTTATATCTGGGGATATTTTGTGAGTTTTCTTTGATGTTTTATTGAGTATTCAACTCATGGTTTAAAGAGAGTACATCAAAGGTTTTGTTTGTTATACACAAGAGAGAGAGAGAGAGAGAGTTGTTCTTTAGTGGATTCTGAAAAATTCGAGCCTGAAGCTTCGGTGGATTCTGGAGTGGCTCATCGTAAAGACAATTTCGAGGTGAAGACAGGGTTGGAAGAGGCACATAGAGGTTGGTTCAATTAGGCGTGGATTCGCTAGGTAATTGAGAGTATACCTGTGTAATTCCTTTAAATCTTCTTAGTGGATTGTTTTGTGGCGGTTGCCCGTGGTTTTTTAATCACAGTTGGAGGTGTCCAATTGTGGTTTTTCCACGTTAAAATCATTGTGTCGATTTGTCTTGATTGTTTGATTGGGATTGTTATATACTGCTTTAAATTGATACATAATCACAAATCAACATCTAGGGGATTTCTAGATTTTTCAAGAACAATTACTGCATCATCAAAGCAGTGACTTTGTTTTTTTTTCCAAGTATTTAGGTATCAAATGGAAAAACACTAATCCTTTGTTTGGTTGCGTAAAAGTTGGAATGAACAAATAGAGCACTTGTAATCTTTCAGTGGATACAAATAATCCTTGCCTATTATGAGGTTCCTGATTTTCTTTTGTTTATAAATCTAAGTACTTTTTTCTGTATCCCACAACATTTGAAAACATGTCAATGTGTTTCTTGTACAATTTATTTAAGGCAAGGACATTTTGAATTTTAAAGAAACAATCAAAACAGGAAAAACTTGTGAGTCCATTTTCCATCTTTAATTGTTGTTGAAAAAGTAGTTTCAGGTGTTTGGAAAAGGCATACATCTTCTTACATTGTTCTTACATCCTATAATTGTTGGATTCTATGAAATCTATTTGTTATCTATTCAAAATATAAAAAATCACAAACTGTGGAGTAGCTTTAAGCACCTTGTTCCCTTGAGGTATTGCTTCTTGAGCGGCCTTTCCACCAAAACGTAAATAGAATTATAAAAACGAGGCACAATAATAAAGCCACAACTCCAACTATAATGAATATCTTTGTTTTCTTTTCTAGAGGAGGCTTGAAATCTGCACACAAAAAAAATAAAAAATAAAAAATAATTAGACAAAAAGATTGCTTGCTATCTGCAAGTTCTGTCCATAACTGGAACAATACAAACATTCAGAATTCATATTATAAAAAATTATTTGATAATCAAAGGCAAAATAACTAGGAAGGACAAAAACTTAGTCATTATGAGACTGCAAATTATCTCTGTTTTTAGATCTTGAATTTTTAGGTCTCAAAGTTAAGGAATAACTTCTAGAATATCATGCATGGATCTCTAGCACAAGCATGAGAGAGAGAGAGAGAGAGAGAGAGAGAGAGAGAGAGAGAGAGAGTGCTAAATCGTCACTAATGAGAAAATAAAAGCGGATAGCCCCTACACATAAGAAAACATACTAGATTCCGTAGAAATAACTAATGTGAGAGGACCATAATTTCCTTTATGCTGTGTTTGGTTGGGAGATTTGGGAAGGGATTTGGAAAAAAAAAAGGAACAAGTGTATGAAAATATGTGAAATATAGGTATGTTTTATTCACATTTCACCTAACTTTTTCATTTCCCTTTCTAAATCTCTTCCCAAATCCCCTAACTAAATAGAACATTAGTGGGGACCGCTCTTATTTCTTTCCCTGCCCAATAAAAGCGAATCTCTATAGTATTATTCTTCACAAGTGTATTGAGCTTTTGAACCACTGCCTTATCAACCCCATGTGCAACATTTTCTATATTAAAATCCGGCAAAACTAGTACATCCTGTAACAACAAATGAAATCAAATATGCTTTTGGTGCATCTAGAATGAACAATCACAATGTCTTTTTCGACAAGCACAATCACAAAGTCGCTAAGTACCTGGATAAAAACATCAAATATGCATCTTCCAAGACTTTGAAACGATTGGTTGTTTCTGATTATTATCTCAGCAAAATGAAGTGTAACTGTATATTGCCCATTTGCTAAGCGATGCCCATAGTAAGTAAGAGACAAATGAGAGAGTCGAGCATTTGTGTACAACTGAGAGTCATCCATTGTGATAATTGGTTTTTTTTTTTTTTTGGCAACATAGATCCCATCTATGTCAGTATCCCAAAAGAGTCCAGTAGTACTAGTTCCCCAATTTGGTGATACTGAAAGAAATTCTGTTGGACTTCCTGCGACTTCATCTGCTTCATATATTATGTTTCCAGTGGTGGTTCTTGCTCCACCACAATTTATATGCAATGAATACTGCTCTGAAAATTGCGTTCAGAAGTTATCACACATAAAAGGAAATGAAAGTAAGAAGGGACAAAAGTTTCAAATATTTGTATATTTTTGAATTTGCTCTTGACACCTAAAAAGGTAAGCCAGATGCAAGAATCAAAATTTTGTTTCGGTGTGTTGCTTCAGTTAGCTTGGAAACAGATGCAATTACAGAACATTAGGGAGATGATAATTTTTAAACAAATAACTAAAGCCTTATAAATATTTACATAAGCTTAATAATTGAATAATTGAACATGTTTTAGGTCTACACATCTCTTTCCATAAAGAGTGAAGAAGGCATATAATTTGGAAGTAAAACCAATGCAAACCGAGAATCATCAAATTAATGTCAAATAACTCAATGTTATGGCACACATGCATATACAACCAAAAAATATTTACAAAACTATTAAGGTTAATTTTTGGGAAAACAATATTAATAGTAAACAAAGGTCAAAGAGTATCCAAGGTGAGGGATGTCCTTTCGGAAAACAATTTTTTTTTTTTTTAATAATTTTTTACAAGAATAAGAGAAAGGTTCAATGAAGATCAAATAATATTGGAAGGTTATAAACAAAAGGTTTGAAGTGTTAGTTGGAGAAGGGTGTTTTCCATCATAAAATCAAATAAAACATAAAAATGCTACATTCTAGTAGAAGTAAGGCTGGGGAAAAAACAAGTAACATTAATAGTATTTATAAGAAAAGGTATGTCTACAATAAAAAATAAAAGAAAATAAGTGACTTGAACATGTACTTTTTTTAATTCATTTCTCCATCTTTTATCCTCATTTCTACTTTCCTAGATTATTAATAAATTTAAAAATTTATATTAATAAAAAAAAGGCAAATAGAAATAGCTTTTGTTAGATATTCATAATAGGTGTTGAAACAACTTATTATTTCAAAATGTTTCGTAGTGTTTCGATGAGTTTCAGTGAAAACACTTGAGTATCCATTTTTCACTAAGGTTTTGTGTCAGTTTACTAGAAAGGAAAACATTTTGGGAATTTAAATGAAAAGAAAAAAAAATTGCCTTGGCCAGATGTAGTCTACAAAATTGGCCGCCATCAGTAAAGACTAAAGAAAAATACATAAGAAACTGAGATATAACCTCTTGTAAGAAAAATATATACTTACTACTTTGACAAGCTGTCATCCAGTCAGCAAATTCCCTGGATTAATTTAGCATGAAACACAAAAATAAATTCATGGCATTATACAATACACCTTTGAAATACAGATTGTAGTTCTTTAAAAGAAAGGTAGAAGCTTACAACTTCCAACTAAAGAAGTTTCTGAACAAGTTTCTGGTCACAAAAAAAGAAAAGAACAATGAATCAAATGTTTGTGGAAGCGAAATCAAGAACAATAAAAAAATGAACAAGAGAAAAAGGGAAATAACTTACAGGTTGCTTTTACAAGGTGATGGCTGCGACATCTCAGAAAAGTTGTTATAAGAAAGTTCTAGTGTACTGCATGAGATCATTTTGATACTTTAATTGTTGTCACAACTCAGTTTACAATCTGTGTGTGTAAGGTGCAAAACAAACTAGAACAAAATTCAAAATGTACAAAATAGATTTATTGTCACTGAATTTTTATCTCAAAAAAAAAAATTTGAAAACAAATCTATAAAAACAGAACAGAAACTTAGAGCCAATTTGCAAAAGGAAGTAATGGAGACAGATCAAGTCGAGTGTTCAACACTTTTCTCAAGTCCCTCACATGGTGCCTCGGAGCGCTAGACTTCTATCTCCCAGGATGAAATGATGTTCATAGTCTAATCGCAACACTTTGGGAAGACTGCTAGCGAACCAAATGGTGTATGTACTCACTCAACAAAAAACCAGAACTCTCAAAATGCAGAGTATGAAGCAGAGCAGAATGGAGGAAGAAAAATGAAAATAGGAAATGATTTCAATGATTGGAATGGCTGGAGGGACTGCCACTTTATAGGCAGAAAAATGCCTGTTTGGATACCGAAAAAGGGTAATGAAAAGACGTGACCCACACTAGAAATAGCTGGAAAAGTTGGACCGACTAGAGAAAAGACACTGTTGTTTACGGAAAATTTGAAATTCAATTTTGAATTTTGAAATTTCGCATAAAAATTTTGACTTCAAATTCAAATAAATTTGGCCCAAAAAGATACACACATATTAGTGGATCGACCTAGACCATGCAATCGCGCCACAGCCCGGTTCGGTGGGAGGAGGCAGCAGTGGCGCACTCGCGTGTGTTGATTTTTTTGGATCCAACCCATTTTGTCTGTAACTCTCCTCCTTACAAAACTTGGGTGTCCTTAGGGCCCAAGCCCAAGTGCCAAACTTAGCTATCATATATATAAAAAACTTCTCCTAACTTTCCTATGTGGGACAAGCTCAATACACATGTTTATAGAAAACCCAACAACAATACGATTTCTAAGAGGCTCACATGGGCGTCAATTTCCTATTCACCCGAAAATAGTTTTGAACAACCAATTTCATATTCTTGTTCACTATGCAAAAACAAACACGTCACCACTTGAATCCATCCAAATGGGTGTGTAGGTCCCACTTAATCTTGGTTAGTCAAAAACCATGGGTTCACAACTCATTTTTCTAAGAATCCCCCACATGAATTAAATTGATGGAAAGAACAAGACTCCACCACTCGAGTGAACTCTTTAAAACGCATGCCCATTGCTCGAGCCAAGACTTCACCGCTCGAGTGCATATAAGATGCTCATAGAAGTTTGGATTCTCTGCAAAAGTATTAGACGATGCCATTCACCGCACGAGCGAACAAATGACCGCTTGAGCAGTCAAATAACTTAGACTGCATTTTTCTTTGGGGGCGCTGCCTCTTGACCTAGTGAGCTGACCGGCTAGGTCGACCCTTGTCATAGTCAGCAAAGTGGCAAACATGGAAGGATTAAGATCACAAACTCCTTTGCAAGGCACAATTCGAGTTGGATTCGCATCTAAACACTCTACAATTTGATCGGAATTGGACCCTTGATTCCATCAGCTTTATTAGATGGACAAGACCCATCAGACACTTCATTTTCCGGTGACCTCTTTCAAAAATCAAAAAATATATTGAATGGTTGAACTCAAAGCCCCAATCATCGGTGGTTTACATATCGTTTGGAACCATGATAGTCCTACCAAAGCAACAAAAAGAGGAAATCACGCAAGGTTATTGGAAACTCATCGGCAATTCTTGTGGGTGATGAGACCAAAAGAGACTCACGATGAAGAAAAAGAAAAAGAAGATGAAGATGTGCTAAGTTGTATGGAAGAACTCGAGTAGCAAGGGATGATAGTGCCTTGGTGTTCTCAACTAGAGATTCTTTAGCACCCATCTTTGGGGTGTTTGGCAATGCATTGTGAGTGGAATTTGATGTTGGACAGCTTGGCTTCTGGGGTTCTGTCACGATCCAAACCCGCCCCTATAGGTTGTGCATCATAACTGGCCAATAATCCTAAGATTACCAAAGGCCTCTAAGACATATTAACAAAATAAGGGGCTAGCAGAAGCAAATATTAAAATACAATGTCCATAGAACTGTGCAGACGTATATGAGACAAAAAATTTAAAACTTATATTTACATATATATTTATATAGTGACGTCATAAGTATATAGACATCATTGTCTTACATCACCCACTTATAAACAAAACAAAAAGGGACTTAGCCTCATATACAGACTAAACAAAAGCCTTGTTTAACAAAAAAAAGAGAAGATAAAGACAGACATCACGTGCACTTGACTTGACCACAGAAACACTTGGGAACCTCCTCGGGAGGCACATCGGTTGGCTTGAAAAGACAGACCTCCAAGCAACAGCTTAAGCCTGGTCCTGCACCTGATCACCTACATAAATAAATAATACAATGAGCTGGAGCCTAGTGAATAGCAACAAGGTAAAGGGTTTATGAATGATGTCCCATTAGATTCAAAAATTAGATTTCAGATTAGAAACAGATTCAGATTCACATGCTTATACAAATTTCATAAACAATCATACATGGTACATTCATTAGATAACATATCATATTGGTCAAAAGACCCATGTGTAGAGTAGGTGATCATTAAGACCATAGTCAGTACCGACGACCATATAGGTCAACAGTTAGTTCTAGAGATTGGAACCGTTAGAGATCTCTGTGCACATATAACCATGGTATTGTTACCCCCAGACGAGGGCCACATGAACATAGGTTGTGGTATTATTACCCCCGGGTGAGGGCCACATGCATGAACATAAACTGCAGTATTGTTACCCCTAGGCAAGGGCCACATGAACATAGAATGTCGTATTACATTACAAAAATTTAATGGCCTAAGAATGCCTTAGATGTAATGAGGATGCAATGGCCACATGAACATAGACCGTAGTATTGTTACCCCTGGGCAAGGGCCACATAAACATAGAATACCATATTACGGTACAGAAAATTGAACATTCATTCATGGTTCACAAATAGCATTTCAAAAAACAGATCATATCACATTATTCAGAAAATACTTAAGTTCAAACATAGCTTTACAGAGTCGTTACTCACCGATAGCTCCAGAGGTAGAACGACTCATTTCACCAAAACAGATCGACTAGGCGGGTGTTAACACGCGACCTACAAACACATGATAGATATACTTGAACACACGTGTCATTGGCGCTAAACTTGTTATTCTTCTTTCTTAACGTGTGTTTCTAACTCTTATCCTCATTATTGTAGCATAATCATGGCCTAGGAATGCCTTAGATGTAATGAGGATGCAATGCACTTTGAAAACACTTGCAAAATTTTGAAAAACAAGGCAGTTCGCTTGAGTGAAGTTTTGGTCGCTCGAGCGGTCCGCAAAGTTTGTAAAAGTACTAGATGCCCGATTTCGACGGTCGATCGAGCCAAGTATTGAGAAAAAGGATGTTCACTCGAGTGCACAATCGGTCAATAGAACCACCGTGCAATTGTCTGCAAAACTACTGGGAGCTTGAATTTTACGCTCGAGTGAAGCTTTGGTCGCTCGAGCGAAGCGACCAAATTTTAGAATTTCCAAATTGCTGTTATAAGTTCAAAACTGAATTCCAAAGTACCAAAACTTAATCCTTTGGGCCCAAAACTTGAGAAACATGTAGGGACTCATTATACTTCATGAATTGAAGATCGTTTCGCAAAAATCAAGGCTCAAAGTATGCCAATTCTTCAAAACCAAATCAAAGCTATGCTCCTCTTCATATGAAATGCACATGTATGTAATTATCCAAGTTCTTTACTTTCAAAAAATGATCAACTAAGACAAAATGATATAGAAAATGTTGAATTTCCAAAACAAAGCTAGGATTATGACATGCATGCAAGAATTCTTTGGGAAAACAACCACAAATGCCATGAATTATACATGCTTATATGTATTGAACTTAAATCCTTCAATCTTAGCTTATTTCTTGTATTTAGCCACCTAACTCTCTTGAATTCATATTCTTGATATCTTAAAGACAAAGTTTAGGAGTATAAGTCTTACCTAAAGCTTGATTTCAAGTGTAATTCTAACACAATGCTCCAAATTGTCTTCAAATTCCACCAATTTTTCCTTTTCTCTTCCTTGATCTCAAATTCTCTCCTACTCTCCCTCTCTGTACGTTTTGTTGTTCAAAAGATGATAGAGTGTGTGTGTGTGTGTGTGTAGATGTTCCTAACACTTACATTAGCCTTATATAGGCTTCATTAGCATTAGGCTAATTAAGTGTAATTAGTTCTCATTAATCTATTCTAATTATTTGATTCCGAATCAAAATCTAATTAAACTTACCAGAAAATTCCAAAAATTCTAAATAACACATAAACGTAGTCAATTTTGTGTTCAGATGCTGATGAGGCCTTCAACTCGCATACCGAAACGAAAATTCTAACAAATATTCCTACATCAAACAGATGTAATTACAAATAACACATGAAATGCACAATTAACACGTGATTTCAGCTTAATTACTCATTGGGCATTCTTAATCATGGGTCATTAGCTAATTACAAATCGGGATTGTTACAGGTTCTAGTGGTGGCAGTGCCGTCGGATCAAGGGACAAATGTGAAGATAATAACAGAGGTGTGAGGGGCATGGGTGAGAGTAAAGGCAAATGAAGAAGGAATAGTTGACAGTGTAGAGGTCAAGAGGTGTATAGAGAAGGTGATAGGGGGTGAGGAGTGAGGAGAAGAAATGAGGAGGAATGCAAAGAAATAGAGAGTTGACAAGGGAAGCTACGAAGGAAGGTGGATCTTTTGACTTGAATCTTAAGGCTTTTGTGGAGGAGATTGGAGTTGGAGGGGGAGACTGCTCTTCTAGTGTGTAAATTAGTCCCCCTTTTCTTTTCTTTTTTTCTGTTTTCTTGATAACATTTGGTCACATTTGGTTTTGAATATGACAATTGTTTCAATTTCTAACACTGCTTTGTTGGACACATTTATAAGTCAAGGCATCCCTGATTTTCTTTTTGTTGAATGAATCTTGGAAGAGTATATGAATATCATAAAATTTGGGCGCAAAATTACTGACGTGAATTTTTTGTTGGCATACAAATATAACAATTAGTTGATAAATACTAGTTGTATTCTAATTAAGCTTAAGGTCTATTTTGACAATTAGGGGAAAAAAAAACGAGCTTAATGGCTTATTGGTTTATTTGATCCATATCACCTCTCCACTTTTTTTGCACTTTTTTTTTTTAAAAAAAAAGGCCCAAAAAATTGGTTTTTTTCTTACTTCCCAAAGTAGGTCTAAATCTATTTGATTATCAAATAGTGCTTATTGAAATTATACTTTCTTCAATGTTTCTCCTTTTTGCAATTGGCCATTTTTATTTAAATCAACCATGCTATTAGCAATTAATTGACCATTTATTTTATTTTTCAGGGAAGTGATACATCCTATTACCAAACATCAACACATCTTGATCATACCTTGCCAAAGAGCACTCCATGAATACTTGATCTTTTGAAGTAAGAGTGGTCTTTGTATGCTCTCAAACGATTTGTATTTACTCAAGTTGGCATCTAATTTGATTAAGCAATTGGGTTCAATGGGTCTGTTTTGGGACTGATTTTCACTACAACATACAAGAGATTTAGAGACCAAATTTTTCGGTCTCTAAAAGTGAAAATTTTGTTGCAAAAGACATTTTGGGACCAATTTCTATTGTCATGAGAATAGTCGCTAACAGGTCGTCCCGAAAAGTCAAAAATAAGGCTTTTAGCGACAAAATTTTGAAAATGTTACTAATAAATAGACTTTTAGGGACAAAATAATTTGGTCTCAAAATGGTTTATTTTTTGAGACAAAAAATTTGGTCCCAGAATGATAATAATTCATCACTAATGTCCAATTTTCGTTGCTAAAAATATAATGACGAGACTTTTCGTAACAACAATATTTGGTCTCTAAAAAATAATTGTCTCTAAATTTTAGTCTCTAAAACCTTAATTTTTTGTAGTGTTTTATGATCCGAACCTTTAACTTTTTAGGACTCATCGAATACAAAAATTCATGCAACAATGAAGATAACAAACATCAGTAAATATATGTTTGAATTGCATTTGTCTTATAAAAATATGACAACAAATATAATTTGAAAAATAGCAATTCATTTTTTTCACTACAAATATGATTCAAATATATAGCTATCAATGCCCAATTATTTTAATTTTTTATATGAATATTCTACTCAACGAGTCTAAAAAGTGAACAATTTAGATTATCAAAGTCTGCTCCAAATTGGGCCCACCAAGGCCAAACTGTTCTCTCAAGTTGGATGACTAACTTGAGAAAATCCAAACCTGCTCTTAAAATATAGTCATGTAGTAAGGACAATTTAATTTTAGAATTAATATTACAATTTAATTTTAGATCAATCAAAATCAAATCATAATAAAATTATATTATAAATATATAAATAATTGTGCACAAATAAAATATAACAATTAAAATTTTAAAAATATACACTTGTATTATCAATTTATTTTTAATTCAAGATTTAAAATTTTATTATGTTATGAATTTTTTAATAGGAAAAGAGTTTTTAATAATGTAAGATAATAATAAATAATAATATAGTTTTTATTAACATGTGTTGTAAGAGCATATGTTAAGAAATGCATCAAATCAATACAATTACTCCCATTTGTATAGAAAGTAGTAAAAGCATGGCAAATTACACCAGTGGTCCTTACATTTTACATTGTGTCATTTTGGTCCCTACACTTTTAATTAATTTAATTTTGATCCTTAATTTAAATTTTGTGTGAATTTGATCCAATTGATAATATCGTTAATGTTTTTCACAAAAAATTATCACTATATTGATTGAGATTAACTCACTGAATTTGGTAAGTTTATAATTTTGCCCTTAAAAATATGACACATGACATTTTATGTGTATATTTTTCATTAAAAAAAATGGTACGAGTTATAATCAATTAGACCAAGTCGAGACAAAATCATAAATTCATAGTCAAAATTGAGATAATTAAAATTATAAAGATCAAAATGATACAAGACCAAAACATGAGGACTATCATCATAATTTGCTCTAAAAACTTGTAAACCTATTAAAACTAAAGAATTATTTTTACATGGAGACCAAAATACCATCTTAAAATACCATCTTTGTATTTTTCTCAAATTCACCCATTAATTACTGAGAAAAAAATGGTGATAAATCCAATTTAGAGAGGGTCTAAGGCATTAGGTCCAATGAATATTTTTTGTTGGTGAGAGGTCTATAGTTTGGTGAAAAGTTCTATAGGATATTTTGTTTTCAATTTTAGCTCGACTTTTTTTTAGCTATTTGACTTTTCGTTGACTATCTGTTCAAGTTTTTTTTTCCATCTGTTCAAAAAGTTTCCTATCTATTCAAAATTTTATCCTATCTGTTCAAATTTGTATCCAATCTATTTAATTTTTTAACCTTTTCAATTCAAATTTCCCTCATCTATCAATTTTTTTTGTCTATCTATCCAATGTTCTGTCTATTTGTTCAATTTTCCATCATATTTGAACAGATCTATTTAAAACAAATCTATTTTATCTATTTAAATTTTTATTATTTTCTCATATGTTCAAATCTCTTATCTCTCTCCAATCTATTCAATTTTTTACCTATCAATATCTGTCCAAATTTTATTATTTGTTCAATTTTTTTCCTTAAATTCTATTTTTGATTTTTTATCTATTCAATTCTTGGTTATTGAAATACATAAGCCACTATCTATTCAAATTTTGCATAGAGTTGTTCTCTATTCAAAAAACAAAAAACAAAAAAAAAACTCCATTCACAATCTGTTCAAGAACAACTAAAAAAAAATAGAGACATAGATCTTCTTCAGTTCTGGACTAGAGGACAATTTTCTGAATCCTAAATCTTATTCTTCAACACTTGAAATATATATCAAAAAGTATATAGTTCACCAGCCAAAACTTAAACCCAAACCCAAATCATTTTACCATATTAGAACATTGCAAAACAACTAACACATATTCACATCAATTACAGAAAAAAGCCCAAACAATTGTTTCATGATAAATCTGAAAGAATCCAAAAGACAACGAAAATCATCTATAATAGAGGCATAGAAAAATGAATAGATCTAAAATCACAACTATACAAATCAACTATATCTCAGAAACAACCAAAATCAACTAGCTTATATGTTTAAACTAAAAGACATAATCAGAAGTTAAAAATCGAATATATGTGTTGAGAGAGAGATTACCAAATTGAGTTGAGGATTCAAATCCTAATGAGCTGGTGGGGTTGAAGTTGAAAGTTCTTTAAGAAATCAAAGAGGTATCTTTTGAATTGGAGGTCTGCTTTGATAAAACTAAGAACAAGTGTTTGTTTGGAGCTTCGAATATGGTTGTTCTACTCTAACCCGAAGGAGTCGTTGTGAATCCTCATCGTGGTGATAAATTTCTAGGGTTTCGGGGTACAGCGGCGAAGACGGAGAGGAAATGGGCAAGCGACGTCGACGTCGATGATGGAGATAGGCAGCGATAAGGGACCATCACCGCGATCTCCAACATATCAAGATCGCTTAGATCTGCATCCCAGAGAGAGAAAAAGATAGAGGGATAACAGGGGCTGAAGAGTAGCGGTGGCGGTGGCGGTGGCGGTAGCGGTAGCATCTACATAGTATGCAGAGGAGGAAGCCGACAGGAGTTTTGCCTGTAGAGAGATAGCCTTATGCTGTGTTTGGTTTGGGGGATTTGGAATATAACGATCCCGGTTTTCCCTTTCTGTATTTGTTGTATTCCGGACTTTGGTTCCGTGGAGTTGTTAGTTGTATATCTTATTGTCATCCTTTAATTCCCTATGTTTGAATTTTAGGATGTGTTGGGCGTATTTCGAACAGGTAGGTTGAGTTTTGGTCTCAAGTGTTGTTGCCCAGAGTTTTGGTGTTATGCTCGAGCAGGTCATTCTGCGCTCGAGCGGAGTTTACTTTTTGGTTGTCCGCTCGAGCGGGGTTTACACACTCCCAGTATTTCGTGCCCCTGCAAAACTTCTGCAGGTGTGTTTTTCACGCTCGAGCGGGTTTTCTTACGCTCGATCGGTTTGCGCTCGAGCAGACCTTTTGGCGCTCGAGCGGGTAGTGCTTTGTCCGCAAAAGTTCTGGGAGGGGAAAATCTATGCTCGAGCGGACTGGTTTTCGCCGCTCGAGCGGATGTATTTTATTCTTGTGCCTTGGCGCTCGAGCGGGCCTTCTTGCGCTCGAGCGTGTCCAGATTTTTGTGCTTGACGCTCGAGCGTTCTATTCTCCGCTCGAGCGGGAGTGTCATATATCAGTTGGCAGCTGGGCATTTTTAAATCACTTTTTACATTCATTCTCTCTCTCTCTCTTACTTTCTAAAAACACTTTTTGAGAGCTTCTCTCTTTAGGATCTCCCTTCTTTCTAGGGTTTGATCTAGTTAGAGTGTTCCACTCCCTTGGTGCCTTTGTAAAAAGTGTGTTGATCGTCGAGGGCTACGTTTTGATCCGAGAAATTGTTAATTTGGAGCACTTTGAATTTCTTCATCTTCTCCGTTTGAGCTCTAACTTCAAGGTAGGGATATCCTACTCCATCTTATGAGCTTTGTCTTTGGATTTTAGTATTTTGATATGTTGGGGGTTGTTGGGTAATTTTGAGAAAGTTTGGGGCCATTGTGTAATTTTCAAATGAGGGGTTTTCGAAGTTTAAAACCTTTATGTATGTAATACATTGGAAAATGGACTTGGTGTTGGATTTTTGATGAAAATGGAACCTTAGGGTTGGTGTTGTAATTATGGAAAAAAGCCCTAATTGCATGATAAATTAATTGGTATAATTAATTTTGGGAAATGAGAAATTGAATAGGACATATTCAAATTGGAATGGTATAGGACTAAAGGGTGTAGTTGGATTAATTTATCGCTCATCTAGGCAAATGTTGATAATTTATCCATTTGGTGCATTTATTTTCTGTTTAGAAATAACTGGTTTGGGCTATCGGTGGAGGATAGTCTTGATTGTTGTAGACAATGCATGATGATTAGGCAAACTAAAATTAATCAATTGAGTAGTCTATCGAGTATAGCGGTTGGTTTAATACATCGAAATTGTGTATTGAATGATTGAACATGTATATGATAATTGTTTATATACATTGTGTTGTGTGGGAGGAGATAGGGGATGTACTCCACGGTTTAGGGGAAGATAGGGGATGGACCTCTAAACCGGAAATTGTTGACATTGATACAGCACTACAATGTGTATCAATTATGAAGTATGGAAGTGTTTTGTTACATTGATACAGCACTACAATGTGTATCATTTGTGAAGTATGAAAGTGGTTTTATGCTTTATTGATACATCACCAAAATGTGTATCTGTCATGAATTTTGAAAGTAATTGAGTGATGAGTTATAATCTCATTAAGTTATTTGGGCCAGATTCTGAGCCTTGTTTTCAAACTGAAAGTTGAATAAGAAATGGAAACTGATATGTAACATGGGCATGATTGTCGTGAAACTGTAATATTGCATTGTAACGCCCTCAAAAATAAACCCATAATATATAACTTTAACATGCATTGATAAAAGACAACCAAATTATCATTTATTTATCAGAGTATCAATATTGAAAAACATCACATGTAACATCAAAATAAATGCCCTATGGGCTTACATCTTTTCAAGCTAACACTTGGACACAAAAACGTAAGTTCTAACTCAACTACAAATTCAGCCATTGGCTTGAGTTTACATGTAATATCAAATAAAAGAAATAACAACTAAACTAAACTAAACAGAGCCTTCAACTCTAAATCCTTTCAAGCTAATTCCTTGGAGGTAGCCCATCACCTGAACCTGAAAATGATGTTCCCACATAGGGTGAGCCACAGCCCAGTAGAAATATACTAAACCAAATATAAGCATTGAATAAAGCAATAGCATTCAATAGATGGTTAACTCAAATCTCAGTTTTACTTTCCATTATTTATTCAACTTTCCATTTTTATCAATATGGCTCAGAACCCGGCCAAATTATAACAGTGAACTTACACATCACATTAACATTACTTTCAATATCAACAAAACAAATGAGACTAAGGCTCATATTAAAACACTTCATACTTCTCATTTGATACACATTTTAGTGCTGTATCAACAACATATAGAAACACTTCTATAAATCAATAAGCACACATAATAGTGATACTAATGGAGTCCATCCCCTATCTCCTCCCAAACAAAATCCGGTTTAGAGGTCCATCCCCTATCTTCCCCTAAACCGTGGAGTACATCCCCTATCTTCTCCCAAACAATATGCATATGCAATGCCCAATCAATACACGTATTTTTTGTATTAATTCAATAGTCAAAATTAATGACTTAATCCAAGTGATTAGTTTCAATTTTCCCTAATCCACATGCAATGTCTACAACAATCATGACTATCCTCCACCGATAGCCCAAAACAGTTATTTCTAAACAAGAAATAAACACATCAACAATTATAATCTCAACAATCCAGTAGGCAAGTGATTAAATTATCCAACTACGCCATTTAAACTTATAATTGCCCAATTTCATGAATTCAACTAAATTCCCTAATTTTCCTTAAACTAATCATACAAATTAATTTATTATCACAATTAGGGTTTTCCCAAAATTACCAAAATACCCCCAACATATCGAAATACTAGAACTCAGAATAAAACCTATAATATGGAGTAGGAAATCCCTACCTCGAAGAAAATAACCCGAATGGAGAAGACGGAGATGATGACCCAAAATTCAAAGTGCTCCAAATCCAAGATTGTTCAGATTAAACAGAAGCCCTCGACCCACACTATCTTTTTAATAAAGGATCTAGGGTAGAAACACCCTAAAACTAGATGTAACCTAGGGTAGAAGGTGTGTAGAGGAAGAGAGAAGTCGGACCTAGGGTTTGGAATCAAAAAGGAGATAAAAAACTGATCTGAAACCCGCTGCTACCTATTTAAACCTGACAGGCTCGCTCGAGCGAAGGATTGGTCGCTCGAGCGACCAGACACAAGAAATCCTCACTCGAGCGAAGAAAAGCTCGCTTGAGCCAAAAACTCGATGCTTCAGGTCTGCAACCCAGAAGCTCGCTCGAGCGAAGAAAAGCTCGCTCGAGCGAAGAACTCGAAAACATACATCTCGCTCGCTCGAGCGAAGGAAAGCTCGCTCGAGCGAAGAATCACAACTTTCAGGTCAATACTAGACGCAATCGCTCGCTCGAGCGAAGAAAAGCTGGCTCGAGCCACCAGACACAAAATACAACCCTCGTTCGAGCGACCAAGTCCTCGCTCGAGCGACCAACCCAAAAACTGGACAGCAACACTTGGTTTCCAAACCCAACCAACCTGAAACAAACCTGCCCAACACGTCCTATAACTCCAAAAGAGAAAATAAAAGATGACAACAATAATTATACAATGACAGAATCTACGGAACCTAAGTCCGAATACAATAATCAAATGGGAAAAGACCGGGGTCACTATATGCATGAGTTGGAATATAAGTGTAGACCATCTATTGAATGCTATTATTTTAGGCATTGTTTATAGTTGGTTTAGTATATTTCTACTGGGCTGTGGCTCACCCTATATGGGACATCATTTTCAGGAACATGTAGCATGCCACCTTCAAGGATGTAGCTTGGGAGGCTTAGTGGCTGGGACTCCTTTTGTTGTTTTGTTGTATTACATGTATATCAAGCCAAGGGCTTTCTTTGTATAGAGTTAGCACTCTCTTTATGTAACTAAGTGTTGACTTGGAAAGTTGTAAACTCATAGGGCATTTACTTTTGTTGTCAACATGTAATACATTTTGTAATGATTACTCTGATGGAATATATTTATGCTTCATTCTCTTATGTCTAAGCATGCTATTGTTGGATGATTTATGGGTTTATTTTGAGGGCATTACATGGAAATACAAAGGGAAAAGATGTGTGAAAGTAGGTGAAATGTAAGTATGTTTTATTTACATTTCACCTACCTTTTCCATTTGCCTTTCCAAATCCCTTTTCAAATCTCCCAACCAAACACATCATTAGGGTTTGAATAGGAAGTGTAAGAGAGAGAGAGAGAGAGAGAGAGAGAGTGTGTGTGTGTGTGTGTGTGTGTGTGAGAAAGAGAGAGAGAGAGAGAGATGTGATCGATATCTGATCAACATGATTTTTTACAAACATATATTACTTGACAAATTTTACGCATTGAACGACTCGGATTATCGAAACGGGACCTGTGGTGGGCCCCAACGGGCCCAACAGTACCTTCCAATCCGAACTGGGACTGGAGGGAAGCCAGACCCATGATATATATATAGAGGGTATTTTAGTCATTTTGTCTAAGTTTGTCCTTTTGGACAAAGTATTTTAACCGTTGAACCTTTGGCCAAACAAAATTGTGATTTGAATTTATAGCCCCGAGTATCCTTAATTAATTTCCCTTCTATTATTTTATTTTCTTGCAATTATATATATATATATATATATTAATTTGCAACACATAGTGATTATGTAATTCTAAATAAAGTATTTTTATTTATTTTTGTTTGAACAAGTATTTTTATTTATTTGATTTATTATTTTTTTAAATAAATTGAAATGCATTTCTATTTTTTTTTTTGTCATGGGACACGTGGCAATCATCTGAAGCATAAAGTTTCCACTATCTATATCATCCAACGACTAGAATTTGAAGGTCTTAATAGCTCCTAAAATAAAGACTTCTCATTAACCAAGCATGGGACACTTATCATTCATCCAATAGCCCTACCTCCACCCAACGATTGAGATTGAAAAGAGGTTATAACAGCCCTTATCCTTGGGGAATAATCAATAACTTGCATGGAATGAGGAAGCTGGTGGAATAGGTGTTAACTCATGATGCAGTCCAGCACCCCACTATGTAGAAATCATGGAGACCATTCAGGAGGTGGTTGTTGATTTCCAAGAGGTAAGCCATGATTTTCAGGAGGACTTAGCTACTATAAATACGTCATTTGAAGATGGAACAAACTCCAAACAATCAACCATCCAACACAACTTAGTACATAGCTCTGTACTATTTATCTCTAGTTTATCACTTAATTAGATTAGCAGTGTAAAACATTTTTGTCATAGTTTTAGTCTTAGATCATGACATCTGTGTCAAGTTAGTTGTTTTTGGCCTTCATAGGCATTGTTTTGGAACTTAGATTATGCTTACATTTTATTTTGTAACTCAATTTTATATTTTCAAACTTGTATTTATTTTTTTATACAATAAATTCAATAAATTTATAAAAATATGTGTTTTAGTGTTCATTTCCCTCTATTTCCCTCTATACGTCATTCAATAAAAATTTTAAGTCTTTTTAGTTTTTTGAAATATGCAATTTGTGTCATTTTAATATCTAAAATTACACATTATCTTTAACATAATTTAAATATTAAAAATCAAAATAATACAAACCTCATATTTTAAAATTCAAAAAATATGAGGGCAAATTATATTAAATCCCCTCAAACTATCAACCATTTACACTTTACCTACTTAATGTTTTAAATCCAACAATTAGCCCTTCAAACTATTTGAATTTGAACATTAAGTCCTTCTGTTAGTCATATGTTAGATAGTTGGATGAAAAATTATCTAGTGTTTGCATATGATGATTATATTACATTTTTTGACTAAATTATCTTATTTTATCTTTTGTAAAAATTTAATATAATCATCATATGTATAACACTTGACAATTTTTTATTTAAATATCTAACAGATGACTAATAGAAGGATTTAATGTTCAAATTTAAATAATTTAAGGAGAATAATTGTTGAATTTAAAATATTATGAAGATAAAATGTAAATAATCGATAATTTAAAGGAATTTAATATAATTTGCCCGAAATATAATTAACCCTTTTGGATATGCAGTGAGGCACTTCATGACAATACACTATTTGAGATGTGGACACCTCTAGTTCCCTCTTGTTTGCATACTGTATAACTTTAATTTAAATTAAATGGAGAGAAAGTGTGAAATTTTGGGATTTGGGCTGTGCTTCGATTTCCATAATGCAACTAATCATAATGAATAATTTTATATATATATCAATTAGTGGATTAATGAGTATATTAATAGATAATGTGACATAATTTTAGAAGTATTGAGTATTTATAAATTGTATAATAAGTAGAGTCAGTAATAATGTCATAATACTAATTGATGCACTAATTAATGTAACACTACCGAATTATAACAATGAGTCAACCATCTATAGACTATAGACTTTTCTCCTGGAAAGTGATTTGGGGGACAACCTTTTCTCCCGGAGAGTATTTTTGGTTTGGGGAGGCTTTCGTAGCTCATTACGAAATTTATATTAATAATTTAAATTATTTAATATATAGAATTTGTTGAGTATTTTATTCTTATAAAAAATTATATTAATTGAATATTAATAGTTACTTAATCAGATTACATTTGTATCAATAGTAAGTATGTCTTAAAGATAGATTGTTAACACAATTGTGATCTGATTAAATGATTATTTATATTCAATCAATATAATTTTTTTCAGGGATGAAATGTTTGACGAGCCTTGTACATTGACAATTCGGATCATGGGTTTCGTGGTGGGCCCACAAAGGCCCAACATCACTCTCCAATTGATTTTTTCAATTGAAAAGAAGCCTCTTCCTTATATTATTATTCAATAATTTCAAAATCAACAATGATTCATACCATTAAAAAAAATACCACTAATAACACTAATGCATTGGGAATGCCAAAAAAAAAAAAAAACAAGGCATAGGCAGTGAACGGGGTGTGCTCATGTTCGTATTATGAAACAGAGCCAATCATAAAAAATGATAATAAAGTATGTCTGAAATAAATCATAAGTTACTACCACAGAGAAAGTAAGCTTTACAATCACCACCGATGGATTCTTAGTTACACAATCAAATAACTAACAAAACAAAAATATAGAAACAGAAAAATATAAAACCTCAACCCCAAGTTGAGGCAGTGGAATGGTAGTGGCGGATCCAGCCACCGTAGTCCAAAAAAGGCAAATATCATGGCCGGGAAGTGGTAGATCTTAATAAGGTAAATTACACCACTAGGGATGGCAATATGAACCCAATCCGGCGGGGACTCAACCGCCCGACCCCGAATTGAGCGGTTATTCCCCAAAAAATATACCCGACGGGCCGGGGATGGTATTAAAAAATTAATCCCCGATGATATCCGGGCCGGGGACGGGGATACATGTCCAAGCCCCGGCCCCGCCCCGACCCTGACCCCGACCCCGACCCTACCCTGTTCAGTACCGACGTAAAATTACCATTATGTCCCTGGGTATATATAATATATGTGTGTGTTTGTTTAGGGTTTGACAAATTGGCTCCCCTTACACTCTCATCAGTCTCTCACTCACACACAACAACGGCGCTGCTCCTCTCTCTCTCTCTCTCGCTCGCCGTTGTGTTGTTTAGGGTTTGGTCTCTCCCTCTCTCTTTTTGTCACCGCTGATCCTCTCTCACTGCCGCTGTGTTTTTTTCCTCTGTTTTGATCTGTTTACAAAATAGTGGGATTATTTGTTATATATATTATTGATCTGTATATATAGTTACACATTAAACACGGTTTTTTCCTGATCTTTGTTATTCAACTACTGATAGTTTTGTATGCAAGTGATTTATGTAGTTATTTGATTGCATGATTTCTTGGGTGACTGCATGATTCTGATTTGTTTTATGTGGATCTGCTTTTGTTGGTTTTATATTTGTTGTGATGAATTGAACAAGTTTGAGATACCTGTAATTTAAGCACTTTGTTGTTGAGAAGTTCTTTTTAAAACTGTTTTATGGAGATGGGCTGAATAAAATTTTGGTGGAAGAAGATAATTTGGGAAAATTGTCTCGTGTGGAAGGCATTTTGTGATAACATTTTGACTACTGATTTCTTGTGGCGAGGATATTAATTAGACCTTTTGACTTATTAAATGGCTCTACTTGTTTTGGAAAGTTATATGCAAATCTGATTTTCAGGAGTTGGATCACCTAATAATACATTTGTGCCTGCAGTCAGGCCTTTTATTTTGCTAGATTTTGGGGGTCACATGGTTGTATACTTCCTTAGTCAAAGGAGTTTTCCTATATAGAGGATGATTCTGGATGAATTTTTTCTTTCGATGTACTCTTTTTTTCCTTCCCGTGTTTTTCTTATGGTCAATTTGTATAGCCTTCATGAAGCAGAAAAACTATAAATATTTAGGTGTTGTCTTTTTTGTTGGATTTTCTTATTGAAGTCTTTGCCTAGAGTCCTATATATTTGTTTCTTCAAAATGAATCTATAGTTTTGTGATGATTTTGGATGTGATACACTGCTTAAGGCAGCTTTCATAAATCAGAATGTTTGTCTCTTGTAAACATCCTCTTATTCTTCATTTTTGTTTATTTATTTAACATGTTGTTTAACATATTTATTCTTGTAGACATCCTCTTCTTCTTAACATGCTTAAGACAGCTTTATTCTTGAAAATATGTTGACAGATTAAAAAAAAAAAAAAAAAATCTCACCAACTACTGTAATTCGGGGAATTTGCGGGGTCGGGGATACCCGATCCCCGATCGGGGGCAGGGGCGGGGGCGGGGGCTGGGGGGCGATGGACTCCCCGTCGGGGATCGGGGGCAGGGACAGGGAATTTCTCACTGTCGGGGATCGGGGACGAGGAGTGTAGTCCCCGGCCCCGGCCCACCCCGTTGCCATTCCTATACACCACATTTCTTAACATTTGAAAAAAAAAAAAAAAAAAACGTTAATCTTACACTTTTAACATAATTATGTTAACTTTTCTTTTAGTATGATTAAAGCTATTGATATTAATGATATTAAAATAAACAAAAATAAATATGAATGTCTGAAGCTCTGCCAAACCTTCAGTGTCTCAATTACCGACGAAATTAGTCTCGCTGTTCAGCACAATCAAGCCGTGGACAGTCTCACTATTCATCATTAGTGCTGTGAGATTGGGTTTATTGTTATGTTGGTATATTATGTGTCACTGGTTGTATGTAGTAAAGGAATTGCCCAGTTCATGATTATGGTTATTTATTTGATGGTCATGTATTGATGTTGACATTTCGGTGCTCTTTTGTTTGTTGTTAGTTGTGGGTGCATATGTATTGTTGACTTGGTGTTTATTTCACTATTGGATTTTGGGATTTTGAACTAAGCTGTCTTGCACTGGGTTATTTCACTAAAAACTTTATGCACATTACATATTTGATTAATTGATTCAAAGAATTAATTTTCTCAACACAAACAGTCTTTGATTTGTGAGGTGGTGATGTGGTAAATAGTATGAAGGATAAGGGAGCAATAAGGAAATAATGGCTGGTTGTTGGTTGGCTGTTGTATTATATGCAAAAAGAAAGAAAATATAGTAAGGGGATGGAAATAAAGAAAGGGTAAAATTTGTATTTATACAACATTAACGGCTGACATCAACACACACACACACACACACACAAAAGTGCTGGTTGACTTAACGGTCAACAAACATAGGGGGTAATTTGTAATGTGACTTTAAACCTCAATGAGGGATTGTAATTTTCAAAATGTGACGAGAAAATCTGTATTAAGTATAAACCTCAAGGGTGTCAATGTAATTTACCCATAATTATGTTATAATATTCTATGTTCTTATTTTATAGTATTTTGGGATCATCCTTATTAGGGCATTTCCAATGGTTCACCAGAAATTTCATCAAATCTGAGTAAAAAAAAAAAAGAAGAATTCCTCAATTTGATATCAGCTACTCCAATGGTGAATACTGTAACTTTCATCAAAACACACTGGATGTCTGAGAGGACAATCGGTTGGTCGACCGGAAAGAGGAAAATGAATTTCTTTTGCTGATCCATTTACTTTACTCTTCACTGTAGAGCTATTGTTAGTGACTACCAAAGCTTCACTAAACTCAAGCCCTTACTATGAGAGAGAGAGAGAGAGAGAGAGAGAGAGAGAGAGGGGAGGGTTTAAAGAATGCTACCCACAAAATCAAAATCAAAATCAACAATGGACACAACAATCTCTCCTTCAAGAATTCCTCTGCCTTTGTTTGCCAAAGTCTCAAGTCTCATTGTTGCAATTCTTGTTGTCATTTGGGCTCTTGCCTTCAAGACTAGTTTCCTCTCTCACTCTCACTCCCAAGAAGACCCCATCTATGTTGTACCCTTCTTCTCTCTCCTTCTCTAAATACATGCAATTGTATTTGAGCAAAAGATTGTGGCATTATGTGTTGTTTTTATTTTCAACAGGTGCTTCATCCCTCGCTAATGGTGATTGGGTTCATACTCATCAGTGGAGAAGGTAGTGAAGCAGAGTTTTTTTTTCTTGGTTTTTCAAGAATGGGTTGTTTTTATTGGAACAAGAAAGTGTTTTTGAGAAATAAGTTTTGATTTTTTTTTTCTTTGTTTTTGTTTTTACAGCAATTTTGGTGCACAGATGGCTGCCAAGTTCAAGAAATTTGAATAAATAAGTGCATTTGTGCCTGCAAGGAGTGGCTTTGGATTGTGGAAATCTTGAGATCTGGACAAAGTTTCATGGACAAGATGGGATTGCGGCTTCAGTTTGCTCTTCATTTTACTTGTTAGCCGGATGACCAAGGGACAATCGGTTGGACGCCTAGCCGGTCGTCCGATGGGTCCGACCCTCAACGTACACGCATAGTAAATTACTGAAATCTAGTCTAGGTTCTCAGTTTGGTGAAAATTTTGAGACATTCTCAGTTTGATACTGTTTTGATAAAATTGTTGGAGACAAAACAACAACAACAACAACAACAACAAATTCATTTTCCACCAAATTCAAATTTAGTGATGAATTTGATTAAACAATGGAGATGGCCTTACTCTCACTCAAAGATCACAACTTTTACAACCTCAAGCAAGCAAAGAAAAATAGATCCACCTTCAATGCTACTCAGAAACTCATCAACACCACTTGTTCAATCCCTCTTCTCAGACACTCCCACCAATACCACAACCACCACCATACTCTCCTCTGTCCACAGCGGACCTCATCATCCCCACCACATCTATCTCACCTCATTATCTTGCAATTCATCACCAATCTTTTCTGGGTCCTCCGATTTCAATCGAAAAACAAACAAACTTACCCACAAGGCCTTTCGGAGAGGTCGATCCAATGGTAATTTAAAAGGGCTAGCCTCAACTTCTTTTGATCTAGACAAGTTATGCAATTCGAATAAGTCTTCAAAGTTGTGAGCTCCATTGTTCTCTATTTATGCTTTGAATGATGGGTCTGATGAAGAAAATTGTGAGAAAGAAGGGTTAGAGATGAGTGAAGTGCTGGGTAGTAGTGAATGTTAGGGAAAATAGATGATTTCCTACCAGTAAATCTATCAATGGGAATAAAAATTAATGCGGAAAAACTAATGCAGAAAAACTAAATCAATAACGTCACAATAATTTTACGTGGTTCCTTCAATGTGAGGTACGTCTACGGGATCGAAATCCGATTCCACTATCAACCAAAAACTTTCCAAACGATTACAAATGAGGCACGAATGGTCTCACAAAACCACCCTTAGGTGAAATCCAAATAATCACAAATAAACAAGATGAAAGACCTCACCGAATAGATGAACAAAACTCTTCGAAACAGAGTTGAAGAAAACCCAAATCAAACTTCACAATGCTTGCCGAAATACTCATCAAACAAACGAAGCCCTTGAATACCCAAGAATCACACGGCAAGCTTGATATTGGATTACCCAGGAAGCACTATCTCATGAAGTAAATATGAATCAATACTTGGCAGCCAAAGACCCACCAAAACTCTGTCTCTCGTAGCCGCTGTGCCTCATACCAATTAAATAATATTTCTTGGGCTTTTAATCCAAGCCCTAATTGTTACCACACAGATTATTAAATATCTATTGGCCCTCCAAAAGTTAGGTATAATATATTAAAAATATATCATAGCCAACACCAAACCAAATTAAATTCTTTTAATAAATCAATTAGGTCCCATTTTCCAATAAAGAAGTATACCCAACAATTCTCCCCTTACCGACTTAGGTGAAGACATCAACCATACCCACCAAAGTTCGATACTTCAAATTTTTGTCCCTTGACAAAGTCTTAATCAACATATCTGAAATATTATCATCTGTGTGAACCTTTTCAATTTGCAACAATTTCGAATCTAACATATCATGAATCCAATGGTATCTCACATCAATGTGTTTTGATCTTAAATAAAAAGTAAGATTTTTACTCAAATGAATAGCACTTTGACTATCACAATAAAGCACATACCTTTCTTGCTTCATACCCAACTCTTGCAAAAATTTCTTCAACCATAACTCTTCCTTGCAAGTTTCCGTAATGGCAATAAATTCAGTTTTGGTAGTTGAGAGAACAACATATTTTTGTAATTTAGATTTCCATGCCACAACTCCCACTGCTAATGTCATCACATACCCCGAAGTAGATTTCCTAAAATCAACATCACCGACCATGTCAGAATACGTGAACCCATCAAGCATCGACTTACCATATCCAAAGCACAAACACACCTTCGAAGTCCCTCGAAGATATCCTAGAATCCACTTCACTGCTGCCCAATGTTCTTTACTCATATTAGAGAGAAATCGACTCACCACACCAACGGCGTAATCAATATCCGACATTGTACAAACTATGGCGTCTATCAAAGAGCCAACCACTGAAGCATAAGGAATTTTCAGCATCTCTTCCTTGTCTTTCTCACTTGCAAAACATTGATTCGAACTAAGCTTGAAGTGACCCGCAAGTGGACAACCAACCGACTTTGCTTTATCCATGTTGAACCTCTCAAGAACTTTTTCAATATAGATTTCTTGAGACAACCAAATCATCCCCTTTTTACGATCACAAACAATTTTCATACCAAGTATTTATTTTGCCAACCCCAAATCTTTCATAGAAAAAGACTTGCTCAACTCTAACTTCAACTTGTTAATCATGGTAGAATCTTGACTCACAATTAACATGTCATCAACATAAAACCAAAGAATAATAAATTTGCCATCTAAAAATTTTTTCACAAACACACAATGGTCTGAAATGGTTTTAGAAAATCATTATTCATCATGAAAGAGTCAAATTTTTTATACAATTGTTGCGGGGCTTGCTTGAAGCCATACAAATTTTTCTTCAATTTGCAAATAAATTTCTCTTTCACTTTCTCTACAAAACCTTTCGGTTGCTTCATGTAAATTTCTTCTTCGCCATGAAGAAAATAGGTCTTCACATCAAGTTGCTGAACTTCAAGGTTCATACTTGCGGCCATGCCAAGTACAACCTAAATAGAAGACATCTTCACAACTGGTGAGAAAATCTCATCAAAGTTAATGCCTTTCTTTTGCCCAAAGCCTTTCACAACAAGACGTGCTTCGTACCTTAGATTCTTGCCATCATTCTTCAATTTGAAAACCTACTTATTTTTTAGAATTTTCCTCTCCTTAAGCAACTTCACTAAATCATAAGTGTGATTTTTAAGTAAGGAATTCATCTCCTCTTTCATGGCCTTTTTCCAGTCATCTTTTTTTGTATGCTCAATTGCTTCAAGGTAGCTCTCGAGCTCCCCTTAATCTAAAATCAACACAAATTCATTGGGAGGATACTTTCTCGAAGGTTGTCGATACCTTGTAGATTTCCTAAACTCAAGTTGTGGTGGCGGTTCTTGAGTTGGATGCTTTTCCTTAATTTCTGGCTCAACTTCATTTGGAGTAGCATGATCATCTTCATCTTCAAAAGGTGGCTGCACATCTCCTCCATTTTCATCATCAACAAAAGATGAAGGAGATAGATCTATGTCAATGAGATCATTAGTTTTTGGCTCTGATTGATCACCTTTGCCAAAATCTTCAATTGTGTGGTCTTCAAGAAACACAATATCACGGTTTCGAATAATTTTCTTGTCGACCGGATCCCACAATCTATAACCAAATTCATCATGCCCATAGCAAAGAAAAATGCATTGTCTTGACTTGCTATCAAGCTTGGACCTCCCATCCTTTGGAATGTGAACAAAGGCTCGGAAACTGTAATAACCCTGACCCGTAATTAGCTACTAATCGATATTTAAGGATGCTAATGAGTGGATTAAAATGAACTATGGGATTAATATGTAATTTGTATCATAATTGGCTTTTATTTGCTACCCATAGTAATATGTGATGAGATTCCACTTTAAAATGAAAATTGAAAGCCTTATCGGCATCCAAACCCGAAATTGATTATACCATCGTGTTAATTGGAATTTTTTTAGAACATTATGGCATATTTAATTAAAATGAGATTTGGTATGATTAGATTGGATTAAATAATGTTAAAAACATAAGTTTGATTAATTACCAAAATGCCATCTTGAGTGGGCCACCTTATACACACCATTTGAGCCTTAATACAAAACACACTCTTCAGCCACATTTTGAGAACAAACGTTTGAGAGAGAGGGTGAGAGGAAAATCTGATATAACATTTTAGAGAGAGAGGGAGAGCAAATCTAGAGAGAGAGTAGGAGAAATTGAAGAAGGAACTCAAGGATTTGCATGTACTCTTCGAGATTAAGCATGTTTCTAGCTAGAACATGATCTAAGGTAGAATTTTCATCCATCCATTTATGAATTTCAGTGTTATCATGCATGGTTCATGGAGATTTGAGGTTTAAAATCAAGATTTAAGTGGAAGGAGTTGTGTAATGAGCTAAATCATGCATGCATGTGCATATTATGAAGTTTCAAGATGTTTTCATGGAGATTCTTGCATGCATGTCCATATTGTTGCTTTAATCCATGAGTTCATCTGATTTTCCATCAAATTACCAGGTTTAATTATGTTCTTGGAGGGTTTGAACTCAAAGAAGCTCATGCATGTGGTGTTCATAACATTTTTAAGGTTTAAGTTGAAATTGTGAGTTTTTAACAAACTCTTGGGCCATGATTTTATCAAATAATCTTTGATTCATCATGTTTTACAAGTTTACTTTGTTATTCCAAGTTTTGGGGCCCAAGTGATGAGTTTTGGAGGTTTTAAATTCGAGTTTTGAAGTTGAAGATGCAATCTGGAAATTCCAGATTTTTGCAGGCTCGCTCGAGCGAAGGAGAGCTCGCTCGAGCGACCACTCTGAAGTCGTGCTCTCCGCTCGAGCGACCAAGTGTTCGCTCGAGCGTAAATTTCATGCTCCCAGAAGTTTTGCAGAATTTACAGATCGCTCGAGCGAGGGTATGTGCGCTCGAGCGACCACTCACATCTTTGCATGCTCGCTCGAGCGAGTAAAGCTTCGCTCGAGCGAGGACCTGATTTTCAGAATTTTGACTAAGTGTTCCAAGGCATGTTTTGACATCCTCATTGCATCTTAGGCATTCCTAAGCCTTAATTGAGTTATAGTAATGAGGTACTGGGCTAGAAACACACACTAATGAAAGAATGTAACAAGTTATAGCATGTCAAGTATAGGTGTGAATGGAGCATTGAAATGAGTATGCATCACACTTAGAGATTGCAAGGGTGTGTGTGTTCTAAGCCACGTGATAAGAAGAAACATGAAACAACATGATGTAAGCTAAGCCTTAATGGCCTCATGAATGTGTAATGTTGAGATTCGTTGGTGTTATGTGCTTTTGTGATTGTAGGTCAACGTCCGAGAAGTGATTGACCATCTACAGAACCACTGTGAGTAACGTTATCGTAAAGATACGTTGATATGAAATTATGTTCCAAATGTGATATATCAAGCTATGATTTCTGAAATGATATATGTTTCTGTGAACGAACATTCCAAGTTTGAAATCTATTATGGCATCCATAGATAGTCCCAAGTCATGGGGGACAGCATGAAAATGCGGGTCCATGACAGTTTCGAGATCTCGTTAGCCACTTCATTGTGGTGTTGTTTAATCGGTGTCCAGGACCGGTTACTCTAGTCGGAAGACGTTTTGGATTTGTGATGTGTTCTATGGGATATGCCATTATTATGTTTTGATATGAGATGATTATGATTATGCTATGATCTGTTTTTATACATATGAAATGTTCGGGATTTCGTTCACTAACCCCTTTACCTTAATGTTATTCACTGGGCTTTAGCTCACTGTTTGTACATATATATTATAGGTGAGCATTCTGGAGTGCAAGCCCGAAGCTTTGTGGGGGTCTGTGTTTCTGTTGTCAGCCAGCCATTGTGCCTCACGTGGAGGTTCCCGAAGTGTCTTGGGATCAAGGTTTATTTAGTCTGTTTATGCATGAGACTTATTTTAATTATGTTGGCTGTACTTAAGATACTGTAAAGTGTGCGGTATAATATAATGTGTGGTTGACTCATGGTTATGTAATTAAAGTTTTAAATTATTCTGTTTCATGTAAGTCAACACAGCTCATTGGACATTTATAATTATGTATCTGCTTCCGCTAGCCCCTTATTTTATATTGATGTCATCAGAGGCCGTAGGTAATCCAAGGATTACTGGCCGGTTACGGTGCTAAACCTATAGGGGCGGGTTTGGGTCGTGACAGAAACCAAACACTTTCAAGTGTTCATAAGACACATCCTTGCCGGTCCAAACTCTTTCAGAAACATCACCATTCAAAGGATATGAATGAGACAAATTGATCACATCAACCGTTGTCCTCATTGCCTCACCCTAGAAGGATCTTGGCAATTTAGCATGTGAAAGAAACTCTATATTGTTTACCCGCCAAACAATGAACACAAGTTTTAGGATGTGTACCTTTCAAACTGGGAAGAAGTTCTTTCTTGAACAAAACTTGAGCCCTTTTTCACTCATGTGCCCAAGCCGCTTGTGCCACAATTCGGTAGAAGTATCATCTTCAAGTGCATTGACAACACATTTACAAATTTTTCCTTGCATTGAATAAAGTGTGTGGGTCTTCTTGCACTTAGCCACCACCAAAGAACCCTTTGTGAGCTTCCATATTCCATCACCAAATTTGTTGTTGTAGCCTTCATCATCTAGCTTCCTGGTAGAGATCAAATTGAGACGAATGTCAGGAACATGCCTGACATCTTTAAGTAACAACTTATAGCCCAAATTTGTTTCCAAGCAAACATCACCCATGCCAATAATCTTGGACAAACATTCACTACCCATTCGAACACAACCATAATCTCTTTTGATGTAGGTAGTGAAGAAATCAACTCAAGAAGTCACATAAAAAGAAGCACCAGAATCAATCACCCAATTGCTTTTGGCCCACAAAATTACTACAATCATCTTTACAAACAACCATGAGATCATCGATAATAACTGCCATTGTGTCTTCTTGCTTCTTATCCACACTTTTGTCATGCATGTTCTCCTTGTTCTTGAGCTTTTGGCATTTCCGCTTCATGTGCCCTTTCTCATGGCAATAAACTCAATGTCTTTCTTTGAAAAAGAAAACCATCTCTTGATTTATCACGGCTTTGATCACAACCATAAGGAGTCTTACTCCTCCTCCTTGTTTTGTTTCGGCCTCTCACAACAAATGCTTCCGAATGAGAGGAACCCTCTGATTTTCTTCTAGTTTCTTCATTCAACAAGCTATTAGTGACTTGGCTCATTGTGACAACTCCATCAAGTGCCAAATTACTAACTGTCATAACCAAAGTCTCCCAATTTTCGGAAAAAAGAACTAAGTAGCATCAAAGCCTGCAACTCATCATCAAAAACAATTTTCATAGAGGCAAGTTGGTTAACAATACTCTTTATTTCATTTAAATGTTCTGGAATAGGGCTGGCATCTTTATATTTAAATTAACCAACTTTCGAAACAAAAAGGCTTTATTTGTGGTTGATTTTCTGTCATAAAGACCTTCTAATTTTTTTCCATAAATCATGTGCCGAAATTTCAGTAGCAACATGATGAAACACACTGTCATCAATCCATTGACGGATAACACCAACGGCTTTTCGATTAAGCCTTTTTCATTGATCATCTTTCATACATTCAGGTTTGCCAATGGGTCCATACAAATCTTTACAAAATAATAGGTCATCTATTTTAGTTTTTCAAGTTATCCAATTGCTTCCATTGAAGCAAGACATACGACCCACATTCCCCTCCTTTGATTTAAACTAATAAATAAACCCAAATAAATCATAAGCTCTGATACCAGTTGGTAGGAAAAATAGATGATTTCTCACCAATAAATCAATCAATGGAAATAAAAACTAATGCGGAAAAACTAAATCAATAACGCCACAAGAATTTTTACGTGGTTTCCTCAATGTGAGATACGTCCACAGAATCGAAATCTGATTCCAATATTAACTAACAAGTTTTCAAATGATTACAAATGAAGCAAAAATGGTCTTACAAAACTACCCTTAGATAAATTTGAAATAATCACAAACAAATAAGAGGAAAGACCTCACCAAATAGATGAACAAAATTCTTTGAAACAGAGTTGAAGAAAATCCAAATCAAACTTCACAATGCCTGCCAAAATACTCAACAAACAAACGACGCCCTTGAATACCCAAGAATCACACAACAAGCTTGATATTGGATTACCCAGGAAGCACTATCTCATGAAGTAAATATGAATCACTACTTGGCTGCCAAAAACCCACCGAAACTCTATCTCTCGTAGCCGCTGCACCCCATACCAATTAAACAATATTTCTTGGGCTTTTAATCCAAGCCCTACCTGCTACCATACAGATTATTAAATATCCATTGGGCCTCCAAAAGTTAGGTATAATATTAAAAATATATTATGACCAACACCAAACCAAATTAAATTCTTTTAATAAACCAATTGGGTCCCATACTCCAATAAGGAGGTATACCCAACCGTGAATTCAGCTTTGGGGAAAAGGGTATGGGTTTGATTGAGGAGAATGATGGTGAATAGAAGGTGAAGAGGTTTTGAATGAATTTCAGGATTTGGGTATTGGAGAGGTTGTTGAACCAGCTAGTCCTCCAATGTATCTTGCCACAAGTCTTGGGATTGGTCATGCCGATGCTAGTGCCGGCAATGTTGAGGAGTATTACAAGAGGATGGTTGGTGAAGATCCTCCCAACCCTTTGTTCTTGAGGAATTGTGCTCAACTTTTGCAAGTGAGTTATTTCTTTGTTATTTTTAGGCTATAAATGAATCGAGTCAAGTTAAGTCGTAATTGATTATTAAATTTTTTTGAAGGGGGGGATGCACCAATAAATCCCAAATAAATAACTTATGCACTGTTTAGTCCTAAAAGTTTTCTTGTAGACTGAAAGGTCCCATTACAATGTTAATAACATCAAATACAATGTTAATAACATCAGATACAATGTTAATAACATCAGAGTAATGTTACAAATAGTAGATTTCAAACATTTAATATTCATCAAATTTCAATAATGTTTGAAATTATAGGATCAAAAATATCTAATGTTCATCAGAGTTCAATAAATTTTGAAATTAGAGAATGAAACATCAGATCATTTACATCATTTACATCATGCTGATGTAAAAATGGGACTAAATGGAGCACAAAAAAACTTTTAGGACTAAATGGTTCAACTTTTCAAAAACTAGGACTTATGGGTAATTTCTCCTTTTTTATTTGTTTGTTTGCCATTGAGTAAATGCTGATAGGTTTTTAATCAAACTTGAATCATTTGGTTTTTATAATGAATATATCTTTATCGAACCGAGTTAAAAAATTAACAAGTTTCAAAATGGGTTCAAATTAGTCTCTTTATATGACTAGTTGACCTTAATGAGCCAAGCACTAGTCTAGCAACAGTAGCTTGATTTGTTTTACTATCCTAATTATTTTTAATCAGTTATGTTGTTTTTGTTCTTCTTTCAATTTCATAGTAATTCTAGTATTTTTTTTTCTTGTTTGTGTCTGCAATTTTAATAGAGTTTGTTACAAGCATTTTAATTTTTTAATGAATATCAATGATTGTATATGTATTTAATGGAATTGATGTTGAGCTCTAGGATCATCACTTTTCGCACTTGTCTTTGAATGAACATCTTTTACCTATTTCTCATATAGGCAATGTTGGGAGAGTACTTCAAATTCAGAATTAAGGGATGTTCTAGATTTTACGCACTGTTTGTTTCAGCGAGAAACATTTTCCGAAGAAAACATCTTCATCTTCAAGCATCAACTTTTTATTTATAGTTTGAAATCATGCCTCAAAAGCAAAAGTCATACAAAATATCCAATCACCAACAACAGTTTAAAACAATTTGGATAGATGGTGCTTTCCTCTCCCTATTATTTCCATTTTCGGGATTGATAAGACCATGAATTGTAGATGAAGGTCAACGGGTATTTGCTTAATAAGATTAACGAGTGGTTATTCACATTAAGCTCTAGGAATACTATTTGCTTAATAAGATTACTGAGTAATGTAGTGGGAAGAAGCATTAAAATGATTTTGCATTTCCATGTGTTTTGTTTAATAGAAGTGAGGATGATGTTTTCTTCTATTAAATGGAGTCCAATATCTAATGACAGTCTAAGGGAGACCTTCATGGAGCCGAGGAATACTACCTCCGAGCTACATTAGCAGATCCCAAATATGTTGAAATTTTGCTGTTATATGCAGAATTAGTGTGGAAGCTCCATCAAGATCAAGACAGAGCCTTGAATTACTTTAAACGGGCAGCTCAAGCTGCCCCTGAAGATAGGTCATGACTTTCCTTCATTCATCATAGCTTCTTTTTATTTATTTCTTTTATCTGGCTGTGTGCTTTGGAAGGTTGAAAATAGGTCTTCTAGACTCAATTGGTCAGAAATTTAGTAGTATAGCAAACCCCCACTTGGGAACAGTCTAGTTAATTAATACTTACTAAAATTAACATTTCATTTCTTGTTTCCAGTCACGTCTTGGCAGCCTATGCTTGTTTTCTCTGGGAAATAAAGGAAGACAAAGAAGATTGTTCTGTGAATGATCATACTCAGGTGCTTCTCTACATAACAGTTTTGGATTTACTAGACTCATATTTTTTTTTTTTTTGGAATGAGACTAATGCTCCTTTGATATATGACAGATTGAAGAAGATGATAAAGTTCTCGTTGAAGTTCAGAAGACACCTTTTGAAGAAGAAAAAGAGCTAGTTAGCCCTTCATTACATCTTGTGATAGGGGTGGGGATTGACGTAGCTGTTGTTGGGGATTGACGTAGCTGTTGTTGGAGGCATTAATGCAGCAGATTTTGGCAAAGGTGGAAACACGGAGGATTATTACAAGAGGATGGTAGAGGAAAACCCTAGCAACCGTTTGTTCTTGAGAAATTATGCTCAGTTCCTTTATCAGGTGAGATCTCTCTCTCTCTCTCTCTCTCTCTCTCTCTCTCTCTCTCCATTTAGCTTCTCATGTTTAAAAGCCATATTTTAAAACACATGAGCCACAGTAAACAGAGTGAACATCTCAGGCAGCAAGCATTTGCAGTTAATTGATTGATTACCGTTCTAAGAGTGAGCTGCCGAAGAATGAAGTATGGTGGATAAACTCGGAGTATTTTCTAACTTTCAAAAAAATATATATATATATATATATAGAAAAGTCTCGCAGAATCTCTTTCATGTGTTAGCAATGGTTCTCTATGCAGAACTTCGAAGTAAAGCATTGATTATAACTCTACTGTGTGCAGAGTAGAAGAGTTCCAATATGACGTCTTAATATTTCATACAGATGTCAAATCTCAGGATTTCACTGTGGTTTGGATGAAATTGAAAATTAATATCGAAATGATAATATCTATGTCTTTACCTTACTGATATTTCAAAAAGGCATCAAGTGAAGGCCTTCAATATGGTTTGACAGGGTTTGTGATCTTGAAATGATATTTTGAACCTCAAACTCAATCCTGTAATAGTAAATTTTCTTACATAATGTATTGTGTAAGTCTCGAAATCATCCCAAACCACATAGGAACAAGCATTGGGAAGATGAATAAATACTATGTGTTTCTATACATTACACATCTCTCGGTAAAATTCTTTCGTAATTGAAGATATGGACTTGGATCTTATTTTTTACTGCATGATAGAGCATAATGACCTAATCATATGAATCTGTATAAAACTATGCTTAGTTGTTTGTTTCTTCTTGTGCAATAACTTATTTGTTCGGTTAACAGTCCAAGCGAGACCTTCAAGGAGCTGAGCAATACTACTTGCGTGCAGATGCAGTACTTGCTGATCCTGCTGATGGAGAAATAATTTCAATATGCTAAGTTGGTGTGGGAACTTCATCATGACCAAGATAAAGCCATGTCTTACTTTGAGAGAGCAGTTCAAGCTACACCAGAGGACAGGTTAGAATCAATTGCCCGTAACAATATTGAATTGTTCATACTGTGTAATGAAGTTTTTGCACTGTAATGTAAAATATACATTGGATGGTGCTTCAGGACCCATGTCCATTGAAGCTATACATTACATGGGCTCTTCTAAATTCCTATAGTACAGTGCAAGGCAACTGACACTTAGTAGTTGAACATGTGCCCTTCAAGTATGCCCAATTGGTCAAGTTTACTACAGAACTATGCGCAAGACTAGTATTTTATTCATAAAATGTTCTCTGTAAGAAAGTATTTAAGAAATATAAAATCTAGTTGTATCCTAGTGTCTTTGGATATGAGAATTAGATGAATCTGGACAAACATATCCACATGGCACCCATCTGAGTCCATGTGATGTGACATAGGCACTGCTAAAATAATCACAACCAGACAAGACTAGATGTCTCTTCATGGAAAAAAAATTTGCACATTTCCCTTGTTTTGGGATTTGCAAGAAGGGTCAATGGGCCTGTTTGGTGCGACTTTTCTTAAGTTAAAAGTTGATAATCAAAAAGTATAAGCTAAAAACAATCACCCCCAACTTCCAAATGTTCAGGTTTTTTTAGCTTATTTAAGTAGTTTCTGCATCATAGGCTACGAGCAGAAGTAGCATCAAACACTCTGATATAGATTCCAAAAAAAAAAACTTGAAATAGCTCCAATAAGCTGCACCAAACAGGGAGAATATCATAGTTTCTTCATGTCATCTTGTGTTTAGTTTTTGTTTCTGACATACAGTTTTGGTCAATTTGTTTCTTTGCTTTCAGCCACGTTCTTGCTGCATATGCTAATTTCCTCTGGCAAGCAGAAAAGGACAAGGAGGAAGATGGTGCAGTGCAAGATCACATTCAAGCACCACTTTTTCTGTGAGCAATGACTGCTGCAAATGTCTAACTCTTAAATCGTTCTGAATCGAAATCACTCTCAAGGGTTTAGAAACAATTGGGGGTGAGCAAGAGAGAGGCACGATTTGAAGGCGTGAGGATTTGATGCAGTGCTGATCGAAACAATAGTAATAATCTTAAGATCCGTTGATTCACACAAGAATACCGGAAATAAGACTCCTCTTTAGACCCGTTGATTCCCCAAGAATACCGAGTTTAAAGGCTCAACCAAAGTTGATTCACACAGAATTAACCAAAGTTGGAACAAAGAGTAATAAAACTCAAAATATATTAATCATCAAAAACTCTCTCCCTTGCCCTAAGGCTTACATCTTTATTTATAATGAACCTAATTCTTGTAGAACAAGAAACAAATAAAATAGGAAATAAAATCAAAACTAATAAAATAGGAAAACTACATCATATTAAATTAGGAAACTAAATAACTAAATAATTCCATAATATTCTATACCAATTTAGAATATTCATGGTCAAATATTAATTTTAAAATAATAAAATAAAAATATTTATTTTCTAAAATTCAGTCTGCATCATTCTTCCCCGCTTGAGAAAACTCATCCTCGAGTTTCTATTGCTCGAAATAACTTGGCACGTTGGCACTTATCCGCATCAACCTTGTATTTGAGGTTAATTTTTTCAAATCTAAACTTCAAAGAAGAGTCTCCTAAAATTAAAGGAACAAATTTCTTTAACAAATTTAACACATCTTCATCAAAGCCCAAATTTGAACGGTTCAAACTCAAATTTGTCAACTCTTCATGAAATTTCTCTTCGAACGGATCATAGAAAATATTCTCCATATTGTAAATTGATTTTGAATGCTCATTGAACTCATGTAAACCAAGTATATGATCTTCCACAAAAATAAAATTAACATCAATCGTTCCATAACTTTGATTTATGCGTCCAACAGACAACATATGCTTCAACATATTATTAGTTCCATCAATGAATGGTTCATCATCAAAAATCGGTGGATTACTCCAATCCACAATCGGATCTGGAATAAATTTTGATGTAAAAGGCCATTTAATCAGATCATCATGTTTAGTGATTTGATTCACGTGATCTTTATAATTTTTCAATGCATGATCTATCCTCGGTCTTTCACTATGAAAACTCAGCAGGTTAGAATCATCATCTATTACCTCCTCATCCACAAGAACCTCTCGAGCATCACTGCGATTCCTCAGCATGAAGCAAGAACGTAGCAAGCTCTGATACCAACTGATGCAGTGCTGATCGAAACAATAGTAACAATCTTAAGATCCGTTGATTCACACAAGAATACCGGAAATAAGACTTCTCTTTAGACCCGTTGATTCCCCAAGAATACCGAGTTTAAAGGCTCAACCAAAGTTGATTCACACAGAATTAACCAAAGTTGGAACAAAGAGTAATAAAACTCAAAATATATTAATCATCAAAAACTCTCTCCCATGCCCTAAGGCTTACATCTTTATTTATAATGAACCTAATTCTTGTAGAACAAGAAACAAATAAAATAGGAAATAAAATCAAAACTAATAAAATAGGAAAACTACATCATATTAAATTAGGAAACTAAATAACTAAATAATTCCATAATATTCTATACCAATTTAGAATATTCATGGTCAAATATTAATTTTAAAATAATAAAATAAAAATACTTATTTTCTAAAATTCAGTCTGCATCAGGATTCAAAATAAGGGTTTACAAAAGGCTTTGACAATCGTCCTTATATAGCAGTATATATAGCCACACTGCAACACAATATCTCTCTCTCTCTCTCTCTTCATTTTCTGTTAAACCTCCATCCCCGGCCTCTCTTTGGGCCGGCTGGCCGCCGCCGTTGGCTATGGCGGTCGGCTGGCCTTACTCGTTGTTTCCTCTGCCTTGTTAGTTATTTTCTTTTAATAACTTGAGTCCCCCGTTTCTTCCCACCCAGGTGAGGTTCGCTGCTGCGAGTGTATGTTGGTGTGTCCAGGTTTTGTCTTCAGTTGGTCCTCGTCTGATTCAGCCTTGCCGTTTTCCTGCTCCAGCAGAGGCGTCTTGGTATTACACTCGAGCGCTTTTTGACGAGGAGGAGTTGGAGGGGTGCGTTACAGTTCTTTCCGGTTGGCACTCGAGCGTTCCTTCGCGTGTGACAGTTTGAGGGGTGTAGTTCTGCCATTTGTATGGTGGTGTGCTTGCGGGTGGCTGGAGTTTCGGTGGGTGAGAGGATCCGTGGTGTGTGAGTGAAGATTTGCTGGTTTGGTGTTTGGCAGTGGGTATTGGGGGTGTGAAAGTAGATGTTCTGATGCATCAGAGGAGCACAGGTCCAGGCGTGGGTATTGGGTGTGAGCTAGTGGTAGGCCTGGTGGGAGATGATCTGTGGGAGATGATGTCTTCGGCAGTGGGTGTTGTGGTTGGCAGTGGTGATGCAGCCGGGGTGGGTGCCTGTTTCCGACGGTGGCTCTTGGAGTATTCTCGGCAGAGGCGTTTTCTTGTTGGTGGAGTGGGTAACAGCTGTGGAGGTGCAGCAGTGTGGAGGTGGTGTGGGCAGCAGCTAGGGTGGGTGGTTAGCAGTGTCTTGCAGCTAGGGAGGGCAGCAGCTAGGGAGCGTGGGCAGCTGTGTCTTGCAGTAGTGTCTTGTTCATGCAGCAGCGGCAGAGGAGTGGGTCGTGTCAGAGGAGTGGGGCTTGGTGGTGTTCCCGGTGTTGGTTTTGTTAGTTTAGTTGGTTTTGGGTGCAGGGTTTGTTCTTGTGGTTGGTTTTGGGTGTTGTGGTGGAATAGAGTTGTGGGGATTCATGTTGTTTGTTTTTTAATTCCAATTAAGTTCTGCTTAGCTTTTTTGTTTTAAAAAAAAAATTTGAGAGGCTGAGGGGTCGGTTGTTTGGATGCGAGTAGCAGTAGTAGAGGTATTTTATACTTTCGAATCTCTCTCGATGCATATCATCTTCCTGTACCTTTAATTTCATTCTGTTTAATGAAATTTTTCTTTGCTGATCAAAAAAAAAAAAGGCTTTAACAATCATTCTCAGCTTCAAAATGGGCTCTGAGAATGAGAGGGTTGAGAGAGAGAGAGAGAGATCGCTTGCTCGAGATCTGCGCGTATAACATCTCATATTCAAAATAAGGGTTTCAAAACAGAGGGAGAAAGGAGGCGCGTGAGGCTAACGGATTTGGAGGCGCTTTTAAACGCCTCCTATTATAAAACGGTGTCGTTTTGTTTAAAGGCATATGCAACGTTTAAAAAACGTCATTAAATGTTGATAAAAGTGACGTTCAAAAAATCATCATTAAAAAAACGCCACCATAACTCCTTTTTCCTGTAGTGGCAGATAGATTAACAGCTCAGTCACTAATGTAATGTTTCTTTAGTATGCAAATTTTCCTAGAAATAAGCACAAATTTTCGTAGAAACAAGCATAATGTGCAAATTTTCCTAGTGATTTCGTCAATTATGAACAAATTTCCCAGTAGGTGTTTTGATCTTTTTTCACATTTGTTGGATAAAACCGTTGATACGTTATTAGAAGCTGAAATCCTATTAAAATATATCATATTTCTGACTTCATACATTTTGTGGGGAATTCTTGAAATATTTGAGATGGTATCTATATGATGAGATTTACAGTTCATCTTGTGTTTCTTCTTGGCAAATGAAAATTGATAGTGAGTTGGAATATGGGTTCAAGATATTTCAAGGACTTCATGACGCTGATGAAGTGATACATTCATGTTTGTGTTATTCGTGAATGTTATTGTGCTTCGAAAACGGTCACTATTTCATTTAAAATTTGTGTACACATCCTGCCTACGAGGATGAACTACATGGCAAAAACTTTTTTGCAGGTTGACCTGCAAATCTAAGGAAAACAGCATGTGCATCCACAGTTGGGACAAAGGCATTCTGAGGAAAAGCAATTCTGTTTTTGTTGGCCCCAATACTTCATCTACAACAGGTTGAAGCAATCTGGGTTCAGACCAGTAGCATATGTGTTGTACATGTATATACCATTTGCAACATTTGTAGTTGAGTGCTCAGTTTGTTTCGGCAAAAAAAAAATTAATAATAATAATAATAATAATCAGAAAAAAAAAATTGACAAAAAGAATTTCGACAAAAAAATTTGCAAAAACTGTTTATCTTATGTTTTGTTGCATCCTTGAATACTAATTGACTAGTTATTCTATTAGTGTTGGGAATGGTGAGGAGGTGGAGGTGGAGGTGGTGGGGCTGGTTATGGTGGTTGTAGTAGTGCTCTATCATTGATAGGACTTCAATTTAGAAAATATTTGTCACTTTTTAAAAGTAAAATATTTTTTGTCTAAGTAAACTTCTTTTTTTTTTTTTTTTTTTTTTTTTTTTTTTGGTATCAAACATCACAAAATGCAAAAAATAAAGGATGGGTAATGAGATCAAAAATGATATTATACCTTTAAAGTTTATATAATGCTCAAAATAATATCCCCAAACTAGAAAAAAAAATTAAAATTAAAAAATAAAAATAAAAATATTAATATTGACATAAAACCTTCAAAGCTTTTTGTTGAAAAAACTACTACACAGAATTGGGAAGATTGAATATATTATGACAAGGAAAAGCAATAAAAAACATTAAAAAAATCAATTTATATAAAGCTCAAAATAACCCGAACCAGACAAAAGTTCAATTTATATAGGGCTCAAAATTGCAAATTGTTACATTTCAAATTACTAGGTCCACAAAAGAAAGAAAAAAATGAAATTCCAAAACTTTCGCCCAAACAAACTGATATGCATCTTCCTAGAGCATCTATTTGAAATGCCTACTTGAAATATATGGAGGCCTTGAGACCCATAAAGACGAATTAGTTGAACCCAAATAACTTAGCACAAAATTTTCATACCCATGTTTTTGGTGAATAAAATAAAATGTATGTCATGCTTAATATCTTTAGTTTGATTTGTATCTGTACTAATTCTGTTATTTATTCGAGTATTTTTTTCTTTGCTAAATTGACGAGACATATGCTTTTTTGAATCCAATTGTAAATGTTATGCCAATTGTAACATTTTTATTTAGTTGTATTTGTCTCTAAAAAAATAAATGATCTATTTTCATAAATATATTTACCGTCTATTTTCTTAGAGAAATGCGATAAAGATAAAAGAGTTATGATTAATTTTTTTTATATAAATGATACATATTGAGTGCCTTACAAAATGAATCGTTCAAATCATTGAAACAAAACCTGTGGTGGGCTCCACAAGTAGTGGCGGAACCAGGATTTTAACTTAGAAGGGGCATCATTAAATTAAAATCTTAACAAAAATCACAATCTAACTCAACTTAATTTTTATTGATGGTAAGACTAAAAATTAATAAGATTGCAAAAGTATATTTAAATATAAGTTCAAGTTAACTGATCATTATCTATATTATTATTAATTTGATTTTATGTATGGTGATCATTACAGTTTAAAAAATAATCATATACCTTCACAGCATATGAGACCAAAATTATATAAGATTCACACAAAAAAAGAAATATAGAAAGGGATAGAGAAAGAAAAGAGAGAAAGGTGACATGGCCTGTTATGATCGCTCTTCTTCAGTGACAAAGTTAGGAGCCAAATTGAAAAATCCAATGCCATTGTGTGGTACTTCTCCAACAGTGAAATCTAGGCCATCGATGCCTGAGAGACCAATTTAAGCCTCTAAGGATAGACCAGAGGCACCTAGTGCTCGATCCTCTTCTATTGAGACTTGTTCTAATGGAAGATCAAAACAGCAGTCTCGTTCTCCTTCAAGAGGCGAGAGAAGATGCGGGAGAAGATGGCGGCGGAGGGAGGAGATGCAGCGGTAGGGAAGAGCTGTCGACGGCGGTGATGGAGGTGGAGTTCGTCACACACTATACAAGAAAACCTGGCAAATAACACGGAGGTTTTTGTGACGGGGTGACTGCCGTCGCAAAAAATGGTTTTTTGCGACGCAGAATGGTTACCGTTGCTAAAAAAAGCCTTTTGCGACGGGGTGTATATACCGTTGCTAAAAAGTGGCCTTTTGCGACGGGAATGATTCCGTCGCTAAAGATTGTAAAAAGAAAATTGCAGGAACATTGGCGACGCACGTATACCGTCGCAAAAAGTATTATTTAACAACGGTAATAATTTACTGTCGCAAATGATGGACCATCTGCGACGGCAAAAGCCCATCGCAAAAAACTATGGATAAAACGACATCGTTTCATTCGTTAATTATGATCATTTGCGACTGTTGAAATATGCCGTCGCAAATAAATGAATATTTGATGTATCCCGCTATTTCTATACCATTCGCGGTCAAAGTCCCTAAAATCCCCAAATTCCTCAAATCAAAATCCCTGAAACAGAAATCCCTAAAATCCCCAAAATGTCAATCCATTGATCCAACTATTAGAACCAAAATCCCCAAAATTCTCAAATCAAAATCATTCAAAATCAAAATAGTGGTGAACGACAGCCTTCACAGAGTGACGATGGTGAACGACGGCCTTTGCCGGAGTGACGAGCAGCAGCGACTGTGAACGACGAGTGACGAGCGACTGTGAACGGCCATTCATGAAGTTTTAGTGGGTGTTGGTTCTGCTCGTATCAGGGATTTGTTCAAGAGAGCTAAGGTGATAATACTCCCTGCATAGCTCCAATCCTTTCTTTTTCTTTGGCATGGATCTTGGGTTTTTTTACTTCAACTTAGTTGCTGGGTTGTACTCCTTTGTTTTTACATCATTAAACTTTTTTTTTTCTTTTTTTTTTTTACCGATCAAAAAAATAAAAAATTTAAAACTTTCCTTCAACTTCTCTCTGATAGTTTGACCTTTGATAGTGAATAATTTGTGCACCATTGTGGATCTCTCTGAAGTTGCTTCATTTTTAAGTTTGAGATTTACGATTTCTGCTTAACATTTATCTTTTCGTTTGATTCATCAGGAAAAGAGTGAGAGCGATAAGAAAACTACCAGGAGTGGAGGAAGGCAAACTAAAAAGGCAAAAGTGGAGACAGATTCACGAAATATCAAAGAAATGTTCAGTCAGGCCACAAGAAGAAAGGGTTGATGATGCCTATTTCACTTATTCAAATGGAGATTCAATCATTGAGCTTTGTCTAAGAGGTACACTAACACTGCTGCCTTTTGTCCACATATTCTATACTGCTGCTTTTTGTTATGCTCGGAAACCCAATTTTGGAGTTTAAATTCTGATGATGGTGTTTTCTGCATTTTCCGTTTTTGGCAGCTGTCCAAAATTACCTACAAATCGTCATGACATACACTTGGAAACTTTTTCTTTGTTTCATAAGCACGACCCTCCTCTTTTATTTTGATTTTGAAACATTAAAACAACATTTTTTTTTTTTTTGTACAACAAATTGCAATTTCATTTTGTGAAGGCTTTTCTGTAATTCAAATTTATGAATGTTCGATAAAATAACAATGACGCTTCATCCAAAGTATGTGTAGTCCGGTTTTATTTGGCTTTCTTTTCTTTCACCGGTCCTCTTGGAACTTTCCTGAGAAATTCTGAATCAAGCTTCTTGAACGACTTCCTCATCTATTTGTTCAATTGGATCAAATGGTGATCGACTTGTTCTTCATATCGTTCATACAGATATGGTAGTGTTTCCAAGTAGAGACAGCCTCGATGAACATTTCACAATACCAAATTAGTCAGTGCTCATAATTACAAAAAGTAAAATAAGAATATAAGATGATGCATATGTATTAGGTTCGACATGAGTCGGGGTGGTTCAGATGAGAGATAAACCCATAATGGAATTGATGTATCGGTTTAAATTTTTTGAATCCAAAAGTAAATCAACCATCCTTTGAAACTGACCTAACCAAACCCGAAGAAACTTGGGTTTGGTTCAAATTAGAACCACGGTGTCATATTAAATTTTAGAAAATATAGTTTATAGGGTGAAATTGTCATAATCTGAATTCCAGGATAAAACTTGAAATGATTTGAAAAAAGGATGAAATAATTATAGGATGGAATTATAAAATATTATTTAAATATTTATATGATTAGTTCTCTGGTTGATTCGGGTCAGCCTAAGGCTAATTCGAGAACCAAACTAAGCTGGTCGGGTTGCCAATTTTTAGATTAAACCATGGCCATCGAAGAACAAAACCAACCCAATATATAGAGGTCAGTTTGGTTCGCTTAACAAGGTTTCTGCAACTGTGCCTTTCTGAAACTAGTGAATCTCTTATAGAAATTCCATACAGCTCATCATGAGAATTGCATCTTGAATATCCTGAATCTGTTGTTAGAATGTTAGTCTTTTGAAAACAATGGAAGTAATGATCATTTGTATGTAAGTGATAGGACAGATATGATCATTGATCCATGCAAAGTTCTATATGATCAACAGATCACATTGAGCTTATGTGTGTATTTCATAATTGTAGACCACAAAGCATGTGCCCTGTTGTAATAGCATATGTGCAAACAAACACCTATGAATATATCTGTAAAAATACAGTGATGAAGAGAGAAATAGATTGGAAGCTTCCACAAATAATTCAGCTTGATACTTTTTCTATTATAATATGGAACAACAAATACAACTTGTGTCCCTGAAAAAATCACCATGACAAATACTATAACATTATTAATAATGCATGTAGTTGTGGTTATTTATTTATTTTTTATTTCCTTAAATCATTGGACTATCTGTTTTCTGTCAACTGTATGTTACCAATAATCATTGTATCAAATTCTTATTAATTTGTGTATTGTGGTTCTTTTGTTCAACCTATGTGTTGCTCACATTTGTAACCTTAAATCAATTTTATGTCTTAATAACCAAAAAAAATTGTAGCTAACACATCTCTTTTAATTAATTTACTTGCTAGTCTAACAAAGATTACAAACTTTTGTCTCATAATAATATATTTTCTAAGCACCGTGATATAAAATGATCTCATTCTTAAGATTTGCTGAAAATGAACTTTTTGTCTGACTTACAAAATGATTGTCTAACTTATGAACTTTTTTCTAAGTTACATATAGACCCTTTTGATTTCAGTGATACACTTATGGGCCCTCTTTATGTAATGTTTAATGTGCGTTAAATTAGATTATCAAAAAGCCTATGCTTCCTAAATAACTTGTAGTAGGTAAAGTAGCTCACATGGTAAGAAAAAGTTATTTTAAAATTTCGTCCCTGAAGTCTAATTGCTATGCAACTTGGCAGAAAAATTGGTTGGCACTCCAGCTGATTCTCTAAGACATAAGAGCTAGGTTTGAGTGTGCTTCTGTAAGAGTACCACTAAAATGAAAAGGCTATTATGGCTATCTTGTTTTTTATTGCTGATAAATCATTAGGGTTGTACTCTGTATTATATAACAGATTTGTGGGAATTACTGCTAATTTAACTGAATGATTAGGGTATATATGTAACTCCCATTTCTTTTGAGGTTATGGTAGATTACGTTGGTCCTGAGAAGATTGAATGAATTAGGCTTTGATCCTCAACCATGCTATTGCTGAGGTGTGGTTATGGTAGGTATGGGATGGTGGGTGAGTGGGATTAGGAGAAGGAAATTTCTAAGTTTTTTTTGGTTAGGGAATGACTTATTTAAATAAATGAATTAAGCTTTGATCACAACCTCACTATTACTTTTGCTGTAGATTGAACTTTTGCTGTAGTTAATTGACTCTGGTGTATAGTATATATATGTCCAAAAGATCAGCAATGATACCTACTTCTCTTACTATCATGGTCATTCGTTTTGGCATCATTTTAGGTTAGTTTATTTTATTGCACATACATACTTGTTCTATTATTGCCAGCTTTTTCAACAAGCAATAAGCATGAGTGAAAATATGATACCCTACAATTTCATCACTTGATGTATATCGTGCGGCAATTCTGAACACAATGCAAGACTTATAGAGATTTTGGTTTGAAGAACTTTAATCTGGAATTGGGATTGTTATAAACAGGAATATTTTGCCAGCCAGAAAGGAAACGAACAATAAGATTCATTGTCACTGAAAAACACAGCAGATGTGAAGAGTGGAGTGCATTATTTACAGTGGTGTGAAGAATTGCTCAACAACTATAAGGTAAAATAGAAGTCATTGTATTGATCAACTCATCCAATTAGTTTAATCCATGAATGTTTGATATGGCCACTTCTAAGAGCAACCAGAATTTGGATATCACTTAAAGCACATAATTAAATCAAATATTTTTGGCGCACACTCAAAATTTGTGAACAAATTTATTTTGCTCTACAATGGCAGCTGGTTTCCATTACTAGAAAATTTCTTCCAGCTATAAATTCAGTTCCTTTTGTTGATATTATATCTTGTAATTATATTTTTACCCTTACATCTCCTTATGACTTACATTTGTTGTAATTATATTTTTTTCTAGGGCATATTTGTTTTGCATGTGAGATGTATATCTCCCAGTAAGTTTGCCTGAAGCAAATTAATAGTGGGAAACACATATGCATGTGGAAAATGACTGGTATTTAAATATATTTATATATATTGTTGAGAAGATTATAAAAGAAGTGAAGTGTGCATTTGAGGGAAGTACATATGATGGATAAGAGTTGGATTGATTTGCCAAATAGGATGTCGAGGGAATACATTAATGGGATTGATCAATTCCTTGTGTTTGTCTACACCAATAGGGTTGAAGGTTCGATGATTAGTTGTCCGTGTAGAAAATGTGAGAATCGATACCAACTTGTGCGAGAGGGTGTACGGAAGCATCTGATTTTGAATGGTTTTTTTAAAAAGTACAAACATTGGATTAATCATGGGGAATCTTACGTATCTCTGCATGGTAATCGAGGGAATAAAACATTGGCTAATTTAGACATTGGCGACGATATGGTTGGAATGATACAAGGGGCTGTGGGAAATCCACATGTTGGTACAAGTGTTGAGGGTGATGAAGCACAGAGGCCTGATGCCCATGCATCTGAACCCCATCTCGGTCCAAATGCAGAGACTGCAAAGTATTTCAAACTTCTTCAAGATGCACAAAGTGAATTGTATCCGGGTTGTCAGAAGTTCACATCTTTGTCATTCATTGTTCGACTTCTACATTTGAAGGTGCTTAATCAATGGACAGACAAGTCTGTTGACATGTTGCTTGAGTTATTGAATGAGGCGTTCCCGTTGGGTGTGAAACTCCCGGACTCATATTATAAAGCTCAAAAGGTCACAACAGATTTGGGCTTCACATATGAGACATGGGATGCATGTCCCAACAGTTGCATGTTGTTTCGAAACGAGGATGCCAATCTTGATAACTGTGTCATATGCAACAGTTCAAGATGGAAATCAAATGGTGATGGTGGTTCAAATGGTCCTCACAACGGTGGCAAACAAATAGCTGCAAAACAAATGAGGTCCGAAGTGTAAGGCTTGGCTTAGCATCTGATGGTTTTAACCCATTCAGGACGATGAACATAGTTCATATCACTTGGCCTGTTGTACTCATTCCATACAACTTGCCGCCATGGATGTGCATGAAACAACCATTTCTAATTTTATCTGTGCTTATTGACGGCCCAAAAGGACCTGGTGACAAGATTGATGTGTATATGCAACCGTTGATTGAGGAGTTGAAAGAACTATGGAATGACGGTGTCTCCACATTTGATGCATCAACAAATCAAATGTTTCAAATGCATGCAGCTTTACTGTGGACAATTAGTGATTTTCCTGCATATGCAAACTTGTCAAGATGGAGCACTAAAGGTGAATATGCATGTCCTTGTTGCAATAGGGAAACTACATCGTGTTGGTTGAAGCATAGTAGGAAACAATCATACTTGGGTCATCGCAGATTTTTACCTAATGGCCATAAATTCCGAAAGGATAAAGTATCATTTGATGGTAGTCGGGAAGTCAGATTCAAACCAAAATTATTGTCTGGAACTGAGATGCTGCTACAATTAGAATCTGAGGGTATTTTAACCCAATACAAGAGGGATGACCTTAAGGAGAGGCATAAGAGACAAGTAGAGAAGGAGAAAGCTGGACATCGCACCCATAGCTGGAAAAAAAAGAATATCTTCTATGAATTGCCATATTGGGAGCACAATCTAATTAGACACAACCTCGATGTGATACATATAGAGAAGAATGTTTGTGATAATGTGTTGTGGACAATATTAGGGGTTGCAGGAAAATCGAAGGATGGTGTTAATGCTCGGCGTGATTTACAAGAAATGAATATTAGAAAACCCCTACATTTGCAGTTAAAAGGGTCGAATAAAGCTTATTTACCACCGGCACAATTCACGATGACCAAGGATGAGAAAGATTTGTTCCTAAAAGTATTGAAGGAAGTTAGAGTTCCCGACGGGTATTCATCCAATATATCGCGTCGTGTGCGCTTACATAATAGAAGTATTGGGGGTCTTAAGAGCCACGATAGTCATATTCTGATGCAACAACTAATTCCATTGGCCATTCGAAGATCGTTACCGAAGAATGTAATTGAACCTTTGATTGAATTGAGCAATTTCTTTAGACAATTGTGTTCCAAAGTCAATCGTGCGACAGATTTGCAATATATTCAAGATCGTATCGCCGTAACACTTTGTCATCTAGAGAAAATATTTCCTCCTACTTTTTTTGATATAATGGAGCACTTGCCTATACATCTAGTTGACGAAGCATTATTGGGTGGAGCGGTTCAGTTTCGATGGATGTATCCAATTGAGAGGTATCTTCTTACTTTGAAGCAATATGTGCGTAATAGAGCTCGTCCAGAAGGTTCAATTGCTAAAGGATATCTTATGGAAGAATGCATGAATTTTTGTGCACAATATCTCAATGATGTGGAAACTAAATCTAATCGACCCGCGAGGAACTACAGTGGTGATGATAATCTGGGTCATGCTGTTGGTGAAATCACAAGCTTTTATCTTGATAGCACTTCTTGGGCACAAACTCATCGGTATGTCGTATTCAATACAGCCGCGGTTCAACCATTCATAAAGTAAGTTATGTCACTCACTCAATATTTTATTATGTTTCATTGAATTTTGAACCAAATTTTGTTTTTTGATAAAATTTCAATTTACACAGCAAACACCTTGAAGAACTTAAGGTCAAAATGCCTCGTGTTGACGATCATTAGCTTCGGCATGAACATTTTGAAACTTTTCACATTTGGTTCAAGGAACATGTATGTATTTAAATCTACAGATTCTATTTACCTAAGTCGAACTATATTTTAAATTTTACAATTTTTATTATTTAAAATAGGTTCAAACTTTGCGAAGGACTAGTGATGTCACATTTTCTGAAGAGATTACTGTATTGGCAAATGGTCCTCATAACCTGGCAAGGAGGTTCAACGGGTATATAATGAATGGGTTTCGGCATCGAGTAAAGGCCATGGATGACCGTCGAGCCACGCAAAATTGTGGTGTAGCTTTGGAGGCAGATACCATAAGTTATGCTAGTCGGAAAGACAAGAATCCTCATGTGGGGTCTGTGTACTATTATGGACAATTGACAGATATTGTTGAGATTCGATATTCCAATGAGAAGAAGCATGTGTTGTTTAAGTGTGATTGGATTGACAACATTCACGGGAAGATACAAGATGTCTTCAATTTCACGTTAGTCAACTTCAATCATTTGTTGTATCGAGATGATCGAATTACTAATGAACCTTTCATCTTGGCATCCCAAGCAGAGCAAGTTTGGTATGTTGCAGACCCGTTACAACCAGACTGGCAAGTGGCGGTGAAGATGTGTCAAAGAGGTTTATTTGATATGAGTTTGACTGATCCACAAATCGAGCCATATATGAGCCAACAATTGGAAGAAAATATAATGCTTCGTGATGAAGAAGTTGGTTGGGTGAGGGAAGCCGCAGAAGGGGAAACAGTTGATGTTCAAATAGGTTGATATTTAATCAACATCAGTAATTCAATTAAGGCCAAGGTTATAGTTAATCATCAGTTTCTTAATTTACTTTGTCTTTGTAATTGTATTAGTTCAATTAATGTCATATTATAGTTGATGACAAACCATTATCTATGTTTCTAATTAATGTTATATTGCTTGTAGATTATTATGGGAAGGAAGAGGAAACCTGATCATCCCCGGCGCATGATGTCCGATGTGGTATGTAAGAGGACATCAGCGGCACCACCATCAGAAGGGCCATTAGTGCCACCATTAGAGGAGGCATCACAGCGAGCACCATTAGTGCCACCGCATCGACCACCATTAGTGGCACCACAGCAGCTATCATCTACTCAGCCACCACGCCTACCATTGGTGCGTCCACCATCAGTGGCACCACCATTAGAGGAGGCATCACAGCGAGCACCATCAGAGGGGCCATTAGTGCCACCGCATCGACCCCCATCAGTGGCACCACATCAGCTATCATCTACTCAGCCTCTAGGCCTACCATCGGTGTGTCCACCATCAGTGGCACCGCAGCAGCTATCATCCCGACTAGAGTCATCGGCTTATGAGCCATCCGCAGGTATATAAATTTGCTTTGATTTATATGAAAATTATTTAAATATATATTTATTTGTTCTCATTACATATAACTTGTTTGTTTTCATTGTATTTTTCAGATCCTTCGACTTCTTCACAGCCTTACTCAGGTATAAGAAATTGATTTGTATTGACATTATTTAAATTTGCATTTGTTTATTATCATTGCATATTGTTTATTCTTATTGTATCTCACAGGTCATGTTAGTTCTTCATCAACCTCGAGTAGGTGTGGTAGAGGATGTGCCAAGGGCATTAGGGAGTGGGGTACCGGTACCAAATTGAACATACAATTTGATGAAAATTACTGTCCAATAGGGGATAACGTGTCTAAGTTAACTACTCAACTTCGCATTATTGTGCGAAATGGTAACATTGTTCCTCTTACTTTTCTTGACTGGAACACTGTGCCTGATGACATTCTTGATGCTATCTGGAAGAATGTGAAGGTAAAAGTATATTTTTGTCCAAAAATTTAAATTCCAAAATTGTGTTATTATTATTTAAACCTTGAAATTGTGTTTTATAGGACAATTTAATATATGTCCAGAGGAGTACAAGCTAATCTGCATGAAAAACTGTAACAGCATATGGAAGGATTACAAGAATAAGATTAAGTGTAAGTATTTCAAGCCTAGAAGTGAAGATCCTAATCTGAAGGATGATGTTCCTTTGCACATTGTGCCAAGCCAATGGGAAGAACTTGTGGAGTATTGGCGTACTTCCGATGCTGAGGTATACAAATAAGTTATATGTATGATATGTAAACATACAAATCATATTTATATACTTACATTTGTTGAACCTATTATAGAAAATTGCAACTAGGAACGCTAAAAATCGGCGAGCTCACGGCATAGCTCATACCACAGGGCGTACTACTTTCGCTCAAATACGGCATGAGGTTTATATTTTACTGTTTTATTTTTGTATATAAATAAACATTGTATATTTACAAATTATTTGGATTCTAATTTTCATATTTCTAAAAAAATGTAGATGACCAATAAGGGGGAGTCTACTGATAAGATGAATGTTTGGCTTATGACACGTAGAGCAGATGACCCAGAGGTTATCCAGACCTTGGTAGTTTCCAAACACCTTTGATTGTATTTAAAGTTTATTTTTTATTTTTTGTGTTAACCATCTTAATTTGGCATATACTTGTATTTCTTATTCAATACAGGATGAGTTTAATGGCCAACTCTCTATGCTACCTGAGGATTGTCGGACTTTGGAGGCTAGGAATGCCATTTTCCATGAGTTGATAGGTCATGACAATCATGGATATTGTCGCACATGCGGGAGAACTGTGCCTCGGAGAGCAGTGTATAAAGATGGTGCAGGGCCATCACAGTCAGCACCCCAGCCATCGATTATTGTTCAGATCACCCAGCAGGTTCGTGCAGAGCTAAGGGATGAGTTGAGGCAGGAGCTGAGGGAGGAGATGAGGGAGGAGATGAGAGCAGAGTTCTCTACACATTTACAACAGCTGAGAGCTGAGATGATGGCCTTTGTGTCACAGGGGGCAAGTGTGGATCCTAACAGACAGGTTCGATATAAATTAAATTGTTTGATAGTTAAATTGTCACACAACATTATGTATAAAATTCGAATATGACTAACACATTATGCATTGACTATCATAGGCTCCTGATGCATCGAGTGGCCACCGGGCATTTAGGGAATCTGCAGAAGATGAGAATCCATATACACCACCACCAGAAGATCAGGTATAAAATGTAACTTTACATTCTAAGCTAAAATGTATATATGCATTCTTTGCATTCTACGCTAATAGAGTTGTGGGAGAAGACGGGACTCAAATTGGGTTCCCGGATTAGGAGTCAGAGATGGATTTCACTCTAGGCAAACTATTTCTTTAAAAAACTTGAATTCGAGGTGTTAACGCCCCAAAATCACCAAAAGGGGTCGGATTGGCACGAAACTTGGCACACACGACCACCTAGGCACGAAAGACTTGTGGGAGAAGACGGGACTCCAATCGGGTTCCCGGATTAGGAGTTAGCGACGGATTTCACTCTAGGCAAACTAGTTCTTTAAGAAACTTGAATCCGAAGTGTAAAGGTCCCAAAATCACCAAAATGGGTCGGTTTAGCACGGAACTTGGCACACACGACCGCCTAGGCACGAGAGACTTGTGGGAGAAGACGAAACTCCAATGGGGTTCCCGGTTTGGGAGTTAGAGCCGTATTTCGGTTTAGGCAAACTAGTTCCTTAAAAAACTTAAATTCGAGGTGTTGACGCCCCAAAATCACCAAACGGCGTTGGATTGGCACGAAACATGGCACACACGACCGCCTAGGCACGAGAGACTTGTGGGAGAAGACGGGACTCCAATCGGGTTCCTGGTTTGGGAGTTAGAGCCGTATTTCGGTCTAGGCAAGCTAGTTCCTTAAGAAACTTGAATTTGAGGTGTTGACGGCCCAAAATCACCAAACGGGGTCGGATTGATACGAAACTTGGCACACATGACCGCCTAGGCACGAGAGACTTGTGGGAGAAGACGGAACTCCAATCGGGTTCCCGGTTTGGGAGTTAGAGCCATATTTCGGTTTAGGCAAACTAGTTCCTTAAGAAACTTAAATTCGAGGTGTTGACACCCCAAAATACCAAACGGGGCCGGATTGGCACGAAACTTGGTACACACGACTGCCTAGGCACGAGAGACTTGTGGGAGAAGACGGGACTCCAATCGGGTTCCCGGATTAGGAGTTAGAGACGGATTTCACTCTAGGTAAACTAGTTCTTTAAGAAACTTGAATTCGAAGTGTTAACGTCTCAAAATCACCAAAAGGGGTCGGTTTAGCACGGAACTTGGCACACACGACCACCTAGGCACGAGAGACTTGTGGGAGAAGACGGAACTCCAATCGGGTTCCCGATTTGGGAGTTAGAGCCGTATTTCGGTTTAGGCAAACTAGTTCCTTGAGAAACTTAAATTCGAGGTGTTGACGCCCCAAAATCACCAAACGGGGTCGGATTGGCACGAAACTTGGCACACACGACCGCCTAGGCATGAGAGACTTGTGGGAGAAGACGGGACTCCAATCGGGTTCCTGGTTTGGGAGTTAGAGCCGTATTTCGGTCTAGGCAAGCTAGTTCCTTAAGAAACTTGAATTCGAGGTGTTGACGGCCCAAAATCACCAAACGGGGTCGGATTGATACGAAACTTGGCACACACGACCGCCTAGGCACGAGAGACTTGTGGGAGAAGACGGGACTCGAATCGGGTTCCCGGTTTGGGAGTTAGAGCCATATTTCGGTTTAGGCAAACTAGTTCTTTAAGAAACTTAAATTCGAGGTATTGACGCCCCAAAATCACCAAACAGGGTCGGATTGGCACGAAACTTGGCACACACGACCGCCTAGGCACAAGAGACTTGTGGGTGAAGACGGGACTCCAATCGGTTTCCCGGTTTGGGAGTTAGAGCCGTATTTCGGTCTAGGCAAACTAGTTCCTTAAGAAACTTGAATTCGAGGTGTTGACGCTCCAAAATCACCAAAAGGGGTCGGTTTAGCACGAAACTTGGCACACATGATCGCCTAGGCACGGGAGACTTGTGGGAGAAGACGAGACTCGAATCGGGTTTCCGATTGGGGAGTTAGGGTCGGATTTCTATCTAGCCAAAATTATTTACTTAACTATCTTTGTAATTATGTAGTAATTAATTTTTTATGTTTTTTTGTAATTAAAATATTAGCACATAATTATATTGTCATTAATTATTTTTATTTTTTATTTTCAGATATTTCCTGAGTAGCAGTTTGCTTCTTGTGGAATGCAGCCGTGTGAAGATTGCGACGAACTTTTGTTTTTTTAACCCACGGAAGAATTATGAAGAAAACTTTTATTTTTGATTTACGTTATTTAGATTTGTGAACATTTTGTATGTATTATGCAAAATTATGTGGTTGGATAATTTTGATGATGTGTTGTTATGAATGGAAGAGTACTTTAATTATGGATGAAATTTTATTTATATACAGGAATTTTTATATTATTATATAATTATCAATTATTTTTAGCTATTTTTATTTAATACAGGTAATTTGCATATTTTTAATAATTTTATTGCAGCATTTTTGTTAGAACCAGGTTTTTGCGACGGTAGCGTAGCCGTCGCCAATGATATTGGCAATATTAACAAAAGGCCTTTAGCGACGGTATTTTCACCGTCGCAAATAATATTTTTAGAGACGGCCCATTTTTCTGTCGCAAATAACAGTATCAACGACGGTATTAAACCCGTCGCAAATAACCATTTTAGCAACGGTAATTTTACCGTCTCAAATAAACCATTTTGCGACGGTATTTTACCGTCGCAAATAAACCCTTTTGCGACGGTATTTTAGTGCCGTCTCAAAAACTTCGGATTTTTACACATTAATTGCGACAGTATTTTGTCGTCGCTAAAGGCATTTTTGCCGTCGCTAATATTTTGCGACGGCGTCTTACCGTCGATAAAGACCTTTAGCTACCCCTTTTTTTGCGACCCCCCTGTTACCGTCGCTAAAAGGTATTTACCGTCGCAAAAAAGCTTTTGCGACGGCCTTTTGGGTATTGGCAACGGTATTTTACCGTCGCAAAAAAGCGAATTTTGTGTAGTGACATTTACTTTCAGGTTAAGATTCGGAGTAAAATTTCTAATCCATAGTATTTTTATTAGGTTAAATGAGTAAATGAGTGAAGAAGAAAATGATTTTATTTAAGTGGATTACAATTTATCAAAATAAAGCAAAGATAGAGCCCACATGCATGCAAGAGAGAGGTCCACTATCCTAGGGTATCCGATACACAAAATACTTTCTTGCCACAAAGGTCACACTAGAACGATTCTATAATTTTTGTGTAAAGTCACAACTTTGTTCAGAATTTCGTGATCTTGATAATATTATAATTTATGTAATGAGTATGTCATAGAGCCACTGACATGATGTACCCTTTCATTTATTGATATTCATGTGGCAAAAAATGATTCGAGAAATCTCTTCATGTTTGGCCCGAAATGCTAAATGTTCGATCACATTAAACTCGGGCCCTACTTTTTATCACATAAGTATTTTGAAAGAAATAATACATCACATCAACTAATCACGTAATGTACCCCATTTCACAAAATACTTTCTTTAGCTTCCCTTTGCTATAAAATTGAACATAACAAACTGCAATCACAAATAAAATAATATGAAGGTGAAAATCTACAGCCACAAATGGTTTTAATCTTTTTGTTTCACACTAATAGAGCTTGCTTGGTTGTTTGACAAAACTCCATAGTTTATCTTTTTGTCTGGTTAATCTTTTAATTTTATATAAAAATTTGTTATATAAACTTTCATGCCCATGTTTTTTAATCTCATCTTTCTCAGATCCATTCACTTTAGATTTTAGTTTATTATATTTAATTTTTTATTTTTATTATTATTTTTTCACTCTAGGAAACCTTTAATAAAGATATAGGTAAAACTTTTCGGATAGTTTTAGATCGCTAAATTTACTGGCTTTTGAATGAAAGTGTACCAGGTTTCGAAACATTTGTTTCAAAATGTAACATTGATTTAAATAAACAAACAAACGAAAGACCAAAGGAAACCATGAGAGATACGCATATTCACATTAACTGACCATAATGAATCCTATAAATACATCAGCAGAGAGAATGCAGTGCAATCAAAATACAAAATGCTCTAATATCAATGCATGCAAGTCTTTCATTTTTTTTTAACATATAATGTGTGGCACAAATATAGTGAAACAGGCATTACTGAATCAAAATAAAATGAACTATGGAGTGCCAATCATAAAGTATAGTACCCAGCAGTCATAAAATTCAAATTCCAACTAAATTCAAATTGAAGAAAACATGGCAATGAATTATAAAATGTAGAGGCAATGTTATGATTACCTGCATGAGAAGGTTAGGTAGGAGGCGCTGATTGATCCTGGTGGAAGCCAAGGGTGAAGCTAGATGCTGTAATCCGGCGGACTGAAGCCAGCGAGCCATGACGGCATTACCGGCATCGCTCCCGGGACCTGCATTGTGCAGGGACCCACTGCCGCCAAGGTGATCATACAGAGCAGCTGCCGCAGCATTGCTCTGTTGCATTTGACCACCCATGCGGTGTTGTGATCCGCCTTGAGGAGCCAATTTTCAAGATCTAATAATCAATGCTCTACAAACAAACAATTCAAAAACAGATCATGAAATTCAACAAAAGGAAATTAAACCAAATTTTTTGATCCAAGTGAAATGTACTCACATGGAATGGAGAAACTGGAATTCAAATCAACCACGCATGTCCTTGAAATGCAATTCAAATCCAGATTTCAATCGGCTTGGATTTGAATCCAATTTTAGCCCTACAAAACACAATGGGCTTATTTGGTTTGTATCTCAAGATACAATTTTTGAAACAAATTTTCAAAATTTTGTTTGGTTCAATTTTAAAAAAAAAAAAATTTCAAAATCACTTTTTCCGTCCTACCCATTAATCAATCACTTTTTCTCTCTCTTCTCTCTTTCTCAATCATTTTTCTCTCACACACATCTGCTCAACTACAATAAAATATCAAATCATCTTAAACTCCTAAACTTCAAAACTATTTTCAAAATATACAACAACAAAAAAAATTTCTAAACTCTCTCTAATTTTTTTTTTGAAAATTTATCTCAAAACACAAATCAAACATGCATTTTAGAAAGATAGAGAGAGAATCAGATTCAGGAGATAATGAACGATAATTTGAGGGGATCATGATGAATCGAATGAGAATTGTGATTTGATCTGAAGCAAAATGGATAAAGCAAAACCCTAATTTTCGAATTCAATGCCAAAAAAAAAAAAAGGAACGCATGCGAAACATTTTTGGTAGTGTTTGATAGAGTTTTAGAATTATGATTTGAGAATAGAATTGTATTTGTATTTTAAGTTTGTGAGTTTTGAAATTATGATTTGAAAGTAGAAAATTTGTTTGGTTACAAAACTCAAACCAAACACACAATTCAAAATCCTATTAAAAATTCTATTCAAAACTCATAACCAAACTCTTTTTAAAATTTAATTCAAAAAAATAATTTGTCATTTTGGTCTAAAGAAAATAATATCTGTAGTTAAAAAATATAAAAAAAACAAATATATATATTCAAATAATAGGTGGCGATTGCCAATTGCCAAAAAAAAAAAAAAAAAAAAGGTAAAGTTCCAATCAATCGGCTGGACGACTGGCCGAACATCTGGGAGGATGTTTGGGCAGACGACTGGGTAGACAAAAAATTTAAAAATTGTGTGGTTTACCAAAACATGTTTTCCAAATGTATTTTGAAATTAATTTGAAATCATGATTTGAAAACCTCTACCAAACATAACATTCAAATATGAGGGTGGAAAATTGTTTCTCTCTCTCAAATTTCTTACGAATTCATAGAATATACCTTGTGACATAGATTTAATGGTAGATTTTAGATTTAATTTAATTTTTTTTTCTAAGAATATTAAACGGCCCATTGAAAAATAAATAAATATACAAATATTAAACGGCTATTTTAAAATTTTGCTTTGAGTCCTCCTATTTGTTAATATCGCTTATCTCCTATTTGGATTAAAATTAAAGTTTAATTTAATAATTATAATGATATAATGGATATTCCATTTTTCTAAAAGTTATATATATTTTTAATCTATTTTTAAAAATAAATATAACGAAACCATCCTGTTTTAATTGTTAGATTGATACAACCTTTTTCATAAACTGACAAAAAAAAACCAAAAAAAAAAGCTTATTCATACTATTTATTACTAATCGAGAGAGTAAAAAAATGTAGAGGTGTAAAAAAAAGGAAAAATTAGTCTGAAGTCTTTCTCTCATTTTTTGTGATAGAAGAGATCCACAATATTATTTTGTGATATTTAAGGTCTCTAACCCTACACCCATATATTACAGAGAAAATTCATTCTCTCGCTTTCTCTTTCTACCCAACAATTTCTTCTTCCCTTTCTCTGATTCACTGATCTGACCTCCATTCATCTCTCTCTCTCTCTCTCTCTCTCTCTCTCTCTCTCTGATTCGATTAACCATGAACCATTTTAGCACCGATTCAGAGGGTTGTTCGGCACTGATTCGATTCCGAATTCTACTTGCAGAGCCTCTATGATTGAGTCTCCAAGCTCGAACTCAGCTTCGATCGCTTAGTTAACAGCGACTGTGGAGATCAGAAGTGTACTTTGACGGTGGAGATCAAGGATTCAGACAGGAAGTACAAGTGAACGGCAAAGATTAAGGGCGAGAAGGAGAAGAAGAAGAACAAAAAAACAAAAAAAAAGAGAGAGAATGAGAAGAACTGTAAATGAATGACTGAGATTAAGGAGAAAGGTGAGGATGCTCCTCCGATCATGAGGACATACACATTCAGAGCATCGAGCCGCGATGGAGGTGAATGCAACGAGTCGGAGAAGAAAGAGAAGAATCCAGAGAAATTTCTTAATACTGAAATGCGTTGAAGTTTTTGTTTTGTTAGAGGATCTAGAGCTGGCGGGAAGTTGAGAATTTCTCGAGGTTTGTAATTGAAGACTGCCTTTGATTTTGTGTTTGTTTTGTGTGATTGGTTCTCTGAAATCACTATGTGTGTGGAGTTAAGAGGTCTGTAATTGAGGATTTACTTCGATTTGTTGCGATTAAGAAATGGAAATTGATTTGTGTTTTGTTTGATATTGTTTCATAGATACATTTCAAGAGGTTTGTGGAAAGTCCAGAGAATGCCAGAGAAATTTCCAAAATTTCTCTAGAGAGTTGGAAGGCCAGAGAAAAAAATTTCTCTAGAGAGAAGGGAAATTTCTCTAGAGAGTTGGAAGGCCAAGGAAGGCCGAAGAAAATTTCTCTTGAGAGTGGGAAGTCTAGGGAAGGTCAAGTCCAGAGAAATTCTTGGTGAGATTTTCTCTATGAAGTCGAATTTTCTCTAAATCAATTTGAGGGACCTTAGATATTATTAAAATATTAAATGTCCTTTATGCTATAAAATCTTAATAACAGGGACCGTAACATATTTGTTTAATATTTTTTTATACGTAAAAATTAAATATAACAAATTTCTTTTAAAACTTGAACACTAATTTTCATTCTAAAATTTATGAACTTTAACTAACTTAGCCAAATTAATTATTGTTAGTTTATTTGTTAACATTAAATATATATATATATATCATATTTATTGGTATATAAAATTTATAGAACTATAAAGCCAAATCAAACTAAATCGGTTTCTATGGTTCGGTTCCACAAGTTTACCGGTTCAATTACGGTTCTAATTTTTTTAGAACCATAAAATCGAATTAATCTGATCCGTGTACACTCCTAAAAAATGAGTTTGAATTCTCTCAAGTTGGTCATTTCAAACTTGGAAGAATGTTTGGGATTGATAGGCTCATTTTGGGGTCAACTTTGGTGATCTGAACCATTCACGTTCTAGTTTTTGTTGAGTAGAATATTCATATAAAAACTAAGATAATCGGATATCAGTAGTTATATGTTTTAATCTCATTTGTATTACAAAAATTTACGGCTACTCTTGAAATTATAATTGTTGTCCATTTTTTTAAAACAAATGTGATTAATCAAATATATAGTTATCGATATCCAGTCATCTTAATTTTTTTTACGAATATAATACTTAATGAGTTTTAAAAAATGAATGGTTCGAATCACTGATGTCAACCCCAAAATAGGCCTACCAAACATACATGTTTGCTCAAATTTGATGGTCAATTTCAAAGAATCCAATCCTAAAAAAATATTTAGAATTTGAATGGATAGCATAGACACATGTGGAAATAAAAAAAAATCCAAATATATAGTGAATTCGAATCGTTTATACTGCGGAGACAAGTATTTTGAATTTTATACTCATTTTTTATTATTAAAATGTGTTTTGCTTATCAATAAATTGTTTGTATGTACAAAATTTAGGATTGCCATTGCTCATAAATATTTTTTTTTAATGAAATGACATTTGATAGAAGCCACACAAAACTAATTTGTTGTTTGTGTGATCATTGACAGAGTACATGGTTGGTACATTTATTTATTTATTTATTTGGAGAAGTTACAATTCAGTGCATGTTTTTAAAATAAATTTTAAATCAATGATCAAATTTACCGACTTTACTAATTAAAGTGATAAAAAAAAAATTCATGATTTTGCCTTTTTTTTAGTCTTACAACTGATTTGTAATTTTTCTTTATTTTTTTACAAATAAAATTTAAAAAATATAATTCAAACAAAAAAATTTTATATGGCACAAGTTGTGATTTTTCTTTTACTATTGATTAGGTGAATTTGATTAGAGTAAAAAATATTATTAAAAGTAAAAATGATTAAAAGGGTTAAGCAAATTTTACTATCTTGTATTAATTTGATTAAAAGGAAATTTTTGCAAGAAAGTTACCAAAAAGGAAATTGAAGGCGAGATAATAATTATGAGGAAATAAATCATATTTGTTTTTGAAAAAAAAAAAATTGAAAGATAAGTTACAATGTTAAGAAATTTAACTCTCTTGTACATTTCACCATTCTCATGTTAAGCAAATGTAGAAAAAAATTATTTTCTTTTTTTTTTTTTTTTTGGTCTCATTTTTCACCTCTTTCATTCCAACTAACTTTTTTTTTCTTTTTTTTTTCTTTTTTTTGGGGGGGGGGGGGGGGACAAAGTTATGGGGTATAACATCCCCATAGCATCATTCATTACCGTCCAAGAAATACAGGTGGTGGGAGGAGAGGAGAAAACATGAAAATTGCCATCCACCATGAGCATTCCATAGTTTGCTAGAGCATCCGCACTTTTATTTGCCTCTCGAAAGATGTGCTTAGTAGTTGGAGATCCAAGGCAATCCAGCAAGAACCTACAGTTAAGAATGAGATTGCTAAGATGGTGTAGTTCATTGCCATTGTTCCCTAGTAGGTTAACAATTGCCAAGGCATCAGATTCGATATCAATGGGAGTGAGATCAAAATCAAGTGGCTTATTCCCATCTCTGAGGGCCGAAATTCTGCTAAAAGACTGGATGTTCTGCCCATGTTTCTGTAGAACCCTTTGACCCAATTACCATAGTTGTCACGAATGAGATCCCTGCTGCAACAAGGTTCCCATTTCCAGATCCATCAGTTTTGAGTTTGTAAAAATTAGTGAGTGGGGGCCTCCAATCGCATGATAGAATTCTAGAAAGGTGAGAGTGATAATTATTAGAGAGGTGGTACCATTCCATGGCCTTAGCAATGGTCCATGAAGGCTTGAGGAGATTGAGTGGGCTAGGTTCAACACGTGAGGGGAAAAGCTATGGCCCAAGGGATGGAAGAAACATGAGGCCCAGTTGAAAGGCAATTGGTTTTGATCCAATCAGTCATATCGAGGTTAAAGCTTGGATGGGATATGGAGAATTTCCCAGAATTTCTTGGTAGTTATGCAATCCTGCAAGGCATGAAGGTTCGTTTCAAGTACGAAATTACAAAGTTGACACACATTGTTGTTGGTGACATTTATGAAAAAATGTTTAACATTGGTGTTCAAACGCTGTTGCATAACTAGCCAACAGAAATGGGCAACCCTAGGACTAGTTGGGATCTTCCAAATCCAAGACCAATTCGAAAGGGAGAAGGTGGAGGTGAAGTTCTTAGAGCATCTCCAATGGTGTTTGCTAAAATAGCATTGCCATTGCTATAATTTGACAATGAATAGTGCTATTTTGCCAAATTATAGCAATGGTGCTCCAATGGTCACATGTTATTTTGGCAAATGTCAACCAAATTCTTCTTCAAGTTTGTAGGTATTGTTTGAATATAGATTTTTTTTTAATGATTTTCACTCGGTTTATGCATACTTTCATGCCAACCATGGACATTTTGATGCATATTGCATATATATAGCGAGCCATATGGCGGCTGATATGGCAATCCAAAAAGCAAATGGGTTATGGGTTGATAATGGGGAACTAAAAGTGAAAATGGCAGAGTTTGGTAGGTTAGATCAACCAAGAATGAAAATGGCAGAGTTTGGCAGGTTGGATCATCCAAGAGGGGGTCAACCTGCACTTCAAGGGAGGGGTGATAGGGCTGTGCCTAAGGTCAGGTTCACTAGCACGACAAGGATGGAATCACACTCTTACGCAGATATTGTTAAAGGAAATGAAGATTGGGGAGGTAAGGATCTCATTGCAAGAACAGAGGAGGCTGGCAATGGTTGGTTATCTAAGAGTTTAATCGTTAAGTTGAAACCATATTGCATATTGTTAGAGTTCAAACAAGAATATAAGAAAAGAGGAGTGAAAGATCCTATATTCCATGAAGGTGGAGGGAAATTGGTGGTAGTTACGTTTAATTCAAAAAAGGAGATGAAGTATGAAGAGTGTGGGATGAAGGAGTGGATTTATGCATGGTGTGAATTTGTCTCATAGTAGAAAAAGGATATGGTTATTGAACAAGAAAGAGTAGTGTGGTTAAGTTGCTACGACGTACCGTTCCATTTGTCGAGTTCAATTACATTCAGAAACATTGGAAATTATGGGGTCAGGTGATCGGGATTAACAATGATACTCTGCAAATGACATCGTTACAGTGTCGTAAAGTAAGAATAGCCACAAAGGTGATGGAGTCCATTAACAGGGTGATCATGCTGGCATGTAAGGATAAGTTTTATCCTATTAGAATCTGTGAGGAGCAAGTAATCACAGTTAATTCTGATATTTGAATGGATCCACAAATGGGAGAAGGGTCATCATATTGCAATGGAGTGAGAACTTCTTGTGACGAAAATGGTGGTGAGTGCTGCAAAAACTATAAGGATGGCAAGGACGATGATGCAGAGGTGGCGGTTGAGCTGGCAGGTGAGATGGGAAATGAAGTTGAGTTGGCACTAGTTGACAGGAGGAGTAACAGTAATGAGGTGGGAGGAGAATGCAAGTGGTATTGAAGACACAACTGTATCCAGAGTTATTGAAACAGATAGTGGCCTGGGGATAGGAGGTTTGGATGGCGCATGCCTAGAGATAGAAAGGCGTCTGCCTGATATTCACATTCAAGTTGATAATGAAGGAAGCCAAAACATTGGTGGTCATGTTGACAACATGGGCTGTTTGAGAAGTCTGAGCGGGTCTGAGTTGCAGCGGCTCAATATTAATCTTGAAGTTGTAAATGGGGTAGCCCATGGTAATGGGTTACTGACTAACGTATGTGGTGATCAAGTTAACCATGTAGAATCCATTGGGCTGGGCTTGGAGGAGGTCGATATTACCTCAAATGATAATCAAGCAGGCTAGTTGAGGCTTCAATCAGGGAAATCTCAGGTGGACAGGTCAGATTTGTGGGTTGAATGTTCAGGGAGGAATGGAGTTCAGAGCATAGGTAAAGGTAAAGCAATGGTGGTTCAGCACATAGCTAAGTGTAAAGCTAAGATCTCATAGAAAAGAGTTAGAAAAGCTGTAGCATTTGGAAGTAAGGTTGATAAAGATGCAATATTTCAAGCAGCGATTGCTGCTGTCTCTTTCTCTAAATTTCAAGTGGGTAGTTCAAGCAGGGATGTGTATCTTCTGGATGAAGCTCAAGCTACCATGCAAATTGGGAAATTATTGGGGATTGATTTCAAAGAAAAAGATAATGAGGTTCTTGACAAATTATTGGAACTGAAGGCGAAGGATGTGGAGAGAGCAAAGGCTACGAAGGGGTCTGCGAAGAAGCTCTAAGTTGTGTGAATGGGTGTTTTTGGTGTACTGTACTGGTTTTGTAGTGAAGATCTTATCTTGGAATGTTAGGGGGTTGGGTAGGTCTTGTAAGAGGAAGAAGATAAAAGAGTTAGTTAGAAAGGGGTGTGGATATGGTAATACTACAAGAAACTAAGAGATCTGAGATGTCAGAACAATTTGTTAAATCACTGTGGCCATGGGATTATTTTAATTTTTTGTCGGTGGATGCAGTAAGGAGTGCTGGGGGTCTCCTTTGCATTTGGAGACCTGAAATGTTTGCCATGGTTGATTGTTGCTGCAACAGAAGCTTTATCCTATTATCAGGTATTTATGGTAGTTTCTTTCATTGTGTGGTTGTTAATGTCTATGGGCCAAATGATGTTGCTAAGAGGAGGCTTTTGTGGGAGGTGCTGGGTAATCTTAGGGACTCTTTCCATTATCCATGGTGCTTGGGGGGGAGGGGGACTTTAATGAAATCAGATCTATTGGTGAGAGAAAAGGGTGTTTAAGGAGAGATAGGGGTATGGAAGATTTTGGGAAGTTTATTGAAATAATGGAAGTTACGGATATTACGATGTTGGGTAGAAAGTACACGTGGAGTAATTCCATGGAAGGAGATAGATGGAGTAGGATTGATCGATTCCTCCTCAATCCTGAATGGCTTGAACTATTTGATTTTAAGTTGTGGGGCTTGCCTAGAACCTTATCTGATCACTGTCCTCTATACTTATGGAGGACCAAAGGGATTGGGGGCCTAAGCCGTTCAAAATTTTCAATTCCTGGACTTTGCATCCGGGTTTCCTACCTTTGGTTAAAAAGACTTAGGTGGAGGCTTAGGTATTTGGATGGGTAGGTTTTGTTGTTAAAAGCAAACTTCAAATACTCAAATCAAAGCTAAAGGAGTGGAATTATGAGGTTTTTGGTAATGTTGATTCCAAAATAAAAGTTGCTGAAACAGAGTTGCATACTCTAGACTTGGAGGCTGGCGTTAGAGGTCTGAATGGTTAGGAAGTTAGTAAAAGAAGGAATATCCTTGGTGAAGTTTGGAAGTTGAGAAAAATAAGAGAGTGGGTATGGCTTCAAAAATCTAGGTTGAACTAGGCACTTAAGGATGACAAGAACACCAGATTTTTTCATGTATTACTAAAAGCAAGCAAAGTAAGAACATGTTGGATTGTATTCAGGTTAATGGAAGAAATGTTATACAACCTAATAAGGTAAAACAGGAGGTAGTTCATCATTTTAAGTGTTTGTTTTCTGAGGATTGGGAGCATAGGCCTAAGATTGTTGGTACGCTAAAATCTCTCAACTCCGATACAGCAGCTGATTTGGAGGTGGAATTTTCTAAAGCTGAAGTGTGGCCTGCTATTAAAAGTTGTGATGGTAACAAGGCCCCGGGTCCGGATGGATTTAATTTATCTTGCATACAGAAATGTTGGAGTACATTGAAACATGATTTTTTGAATTTCATGAAGGAGATTTATGAGAATGGTAGGTTGGTCAGATGCTTAAAGTGCTCATTCTTTACTCTTCTCCCCAAGAAGCTCAATCCATCAAATCTTTCGGATTATCGACCTATTTGTCTTATTGGTGTAGTTTACAAAATTTTGTCTAAGGTGTTATCTTTAAGAATGAAGAAGGTGTTACCTGAGGTGATTAGTGATAATCAGTCTGCATTTTTAGGGGGAAGAAATATAATGAATGGGGTGCTTATTGCCAATGAGATTGTGGATTGCTGGAAGAAGACAAAAACTAAAGGTGTAATTCTCAAGTTGGATTTTTAGAAGGCCTATGATACTATGAACTGGAAGTATTTGTTTGATATGCTTCATAAGTTTGGTTTTGGAGCTAGATGGATAGGGTGGATTAAAGCTTGTGTGACTTTCCATATTATCTCCGTTCTGGTAAGTGGATCTCCTACTGGTGAGTTCAATCCCCAGAAAGGGTTAAGGCAAGGCAATCCACTTTCACCTTTTCTCTTCAATATTGTAGCAGAGGGTTTGAATATTCTGTTGTCTAGAGCTAAGGAGCTTGGCCTAATTAGAGGTGCCACCATAGGTCCTAATGGCTTGGTTGTTTCCCATTTGCAATTTGCAGATGATACAATCTTGTTTGGTGAAGCTGATTGGAGTGAACTTCAAATTATTAAGAGAATTCTTAGATGCTTTGAAATCATTTCAGGATTGAAGATTAATTTTCACAAAAGTGTTGTATGTGGTGTGGGAACTTCGACTCAGTTAGTTAAGGATTTTGCGGATAGACTACATTGTTCATATCAGAAGCTTCCCTTGGTTTATCTTGGTTTACCATTGGGTGCAAATCCTTGAAGGAAATCCACTTGGAAGCCTATTTTGGATAAGATCAAAGCAAGACTTGCAGGCTAGAAGAGGAGATCGATGTCCTATGCTGGTAGAGTTACCATGATCAAGTCAATCTTGTCAAGTCTCTCAGTCTATTACTTATCTTTATTTAAGATACCTGAGTGTGTTGCAAAGATTGTGGATAGATTGCAAGCATATTTCCTATGGAGTGGGTCGGATAATCACAGGAAGGTTCATTTGGTACGATGAGGGGAGGTGACAAAAGGTTTATATCATGGAGGGTTAGAGATCAGAAATATTAGGAAGGTGAATCTCTATTTGTTAGTTAAGTGGTGGTGGAGATTTGGGGTTGAGAAGGGGGCTTTGTGGAGACAACTGATTACCAGTAATTATAGTCATATGAATGGATCCTTTCTACCTCTTCTTGGAACTCTAACCAGTGAGTCGAGGATCTGGAGAGATGTATTGTCCGTGGCTGCTTTACAGCCAAGTGTCGTCACTTATTTTTTGGATAATGTTAATATTGTTATTGGGGATGGTAGTAGGATTCTTTTCTGGTGTGATAAGTGGTTTAGTCAATCGAGCTTGGAGAATCAATTTCCCAGACTTTTGGCTTATCAACTGAGCCTTATGGATCTCTAAAGTGGTATGTTGAAGAAAAGGTTGCAAATGGTAGGTAGATGTTGAATTTTCGAAGACCGCTATGTACATGGGAGGAGGAGGAATTGCTTAGACTGAAACAGATTCTGGGGGAGGGTCCTGAATTGAGGGCAAACAGTCAAGATCATGTCAGATGGCTGGCCTCTTCTTCTGGGATCTTTCAAGTCAGATCATTGTATGGGTGGTTTTAAGCTGATGAGGGTCCTGTGGTGGGGTTATCAAAATTTATTTGGAATAATAGCTCCTCCAAAAGCTAAATTTCTATTTTGGCTGGTGTGGAGGGGTAGGCTTAAGACTGCTGACTTCCTTCAAAGGATTGTTTTGTAAATCTGAGCCTGAAAACCTTAATCATATTCTATTGCTATGCCCCTTTGCTTGGAAGATTTGGTCGGCTGTAATTGATTGGTGGGGATCTCAATGGGCTTCACTGGGCTCTGTCAACGAGTTGCTTTATTGGTGGTTTGGTTTCAAGTTCAAGAAGTAGAAACTCAGGATCTAGAATGCCATTCCTATTGCAGTGTTGTGGTCATTATGGAGGCACAGAAATGAATGTCTATTTGGGGGTGCTCAACCAAATATGGAGGCTTTAGCTGAATTAATTAAAGTCAGAGTGACTTACTGGGTTAAGAACCATCACATTGGAAGCATGTATTCATTTCATGATTTTATCTCCAATTTGGGTCTGATCCATAGTTGCCTTTGAGGTGGTGTTGTTGGGGAGTTCTGTTTGGTTTGTGTCCTGTTGCTGACACATGTTCTGTTTTGGTAAGGTGCTGTGTACCAGGCTGTAGAGGTTCAATGGTGTGTGCTGAGATTATGAGGTATTTCTAGAGAGGTGTTGGTGCTGTTGTTGTCTTGTCGGTTTTGGTTGGGTGGTTCTATTAAAACCATCTCATGGGCAACAGCTGCTGGTGTTTTGGCTAGAAGGGCATGGAGAGGGCATTTTTTGTGTTGCTCATCTGATAGATGGGGCAGTTGGCAGTTCATCTGGTTTGTTTCTACAGGAATTTGCTGGTGTATTAGCTATAAGTTGCTGGAGCAGTTAGCTGGGGGAGGAGTCAAGGTTGCTTTTGCTATGTGGAAGTAGATGGATAAGATCATGTGGTTGTGTGTACTTGTGTTAATGGGTCTGTGCAACACTATTGTGTCAAAGTCACTCATCAAGTCTCTACCTGGCTTTCCTGGTATACTTCCCTTCAAACTTGAAACTGGATACATTGGTGTAGGAGAATCAGAAGATGTGCAGCTATTTTACCACTTCATTGAGTCAGAGAAGAATCCAAGTGATGACCAATTTATGCTTTGGCTTACTGGAGGTCCTGGTTGTTCTGTTCTTGTTGTCCTTGTATTTGAAATAGGAAGATACTACGCTAGAGGTGGATTGAGTGCCAAGTGGTGACCTGCTATTCAAGGGTGGAAGGTGTTCGGAATGGTGACCTGCTTCTTTCTGTTCTGCTGTCAGTTGCGTACAATCAGTTATATGGGCTATGGCAGTTGAGAGGAAATATCAGAATGGAAACTTGGTTGGGATCTTAACTTCCTTGTTGTGGCCTATTGTGGTGTAATTTTCGTAGCGCTGACAAGCTGGTTGAGAATGGTTTTGATACACTGCTAATGGTTGTTGTTTTGGATGGTTACTGTTGCAGTGCTATTCCTAGTGTTGGGCTGATGCTAGCTGCTACAGATTTGTTGCTGTGTGCTGTTGTGATGGCTTTGGTGTTGCTTTGATATACTTAGTGTTTGTTTGTCTTGGTCTTTGAAATCAGAGGATAGTTTGTGTGGGAAGCTTGGGCTCATGGTGTGGGGTTTATGAATCGGTCCCTAGTTGTTTCCTGCTGCTAAAGAGCAGTATTAGACTTGGGGTGTTTATTTTTGGTGTATTCTGTTTTTTACTGCTTTTTGTTTCCTTATTCTTGGCTGGTTGATTGGTTTCTCACCAATCTTGGGTGTTGTGCTAGCATATAATTGAGTTACCTCTTCGGTGCCAACTTAGTTGGGATTGTTGAGTGTAATTATAATGCTTGTTGCTCCTCCCTTTTTTATTGATGTAAGTTCTCTGTTGTAAATTTTTCTTCATCAATGAAATTTCACTTTTGCTGATAAAAAAAATATAGCTAGCCATATGAGGCATATTTTGTTAACCCCCTTCAGGAAGCATGATGGCAATGTGTGATAAAATACTATTATTCATTTTGACCTTTGTAGTATGGACTCATCTAAATGCAGTACAAACTGATGATAAGCTCCTTTCTTCTTCGGGTTGAAATATTTCATAATTTGTTCTTAGGGTTGATATATTTCATGAAGCAAAATTACGCTGTATTTTTTTGTCATCTTAATTACCAAATTTTGTCTACAGATAATAAATTTCATCTAAGGAAATGCCTCCTTTTAGAATTGTAGAGCACAAATTTATCTTTAGTTTGTATTTTTGGTCTTCGTGCGGAATCAATTTTTTAGACTTTTTCCAAAACAAAAAAGAAAAGGAAAAAGAAAAAAGAGTAGAACTTGTTGCTTTTTTGTTTTTATTTACATGGGTGCCCTTTTTTATTTGGACAAATTATTTGGGCAAATGATCCACACCACAACCAATCGGCGAAGACGGAATTAATTTGCGTGAATAAAGCGAAAAGCACACAACTCTTGTGAGCGCTGAAATATTACTATTTTCTTTTTGGTAATGATACCAAAATATTACTAATAGAGAACTGCTATGGACCCCCAGTGGGGGTCGCGCCCCCAGTGACGTGGCGCGCCCCCACTGGTTGACAGACTTAAAAAAAAAAAAAAAAAAAAAAAAACAGCTTTTTTTCAGCCATTCATGGCCCTCCACCTCACTGGGGGTTGACCCCCAGTGGGGGTCTAAACCATTTTCGTTACTAATAAAAGTAGTTTTGGCTCGTTTTGTTTAGTTTTAAAATTAAAAAAAAAATATTAAGAATTTTAAATATTTTATTAATATTTTTATCCAATATCTTATATAGGTATGAGATCAGCATTTGGGTCTTGCACTTATATGAGATATTTGATAAAAATATTGGTAAAAAATTTGGGATCTCTAGAATTACTCTTAGAATAATGATTTGAGTATAAACCCGCAAGGGTGGCCTAGTGGGTGAGGGCTGAAACCTGGGATCTGGGAGTATGCTCCTCCTGGAGGTCTCAGGTTCGACCCACCCCCCGCTTGGTTGCTGTGCGGGCCACTGGGGGTTATGCCCGGTCGTTACCTCCAGGGCCCTTAGGATTAGTCCCATGCTTCGGCTGTGGGGATACCTGAGTTATCAAAAAAAAAAATAATGATTTGAGTATGGAATTGTATTTTGAAAGATAAATTTTTACAATGAGTTTTGAAAAGGGAAAACTTATTTGATTATAAATTTTAAAAATAGTTTTGAGTTGTATTTTGAAATTGTTCTAGGTTTTTTTTTTTTTAATATTTAAAATTTTTCTTAATTTTATTTTTTTAGGGTAAATATTTTTTAATGTAAATGTTTATTTATTTATTTTTAATGTACACTGTATTTATTACATTTGTGCATTGTATTTTTTTTAAATTTGAAAATTTTATTTTTTATTTAAATATATACATTATTTTAAATATATATTTTTTATTATAAATATATATTTTTTTATTTTTAAAATTTTTTAAATTTTAAAAATACTTAAAAAGTTAACGAAAAATATTTTTTTTCAAAATAAAAAAATATATATTTTATGAAAAATTTAATTTTTCAAAAAATAGTTTTTTTTTTTTTTTTGAATTTTTTTTGTCTTAAAAATAAAGTTTTGAAAAAAGTGTTTGGATATAAGTTTTGAGAAGAATTTTGAAATTTTTTTGTTAGAATTATGATTCCAAAATAAAATCAAATGCTGCCTTTGTTTTTGGCAATGATGCAAAGTATTCTTTTTTTCTTTTTGACATCCTCTTATTATAAATATATATATATATATATATATTAAGGTAATAGTATTATTAACGGAATGTAAATATTTGGAAAAACTGTTTGCTGCTCATGGGGCGCTACGCGATAGTATTCCCCACTAATCATAAATTTTTAGATCCCTCATACTTTACAATCCCCAACATAAATTTGTAAACTCCATCCACAATACTATTGAAACATTACCCAGAACAACCAATAACTTGTCAAATACTTGATGGTCACACAATCAAAAAACATAGAAACCCCCAAACCGACACAAGGCATATATATATATGTTCACACAGTACACAGAAATCACAAAAATAGGAAAACGAGAGAGAGAATGGTTTTAGCGTACCGGCAAAAGTATTGGAAGTTCACAAGAATCGCTTGAGCAGAAAAAGTGTCGCTCGAGCGAAGGAACAAAATTCTGAACATCAACAACTTGAAAACAAGCTATCAACATGTTCCAAACGTAAACAACACGTCCCAAAAGTCAAACTCAAAGAGAGACAAAGGGAAACAAGATATGAACAACGGCATAAGGTAATGAAATCCGGATTCAAAATATACAATTGATTGGGTCTAAACCAGAAACGTTATACCACTGGTTAGCTTCCATTGAATTTTTATTTTATAATCTCACATAGGCGTTTTGATTTTAAAAATAATTTTATATAGGATTTTGAAACTCTCATAATATTTAATTTTAAAATAATTACAATCCCACATCGAGAAAATAAATAAAAAGTGTGCACGTTTTAGTTCAAGATGGTTTAAATTTTAAAATAAAATTTAAAGGTTTTAATTAATTAATTTTGTTGTAAATTGGTTGGTCTTTTGACTTAGCCGATTAGACTAAATCGTTTTTGGTTTGACTGATTCACTGGTTTAATCACGGTTTTAACTGTTTTATCAAAATATATTGCTTAAATTTGTTTGATTTATTGACCTTATTAAAAATTGAACGACTGAGATTACTTGATTAAAAATGAACTTCTCGTCCAAATAACTGTTAATTTTTATTTTACAATCCCACATCAGGAAAATGAGGAAAAAAATAAGTTGTTTCACTATATAAACCTTATGCTTCCATTTGATATTGTAGTGTTGTGTATGTTTCAGTTCAAAACAGTTTAAATTTTTAAATTAAAATAGAATTTAAAAGTTTTAATTAATTAATTTTTGTATAAGTTGATTGGTCCTTTGACCTAACCGATAGGGTAAATCGTTTTCGGTTTGACTGATTCGCTGGTTTAATTGCGATTTTAGCGGTTTTATCAAAATATATTGGTTAAATTTGTTTGATTTGAAATAAATTAAAAATTGACCTAATTAAAAATTAAACGGCTAAAATTGCTTGATTTGAAATAAATTTCCTGCCCAAATAATTGTTAACTTTTAAACAATTAAGAAAATCTCCATTAGTTAGCTTCCATTTAACTTTTATTTATAATTTCACATCGAGAAAAGAAGAAAAAAGTGAATTGTTTCACTTACATAAAATGAATCTCATACTCCCATTTATATAAGTAAAAGGAGATTTTTGGTGAGAAGCATTATGATCAATATCTCATACTAATATTTTTGATTTTTTTAATTTTAAATAATTAAGAAAATCCTCCCAATTGGCTAGTAGTATTATTAACGGAATGTGAATATTTGGAAAAATTGTTTTGTGCTAGTGGGGCTCTACGTGGTAATATTCCAAACTAATTACAAATCTCGATGTCCCTTACAATCACCAACATAAATTCGTAAACTCTACTCACTACCAATCATGACACTATTGAAACAATACCTAGAACAACCAATAACTTGTCAAATACTTGATGTTCACACAATCAGAAAACATAGAAACGCCCAAACCGACTATATGAAACACAAGGCATATATATATAGATGTTCACACACAATACATAGAAATCACAAAAATAGGAAAATGAGAGAGAGAGAGAGAGAGAGAGAAATGGTTTTAGCGGAGGTGCCAGAGGAGGTGATAATGAGTGAAATTCTAACAAGGCTTCCGGTGAGGTCTGTTTTACGATTGAGATGTGTTTGCAAGCAGTGGTGCTCTTCAATGGCCACTCCTGAATTCATGAGTGTTAGAAATTGAGTGCCCATGTGGCATGACCCTTTGAACCTTATCCATGTAAGTTTGAATTTGAATTCAAAACTTATTTGGATAACCACTCATGATATCTATATCTATCATATCAATTGATATGGATAGATGATATATTTATCTTATATATCCTATATGATATATGTGATATGGGATAATGAAAACAACGTATGTTTTTTTCCATATTGACTCTCTCTCATTAAAACAACGATCAAGCTTTTTGCACTGTGACTTGTGTGGGTGATACTCATATTGTGGTATCACTCCACAACTGGGTTCGTTGTTCTCATTCTTGAAGCACGTGATTTATCCACGAGATTCTTCGCTTCAAGTTCCATTAACTAAGGTATGATCTGAATGTTTTATCCGCTGCGTTATACTTTGATTTACATTGGTATCAAAGCATATATGGGTATTTTCGTGTTTTTTTTTTAATCATGTGTATAATTTTATATAAACATATACATATTATATGCATGAAAATTAACGAAGGAGGAAGATGAAGTGCAGGATTTCTGCACTTCCACTCTCATTAGATTGAGAGTGTAAAACACCTTATTTTTATGTTCATTAAATGTCATTTTTAAGACCATAAATGTTTTTATTTTGGAAAATGGAGTTTGATAGTACCAAAATTGGACCAGAAATACATTCCAAAAGGCGGCGCGTGAGCCGCATGCACCATATGACACCGTCTGCGGCGGCCACGCGCTGCTACGCGCCTCCGCGCGCCATTACATACGCATCAGCCGTGCTGTCCATGTGTGCACCGTCCGCACTACGCACGCGCACACTGTGCGCTGAGCTGCCTGCTGAACCGCGCCGGTTTCCTCCGCCAGCTTGGCTGCTAATGTTAAGGCACTGTTTGTTTTTTTTTTTTTAATTCTGAATCCCATTAAATGGTCATAAATAATTCGTTATAGATTTTTTTTTATGCATGGTTGGTACTGTAAGATTCAGAATTAAATTTTCTATCTTCTGTAAAATTTTAAAAATTTTATGAAAATAAAAAATATTTTTTCTGTGATAATAATTCATTATTTCTGTTTTAAAATGCTTCTGGTGTTGCATGATTAATTTTCTGGGGTTGAAATTTTTATTGTAGACTACTGTAAAGGTTTACTATTTACTGGCATAATTGTTTCAGTTTACCAAATTTTGCAATATTTATTTTTGATTTTTATGTGTGTTTATTAGTTATTTAAAATTCTAAAAAAATTTCAGAAAAATTCCAGAAAATTTCATAATGATGTACATTCCATTATGGCATAATCTGAATATTAAACACAACATATTATTATTTTTAGGGTTTGTAATATGTTGTGATTAGAGAAGCATGTTTAGTTTTTTTTTTTTTTTATTTAAATTTCATTATTCAATGAATATAGCATATGTAAAATTTAAATTAAGATGCTATTGTATGGAATTTATCATGCTTTGTATATGCCATAAGTAGTGGGAGATTGATTTTTTTTGCGCATGGAATTAAATTAAAATTTGATAATTGTTACTAGAGGTGCAAAAGATGATTACGAGCATAGCAAATTTTCGATCTTGACACATGTGTAATATTATCATTATTTAATTTAGTTTTTTTTTTTTTTGCTGCAAAATATTTTTTGTGTTGCTATCATTAATATCCCCTGCGCATTTGTTTACTCTATATGTAGAAATGGCTGCTAAGACAGTGGTGGCAGACTTAACTAAAGGAGAGAAATTGGATGGCAACAATTATGATATATGGCGCCGTAAGATCCAATACCTCCTCAATGTGCAAGAAGTGTTGACCATACTTGAACAAGTGATGGTTGAGCCAGAGCAGGGCAATACAGCTCAACATCGTCGTGATTTTGAAGTCTTTCAGACTTGGCCTAACAAAGATCGGTGTGCGCGCTTTACTATGTTGAGCAACATGCACAACGACTTGATTAGTGAGTTTGAGCATTGCCTGACTACATTTAAGATATGGGAAGCTCTCAAGCAAAAGTTTGGTATTACCTCTTTGGCAAAGCTACGTGGGCTGACTATGAAGTTTGACTCCTATCAGAAAAGGGCGCATCACTCGATGAAGCAGCATTTGAGGGTATGTTAGCCATGATACGTGAGCTTGCAGCTGCTGGGCACAATTTGACTCAAAAACAGCAAGTACAAGCTGTGATTTGCTCTCTGCCAAATTCTTGGGAGCAGATGAAGTAGAACATGATGCATAATGAGAGTGTGAAAACATTCGAAGGCATATTGCGTCATTTGAAGCTAGAGGTTGAGTGCCTTGAGGCGGCTAAGTCTGCTGGTTCAGCTATGGTGGTTGAGTCGAGCTCATGTAGGACTTCTCAGTTCAAACGTGGAAAAACAAAAAGTGCCCCTAAGAAGCAAGCAGCAGCTGAGCTAAAGCCCAATGGCGCTAGAAATTTCAAGCGTAGGGGCAAGAAGGTAAAGGCTAAATTGACATGCTTTAACTGTAACAAAGAAGAACACTTCGCTCGGGATTGCCCTGAGCAAAAGAAGGTACTCCCTTACTTAATTTCTCTCATTCAATGCTTTGTTTCTAGTCAAGCATTAATTAGTCATTCTCCTCATTTTTGGGTTGTAGACTCCGGAGCAACAGACCACATCGTAAGGGACAGAGTAGGGTTCGTTGAGTATCGCCGAGTACCTGCTGGGAGCAGAAAAGTTTACGTGGGGAACGAGTCTAGTGTCGAGGTGCTTGGTATTGGCACATACAAGCTGGAAATTCGACGAGGGCGCACCTTGTATCTTCATGATGTTGTTTATGCTCTGGATATTCAGCGAAACTTAGTTTCAGTTATTAGCATGATGAGCCTTGGTTTTAGCTTTTGTTTTGAGAATAATGGTGTTAGCATTTATTTGGGAACAATTTTTTATGGTTTTGGTTATCTTTCAAATGGTTTTTTAGTTTTGGATGTGGATGATTCTAGTTTTAATAAAAATGCCAATGGCTCTGTTTCTAATATTGTATGCTTTTGTGATAATGATTCTATGAGATGGCATGCTATATTAGGCCACATAGGGCAAGACAGGATGACTAGATTGGCTAGAGAAGGTCTTTTAGGCCCACTTGCTAGAGTCATTTTGCTTACTTGTAAGCACTGTCTTGCTGGAAAGGCAACAAGGAAACCATTTTGGAAAGCCATAAGGGCATCTATCCCATTACAACTTATTCATTCTGATATATGTAGACCAATGAATGTGAGGGCAAGACATGGAGCCCCTTATTTCATCACATTTATAGATGATTGCATGCATTTTGGTCATATCTATTTGATTTCTCACAAGTCAAAAGCATTGGATTGCTTTAGACGATATGTTAATGAGGTTGAGAATCAATTAGACAAGAGCATTAAGGCTCTAAGGACTAGCCGGGGACGCGAGTATCTATCTGAGCAGTTTAAAGTGCTCTGTGAGGAAAAAGGAGTTATCAGGCAATTGACAATTCCTAGGACTCTGCAACAAAATGGTGTAGCGGAGAGAAAGAATCACACATTGCTTGACATGGTTAGATCAATGATGGCGCAAGCTAATCTTCCCATTTCTTATTGGGGAGATGCTTTGTTAACTGCTGCCTACATCCTTAACCGTGTGCCCTCCAAATTAGTTCCTTCTACCCTATATGAGATATGGACTGGCAAAATGCCTGATTTGGGCAATTTGCGGCCTTGGGGTTCGGCAACTTACATACACACGCTTCTCATAAGTTTGGGAAGTCGGGCCCTAAAAGAAAGAAGTGTATCTTCATTCGCTATAGTGAGCATTCTAAGGACTATGTGTTTATTGGGGAGCATCCAGATGGAAGTGTGACTGAAATTGAGTCACGAGATGTGGATTTCCTAGAGGAGGATTTCCCTAGCAGAGGTGAGGTAACTAGAGATGTAGAACTTTATGAGATGGAGGATTTACTTGAAGGCACACCTAGTAACCTAGTAGAGAATGAGGAGATAATCCCTCAAGCTGCTAGGGACAGTGGGAGCGATCCACCTGCCCATGGATTAGATCCAATGGATGAGGATTCTCAGGATTCTCACCTATGTAGAAGCAAACGTGGAGCTATACCCCGTCGCCGTTTTGAGATTGAAGGGGAAGCATTCATGATTGCTCCGCGTGATAAGATGGAGCCTAAGAATCTCAAAGAGGCTCTCTCATCCCTTGCTAGTAAAGAATGGAGTACTGCAATGGATGAAGAAATAGAGTTTATGAAAAAAAATCATGTCTGGGACTTGGTTGATTTGCCGCCAGAGCGCAAGACTATTGGAAACAAATGGGTTCTCAAAATCAAGCACAAAGCGGATGGTCCAATAGAAAGGTATAAGGCTCGCCTAGTGGCGAAAGGTTACACCCAACGAGAGGGTGTGGACTATGAGGAAACTTTTTCACCAGTTGTAAGGTTTGCCTCTATTCGCCTAATTCTGGCCATAGTAGCTCAGTTGGACTTAGAGTTATATCAGATGGACGTTAAGATTGCATTTCTCAATGGAGAATTGGATGAAGAGATCTATATGGATTAACCAGAAGGCTTTTTGGTAGTAAGTCAGGAACGCAAAGTTTGCAAGCTTCAACGATCTATTTATGGCTTAAAGTAATCATCCAAACAGTGGAATCTGAGATTTCATCGAGCCATTGTCTCTAATGGGTTTACGATGATCGATGAAGATCACTGTGTGTACGTTAAGTGGTCCAAGGACATTTTTATGATATTGTCATTATATATAGATGACATATTATTGGCTGGAAATGACAAGGAGATGATTGTCGCCACTAAAAGGTGATTGTTCTCTACATTTGAGATGAAAGACATGGGTGAAGCGAGCTATGTGCTTGGTGTTAAGATCCTTAGGGATCGCTCTAGGAGACTTCTTGGTTTGTCTCAAGAGACTTACATTAAGACTATCCTAGAGCGATTCTAGATGCAGAGCTGCAAACCCATTGACACTCATGTTGCGAAAGGCAAGAGCCTAAGCCTTGATATGGGTCCTAAGACTCCAGAAGAGAATGAAAAGATGGCCCGTATTCTCTATGCAAATGCTGTTGGAAGTTTGATGTATGCTATGATGTGTACACGCCCTGACATTTGTTATGCAGTCAGATTGGTGAGTCGTTACCAATCCAACCCAGGACCAGCTCATTGGAAAGCAGTTAAGAGGATATTACGATATCTTAGAGGGACTGCAGATTACACACTTTGCTACCAAAGTTCAGATCTACATCTAGTTGGCTATTGTGATGCTGACTGGGGAGGAGACTTAGATGAGCGTAAGTCTACTTCAGGATATGCTTTCATGCATAGCGATGGTGCTATTTCTTGGAGCAAGAAGAAGTAATCCTGTATCGCCTTATCGACTATGGAGGCTGAGTTTGTGGCTTGTTCATCTGCCGTTCACGAAACCGTTTGGATGAGGAGATTCCTTCAGCATTTGGATGTTGTCACACACACTTCAGAGCCTGTGACTATCCATTGTGACAGCATGATTGCACTCGCTTACGTTAAGGATCCTAAATACCATGGCAGAACCAAACACATTGATGTAAGGTTCAACTTTATCAGAGACATTGTGGCATAGAAAGAAGTGATCCTGGAGCACATCCCTACGAGTCGCATGGTTGCGGACCCTTTGACTAAGCCCATTGCTAGAGATGTTTATCTTACTCATGTTAGGGCTTTAGGACTACGTAGGTGGTGATATATTTATGTGTATTCAGTTGAACTCATATTTTTTGGGATATTTGTGCCATTAGTATTCATATTTGTTTCTATTACACATTTATATTTACTACTTTTTGCAATGGTTTCTGAATTAGCATACACAGAATAATTAAATTGATGTTAGCAGGCAAGATTGGTTCACTCACACAAGTAATCGCCCTTAGCGCTAGGTAGCGAGCAAGGATGAGACTAGTGGCTTATTGTATTTGGGGCAAATAGAGAAGCCAAAATTATCCACTAGCTATGTCGCCTTGGTTAGAGCCAAGATGAGGTCTTGTTAGAGACTGACCATGGATATGAGAGTACCCACTTTTCCATGATGTGCCTATTATGGATAGCCAGATGCGAGATCTCATTTGATGCCTAAGAGGCGAGCAAATAGAGAATTCGAGTTAGACGCTAGGAAGCGACTTGTGTGCTTAAGAGTGACTAGACTAAGATCTGTATGTTGTGTGAGTTTAACATCACTCTTTGGAAGAGTTACTCAACTATAACATGCATTCGTACTGCATGTGGTTATCGACTCGTTAGCGAGGTGAAAGAATGGATCCCTGCTTCTTCACCGTGTGAGTCCTAAAAGTCATTTTTCCCTAAATGACTTTACTTTGTGCCTTTTGTGATCTTTGACTATGTCATAAGGTGAGGAGTTGATGTTCAACTCCTTTGGTATGTTGCCTGCGGTCATGTATGATTCGGCTTTAAGGGACATTACTGGGAAAACAGTCAATTTCAAATTAAATGATATGAGGGTGAAGGGAAGATCATCTAGTTCCATATCTCTGCTCTATATTCACTGTCGACAACTCACATCGCTCTCTATGGGATGCTGATTGGGTGTGAATATAGTGCGGGACCTAGGAGAGTCAAACATGCTCTTTGAGGGATTAGAGATGTTTTTGGACCGATGTAGCTAGATGGGTCTGGGTACATGAGACACTATTTCTGTTCATTTTGGGTTGATATCTCTATGCTGACTCATATTGAGTTTCTAGTATAGAGCTTCCACATGCAGGTGTTCTCAGCGGTTGCACGGTACATTGGCTAGTATGAGATTGTTCATTTTTTGGGGAGATTGAGATAGAGATAGAGATGTGGCAGTGTCATGCCAACTCATGTGCGAGTGGGAGATGTTAGAAATTGGGTGCCCATGTGGCGTGACCCTTTGAACCTTTTGAATCTTATCCATGTAAATTTGAATTTGAATTCAAAACTTATTTGGATAACCACTCATGATATCTATATCTATCATATCAACTGATATGGATAGATGATATTTTTATCCTATATATCTGATATGATATATGGGATATGGGATAATGAAAACAATGTATGTTTTTTCCCATACCGACTCTCTCCCACTAAAACAACGATCAAGCTTTTTGTACTGTGACTTGTGTGGGTGATACTCATATTGTGGTATCACTCCGCTGCTAGGTTCGTTGTTCGCATTCTTGAAGCACGTGATTTACCCACGAGATTCTTTATTTCAGGTTCCATTAACTAAGGTATGATCTGAATGTTTTACCCGATGCGTTATACTTTGATTTACAATAAGAGAACACCTGAGGAAGTCAAAGTCATCATCAAGTAGTAATAATAGAAGAATCATGATTGCTGGTTACCTTAGTAGCGGTTTCGTGTTCAAATCAATGTCAGTTTACTCGAAACCACCATTCAGCAGCAGTTTAGTCGCCTACAATAATTATCCTTGGAGCAATCAGAACCCAGCCAGGATTCAAGGTAGTTGTGATGGATTATTCTGTTTGACTACCAGAAGGTACCAGGCATCCACACTTGGAACCCTTCAACAAGGCGTTGCCCTTTGTTTATGAAAAAAGGATGGTGTGGTTTGGGGTTTGGTTATGATCACTCTATTCATGCCTTGAAAAGGTGTTTGCGATGAGGTCATGTGGTGTTGAACAAATCCAAGTTCATGTTTATACATTGGAAACCACCACCACCACTACTACTACTAGTTGTTTCGGGTCTTTGTTATCCGACTTCTCCTTCTGCTCCGAGGCCTTGTACCAGATCCCGTCCGATTCTGACTCGGACGACCCCTGCCCTTTCTTTTACACCAAGTACGTGTACCTGTACGAATCCGAATTCGAATCCGAGTTTTGGAGAAGAATTCAAGATTTCCCTTATCACCTCCCTCCTTGTTCACCTGGCAAGTTAGTTAATGGAGCTCTTCATTGGCCAGTATATTTTGGCCCCTTAACTTCTGCTTCTTCCTCTTTTCCTTCACCTGGTCAGCTGAGAATTGCTTCTATTGATGTGACAAAGGAGACTTATAGTGAAATTCCAATGCCTAATCACGTACAAGAAGATAGACATAGTGGTTATCTTTACACTGGCTTCGAGGTTTTAAGAGGATGTATTTGTTTGATTTTTAATCGACTTAAAATTGGATGTGATGTGTGGGCGATGATGGAATACGGAGTGAGAGATTCATGGACAAAATTGGTGACAATTCCACATCTGCCATCCACGTTTATCTTCCAACCTTTACTGTCTTTAGATAATAGTAATGGTGAAATCATCTTCTTGGAAAATAACTCTCAAACGGGTGTGTACAATTCAAGTGAAAATATATTCCCTTCTCTTGACATTGTTGACGATACTTGTCTTGGTCAATTCTATTCCTATTTTGAGATCCTAATCTCGCCCAATGCCGCATGAAGACTAACAGATTTGCATGATTTCTCCAGTATAGTATCAATTTTACTAGCTTCTCACTAGGTTTCTCCAGTGTAATATCAACTTTATTATTTATGTGAGTTCAATTTTATTCCATACATTATTATTTATGTATGCTGCTCAATTGATAAGAATTTTATTTGTTAGGCTGAAGTTTTTGGTTTCGAGTCGATGCACTTCGTGATATTTAACTTTTTATCAAGTTCATCCTTTATTTTATCTATATTAGTGGGCGTCAAAAAAATAATATTATATAATAATAACAGAAAAAAATGCACTTGGCTATTTTAGTTGACTATTTAGATTTTTGGCTATTGTGTTTGGAAAGTTAAGTGGTTTTTTTTTTTTTTTTTTTTGGTAATTTATTTGATAGTTGTAAGAAAAAAAAGTAAAATGATTATAGGTTGGATGTGACATTTTGTCTATTTTAACCTATTTTGTCTTTTAATAATCTATTGTAGCCCAACCTTCCTCCCAAATAAGACATGTATATGTTGATCAAATGGTAAGAGTTTATTTTATTAAACCTGATCATGGGTTTGAGTCTCTTCCTCATCTTTGCATAATTTTTATGAAAACAACGTAGAGCTATTTTGGGAATTAAAGACATGTGACAAAAAGTGACAACATATGTAGTAGAATATCTATCTATCTATCTATATATTTAAAAAAAAAAATAGAATTTTTAGTAAGGAATTTTGTGAAAATTTCAATATCACATACTAATTTTTTTAAATTTTAAGCAATTAAGAAAATTTTCATTGGTTAGTTTCTATTTAACCATATAAAAATAAAACACTAATTAGTCTATAATTTATTTGATAATCCCACATCGAGAAAAAAAGAAAAAAGTGAGTTGTTTCACTTATACAAATTGAATCTTATACTCCCATTTAATATTGTAGTGTTGTGAATGTTTCAATTCAATATAATTTAAATTTAAAAATTAAATTTAAAAGTTTTAATTAATTAATTTTTGTATAAGTTGGTTGGTCTTTTGACATAGTCTATTAGGCTGAATCATTTTTGATTTGACTGATTCGTTAGTTTAATTGCGATTTTATCAAAATATATTAGTTAGATTTGTTTAATTCGAAATAAACTAAACATTGATTTGATTAAAGATTGAATGAGATTGCTTGATTAGAAATAAGTTTTCCGTTCAAATAATTGTTAACTTTTATTGTATAATCCCATATCAGAAAAAGAAGAAAAAAATTAAGTTGTTTCACTAATATAAAGCGAACCTTATGCTCCTATTTAATATTATAGTGTTGTGCGTGTTTCAATTCAAGACTGTTTAAATTTTAAAATTAAAATAACATTTAAAAGTGTTAGTTAATTGCTTTTTGTATAAGCTAGTCGGTCTTTTGACCTAACCGATTAGACTGAACCATTTCGGTTTAACTAATTTGCCGGTTTAACCGTGATTTCTCATATTGATTTTTTTAATTTTAAACAATTAAAAAAAATCTCTACTTCCATTTAACCATATAAAAATAAAACTCTAATTAGTTTATCATTTATTTTTTAATCTTACGTTGGAAGAAGAATGAAAAAATGAGTTGTTTTACTTATATAAAGTGAATCTTATATTTCCATTTAATATTATAGTGTTGTGCATGTTTCAATTCAAGACAGTTAATTTAAATTTTAAAATAAAAACTTTAATTAGTCTATGATTTATTTTATAATCCTACATCGGAATAAGAAAAAAAAAATAGTTGTTTTACTTATATAAAATAAATCTTATACTCTCATTTAATATTTTAATATTGTGCATCTTTCATATCAAGATAGTTTCAATTTAAGATAAAATTTGAAAGTTTTAATTAATTAATTTTTGTATAAGTTGGCTGGTCTTACGACCTAGCCGATTAGGCTGAATCATTTTCAATTTGACTGATTCAATGGTTTAATTGTGATTTTATCGATTTTATCAAAATATATTAGTTAGATTTATTTGATTCAAAATAAACTAAAGATTGACGTGCTTAAAGATTTTGATTTGAAATAAATTTTCTACCCAAACAATCGTTAAATTTTATTTTACAATCCCACATCAAGAAAAAAAAAAAGTTGAGTTATTTTACTTGTATAAAATGAATCTTATGCTCTTATTTAATATTGTAGTATTGTATATATTTCAGTTCATGACAATTTAAATTTTAAAATAAAAATAACATTTAAAAGTTTTAATTAACTAATTTTCGTATAAGTTGGTTACTCTTTTGACCTAGCCGATTAGGCTGAGCCATTTTCGGTTTAACTGATTCGCTGATTTAACCGCGATCTTAGCGATTCTATCAAAAAATATTAGGTAGAGTTATTTGATTCGAATTAAACTAAGATTAACCTAATTAAAGATTAAATGACTGATATTGTTTGATTCAAAATAAAATTCTTGCCTGAACAATTGTTAATTTTTATTTTACACAATTTCACATAAAGAAAAAAAAGGAAAAAGTAAGTTGTTTACTTATATAAAGTAAACCTATGCTCTCATTTAATATTATAGTGTTGTGCATGTTTCAGTTGAAGATAATTTAAATTTTATAATAAAATAAAATTTCACATTTTTAATTAATTAATTTTTGTGTAAGTTTGTTGATCTTTTGACCGATTTTAATGATTTTATCAAAAAAAAATATATTGTTTTATTTCTAAAAAGTATGTTTAAGTTTTATGATAAACTTTAACATAAAATAAACTAAAACTAAAAAATTTATAAAATGAAATTTATTTTTATTTTATCATAAATATATTATTTTTTAATTTATTCTATTTTTTTCATCTTTACCAATTAAATTATGACATATATTTCTTATTGTGAACTTAGAATATACAATTAATTTCATAACAACTGCAGTATATATATTCTAATAAAATGGTTAAAATTTAGTTCATTCTAAATTATTGTTCTATACTTGTAAAATAAATTTTATGTTCTAATTTAATTTTAAAATTATTTTTAATTATTTATTTAGCCTGTGCGCCGCATGTGTTCATATGTTAGTATATATCAAGGAAAATGAGATTTCTAATTATGAGAGGGAGCGTTTTTAACTATGAGAGCTATACGAGTTCCAAAACTCAAAACCAATTTTGTTGATTTTTGGCTATTCTTTAAAAAGAGAAAAAAATTTATTGGCGACTAAAAATTAAAATTTAAAATTTAAATCATAGTCAACAAATCTCTCAATGAATATTCACCTATGATTTAAGGATTCAAATCTCAAAATTTGTTACCTAACAAAATACATATGATTTTAAAAAATGCTTTTCCATAATTAAAATAATAATAATACTATATATATATTATGAGTATTTACACATAAATCCTAATTTATAAATTTGTATTCCATTAAATTTGTCAAGACACTAGAGCTTCCAAAACATGCAATTTGAGTTTCAAAGAGGTGAGATTCATGGATGCATGTGAGATATAGCTTCTAATTCAAGTTTACATAACAAAATCATGCTAAAAAATAGTTAAACTTTTCAGAACTACGCATGCATGTATGAATTGATTCCAAATTCTCCATTTTAAGCTCATTTCTTGCATTTGATCACACTCTCTTCTTGAATTCTCAAATTAAGTGACTTAAACTATTGAAATAGGGTTCATAAGTTTACCTAAAATCTTCAATTGAGCTCTATGTAGCAAATTCCTTGAGTTTCCAAGTCAATTCCTCAATTTACCAAGCAATTCTCTTCCTCTCTGATGGGTCGTTGAACACACCAAAATTAAATAATAAACTACACCAAATTCTTTTAGAATAATGGCAAGTCCAGGTATCGATCCACAGGGACAATTGTGAAATTAAACTAATTTAATTGTTAAATTCCTAAATTAATTTTGATAAAAAGATTGATTGTTCATAACCTAATTTAATAACAAATAAAATAAACTAAGGAATTAAATTATTAATAATAATTGAAATTGGATTTACGGAATTGGGAAAAAATCCTAGGGTAGAGAATTCACCACTAACCACATAATTAGGGTTTCCAATTGAAATCAATTATGCTATGGTTTGAACGAGTTAATGCTTCGCAACTACAAGCTCAAAACATTTAACAAGAAGATCATCACATTCAATGTATGAGCACGAACCATCTCAAGTAATACGAATCGTTCACTCTAAATTAAGGTAGTGATACGACTCGTTCCTCGTAGCATGGTTCGTCTCATACCTTGAATGTGAATGAATAGAAAACACATGTATGGATAACATTCAACAATCACAGAAAGTCAAATATTCAAAGAGATAATGAAAAATATATAAAAGAAACTTCTAAATCACTATACAAATGTTCAAACCTTTACATAATTAAAAATCAAAAAGAAAACAAAATAATTACATGGCTAGGGTTTCATTAAAACCCTAGAAAAGAAGACTAGCTACTCATGGAGGAGTGGAAGGAGGTAGCTGGAGAAGAAACCACCATGGGAGACATCCTTGAAGCTTTTTGTTTCTCTTTCCTTCCAAACCCTAGCCTCTCTCTTTAGGTCAAATCAGGTTCAGAACCCTAAAAAATCCTTTTCCTTGCCTTTTTTATCCTTCTAATCTCGTCCAAACAAGTCTAAAACGTCGGGCTGACTTTCAAAGAAAAAGTCAACGCACGTGCGGGAAAGTCAACTCTCTCCAAATTCTGTCTTTTTGCCCATTTTATGCTCCAACTATGTACAAGCTGATTGACATTCAACACACATAAAGTATACGGTTTGACCAGTAAGTGAAGTTAAGATATTCTAATTAGCAGCCTCAATGATATACATTTCGGCCTTAATCACATCCCCCAACTTACTACTTGCTAGTCCTCAAACAAGTAAAATAAAATAAAATTAAACAAAATCTATCTATTTCCTCTTTCGTGGGAAAACGGTTGCATTTAGCATATGCAACAAGCCTTTAAACCACAAGGTTACCCCAAGTGGATGAGTAAAGTCTCGTGAGGGTTTCCAGAAATGATACCCACAAACATTAACATATTCATATATATTGAACAACAAATGACCACACTACTCCACCTAACAATCAACTTATGTGCCACTACAGTGTGATATTGAGACATCATGAGTCATTAAAGGCATAGTGGACAAGCATGAAGGAACCTATTGAGTCAAAACCACAATTCAGTTAATACAAAAGTAAAGTTCCCTGTACTTGTGCATGCTAGTAGACAAGTCATGAGTACCCTCGGTGTAAAGTGCAATCTCCATATTAGTTAACTGTCCACTATAATAGCCCAGTGTAACTCATAATAACACCCAACATATACAGAAGAACTAACCTGTTGCAGTCAAGATTCTCAATTTTTTATTTTATTTTATTTTATTTATGACTGTGCAATGTCCTGATCCATTAAGCTTTCTAATCAACCCATGTAGCAAGTTTTGGGCCAATGACTCCCAAACCAGACGGTTTTAGGGCATTAGGTGTAGAGCCACCCCTATGGGCTTAATAACTCGAGTTGAAAAGGCTACGAATCCGAACTAGTCATTCTTCTTATTTTTCCTTAACTGTGCAATGTCTAAGTCCCTTAAGCTTTCTAATTAACCCATGTAGCAAGTTTTGGGCCAATGACTCCCAAACCAGACGGTTTTAGGGCATTAGGTGTAGAGACACCCCTACGGGCTTAATAACTCGAGTTAAAAAGGCTACGAACCCAAACTAGTCAAGTGGTGTTTCTTTTTTTTTTTCTTTTTTTTTTTTTTTTAAGAATCTTGGCTCCTCATTTATTCTTTTCTGCAACTCTAGCTATTATCAATGATGTACACCAGGGATTATAATAAAAAGATCACCGCTATGATAGTGTGTTCATGTGAATTAAGGCATACTCATGACAAGTGTACTAATACCACAAACACAGACAACTCTCCTCGTGCAAACATCGCATGCAAGTATCTACCCAATAAACCCTTTTCATACAAGTCTACTATGATGTCCAATTAACATATGCAAATATCATCACCCTACTAGCAAAAAGTTACATCAAGTGAAGTAATGCAATCAAGTGAAACAGGTATAAGCATGAATTATGAGCCAAATAGAAATGCACAAAAGAAAATATAACCCGCATCCCCCAACTTGAATATGACATTGTCCTCAATGGAAAAGTAAAGAGAAATGAGAGAATATTACTAGAATTGTAGGTGCACATCCAGGTAGGCAGAGAGGAACATATACACACTTCAAACATTTTTTTTGAAGAAAAGAAAGAACTAAAAAGAAAAAGAAAAATAAAAATAAAAGAGACAAAGCAATATACAGGCGGGTACTACGGGGAAGCCAGTGGTGGTGGTGGCGGGAAATGCTGGGCGAACAAGGCTTGCATCAAAGAGCGCATCTCAAACGCGTCATCCTGAACCCGTTGCTGGTGGGCAAGCAGTTGGTCGAAGGTCACCCGAGAATAGTCACGATGCGCCTGAAAATCCGTGAGCAACTCCATGAGACTCTGGTGATGATCACAAAGAGTACTGTGGACCTGATCCACAGAGTGCTGAAGCTGTAAGTACTCCTCGCGAGTCATGTAGAGTGGGTCCCCTTAGGGAGGCACGGGGGGAACAGAATGAGGTGGGTGGTTGTGTACGGGGTCTTTAGCCTCATTAACTGGGGCACCAACCGGCTGCAGGATGCGAGATATGCTATGCTGCCATTCCCGCTGGCCGAAAGTCGGATACCCTCCATCAATCTCCTCATCCTTAGCAATGGGGAGGTGGTTCAGCTCAAACACAAGTGTCAACAAATTGGCAAATGGTAGTGACCAAGTCAGGTTCTGTATAGGATCAGGCTGAACTGCCTCCCGTAGAGATTTCCGCAAATGCATCTAGATGGTATGCGCAAGCAGGACCTGATAGCCATACTAATACCCGTGTAAGACCCGAACAAACTCTAAACGTCGCTCAGCTCGATGCCCAAGTGGAAGGACATTCTTATGGACCACGTAATCAAGGAATAGCAAGCGGCTAGGTTGCTTGCTCCGCCGCAAGCATGTGAAACTGAGGTCACCTTGGGACGTCGGGAAGTATTGCTGGATGAGGCTATGTATGGGCTGTCGATCCTCAACTGGCGGGAAGGACTGATATTCGGGTTTGGCGAAAAACCCTAACACTGTGGCAATCATGGATGAGGTGATGTGGATAACATGACCATCAATGTTAGAGAGCAATCCATCCTCGGTGGGTGTCTCATACAGGTTCTGGTAGAATAGGCGTACCAGACGAGGATAAGTGGGCGCTGTCACAGTGCAAATGCCCAACTTTTGCCGGAGGCGGAGCTACTCAACGGCCCAAGTAGTGTCTGCGTCACGTTGAAAAAATAGCATATTGAACTGTGTGAGCTTGTGAAGGGGGCGTGAAGCCCACTCCGGCCGTAGCAAGTCACCCGATGGTAGTGGCGGCCAGGATGGTGGTGACGGTGGAGGTGGTGGCGCCGAAGAGGTGGAACCTCTGGCCTTCTTGTAGGCCCGAGCAGATACACGTCGACTCATATCCTGCACACACCAAAAGCAAATAGACACAAACCCATGAAACCAATCATGAGAATAAAATAAAATATGAAAGCACAAGTTTGCCCACGAATGTACCACATGCAATTCCCACCAATTTGTTTTTTTTTTTTTTAAACGAAATTAATTAAATAAATGAATTGAAATGACATTAAATTAAATAAACTAAATTATAAAATAATTAAATGAACAATTACATCAAAGAATTTTAAAAAATAAAAATAATAGCACTAACTAAACAACTAAAATTAAAAATAAAAATAAAATAATCCACAAACTAATTAAATTAACCAGAATCACTAACGAATAATTTAAACTAAACAAATAGAGGAAATAAAAATAAACTAAATTAGGATTATTATTATAAACTTTATTTCTGAGATTTTTTTTTTTTGGTCCGCATGTGCACTGAGAGGGCCGCACGTGCGGCTCTCGTCTTCTTCAACGCAGATTGTTGGTGCTGTTTTGTGTGTGTGTGTGTGTGTGTTTTTTTTTTTTAGGATGAACACTAGATCAAATAAAAATAAAAACAAAATCAAAAACTCCACAAATTGATTCCTACATCCACAAATCTACACATAAAAGGAAAAAAAATTACCTTGAAAAAGTGGAGAAAGAGAGAAAAAAATAGAAGTTTGCCAGAAAAAATGGTGGTCGTCGGAGATTCGTCGGATAGAGAGGGAAGTGATGTCGACGGTGAGATGATGGTGGCGAGGAAGAAGAAAGAAGAAGAAGAAGAAGAAGGAGGAGGTGGGTTTGTGGATTTTTGTAGGTTGTGGGGTTGAGAGAGGAGAGTGAGATAGACAAGGTAGGGAGAGAGAGTGAAATCTGAAAGAGAGTGATTGGGAGAGAGAGAGTGATAGATAAGGTTTTGTTTTGTTTTGTTTTTTTTTTTTTTTTTGGTACGAAAATAGAAAATAGGAAATAAAACTAAATAAAAAAATAATAAAATACAAGTTTTTTTAAAAATATATATATAAAATTATTTATTTATATAAATAAAATAATTGTATATTTATTTATTTATTTAAAAATTATTTATGTATTTATTTAAAATTTATTTACTTATTTATTTGTTTTGAAATCAGTAAATAAATTAAAAAATGAAATTAAAAATAAAATAAAATAAAATAAAAATAGAAAAAGGCAAAACAAAACAAATATATATATATACTTTTTAATTTTTTTCCGAAAATTCCCGCACGTGCGAGGCCCAAGCCGCACTGCACGTGCGGCTTGATGACGCAGTTGGTTCCACACCTGCTTATTAAGTAGAGTGTAATTTGGAATTCACCAAATTTCCCGCACGTGCGGGGCCCAGGCCGCACGTGCGGCGATTTCACCCATCACAATTTTGTTTTTTTTTTTTTTAGAATTTTCGTTGTCCCACACGTGCGGCGATTTCACCCCGCACGAATTTTTCTTTTTTTTTTTTTTTTTTTTTTAGAAAAACGTCGTCCCGCACATACGGGGACCAAGCCGCACGTGCGGCTGGGTCAACGCCTCCTCCCCCGCACCTGCTTATTTAGCAGTGCACAACTTTGATTTTGTGAGATGTTGCCACACGTGCGGGAAATATTTTTTTTTTTTTTACCAGCAAGTACAATACAGATTTACTTATTTATTTATTTATTTTATTTTTAAAATTGAACAAGTATAACAATATATATATATTAAAAAAAACTGGAAAACTAACTCCCAACACCTAACAAAAGGCACCAGAGTTATGGCAAAAAGTTGCCACTTCAGAATCCCCCAGGTAATAAAACCCAGCGTAGTTTATAGCCTTTGGGCTAGTTCAATCCAAATATACTTAACCATTTCTACCTTCAATTGACATCCGAAATAAATATAGCACAGAAGAACATAACGGAATGTCCACTAAAGGTATAATCTTCACGCGAAAACCACGGGTACTACTTTTCTCCCTAACTGTGTTTGTAACTTTCCCTATTCTCCAACTGGGTGACAGACCAGGTTGATTCGGTATCCAGAATCGAAGCGTATAAAGCTACCTCAACCTATGGGGCTGCCATACAAAGTTCAAGCCGAGGTAATTTTGAAGCAATCTCCACACCCTTGGGTATTTAAACCATACTCTAGTCTTGGAAATCCCAAACCTTTGTGTTCTAGGCTTTGCCATTCGAACTCTAGTTTCCACCGTCTCAGTTAGTCTCCTTGGAACTCACTACAAACACGGTTAAGTGGGTCCGCTTCACAACAAGTTCCTTCCCCAGCAGGAGCTCCAGCACCTGGGAAGACGCCAAATGTCCAGGAAGGTACAGACATTCCGGTAGGGCCGGCTCCGCCCCCAATTTTACCCCAACTATCCAAAACACCTACCAATCTACCGGACTCTCCCTTCGAGTTCGAGGTCGACCCTACAGCGTTGAAGTTGAGAAAGCTTGAAAAGTTGTTCAAGAAATCCCAGGAGGTAAAGTCCATCCCAGATATTGAGGACGGGTACACCGACGCAGCTGTGACACTGCCGGACAGGTTCAAGATGCCTCACATCGACCGTTTTGACGGGTCAGGAGATCCCATGGTCCACCTGAGTTTGTTTTCAGATGTTCTGCGCCCGATGGGCTTGACGAGATTACAGAAGCTCTCCCTTTTTGGCAAGACCCAGTCGGGTATTGCGGCCATCTGGTACGCCAAATTGGAGGATTCAGTGAAACGAAGCTGGGAAGAGATGGCCGAGGCCTTCGTCGCACAATATTCATACAATACCCAAATCGAGATTACGACCCGTGATCTCGAGACGACGAGGCAGGAGCCTAAGGAGAGCTTCTCAGAATTCGTGGCCCGCTGGAGGGCCAAGGCATCAATGATGACCATTAGGCCAACGGATAAGGATCAAATACGGATGGTTGTGCGCAACCTCCAGCCCAAACTAATGCAGAAAATGATCGTGCTCCCCTTTCCTACCTTTTCAGATTTGCATGAGATGGGAGTACAGATCGAGGATGCTATGAAGCAGGGCCTCATTGACCAGGAGAAGGAGCAGCCCAGGAGGGCGTTTACCCGCAGTTTGAATGCGACCACCAGCGGTGACGCAGCTGTAAGATCTTCTGAAGTGGGCATGGTCGCCACCACCACACCAAGAGTAGCCACCCCCTTCGTTGGTGCATCCACTTCAAACCCCCGAACTTCAGACTATCTACCCCGAGGCAAGAGGGTTTTCACCCCACTCTATATGTCTTTGTCTAAAGCCCTGGGGGTCCTACTCAGGAAAGGACATCTGAAATCGTTAGAGCAACGGCCTCTACCCGATCCTCTCCCTCCAAAGCATGACCCGACTAAGTACTGTGCTTTCCATCAACAAACCGGTCATGACACCGACAGTTGCATCCGTCTCCGCCACGAGATACAAAATTTGATTGACAACGGGGTCATCCCCGCACCAGGTCCTGCAAAGTCTATCGGCACTTGATTAGTGAACTTGTGGGGGATAATGTGATGTGATCGAGGGATGAACCACCTGCGGGCGGCGTTCAGTTTATTTCAGATATGGTGTATGGCACGCACTGTTTTGAGCATTTGTGAATGCTGGTTTTTGTACATTCTGACTTGGGTATTGGGTCAGTTTTGTTGTTTTGTTTTGAGTCTGTCTTTTTGTTTTGAGTCAGTCCCTTTTGTTTTGGGTCTGTCTTGTTGTATCGAGTCAGTCCTGTTGTATAGGAGTCGGGTGATTCCGGGGGTTGTTACCTCGGGTATCGCCATTTTGTTTTTGCATTTGTCTTTTCGTTTTGTTTTGAGTCTGTTTCTGCCAGAGAGCCAGTAATGCCAACAGATTTGAATAAACAGCAGTGATTTTCACATTCTTGTGCTCGCTTATGCCGTGTGCCAGTTGTACCAGAAATTCCAAATGAGATGGTAGTATTTGACTAGAAGCTATGTCTTTTCTGTGCCTTGAATTTCATTGCATCGACCTAAGTTTTTCAAAACTTTTTGAACACTGCGGTGAAAACAAAGAGGGAGGAATTCCTCAGGATTTGCAAAACTTTGATCAAACTGAGAGAAAGAGAGGCGTGCTAAGCCCTTAATGAATGAAATCATGCTTGTTAGCGTGAGTACTGAGAAGGACCCTGGCTTGATCCAGACTGGTTTCACACTATCTTCAGCGCGAGTGACTTGTCGCTTTCTTAAAAATTTTCAAAAACAAAATGTTTTGCGCGGTCCTACGAAGACCTGTGTGGAATCGCTCTAGAAATTGCGCAGCCTAGGATCGCTCTCAGCCTCGAGACTCAACCCCTTTGCTTCCAAACCTTGAACTTGAATTTAGAATGTTCAACGGTCAACTACAATGTGAGGCCTGTGTGGCCAGATCAGAAGCAGCCCATGAACTAGGGGCGAGAAGATCAAATGTCGTCAAAAGAAGCTTACAAAGCTAGATCAGAAGCACCCCTCGAACTAGGGGCAAAAGGTGTCAGATGTGCTCAAAGAGCCGAAGACGGATCCTTCTGCAAATCGATACAACAGCCACTCTCTTGGATACGGATGGCTTCGAGAACCTAAAACAATTTGGCATGGACTTGGTACATTTTTACCGTTTGATAGGCTCGCTGGGCCGAAAACCCGGAAAGGGCGACCCAGGCAAAAGTTAGAGCAAGAAAAGATATATACAAAAAGCAAGAAGAAAAGAGAAAAAAGAAGAAAAGAGAAAAAAGAAGAAAAACAAAAAAAAAAAAGAAAAAAAAAAGAAGAAAAGAGAAAAAAAAAAAGAGAGAAGAAAAGAAATGAAAAAGAAAGAAAAACAAAGCTCGCAAGGTCGAAAACCCGCGACGGGCGCCTTGGCAAAAGTTAGAGCCTAAAAAGGAGAGGTTAATACCCGAGTGTACCTTAACCCCGAACTACGTAAGGCTTGATTCCCATCTTTGGGATACGTAGGCAACTTCATCCTGAAGTCTAGCCGTAAAACACTTCAATTTGATTGTATCCATCCGATGGTTCTGGTCATCTTTGTCTCCTCTGTATCTGAGGATTTTGTTGTGTTCGTCACTCTGAGGACTGACTACAATGCACCGCGGTGCTATCCAAACAAGGGGCAACTTTCCGTTGCCATTCAGTGTGCTGCGGCGCCATTCAAACAAGAGGCAACTGTTCGTTGCCATTCAGTGTGCCGCGGCGCCATTCAAACAAGGGGCAACTTTCCGTTGCCATTCAATATGCCGTGGTGCCGTTCAAACAAGGGGCAACTTTCCGTTGCCATACAGCTCTCTTCAAGCATGGGGCAGTTTTCCTTTGGATCCGAGGTTGCGCATCTCAGGAGTAGGTTTCATGCTCGTTGAGTAATGGCCATTTACAAAATAGTTTTTGAGAATTTTTACTGAGGTTGACTATTTTCTCAAAAATCATTCTATCTTTTCCAAAACTGGACCCTTTTCATGGACCCAAAAAAGGAAAATTTTCAGTGCTCATAGCCTAACTTGCATGATTTTAAATCAAAAATCGAACAAGCATATTGATCTAACTCTCATTTTGGTCAAAACTGTTTTAGTAGAAAGCAAAAACAAAAAATGGTCAAAATGATGAACTAGGGACACAGTTGAGTCAGGTTCCTGTCTTTTCCCCTTTATCAACATACTTGCCAAGGAGGACACCCTACCTGCCAGAAGAGGGCACAACTGAAGCTAACAGCAAAAGGGCAGAAAGCTCTCACATCCTCCAAGCAATGAGGTATCAAGCCAAGTACGAAGCACGAACTGGAATGAGGCCAGATATTCCACTCCCTCATCTGGACAGATCTGACCACGTCCAAACTCCCCAACAGAGCATCGTCAACCGATCAGCTGCAGATTTGCTACACACCCAGTTGTAGCACAACCCCTCTGTGGGAGAAACTCACTAGCTGCGTGCAGAAGAAGAAGAATCTAGCTGAGTGCTAGGGGCAAGAGCCCGTAACTTCCTGTTTATCCATCAACCACCCAGGGGAGGGATAAAAAATGAGAGATTGAAGAATAGAGAGATGTGCGCTGAGAGAAAAAGTGAGAAAAGGGCTTTTTCAGAAAACAAGAGATTGAGTGCCAGAGTGATGTGAGAATCACAAATGAGAAAGGGTGGGAAACACTACCCGGTGAAATAGGCTCCCTGTGCACGTCTGAGTGTCGTGTCTTTTTGTTTTATCTCGATTCTTGTTTTGAGTCGTTTCGAGTGTTACTCGATGTGTCTAGGTTGTGTGCCTTTTATTTCCTTGTTGAGTCGTTTTGCTGTGTTCAATCGTAGGCCCAATACCTGGTTGAAAACTCATCTCTCAATTTCAAAAATAAAATCGTTTTGTGCTCAAAGTGCTGTGCCATTCTTCACGTTTGTGCAAAATAAGAATCGTTCTTTCATAAAACCGCACGGTTCAACCCAGGTCATGTGAGAACAGTAAAACCAGGACCTATCTGAAGCTATATGGGTTCCAGACTACACGACAAAAGAAAAGAGGAAAAATCGAAGCATCTGAGTGTGTTTCACCTTCAGAAAATTCCGTGATTGTACTCCAGATGTACCTCCTTAGGCCTTGTCACTACTCTGAAGTATAAGTGTATCTCGGCCCCAAGCTTAAGCCTACTCCAAGTCAGAATGGCAATTAAAGCAGTAGCAGATGTTATCTCTCTCTGGTATGAGCAGGGTGTGCCCGTTTTTGAGCTGAGTGTGTTGCAAACCCCTTCAAAAGGTAAATCGGAGGTCGCAATTGAATTTGGTCTCGTTAAGGCTTGTATTCCCTTATTTGGCATTTTGTTTCAAATATGCGTTGTCACGCACGTTTCATTTGCATTGTGATGCACGTTCCAATTGCATTGTTATGCACCCACTTCACTTGCATTGTGATGCACGGTCCAATTACATTGTTATGCACCCACTTCACTGGCATTGTTATACCCATTCATTGCATTGATTATGCACATCTATCTCGCATTGTTATGCTCATTACTTGCATTGTTATGCACCTTTTCACTTGCAATTATCATTCTTTCTCCTCGCGCGTGCGACGGGTTAGACCTCATTTGGTTTAGAGCATTTGGAACACGTTCCAATGCCTGCATCTTTTATTCTGAAACACCGGGATACGTCCCTACGTTTCTCCTTCCTTCCGAAACACTGGGATACGTCCCTATGTTTCTCCATTTATTCTGAAACAATGGGATACGTCCCTATGTTTCTCCCTTTATTTTGAAACAATGGGATACGTCCCTATGTTTCTCTCCCTTTCCGAAACAATGGGATACGTCCCTATGTTTCTCTCCCTTTCCGAAACACCGGGATACGTCCCTACGTTTCTCTCTCTTTTCGAAACACCGGGATACGTCCCTATGTTTCTCATTCCTTGCAGAACACCGGGATACGTCCCTATATTTCATACCATTCGGAAACACCGGGATACGTCCCTATGTTTCTCCCCATTCGGTTAAAAGCGTTCGGAATACGTTTCAATGCTCACACCATTCCAAAACACCGGGATACGTCCCTATGTTTCTCCCCTTTCGGTTAAAAGCGTTCGGAATACGTTCCAATGCTCACACCATTTTGAAACATCGGGATACATCCCTATGTTTCTCCCTCTTTGGTTAAAAGCGTTCGGAATACGTTCCAATGCTCACACCATTCTGAAACACTGGGATACGTCCCTATGTTTCTCCCTCTTTGGTTAAAAGCGTTCGGAATACGTTCCAATGCTCACACCATTCTAAAACACTGGGATACGTCCCTATGTTTCTCCCTCTTCGGTTAAAAGCGTTCGGAATACGTTCCAATGCTCACACCATTCTGAAACACCGGGATACGTCCCAATGTTTCTCCCTCTTCGGTTAAAAGCGTTCGGAATACGTTCCAATGCTTATACCATTCCGAAACACTGGGATAAGTCCCTATGTTTCTCTCTTTGTCCCCTTCCTCACACAATTTCAGCGTGTCTGGAATTTATCTTAGGTTGCGTAGAACGCGCTCCTGATTAATTTTCTTTGTTCTTCCTCCACTCACGAGTCCAGCGTGGTTGGCGTATGTCACAATTTTGCATCTATTGTACTCTCTGTTACATCGCATCTATTATCTATTGCATCACATCTATTACATCCATTGCGTCGTATCTATTTTATTGTCTTGTCCGAGAGACCTTAAATCCTGTATCTTCATTCGCACCATCCTGTGCACTCTCTGGTCTAGGAGACCTTAAATCCTCTAAAGGTGCAATTCCTTTGGTGTTTGTCGTGCCCGAACGACTTCCAATGGTCTGGTATAGCCACCTACCTGTGTTAGCGGTGAGTTCCTAGGAGACCAACTGAGACGGTAGAAACTAGAGTTCGAATGGCTTATGCCTAGAACACAAAGGTTCTGGATTTCCGAGACTAAAGTCTGGTTTAAATACCCAGGGGTATATCCTCGGCTTGAAATCTGTATGGCAGCCCCATAGATTGAGATAACATCTGTATGCGTCTCAATTCTGGATACTGATCCAACCTAGTCTGTCACCCTGTTGGAGAATAGGGAAAGCTGCGACCATAGTCAGGGAGAAAAGTAGCACCTGTGGTTCGACCAAGAAGAAGCGAGAGATCCCCAGCACTGTGAAGCATGTTATTGTATGTACGGTTCATTTGAGGCTGGTGCGACCAGACGAACCGCGCAGGTATTGTATCTTCTCCGTGTGAGACGTGGCGAGAATTGAATAATTCTCCGCATTCTTAACTGCATGAAATGTAGTTGTTGCTTTGCATTCTTGCTTAAAACTGTTGCATCTATTGTAAATATGTGCTTCATTACAGCTTACTGCATTTGCATGATCATTGAGTCACCTTCAGCGTCTTGCATTGCCAGTTGCATTTTGCCCCCCCTACCTGCGGGCGCGCTTGCAGGCACATCTCTGTTTATCTCGCCTGTTTGTCTAAGTCTTCGGCCTTGTCAAAAATAGGTCGTCTCTAGGCTTTGACATTCACTCCCGTCACTTATGACTTTCGAGTTCTGTCAAAGAGGGGCAACTGTAGACACCCTATTTTTGACCGACCTTAAGACTCAGACATCACCGATTGAGCGCTCGGTGATATTGCATATTGTGCTCGTTCTGAGGTTGCAGAGTCCCGGCTGCGAGCCTTGCCTCTAAACTTCCGGACTCTTTTGTGCTTTGCCTCGGTTTGCGAACCAGGCCCTGTTTTCTCTGTTTTCTCTTCCCGAAGGGAGGGAGAGGTCTTGTAGACCATCTCTCAGTGGCCGTAGGATACGTTTTGTGGCCGTAGGCCATTTTTCCCGTTTGGAGCCCGGTTCCCGGTTTTTCAGAGCTGTCGGCCGTGTGCCTCGATTCGGGACCGCTTAACCACCTCCGTTTGCTCCGGTTTTTGGCACACGCCTTATTTCCTCCATTTTGAGGGACACTGTGGTCCGAGAGACCAACTTCGTGGTCGGACACCACTTCCGGTGCCTAACAGCCCACTTTCGGGACCCTGAACTGCGTGTTTTGGCTCCCGAACCTTCATTCTACATTTTTGGGCTCTGAACCAAACTTAAGATAGTCATATTTTGAGGTCCTTTTCATGTTTGATTAAGGACCTTTTGCTGTTTGAGATCTCCTACTGCCACTTGCTTCTTCGCCCCTTTGTATGTCATTTTCTTGCATGATAGTTTAGGCCTACTTGTATTTATTTTAGTGGATTGTCGTAAACTAAAAAGTGTCTTATTTTGAGCCCCTCTTCAACTTTGTTGAAGGGCTCTCTTCGGTTTGAGATCTCCTACTATCACTTGCCTCTTTATCTCCCCTTAGGCCAATTTTGGGGGGAAATTTGAATTTCATTTCCCTCCCATTTTCCCCCCCTCTTTTCCACCCTCTTGTGTCTACATAACAGACCCCCCAGCTGTGTTTTAGGGGTTAAAAAAAAAAACTTTGGTTTAAGTCTCTTATAGACAATCTCTCTCTCTTTCTCTCTCTCTCTCTATATATTCTAACCATCAAAACCCTTTGATTCTTACACCATTTCTACACCACCACCTAGCACCACCTCTCCATTCTCCATTCCAGCACATTGGGACTGTTTTTTAAGAGGTTAAAGGCTCAGAATTTGGTCCAAAAGGCAGCTGAAAGATTGGTCTACAAGGGTAAGCACACTTCTTTTCTTTTCTAGCCTTTTCTTGGTTCATTTCTAAGCCTTGCTTGCTTGCTTTTTTGGGCTCCAACCCTAACTAAAAATAGCATTTTTTTGAGCTCTTTTTCATATTTGTTTAAGGGTATTTACCTGTTTGAGGCTTCCTTCTTACACTTGCTTCATTACCCCTCTTATATCCCCCTTTCTTGCATAACATTTTTGGCCTATATGTAAACTGTTTTGAGGCATATTGTAAACTGTAATGTAGCTTATTTTGAGCCCTTCTTCAACATTTTTGAAGGGCTCATCATTGTTTGAGGCTTTCATTTGCCACTTGTCTCTTTACCCCTCTCTTGGCCTCATTTTTGCATGCTTTGTTAGCCCTTTGTGCTTCTGTTTTTGGGCTCTAGTCCAAACTGTAAATGGCCTTATTTTGACCCCCTCTTCATGTTTTATTAAGGGTATTTTACTGTTTGAGTCATCCTTTTTATACTTTGTGTTTATACCCTCTTTTGGCCTTATTTTGCATAGTATTTTGAGTATGTTTGTGCACTGTTTTGGGTTTGATCATCAACTGTAAAATGTCATATTTTGGGCCCCTCTTCAACATTGTTTAAGGGCCCTCTTGTGTTTGAGGCCCACAAGCATCACTTGCTTCTTTGCCCCCCTTTTTGCCCATTTTTGCATGCTAACTTAGGCCTATTTGTGCCCACTTTTTGGCCTTGATTAAAACTGTAAATATGCTTATTTTGGGACTTCCTTGATTCTGTCTTTAGGTCTCATATTCAAATAATGCATGCTTTGTATAGCTGTAAGCCATTCCATGTACCTAGTTTTGCATTTCGGGATCATTCCATGCATCGGGTGCCATGTTTTCATGTTTCGGGGCTGTTTTGCATCGTATTTTGCTACTGAAATTTTTATGCTTGTATGCCATGTTCCATGCCTTGCCTTGTCTTGTTAGAGTGGCATTCGTGCCTTAGGATTGGTCCTCGGTTTGCGTGCACGCGTGCACGCATCTTGAGTGTCTCATTTTCATCTATTGGCCTCCTATGTGAGTGTGGCTGAGGTCCACTCATGTTGGTATAAGCCCATTATGCATTGTGTATGCCATTTTATTTCATAGCATTGTGTATGCTAGGGTGTATGTTAGCGCATTGTGTATGCCATGTTACCTCGTGCATTGTGTATGCCATTCCATAGCATTGTGCATGTTAGGTTGTATCTTAGTTGCATTCATGCATGTCATGCATATTGCATCGTGTTTGGGATAGGGGTTAGCCCGAGCATGGGAAACGAGGTGTGTTTCGTACTCCGAGTGACGGAACGTGTCTCAATTCCCAATCACCGACACTCCGGATTATCTATGATGGAGTTAGGTCTTATTGTGTCCTCATATGCATTCATTTCATATTGAGTTGTGCAATTCGACTCCTCGGCCATCATGCATCGAGATGCGTGATTGGTGGCACGAGGATCGAGGCATGCATACATTTGTGAAAATACATTGCCATGCCCTTTTCCTGCTCTCTGTTGCAGCAAAACAAGAATCAGCAGCTTTTCGGAGTTTGGCACGCATTCCAAGAATAAATGCAAACAGAGGCTAACTGGGACATCGCCATGGATTTCCGCGCAAGGCAGCCCAAACATACGTCATTTACCAGAATCAAGGCAGTCCCTGCCTTGCATGCCAGTTTATTATTTTTCTTAGTTAATTTTGTTAAATCAATTAGGAATTTGTACATACCTTAGACTGTATTATTTATTTGGACTGTACTATTCGGGACTGTATATTATTTTATTCGGACCCTCTATGCGAGGGCAATGCTGTAATAAGTGTGCGTGTGTGTGATGTATGTCTTCCGACCCCACGTCTTTCTTCCCTTTTATTTACCCGCTTATGATGGTTAGATTAGGGCATGTTTCAATTAGCATACAGTATGATAGCATGTTTGCATTCATTCATCTATCTTGCATGCACCGGACTCGGCGCACCATACTAACTGCATCTGTATTTCAATTCCAAATTGAATACTTGTTAGCTGTTGCATCTCATATGCCATGTTTAGAATAGCCGAGCCTGCTAAAGTTGCATTTTTGCATGTGTTGCATTAGGCACTTCTGTATATTTAGGATCATGCATGATTTCTAATTAGCTTATGTTTTGGCTGGGAGTACTCGGTAAGTTTTATGCTTTAGCATCCTTGCATGTGTGTGAGTGACTGCCATGATAGCATGCTTACCATGAGGCTATTTGCTTATGTGATATAACTGCTTGAATGCCTGTGGGTGAAGGTCGGGTTATTTGGATTGGAACAGTTCATCGATTGTGAGTTTTAAGCCCACTAGATAGTGGCAAAACCATTGTTTTCTAAGCCCACCCGAGGGTGGCAAGATCTGCATTTTAAGCCTACTTGCGAGTAGCAAACCATTTTCAAAACAAACATGAGATGTGTTGTTCCAATTCAGGCGGCCCGGTCTATACTTGTATGTTGTGCGCATCACATAGTAATCATAGGCTAATAACCGGAATAAGGACACATAATGTTCTCAAAACTCGATATCATGGTTAGTAGAGGCCGATCTTTGATCGGGCGAGCGGGGGTGCTCACGAAGTGACCTTCCCCAATCGTACCCAAGTTCCCGAGCTGAGGCAACTTTGGTGATGACGGACACATGGCCTTAGGCAACGAGTCAGGGTTTCCTAAATTTCCCAAAATAAAATATTTAGGTGGCGACTCTGTATCTGGCAAAGCAGTCCATTTTTGGCACTTCTTTCAAAAATCTGTTTTCTCAAAACGATTTGCCGGATTTGGACTCTTTTGTTCAAGATTAAGAACCGTGACAACAAATCGAGTCCGAGCTGTAGCGAGGTCCCCCCGCGGGCCATGTCTACAGCATACGCATGCATGCACCTCATGATTTTGCTATATACTATGTTAGAGTATTCCTATTGGGCTTTGGCTCACACTATGTTGAAAAAAAAACTTTCAGGTACTGATGATATGCCTCCACCAAAGACATTGCTTGAGAGGATTCAAAGCTTAAGGCTTCACTTTTTGTTTCTTGATGTAAATATTTTGTTCAAGCCTTAGGCTTTACCTGTATTGAGTTTAAACTCATTTTGTTGTAACCGAGCATCGTCTTGGAAAGTTGTACGTCATTAGGGCATTTCCTTATTTGATTTTTAATTTCCTTTTTTCTTGTATCCATGTCATATGTTATAGATTCAGAATCTAGGATTTGTGAATGTATATCGCATATGCCATCTTTTGTAACAATCAAAACTATAATAAATGAAAGATATGAGATTGTTGATCTATGGTAACACTGTTATGTAATGGGTCAATGTTAATTACTTCGGGGCATTACAAGGTCTATCTTCACTATAGGAAACAGTACTCATTTTGCTAGTACACTTTGTGTATTGAACAAGACCGTCCTAGGATAATTGTTCATGTATTGATTAGAAGAGATAATTTACATCCCATAGTTATTATGAGTGCATATGCTCTTAATCTGAAAATAATTAATAATCACTTGGATTTAGTGTTGGTCATTTTGATTCATAAAAGAGTAACATTCTTTATGGGTCAATAAGCTTAGTGAGTTGTGTGATCACTTTATGTTCATGGTGGATATTGATTATTGACAGAATTCATGTCCTAGTTTAGGGATTGATATTACCTTATAAGTTTTAATTATGTCAAACCCTGCAAGTGGATTTTGTATCCAACTTATCAAATAAGTTAAGTGGAAGGTCTCAAGGAAATATTAAGAAGTCGATTAAATTTGATTGTTAGTAATTTATTAATTGACGGGTATTAGTAATCTTAACGTGGGGAGGTAAATAAGCATTTAATAATGTGAAGTTCGAAATATAATTTGGAGATTAATATGGAAGTGCAATTATAATTCTTTAGTGGTATGAATTATAATTTATGAAATTAGGAATTATAAATCAAGATGAATTAAGTTTTCCTAATTCCATATGGAGTCATAATCCTAATCTACTGATAACGGTCCCTGTCGTAGCCCATATATATGCGTCCTTGTAGCTCTCTAAAAAGAAATAATTTTTTTGGGTTTAGAGAGCCAGCGAGGAAGTTCACGTTTCTAAGCCCACACTATGTTCATGATTAGACATAAGGAAGGAATATGCTAGAAGATCATAGTGCAACTGAGTTCGGAATTCATCAACTACAATCTTCTGTTTGTGATTTAAACGAGATTAAACTAAATAATCTCGAAGGTATAAACCCTAATTCCGCCTTGTAGAGTTTTATAGATCATTGTAATTTTTTTTTGGTCTAATCTATATGCGATATCACTGGGTCTTGGGAGTTTAGTCCCAACGATGAATAGCAGGTAAAATCATCTCCTTTGTAGAAACATTCATTTATTGAACTCTTAGATGTAGGTATTAGAGAATTTCATCTTCTATCATCTTTGCTCAATTTTGAGTTTCATACATTTTTACGAAATTGAAACATAAGACAAATTCATTATCCTTCAATATATGGAGTCTATAATCATGTTGCATTGATATTGTAGATTGCATTAAGAGAGTTTGCTTCGTGTTCTTCAGATATGCTAGGGTTTAGTTCATATTCTAAGGTTTCGTTCGTAGTTAATGGAGCCCCTATTTTTTGGTTATCATCTTGTGTTCATGCCTTAAATGACTAAAGTAAATTAGAGTACTATATGATTTTTAATGTAAAATTTTACTTTCAATCAGAGTAAAGTTTTACTGTTACAGCAATGCCCCACATTGTACGTATTTCATGCCAGTACATAGTTGAATTAATAGTTTCCAAATTTGAGTAAATCTAAAAAAGATCTTGATTTCTATTGACAGTGTCGACTGTGGAATTCTTGTTTGTTATATCATGTGTCAAATCACAAATAACGAGCCTATTGCAAAGTCGATGGACGGGGACGAAATTGACAATTTCGAAGCATCATTAGTGCATGCATTTTTGAATGATGCTCCAAAATCACGGAATGAGAAACAATACAATAGAAGAAAAAAAACTTTAGACACGCAATAAGATTGTAGGAACGATGTGAATGACATCAAGAAGTGTTTTTATTTTATTTTATACACGATATGGACAACTTTTGAAAATTAGTTTTTCGCATCTTTTGTGAATGACGACCGCATTTTTGCTTTCTGTGCATGAAAGAATGTTAAAATAGTAATAGATAGTACATGATGGGCCTATTAGTTTTTGTAAATTTGGCTGTCATTTGGTAATGATAATATTATCAGAATGTTGTTTTGACTAAAGAACGAACATTGTTATGGATGGAATATAATAATACAGGTTATATTTGTGCATCTTGATAATATATGGTATTTTGTATTGTTAGTATATGTGGTTGAGATTATTTGAAGCAAATTTTTTTTTTTCTTTCAATGACTTGGCTTGACTGGATATGTTGATACGGTTGGATATGTTTTCCAATGGAACTCATACAAAACCTATACCGGGTTTGATAGTAACATTTTACTATCTTTCAAAGTAAAATTTTACTCTAAAAGATAGTAAAAGTTTATTGTCTTTTAGAATAAAATTTTACTCAAAACCTTCACTTCTACTGAACAAACTCCATTATAAATTCTTTTACATGAAACTAATCAAAAACATTACAAATTTTTTTTATTAAAGTGTCAAATTGAACTACAAAGCATTTTAGAAAAATTGGATAGACAAACCATTCAACAAACACAGTAAAAATAGACTGTTATTGCAAAAGTACTACATTATTTTCATAATTTTATTATAAAACAATAATGTCTTTTATGACAGTATCTCCTTACAAGTCTTCCTGTGATGACCATACTTCTTGCATCTACCACACTATATTTGTCTTATGTTCTCACCCCCAGATGGAATTCTATTCTTTCTTGGCCTATTGGGTGATTTCTTACAAATCGGATGAAAGACAACAAGATCATGCACAACTATCTGTAGTCTCTGTATCAACAATACCCATTGCAAGAGACAGAGGAAAAAAAAAACCTGAAAGAGATAACATTTTACAAATAGTACACAAAAGGCCATAAAAATGAAACAATAAAATGTTACTATAATTAAAAGTAAGTATTTACTCTGAAAATAAGTAAAATGTTACTATGAAATTATGTAAAATTGTACTTTGTTAAACACTGACAATATACCTTGATCACCATCCTTTACTGTAGTTGATAACAATGTGCTCTTATATTTGCCCTTTAGGAAAGTATCATCAATAAACAATAGAAGACGACAATGTCTAAACCCTTGAATGCAAGAGATGGAACCCATTTTTCAAATCTGCATGATATATAACAGTAAAATTGTACTATTAATAAACAACTACAAATGCTAGATTATAATTATACAATCTATTGACAGTAAAATTTTTTTGTCAATTATATGAATAATCAGAGTAAAATTTTATTGTCAATCAATTAGGAAACATATATTCACTACGAGTTCAAAAACAGATCACAGAAGCACACAACACTAGAGTAAAATTTTACTGTCATTCTATGAACATGTCTTCAATAAAAAAAATAGAGTATCTATTATGAAGAGCTACCACAACGAGCACAGTTCAAAAACAAATCACAAAAAGACACACTACTAGAGTAAAATTTTATTATCATTCTATCAAACTAAAACAAAGTAATATCACAAATCACATATAACAAAACAAATAAAAAAGAAAGAAAGAAAGAAAAAAAAAAACCCTGATCGAACTCAAACAATCAAAATTAACTTATCAAAGCTTCAACTCTAAGCAAGTGATTGAAGCTAGAGATCCAATAACTGATCGAAAGCAAGTGATCCAACTTCAACAATGATGCAATGAAACTATGCAAAAGTCGATTAACTTTGACACAGTTGATGCAACGAAGCTCTAGAAAATCGGAAAGCTATGGAATGTACCTTTAAACTTGATCAAAACTCTTACACTCTCAAAATCTCAAATAGATCAATAAAGAAAAGTGAGAACTCGACCAAAATCTCAAACAAATCAATAGAGAAAGATGAGATCTGTTTGTGAATGAATAAAACTTTCGCGCTGACAGAGATTTCATTCAAATCCGTAAGATTTATATGGAAGGGCAACATTGTCCTGAAAAAATGGAAAATTATACTCTATACTTGTTGAAGAACGAGCCTCCTCCATAAGGAATTTATGAAGCAAAATAAATTGGGATGTCCTTTATACACAAAAAAAGGCCCAATATATTTGGTATTTTCAAAACCCAAATAAAGCTTAACTCTATTTTCCTATATTTTTACCTTTTTTTTCCCTTCATAAATTTAAAATTCGAACATGTCATCAATAATTTTATAAATTTACAAATAATTACAAAATTAACCAAATAAAATAATTTTGATCACATAGGAAAGGATAATTCTACTTACACCACTAAATCAGCTCATTAAACCCTTAACTTTTTACTTTTTTTTATTACATTTTTATCCCTAATTAAAATTACCAAAATACCCTCAAATCTAAAAAGATGAAACCCAATTTCTCTTCCATCCACCCTCTCCATCTCCACCGGAGCACCATTTACTATCATCCATTGTTGTCTTCCCCTCGGCTTTTCACCACCACCCCTAGCCTCATTTTCTCTCTCCCAACAACGTCCCAACTAAATATTCGTATTCTTTCCCTTCTTCTTCTTCTTCTTCTTCTTCTTCTTCTTCTTCTTTATCCTCCTTCTCAAAATCCTAGATCTAAAAATACAAATCGCAGAGGGTGAGGGAGTTGCGATGGAGGTAAGTTATGATATTGGTGGGTCGCAAAATAGAAGCTACAAGGGTGGTGACAACGACGATGTTGAAGTAGGTGGGTTGCAATTGCGATGGCTAGGGTTGCAATAGTGGCAGCTCACACAAGTAAGGGCTGCAATGGTGGTGGATCGACGATCATGGGAGGCTGTGATGGCGGTGGGCCGGTCGTCATAAAGGTTTGCGAAGGTGGTGGATGCAGGCCTGCTGGGTAGGTCATAGATAGGCAGAAGGTTGCCAGGTGGCCATCGGCCCATTGGCCCGCCCTGCTCAGCCTTATTTTTCTAGAGTTTGGGCAAGTTGTTTTAACTCATAAGGCTGGGCTGGTTAACATTTTCAACCCAAAATATTAATGGGCTGGGCTTGCAATTTTTACTTTCAACCTGACCTAGCCCAGCAACTATTATTAATTAATTATTTATTAATTTAGAGTACATTAAAATATATATTTTTTTGTTGGTATTTAGATTTTATCTTTGTTGATTTTAATAAAACTCACATTTATAGTGATGTGTGATTGAATTTATTTAAAAATCTTCAATTTATACACAAAATCTTTCAATTTATAATGATATTAATATATTTATTTAAGAAATATAATGTGTGATTGAATTTAATTATGGAATGATTTAGTTTTTTTTTAACATATAGCATGATGTGGGTTTGGGATTTATAATTATTTTTTACATTGGGCAAGGGCATATATAAAAGCCCGATATTAGGACCAGGTCAGACTTGAGTAAATACAAAATCTCTTATTATATAGTGATAACTCAAACCCGGCCCAACCTGGCCCGATATTTGTCCACTCCTAGTTACCATAGTGGGGTAGAACTGGCTAGAAGTGGAAGAAGTAGTGGTCGATGGGGGAGGAGGGCGGTGGTGATGGTAGTCGTGAGATTAGGGTTTGAAAAAGTTGAGGGTGTAAAGAGAGAAAAAATTGGTAGGGATCAGGATTGGTTTGGATTTATGAAGAGTGTAAAGAGAGCAAAATAAAAATTTTAAATTTTATAAAAGGTATAATGAGAAAAATGAAGGAAGGACATAAATTGGTGGTATATATAATTACTCAACAGAAAACACTAACGAGACAACTTTGTGGAATCATCAATGACATAATTACTTTCTTGTACATAAGTTGGTTGGAACCAGCAAGGTTGCGGGGAATTTTTGCAGGTAAACAATAAGATGTTAGTTATTTATAATAAATTCAATTACAATAAAAGAATTATCGTCGTTTTATCGATTTTAATTTTAAATAACTTTCTCACTTTCATAGGACACAAATATCACTTGGCCAACTTCCTTATTTTTAAAAACCTAATTAACAAGGAGGAAATGATATCTACCAAATGAATTTAACTAAAAAAATTTCAACTCTTAATCCACAGAACTAGTGAATTTATACATATAATATAAGATCTATCATATCTAACAAATTAATAGGAATAAGTTAATATATTTTGAACTTGAATGTGAATGGAAACTTTATGGAGCCATCTCTTTAGGGGTGTATGTCATACGCATCTTATCATAAATTAATATAATTTTATCATAAAATTTCATAATATCAATCATAAAATGCATAATCTCACCTCAAATTGGCGTAACAAAAGATGTTGGAACCAAGCCATAAACTTTTGTAACACGAACCACAAAATTTCGGACATTTTGTTACACTAATTTATGACGAAATTGTACATTTTATGATTAATGTTACAAAAATTTTGTAATAGAGTTATAGTAATTTATGTTATGCATTCTTAAGATGGTGCATATGGTATGCACCACTAAAATGGTGCACACCATAGGCTTTCCTGTGAAGGATCTTACTTGTGCATAACGTTTGTAATATAGATTCACCTAAAATGTAGGGGGAAAAGGGGGTAAATTGCACTCATTTTCCTTAGAAAAAAATATAATAAGTCCTACATTTTTTATATAATTATATTAGCCTCCATTGATATTTTAATTCACATATATTTAGATCCCTTTTCATGAGTAATTCATGAATTGTATGGATGAAAAGATGATATTGTCATATATTTTCAACTAACATATATAAGCATATAACTTTGTTTAGTTTATTTTATTATCTATCTACCATTGTATAAGTTCTGATTACTTTAACCTTACTAAATGAAGGTCAATATAATTATATCAATTTTATAGAGCTAATTATATTTTTTGTCAACCTCATGGGAAGTTAGTGTAATTTACCCCTCTCCCCTCTCCAAAAAAAGAAAAAAACAAAAGCCAAAAAAAAAAAAAAAGTGAAATAAGTCAATAAAATTATCGTGTGACTCGATCCCGAATGCGGGCGGGATTTGATAGTGATCAATAATACGGTTGAAAAGACGAACAAGCGAAATGGTTGTTAATAGTACTCCCTTTGCATCAATTCATTCTGTCGTCCACCACAACATAGGCAACATCGGATCTCGAATCTGCTCCTATAAGCAAACAAATGAAGCTATTGCGATAGTATGTGCCGGTGTAAAGCATTAAAATAAGTTGTATTGAAAAAAAAAATCACTAACTGCTTTGACCCATGGAAAATGAATCCTATCAAAGGTTTGTTTGCTAACACTAGCCCTATTCGCAGATTCGCCTGTTTGGCTTGTTTACTTATAGTTATCTTCCCTTCCAATTAACCAAGGTCTTTCAACCAAATCCCCTTAAAAACTATATAATATCGTAACTAGAAAAATTGGGCAAATTACACTTTGTCTCATAAGTTTCAAGGTTTTTTTTGCTTTAGTTTTTTAAGTGTATATATATATTTTCATTTTGACCCTTAATGTATGAAATTTTATCTAATTTACTTTCAAAACAAACTTCCATCCAATTTTGGAAGGAAAATACCATGTTGGCCGCCACGTGGTGCAATGTAACCACATGTCATAAGAAGGGGTAAATGCACTTTGTACCCTTAAGTTTCACAATTTTCTCACTTTGACCCTTAAAATATTTTTCTTCCCACTTTGCCCCTTAATGTTTGTCAATTTACTCCCATAATAAAGTACCATCCAATTTGGGATGGAAAAAGGCCACTTTGGTAGCCGTTTTGCGTAAAAATACCAAATCAAACCAAACCAAATTTTAAGTTCTATCAAATGGGGTCGACTACATGAATAATTTTCCTCCACTCGACTCTATCTAAGACTATTTTTTTTCATAAAAACAAATTATATTAAAAATTAGTTGAGTTTTCCTAACTTGTTTTAATTTATATTTTTTTTTTGAATAATTAGAAACAATTTGACAAATACAAATACCAAAAAACATATTTTTTAGTTTTCAAAAAATATTCCAACCACCCCAAAAAGAGAAAATTATATGAAAATATCAGTGTGTTTGGTTTCAGTTTTCTGAATTTAGTTTTCAAAATTATGTTTTTTGTTTTTCGTGTTATTTTTATTTATTTTTTTTAGTGAATATTTTTTAAATTTTAAGCAAGTTTTTTACTTTCTTAGATGCATCATACTTAGATACATGTAAATAGTAAAATATTTGTGAAACAATATTTTAAAAAATTAATAAATACACAAAAATACGAAAAATGTACTGAATTTTTATTTTTTTTTGTATTTTTTGGTATTTAGTGTTTTTTTTAAAGATTTTTTTTTAAAAAAATATTATATTTTTTAAGTGTATTTATGTTAGGTGTATCTAAAAATTTTAAAAAAAAATTACTTAAAATATTAAAAAAAAATTATTGAAAACATTAAAATTCGAAAAATAAAAAAGTAAAGTTTTCTGAAAACTGTTTTCTAAAAACTAGAACCAAATTGTTTTTGATTTTTTTGTCACTAAACATTTTTTTTTTCTTATTTTTTAGAAAACAAATTATAAAAGCTCACCCAAATAAAGAGGTATTTGGGTGTATTTGAACATTGATCATTGTACATGGTGAGATTATGAAGAAAGGGGACAAAAGGGGCTGATGGAGGTAGAGAGGTGCTAAAGGTTAGGGCAAAGTGGAGACTAAAGGAGCAATGAAAGTTTGTGGATAAATTTGAAAAGGAGAAAGGGATAGGGGTTAGAATTTTGGGATTTGGGTTTGGATCTTATAAATTGGACAAAAATTGGTTTTGGAGGTAAATTGAAAAAAATCTCAAACATTAAAGGTCAAAATGAAAAACTATGAAACTTAAAGGGAGCAAAGTATAATTTAATCATTTTGACATGTAGTGCCATGTAGCATTTTCCATCCAAAATTGGACAAAAGTTTGTTTTGAAAATATATTGCAAAAAAACTACAAATGTTAGGGGCCAAAATGAGAAAAAAAAATATTTTAATGGTCAAAGTGAGAAAATTATAAAATTCAAGGGGGGAAAGTATAATTTATCAGTATATATATATAGGTTTTTAAGTCTTTTGTTTTTGAATTTAGTAATATTACAAACTCAGACATAACTATTCAGAAATTACTTATTATTATCATCTTATTATTTAGATTTATTCTACATATGAATTTTACACTACCCAAATTTAATTTCTACTCCACAACCTTTCACCCAGAAAAATATGGGTTGATTTTTCTTGATTCCTAGAGTAATTCTTTTGACTTATAAAGTGAGAAAACAAGCTTTTTAAGTCTTTATCATGCAAGGCTTTAACTATATTTATAATTTTAGAGAAAGTCTATGCAATTTTCCAAATCATATTGAAAAGAGTAGTACGTAATATTAATACCACTACTAAAAAAAACACTTTTCATGACCGCTACAAGCTATCGCAAATAATAAAAGTACAGTCGCAAAAGACCTTTTGCGACGGTCCATGCGACAGCAAATGGGGGTCGCGAATGTGGGGGTGGCAAATACTTTTTGTGACGGCAAAGCAACGGTCGCAAATTATTCACGGCTGCCTAAACTATTTATGGCAACTGCTATTTTGCCATCGCAAAAAAATAAAGAAAAATGCTAACATATTTTTTGGCGAGCATCTTGTTACCATCGCAAAAAAATAAAAAGAAAAAAAGAAATATAATAGTGTAACGTTAAGCATTTTATAAATAACAATGACAAGAATTCAAACAGTACAACATTATAATTTAATCGGGCATTTCATTTGAGTCTCAAAATTGGAGCCATATATAAAAGTTATTACAACTAAAAACCTGAAAAAAGTTCTTTTATGACATTTTAGACATTAAAACACATTTGGGACTGCACAATTTCATATTAAAACACAGGATCCTTCTTCATATTAAAAGCCCAAAACCCAAAGAATATGAAAATAACAATTTGCTGAAAAGAATTTCCCCTTCTTGATTGCCAACATGGTTCTTCGCTCGCAAATTTTGATCTGGAAGTCACTAAACTTGTCTAAGTTCATAAACATAAGGTCATTCTTCTTCGAGTCTAAACTACAACCCAACAAAGCATATTAGAAAATTAAAGAGTCAAAAGAGCATATCAATGCTATGAAAATTGTGAGGATCTTTTGAAGTGATTTCTTTGCACACAAACAGATATTCCAAATCCACTTACAATTACAACTCCCCTAGTATCAAATTCAGTATGGAAAGCAAATGTGAAACAATTGAAGAAAACCAGACTAATAACAAAATATATAAATCCAAAAAATCAATCTCTGAGACACAAACAGCGAGTCCCACATTGAAACAATATGAGAAAAAAGTCACTCATAAAATTTTATGGATGACATACAGGTTCCAAAAACAGTCAGATGAAGGTAAACTAACAAGGGTGCAGGATGTTTCTAACCATGGGCAGGCAAATGACATATGGTAGTAGAAAGTAGAACCAAAACCACAAAAAGCGAGAAAAAAAACATATAAAACAGAGAAAAATCAGGGAAACAATTCTCTCAAGCACTAAACTTCCAAAGGTGCTATCACAAACAAGGATATATTTGATATAAAAACAAACTTCAAGTCACAACAGTACAATCAAGGTTTGGCTTGGAAGTCATTCTCCTAGAAAACTAATCAGAGCACATGCCATAATTTTTTATTACTGTGACATTTTAGCATCATTATCCTAATAAGTATATCATAAGAGAACCAATAGAGGACTGCAAACCTGGAGGCTATGGCATCCCTCCAAGCACAGGAGCTCATAATGAATGTCCAAGCAATCAAAAGGGGTCCATACAACTGAAAAATCCACTAGTAGATCGGATAACTTGCAGTGCTAATTCAGAACCCTGTCAATTACCAGTGAATCAAACCACCATTTATTGATTTATCATATAAATTAACCAAATTTATGTAGGTTCAGAATTTATTTCACACATAACCCAAGTAACATAGGAAAAGAACATACCTCTATCATCAAACCATAATGGAAATGAGTTGGAAAGAGACAAAGATAAGAGCTGCCAATAGACTTGCAGAAATAGCAAATTTACATTGAATAAAGATCAAACATTTGAAAAGTCACCATTCCATATTACAAAATAAGTTCATAAACATTTATCAGCCATTAATTGTAAAAACTTAAGATTGAACATTATGAAAATCAAAATAGACAGCCATAAAGTTAATACATAATCCATCCTAAAGAAAACAAACACTAACATCTGGGTGCGCCATATTTGTATATTTGAAAAGGAGTATTGATACATTGCAAGCATAAGGAAAGATGAAAACATTACTACTACTAGGCAAATAACTGTAAATAAGACGAGTAATCATCTAAGGAAAGAAATTGCAAATAATAATAATAAGCAGGACAACTTACAGTGGCATCCTCATCCATTGGATGACTGCAAAAAAACAAAATGCAATTAGTAACTTGCACCCAAGTTAATCATAGAAAATGATACAGTGACAAAGGCAACACAATTCTCATTCAAAACATAATAGAGCATCCCAAGTACAATAATATATCCTTGTTATGGTCATACATTCTGCCGTTATTTGAAAACAACTTTTTTTTTTCTTTTTTTCTTTTTTCTTTTTTCTGTACTTAGCATAAATTACCTTGTAAAACAATGCCATTTTCACATCAAACAACAAATTTCAAGAAAAGGTTATGCTAACAGCCCTATGATTGTCATTTAAGGTGGAGATAATGAGAAAATAATCGGAATTCCAAATCAAACCACATATTCTTAAAGAAATTTCTATACACTTTTCAAAAGGCACATATTGAAAACCACATATTACTTCTGAGCTTCATCAAACTAAATTGATATTGAAAACTGTAGAGAGAGCTTGAAATCAAAATTAAATAGAGCAATATAGAAATCACTATTGAGTTCTCCAATTAATGTTTATCATCTAAGTAAACCAAAATAAGACAGTAAACCTTACTTGAGTGCAAACCATAGTAAACCTTACTTGGGTGCAAGTAGTTCTTACACAAGTCCCATAACTCATCTCTGTCACACAACACAAATAAATGAGAAACAAATTAACAATATTTATGACAAAGACGTGGTTGTTCTAGATTCTAAATTAACAATGTTTATGACAAAGAAAGAAATAACATACAAGATGACAATGGTAAAAGGAAAACAGGGACACAGATTGGTAAAGTTATAATCAAACCTGACTTGAAGAAGTGTGAATAAGGAATAACCTTTAACATCAGTGTGCATGTCAAGCACAATTGCTGCTAATCGTGTTAATCCCAGTGCCTCCATATCAATCAACTTCTTGATCCTAAAACAAATTTAAGATTTTACAAAATCGTTTTATACAACTTAACATGTTTAATGAACCCAAACGAAAAGGACTAAAAAATAAAGATAAATGATATTTCACTTGTCACCACAACAGCATAATCGACAAAGTAAATTGAAATGCGAATCCTGCTAATTAAGGAGAAAAAAAATTATGAATTAGATCTGCATAATGGAATGGAGAAGATCCATTCCAAAAACACAAATGAACTAAAAATAACAAGATTCTTTGTTTGGGTGAACAAGGAAATAAATGCACAGGAAGTAAAAAGGATGAGAGTAAGTTGACCCCATGGATCAAGTCCTATAAAAAGAGGTTTTCCCCTCCTTGGGCAGCAAGCTATTTTCAAAAGATATACAGTTTCTCTATACACCAGAGGCTCTCCTCCCTCGGTGTCACTCTCTCTCTCTAAGATTGCTTCAGCTCCCTCCCTCTCCAACTACAAAGGGCGAGCACCAGCTTAGTGACTACTACGATTTTCAGAGGACTCACAGTCTGTCACATCATCAATGACCGCTCACAATGCAAAACCAAACAAGTTACACAAAAACAAACACAGGAGTAGTAAACAAAACTAAAAAGAAGTTGAAAGTTATATACAAGGCAACATGGTACAACTTGCTTGCATAAAGACTGAGAAAAACTCAAGGATGAAGATAAGAAAATACCAAATGAAGAAACCTAAATTTGGCATGTAGGTTTGATCAGAAAGGGTAAGAGAATCATGCCCTAGTGCACTGCTTGCAGCACTATCAATTTATTACTCTCACTTCTTTTTAACCTTATTCCAACTGAAATACATTGCCTCATAAATTTAGCTCCCAAAACAAAGACTAGTTTACCAACCTATCTCAAAGACCCAAAAATAATCAAGGACCTTGACAGACTAAATGGGTAACCCTCCAGCCAGAGATGCCTTACAAAGCCAGTGCCTTGACAAAATATCAAATAAAAAAACAGACTAAGATCACTTACCTGCTTGGTGTCCCACTAGCAATATTAACACGGTTCTTTAAAAAGGACCCCTACATCAAATTAAAAGGAATAATGATAAATAAATGCATACGTTCTAAATCTACTCTAATTTAATGAATAGAAAGTAAAAGAGAATGAAGAGGATAGTTCAGAAGTTGTATTCAAATAATACTTTCTTTTTGGTGCATGTCAAAATAGTACAGTTACAAGTTCATAAAGGCCTAGAGAAAATAAATCAATGAGTCATATTGTTGAAAATGTTTTTTTTTTCTTTTTCTTTTCTTCTTCGTATCTAGGCAGACCAATGACTAAAGAAAAAATATACTAACATTGATAATCTCCATCCCCAAAATTGTTCACTCTCAAATTTATTTACAATTTTTAATAATCGTAACAGTGTTGCTCTCCATTATTCAAAATTTTAATGATAATTTAAGTTGTCATAGTACACCATTTAAATAAGGGAAGGATTAAAAAAATATTTACAAAAATATGATAAACATTATAAATATTAATAATTAAAATCATTATTCTTTTATAAATATTTTTTCCTAATCTCACTAATGAATACTTCACCCTTTTAAATATCTCAATAATTTCCCTTTTCTATGCAAATTTTATATTGATTTCCATCAATTAAGAAGCGGTATAATGTAAGTCATTTAAAAGTTAAATGCGTTGGTGGTGCAAAATCTAGTCATTCCACAACTTGTAACTTATAAAGACTCATCACCAAACCATTATTAAAAATAAAAATCCAATTCCTCTCCTTCAAATCCATTACTTATCCCAAACTCTCTTGTAAGTAAGTGGGAACATTGTGCACTAAATACAACCTTTTAACAAGTGCACGTTTATCACCAACAATTAAAAATAGATAAAATAACTAATTTTTTTAAATTAAAAAAAAACATAAATCTTAGTCTCTAGAAACAAGATAATAGCCAACAATCACAAGAATTTCCAATGGAATGTCTTTTCAAAATTTTCACAATGCCTTTCACATAAATCAGATGATTCATTAGTGTGGAGTATAGATTTTAAGCTAACTGTTCAAAAAGAATATTTCTATGATGATGATGTTGATGTTGATAATAGTTTCAATTAACTGTGAATCTCAACACAGTCAAAGCAGGGCACTATCAAAATGCTAGCAACAAATTATTGCTAACTGGCTTCACTAGGATACTAATTTCGCCAACTGGTCAGTTTTGCATCAATCAAATAATAAATTGGAGCATGCACAACCATTTCATACATACTTTTTGTTATCATGAAATAAATTCAATTTCGTATCGAAAATAGAACAGCTAAGGAAATCAAAATTTATGAGAAGAAGGTTATATATACATACATATATATACATATATCTTCAAATACGAATTACAGTGAGGAAAAATGAATAAATTAGCGAAACCGAAGCTTGTACCTGTAGCAGATTGATTCAAACCAAAGCTTGTTTCCAGAATCAGACTACCTGGGGGAAAAATCAATAGATTGACGAAAAGTGATCGAATTACAGTGAGTTCAGATGAAGAAGTTGAATACGAATTACAGTGAGTTCACTGAGTTCAAGTGATCGAAGTAGAGAGATGAATAAGTTGAAATACGAATGAATGATTCGAAGAGACTCACTGAGACGAGAGAGAGAGAGAGAGAGAGTTCATATCGTTGGAGACCGCTTCTTCAGACAACCATGGTGATCTATAGAGCGAAATCGAGAGAGGGAAATCAGATTCTCTTCCTTAGACACGATCGAGCGAAATCAGATTTGGGAGAAATGAGAGTCTAGGGCAAGTTTTACACAATCAGATTTGGGGGAAATGAAGAAAAATATAAATTGGGCTGAGTAGTTCCCAATAGTGGGCTCGCAAGTTTTTGCTTAGGTTGATTTGCGTTGCAAATAATTTTTTTGCGACGGTCAAATAATCAGTCGGCAAAAAATAGATGCAAAAAGTAATTTTTCTAGTAGTGTACAGAATAAAATGGTAATTGCTGATATTGTCATTCAAATCAAAAGTGCCATGGATGTGGTTTATATATATATATGTGTGTGTTAGTGTATATTATTTTTGTCAAAAAATTTCTATGAATATCATTTTTCAGCACTTTTAAAACTTAGAATTTTGGGTGGTGTTTCCAAGAAAGAGGTATAATTTATTTATTTATTTTTATTTGATGCATCTTGATAGGTTCATAATCGGAATCTCCTTTTAAAAGTTAAAGGATAAAAAGCAGCTTTACTAATGCTTTACAAATAATTATAAAAAAAACATTGTATATTTAAAGAACATCACCCTGCTTCATTAACTCCATCATCTGTTTGAGAGAGAGAGAGAGAGAGAGAGAGGGGGAGAGAGAGAGATGAAAGAGCATCTGTCACTATGCAGGTTATGTTCTATCTTGCTGCTTTCGGCACTGACTTTCAAAACAATTGCCAATTCCACTTCAAACCCAACTTTGCCCCCACACTACAAAAAAAAGCACAATTGGCGACCAAAAGTTGAGATTTCGTCGCTGAAAGTTCAAGAAATGGCGACTAAATTGGACTTTGTCGCCGAAAATCAGGTTTTTAGCGACTAAAATAGTTTAGTCGCCGAACAGCAGCTTTTTAGCGACTAAAAGGAAGTTTTGTCGCCTAATATAGGGTTTTCAGCGACTAAAGTTGGTTTAGTAGCCAAAAGTCAAGGTTTTTAGCGACTAAAATAATTTAGTAGCGAAAAGGTATGGTTTTGGCGACTAAAAATAGGTTTAGTCGCTGAAACGGGGGGTTTTGCCGACGAAAATCAATTTTAGTCGCCCAAAGTGCGGGAAATGGCGACGAAATTTCTGTTTAGTCGCTAAAAGTGCTGAGTTTTAATTGAGAACTTGTTTTTTTAGCGACAAATAAATAATTAGTAGCCGAAAATAATACAATTAGCGACTAAAATTTGGTTTTAGTCGCCAAAAGTTGCCTAATTTTTTTTTTTAGTAAATAATTTATTTTTGATAAGAATTATATTTAATTAAAAAAATTATATTTATAAATATTATTTTGTATTAATTGCAGTTAACATACTATATAAATAATATATATTGTATACATGTGCATGTGATGGAGTGCTGGCATGGTGGATGGAGTGATGGGCGCAGGGTTTGGCGTGTGAATAGTGCCAGGTCACAGGTTCGAAACCTGTTGAGAGCAACGGAGGCCAAAAAATTTTTTTTTTTTGAAAATACTTTCAGCGACTAAATGGATTGGTCGCCAAAGGCAAAAATAATAAAATAACAATAAACTATTGGCGACTAAAAGTTTAGTCGGCAATGGTATAACTTCCAAAAAGAAATTGACTATTGGCGACGACTTATTTAGTCGCTGAAGATGGCTATATGGGCGACCAAAACTGTTTTAGTCGCCAAAGCCATTCCGCGACCAAGTATTGGCGACAACATGGGCGACCAAAAATTTTAGTCGGGAAAAGTGAATTTCTGACATTTGGCGACTAAAGTAGGACCTTTGGCGACTAAAAATTTAGTCGCCAAAGGCGTTTTTTCTTGTAGTGCCAGAACAAGGTAATGAAATAGAGTTATTTTATTTTAATGATATATAGTTATAAAAAATCAACTTCTTTCTTCATACTTTTGCTAATTACGCACTTCTATTATACTTTATAACAAAATTTATACGGGGTGTCATTAATTTATTTTATGATATGCATTTTATTTTGGTTATATATGATATGTTTCAGTTATTATTGTGATCTTTAATTATAACCTATCATGTAATGCTTTAAAATGATGTATTTGTCTTCATAATAGCACTGAACGTTGTAATCAAACTTGAATCTCTTGAAATGACTTCGTAAGACTTGCATTCACAATTCAGGTGAGCTTATCGACGGTGGGTATATGTCGGAAAACCCTTCAATACTTAAGTTAGTTCTCTTAAGATCAATATCTGAAAAATTCTGAATTCTGCAAACAAAGTTGCATTACCTAGATAAGGTTAACTCTGGGCCTTTATATGCTTCCACACGATAGAATCCTAGCAACACTCTAATTCCTCTTTCTAGAATCTTACTAGGAGTCAACCTCCTAAATGGTAACACCTATCCTTTAGTACCCTGACAACACAAATCCAAGTGAAGCATTCCAACTAAATTGGCAGTCGGACTAAGCAAGCTATCTCCTCAGTTGCATACAGTGTACGAAACTACATCGACCAAGTCTTGCTAACTTTAACTAGGTCAATCGAGCCAAAGCTGATCAATGGAGTCACGCTATGTCTGCCCAGCTCATACCAATGCTAGGTCTACCACTAGTCAATGACCTAGCTAGGCAGGTCCAAATTCATGTTAGGCCGGCCAAAGCCCATACTTGAACTATGCAAAGTTTGTCCGTTTAACACGCCAACCCAATTCTGCCCGGCTAATGCCAGGGCCAGACCATCTGTACAGTCGAACATCCACTGTTTGACCCAAACCTGAGCCCATCTGTCCGGCCGAAGATTCAGGCCCACATACACATTGCTTGGTCCAATAGTGCAACATAATTCCCTTTCTCAAGCACCATAAAATTTTGTAATATAAATTATAAAAACACGGAGCATATTACTTTTATTTTACTGTGCAAACTATAATGGACATTTGTAACTTTTACCACAAATTAATATAATGCACATCATAAATATTTGTAATTTTTACTATACAGAGTCACAATTTTCTTATGATGTGCCTTTTAAATGTATATATTATAAAATATCCTTGAGAGATTAATAGAAGTTAAAATATTGACATTTGAAAGTAGGGGAAAATAAAAATAAAAAAGAAGACGAAAGAATAGGCGGTCATGCAACTATTATCTTAAATGAGTGTTTGGGGGTAACTTTAAAAAAAAAAAATAAATAAAATAAAATAAAATTTCTCTAGTGTTATTTTTTTTTTAAATATACCATTTTTTTTTTTAAATCCGTCTTATATAGACGAATCTATATATATATAACTTCAATAAGTTCAAAAAAAATTTTAAAAAAAAAAAAGTAAAAAAAACCAACAGAATAATTACCAAAAATCAAACCCCAAACACTGTACGGGAAAGAAATATACCTTCTCGTATAATCCTGTTGAGCAAGTCTGCGTTCCTCTGTACGATGTTGTTCTACCACCTGAAAACACAAACGTGAGCTAGCCGGCGGGTGTGTGCCGGAAACCTCTCCGATGCCTAAGTCAGTAAGCAAGACAAGTAGGCAAAAGCTTTATGTGTTCAGGGAGCAAAAATTGCATTACCTCTCCAAAGGTGATATTGGTGAGCTTATATAGGTTTCGTGTGGCACAATCCTGGTAGGACTCTTACTCCTCCATGTAGAGTCCTCCTAGGATTCATACTCCTGGAAGATCATGCTTATCTTCCAACACCCCCCTCACTGCTTAAACCAAGTGAGATGGTTCTTACCACGACCGGACTCCAAATGACCGGAGTAACTATTAGTTCGGTTCCTCACTTTACTCTCCTTTACCTCGGCATTCCATGCTAAGACCAAGCTGTCCACAAGGGAGTTAAAGCCGAACATAGCTTACCTCGGTTTCCAAATGCCACGACCGAAGTAACTAAATAAAAACGAAGCAACCACTCTACTCTACCGGAGTAGAGACAAGACTTTATACGACCGAGCTAACCTTCCTGGCTGTGCGATCGGTCTAATCTCCAAGGCTAATTCTCCAAACCGGAGTAACTTATATGGACATCCTACCTGGCCCTTTTTACTTCGGCCCAATACACAGCTTCGTCCAGCTCGGTCCATTTCATCCAGCTCGGCCCAATTTAATATAAATTACCCTCTCAATTGCCCCTTAATTCCATCTGCAAAGCATGATTGGGATTATTCGCCTATAAACCGAGCCAAAATGCTAGCTTATCCAACCGAGCTACAAAATTTTAGCCATTCCAGCCGAGCTATAAACCTTTTAGCTAATCCAGCCGAGCTAAAAACTGTTTAGTTTATCCAGCCGAGCTAAATCCAAGCCGAGCCGTGCAAGTCCGGTCAAAAGATGTCTCTTCAATTCGCAGAAACTGAATCGCTCAGTATTCCAGTGACACGTGGCAGCTTCTGATTGGCCCTTTACAGCTGTTGCGCCGCCCTCGTACTTCGAAATTTTTGAACAGTCCCGCGTTTTTCCCTCCTTCCACTAAAACATCAATTCCCTTCACTAGAATCATTTACCAAAACTGTTCATCTCTCTCTCTCTCTGTATTTTTGCTCCTTTAAGCTTCTTCGAACCTCTGACCTCGTATTTTTGTTGCTGTGTTCGTGCTTCTATTTCCATCTCCAGCCTTCTACCAGGTACTCATCATAAACTTGCCTTTGTATTTCTCTGTTTGCATGCTTCGCTTTATGTGTTTTTACAAAACACTTTTTAGTTGCTAGTCTTGTGTTTTCTGGGAAAAACTCCGTAAGAACACTTAGAACTGCATGAGCCTATAAGCAATAACCAGTAGACCACCTCTTTGATCCAAAAAACACGTTTAACCGAACTAGGGATTTGTTTTTGCTACACAATGATCTAGGAAAATCGGAATCGGACTGGCACTTGTGCATATCTTAATAGATTCAATAGGCCTCCATAGCCGAAATAAAGACGCACCGAACTAGAATAACTTGGTCGCCAACCGAGGTAAGTCTAGGGGCTAAGCCAGCTTTTAGTTTCTAAACCGAACTAGAAGCTGCCCCTTTGACCCCAACCGGAGTAACAAACGCCTAGCCGGATCCGAGGTAACCAAAAACCTGCCGAACCGAAGTAAATTTTATAGCACCCTTTGCAGCCGAAATAAATATTCCTTTCTTGCTTTGTTTATGTAGCACGGTCGATGATCTGTGCTTAACAGCCTATTTTTCCACTTTGCAGACTTAGGTTGCCAGGCACCCCACTGCGCTCAACCGAGCTACTGAGCACTCTCAATCAACCGAAATAAATTATTTTTAACTTATACAATAAAAATGGGGAAGTATAGGTTCCTTGTAGAAACCCCAGGAGGCCTAGCCGATTTCCGAGAGGACTACAATATCCCAGCCGATGTAAATCTGACCTTGGATAAAAAAGTGTACAACCTTGGGACAACGAAGGCTCCGTCCCCTTCACCATTCAATCCATAATAGAAACCGGACTTAGATTCCCAGTCCAGCCCTTAATTTGTGAGTTTCTAAGGCAGACCAGACTGTGCCCAACACAACTTTCCACTAACACCTACCGTATAATAATGGGTATAGACACCCTAAACCGGAAACACGGTCTGAACCTCGGTTTAGCCGAACTGTTTCATCAGTACTCGATAGGATCCAAAAACGAAGGCTGGTGCTATTACTTGAGAATACGCCGAGGCCGATAAAAAATAATCAAACATACACCGGACAAAGACTTGAATGACGATGACTTCTTTTGGGTTTCTGGGAATTTTGAAGACCTTCAAGCCCAGATTCCTGGCAGGAGAATAAACTGGAAATTCGGCGAGCCCGGTATACATACTTCGGTTGAATTTCACATTCCACTTTATCTCGGTTTTTCTCTTCTGAACCGAACTAACAGTCTGTTTCCTCCTTTGCAGATTTTGCTTACCTTCACTCCCAATACAACTACCCCAACCTCGATCTTCTGCGCGCCGCACTAAGAGTAAGGGAGAGAAGTTGGGCAAAGCTTCTAGACTTTGAACCGACCTACCGCTACTCCGGTCGCCGAAAAGCGAGGGTGACAGACTTTCTTCTCGAGGAAGCACCGGAACCGGACCCCACTTTGCCCGAGATAAACTTAGTGCCACTCATAGCCGAACAGGAAATGGCGAAGAAAAACAGAATAAGAGCAATGCTAACCGCAACAACGAGGGCCGAAGTACCACAAACCGGTCAAAGCAATGAGGCCGTCGTTGCCCTTCCATCTCAACAGCCATCCTCCTCTCGCCGAGCTAAGCGCGCCCGGACTACTGAGACCGAGCAGCGTCTGGTTGACGAAGTCGAGACCGTTCTCCCACCGAGCCCCCAACCAAGCCTTGAACCGAGCCCTCAACCGGAGTCCTCAGACCGGGCTGAAACCAAAAAATGGGCACCCCCTTTCGTCTTCAACAACCGGGATATCCACGAAAGTGATTCGGTCGTTGCTGAGAAGGACCACTTACTGGCCTTCAACCTGGCCAGGGGTGTTTGCCTTCCAAAAGACATGGAGCACCACAGCAAACAACTCAACACCGAGCTAAAGTCCGTTCGGTCAGCCACGAAGTCCATGATATTGGTAAGCAGCACTATCCTCTTTTGATCCCTCTAGTTTTTCTAAGTCTGAGTTCGGCTAAGAAGGAACTCACTATACTTTTGCAGGCCATTCAGAAAAACACAATAGCTCACAAGCAAATAATTGAGCTCCGCAAAACAACAAGGCAAGCAATGAAGGAAGCCAAAACGAGGACTGCCGAGCTAAAACTGTCAAAGCAGCGGTCGGCCGATCTGGAAACCGAGGTTAATCGTCTGACCGGACTGGTTGCCTCGGCTGACAGTGATAAACAGCGCGCCGTGACCGAGGTGAAAGACCAGTACCTGCTGGAGATGGCACAACTGGAGATTAAAAAGGATGCCGAAATAGCAGAGTTGAAGACGAAAATTGAGGATGCTTCTAAAGAAGGGTTTAAAGAAGCCGAAGTTGGCTATTCCCAGCAATGCGAAGCGGCTAAAGACTTGTTTTTTAAGTGTGGCTGGAGAAGTGCAGTGGAGAAGCTCGGTTGTGGGCCTGAAACCGAGGTCTACAACGCTCCCGAGTACTTCATTCCGGCCTCACTGAAAGAATATGCTGACGATATGCAGAAGCAGTTCTTGGGGTCATCTGATGACGAAGAAGATGATGAGGACGAGTCAACGGACACTCCGGCGGTCAATGATCGACCGAACGAACAAACGGTTCGGTTGGAGCCGGTTGCTGAGGGTCTCACTGATGTGCAGCCAACCGGAACCGAAGTGCTTGCTTCGACCGGACTCCCAGCTCAGGCTGCACCACCAACCGGCGCCGGACTCCACACAGAAACTGTTGATGATTTTGACACCGAATTTGAAGATCTCTTACGTTGATTGTCTTTACTCTTTTTTCTTTCTTTTTGTCTCGTATCTGTAACCGGGCTACGGCCCCTGCACTTGTACTTGTTTTTCTTCAATGAAGTGTTTTTTCTTCAACTCTTATTCCGGTTTGCGTCTGAATGCTTGCACTCGTGGTGAATTTTCCATGTGAACAATTGTACAACTTTGATCCCGGTTTTAGCTATCTAACTCAGTAGCCAACCACTCTTCAGCCGATATAGCTTACTTCGGCTGAAGAGTACAAAGAGTTGGTCTAATCCAGCCAACCACTCTTCAGCCGATATAGCTTACTTCGGCTGAAGAGTACAAAGAGTTGGTCTAATCCAGCCAACCACTCTTCAACCGATATAGCTTACTTCGGCTGAAGAGTACAAAGAGTTGGTTTAATCCAGCCAACCACTCTTCAGCCAATATAGCTTACTTCGGCTGAAGAGTACAAAGAGTTGGTTTAATCCAGCCAACCACTCTTCAGCCGATATAGCTTACTTCGGCTGAAGAGTACAAAGAGTTGGTTTAATCCAGCCAACCTCTCTCAAGCCATACACTTACTTTGGCTAAAGAGAAACGAATATTGGTTTAGTCCAGCCAACCTCTAAGTTGGTTTTTCCAGCCAACTTAGAATAAAATGTTTGGTTATTCCGACCAAACGTCTTGCAGCCTGGATCCTAATCCTGGGCTTAGGAAAGGTGTTGGTGTAATCCAGCCAACCTCTCTGCAGCCATACACTTACTTTGGCTAAAAGATAAACAAATGTTGGTTTAGTCCAGCCAACCTCTAAGTTGGTTTTACCAGCCAACTTAGAATAAAATGTTTGGTTATTCCGACCAAACGTCCTGCAGCTTGGATCCTAATCCTGGGCTTAGGAAGGGTTAATAGTTGGTTATTCCGGCCAACTATGTTTACAATGCTACTGACTTACTAAAGCTACTTTCTATGGAAAACAAATATATTGAAAAGAATCGACTTGTTTTATTGAGAAAGTAAAAAATTACACATACTTAAAAAAGAAAAAAGCTAAAAGTAAAATAACTTAAGATTGGCTGTGTTCCATGGCCTAGGAATTGCTTTGCCGTCCTCATCTTCCAAGTGGTATGCCCCTTTGCCTGCGAAACCGACCACTTTGTAAGGACCCTCCCAATTTGGCCCTAACTTGCCATCTCCTGGTATCAATGTATTTCCCATAACTTTGCGGAGTACCCAGTCGCCGATCTTGAATTGCCTTGGATGCACTGTTTTGTTATATTTCCTGGATAACTCTTGTTGATAGGAGGCAATGTGAACCAACGCTCTGTCTCTTCTTTCTTCCGCAAGGTCAAGCTCCAATGCTATGGCTTCGCCATTTAGGTCTGGATCAAAGTTTTCACTCCGAATTATGGGGAGACCAACTTCTAATGGGATGACTGCCTCCATGCCATAAGCCAAGGAGAATGGTGTTTCTCCTGTTGATCGGCGAGGTGTGGTGCGGTAAGCCCATAAAACATGAGGGAGCTCTTCTGCCCACTTGCCTTTTGCTCGCTCTAACCTTTTCTTCAGCCCATCTAAGACGACTTTGTTTGATGCCTCTGCCTGACCATTTGCTTGGGGATATGCCGGAGTAGAATTGTAGAATTCTATCGTGTATTCCTCACAAAAGCCTCTGAAAATTCTGCCATCAAACTGAGTGCCGTTGTCTGAGATCAGTGCTTTCGGGATGCCAAAGCGAGTGATGATGTTCCGCCAGACAAACTTTTTCACATCCTTTTCTTTGATTGATGCCAAGGCTTCTGCTTCCACCCATTTCGTGAAGTAGTCTGTTGCCGCAAGAAAGAACTTCCTGTTGCCTGGCGCTGTTGGGAGTGGTCCTACTATGTCTAAGCCCCGTATTGCAAAAGGCCATGGGCTAGTCAATGGTAGTAGCTCTCTGGCAGGTTGGTGTATTTGATGCGCAAACTTCTGACACTTGTCGCATTTTTTGACATACTTCTCTGAATCCGCCTGCATGTATGGCCACCAGTATCCTTGTGAAATAGCTCGGTATGCCAGGGATCTTCCTCCTTGATGGCTGCCACAAACCCCTTCGTGTATTTCGAATAGGAACGCTTCTACCTTGCTGGGGTGGACACATTTTAAGTAAGGTCCTGAGAACGACTTCTTGTATAATGCCAAGGATGGAGAGAGCCAAAATCGTTGTGACTTTGCTCTTATTCTGTTGGCTTCTTTCTTTTCTTCCGGTAAGGTGCCGTCTTTCAGGAACAATATGATGGGGTCCATCCATGAAGGGCCTAACTCTGCGCAACATACCTCTTCAGCTTCTGGGTCTTCAATACTTGGTCTGGGCAGATAGTCAATCAGCAGTGGATGAGGGATGGAGGTATCTGCCATTGAGGCGAAGCCTGCTAGTTCGTCTGCTCTGCTGTTTTCCTCCCTGCCGATCTGTTCTATCCTTACTACTTCAAATTTCTTGATTTCGGTTCTGACTAGCTCTTGGTACTTAGCCATTCTGTCATCCTTTGCTTCATAGTCGCCAGATATTTGATTTACCACTAGTTGCGAGTCGCTGTAAACCATCAGTTCGGTGGCCTTCATGTAGAATGCTGACTTAAGTCCTGCGAGAAGCGCTTCATACTCCGCTTCGTTGTTCGATGCTGGGAAGCCAAGGTTAACTGCCTGCTCCACTACAAGACCGTCTGGAGAGATGAGGACTATGCCAAGTCCTGCTCCATGTCGGTTGGATGCTCCGTCTGCAAAGAGCTTCCACATCTCTCCAACGAACAACTTCCAGCAAGTGGAGGGATCGGATGATGCCTTGGGATCTTCCATGTGGGTAGTGTCTTCTTCAGGGTTCATGCTTGCTGTCCGCCCCTTATCATCTGGTTGTACCAAGGCTTGTTTCGCTGGCGAGTCTTGACTTGGTGCAGCACGGTTCGCTTCTTCCTCCCTTTCTTTACTCTGGTCTGTCTTGGGACCTGACTGAGTAACCAGTACTAGGGGTTGCGTTATTCCGACGTCAACTTCCATCCCTAGTTCGGTTGTTTCAGTCAGGTCGACTGGGCAGATGTGATGACTTCCAGGAGTGAACTCTGCGACAAAATCTGCCAATGCTTGAGCCTTTATTGCGGTCCTGGGTTGGAACTTAATGTCGTATTGTCCCAATTCTACTGCCCACTTCAGAATTCGTCCAGAAAAGTTCGCCCTTTCAAATAAAGCCTTGAGTGGGAAGGCCGTGAGAACAATTATGGTGTGGGCGTGAAAGTAATGCGACAACTTTCTTGAGGCCATCATTAAGGCTAATGCCAGTTTCTCCAGTGGCAAATACCTTGTTTCGGCGCCTAGCAATGTCTTGCTAACATAGTAGATGGGCAGATGTTGGATTCCTTCTGCGCGGACCAACACTGCACTGATTGCGTGCTGCGAGACTGCTAGGTATAAGAAAAGTTCTTCTCCAGGAATTGGGGTTACAAGGAGTGGTGGAGAAGACATGTACTCCTTCAAGCTTTCCAGAGCTCGGTCGCAATCTTCGTCCCACTCAAACTTGGCCTTCAGCGCATGGAAGAATGGACGCAGTCTGTCTGACGACCGGCTTATGAACCGATTGAGTGCGGCCGCCATTCCGGTGAGATGCTGCACTTCCTTTACTGAATTTGGTCTCTCCAGATCTTGTATCGCCTTGATCTGAGAAGGGTCTGCTTCGATACCTCGGTTGGTCACCAAGAAGCCTAAGAATTTGCCTGATCCTACCCCGAATGCACACTTCGACGCGTTGAGGCGTAACTTATGCTTCTTCAGGATCTCAAACATCTCACTTAGGTCCTTGAGATGGTCATTCTCATCCTTGCTCTTGACCACCATGTCGTCGATGTAGGCCTCCATTGTTCTGCCCAACAATGGCTCAAACATTTTAGTGACCATTCTTTGGAATGTCGCCCCTGCGTTCTTTAGGCCAAAGGGCATGACCTTGTAGCAGTATAGTCCTCTTGGAGTTGTGAAGGACGTCACTTCCTGATCTGGTTCATGCATGGCGATTTGGTGGTAGCCTCTGTATGCATCCAGAAAGCTAAGTCGGTTGTGCCCCGCCGTCAGGTCTACCAGTTGATCTATCCTTGGTAGAGGGAAGCTATCCTTTGGGCACGCCTTGTTGACCGTTTTGTAGTCGACACAGACACGCCACTTGCCATTCTTTTTTGGCACTATGACCGTGTTGGAGATCCATCTGGGGTAGTGCACCTCTCTGATTGCCCCTGCTTCCAACAAGTTTCCCACCTCTTCTGCCACTATCTCGGCGTGGTGGAGTGCCGATCTGCGGGTGCGCTGAATGATTGGTCTGGCTGATGGGTGGACATTGAGTTGATGGCAGATGAAATTTGGATCGATGCCAGGCATGTCGTATGGCGTCCAGGCAAACACTTCGATGTTAGAGGTCAAAAATTCCAAGACCTCTAACCTCTCAGCGCTGGATAACGACGAACCGAGCAAAAAGAACTTATCCGGGTTCTTTTCATCTATTCTCAGCTCTACTAAGTCTTCCACCACTTTCTGGCTAGCCGCTTTGCCAACATCCGCGAAAAGTCCATTACTCTCCGGTTCTTCCACTGAATGAACGTATCCTTTGGCAGCGCGGCTACCATTCACTGTGACAAAACACTGCTTCGACATTATCTGATCCCCATAGACTTCTTCTATTACTCCGGTGTCGTTGGGGAATCGCATCACTTGGTGGTAGGAAGATGCCACCGAGCGCATGGCATGCAGCCATGTCCTGCCTAAGATGATGTTGTAAGTGGAGGGGACCTTCAACACCCAGAACTCCACTTGTTTTGTCACACTCCCTGCTCTGACTGGGAGGATTATTTTGCCGACGGGCCATTCTGGCATGGAGTTGAATCCAATTAGGGGAGAAACGGCAGGTGCCAAGTCCTTGTCTTGTAACTTCAATTGTTTGAATGTCTCATAGTACATAATTTCACATGAACTACCTTGGTCAATCAGAATCCGCTTGACGTCAAAATCCTTGACTCGGAGAGTGACGACCAAGGCATCATTGTGTGGGCAATATATTCTGTCCAAGTCTTTGTCTGAAAAAGACATGACGTTCGTGGCTTCTGTCCTCCCCTTTTTAGCGACTGGTTGGGCACTTAGCACTTCCCTTAAGTGCTCAGCCTTTTTGATTGATCCTCTGAGCTCGCAGACACGCTCAGGTTCAAAGACTCCATGTATCACGTTGATAATGCCCTGCGGCGGGGCGTCGTTCGGCACCCCGTTGGGGTTATTATGGTGCTGGAGGGCTGGCTGTGCCCCACCTTCAATGTATTTGTCCAAGTGGCCTGCTGCGACCAACTCTTCCAGATGTTGCCTTAACGGAGTGCAATTCTCAGTGCGATGCCCCTTTTCTTTGTGGAAGGTGCACCGTGATCTGTCGTCGTAGTCCTTCTGTGCTTCGCCAAGCTTGGCTGGCCACTTGACAAAAGGCTCGTCCCGAATCTCGCTCAGTATTCGGTAGATCGGTTTCTTGAAGACCGTGGTGATGGCAGTGCGGACTCTCAACCATCTTTTGTCTTGGTCTTCTCCGTTATCTCGTCTGCCACGTCCGTTTCTGTTCGGCCGGTCCACCGCATTGACCTTTGCTGAGGCCTTCTTGTCTGGTGCCACGGCCGCGCCTATTTTTGCTTTGGCACGAGCACCATCCTCTTCCACCCTGATGTGCTGATGCACTCTCTCCATCAGGGCTTCCATGGTAAGAGGTGGCGTCATGGTGATAGAGTCCCTTAGTCTGTTCCCGACTGGAAGGCCTCTTTTATACTGTGCAATGGCCAGATTAGTGGGACAATCCCCAATCTGGTTGAATGTCTCCCAATAGCGACTGTTGTAAGATCTCAGGGTCTCCTTGTCACCCATGTCGATGGAGAGTAATTGGTCGATCTCCACCGGAGTTTTGGTGTTTGTCCTGAACCTAGTGACAAACGCTTCTGCCAATTGCGCCCAAGAGGCTATGCTGCCTTCTGGGAGCTTCTCAAACCAGGTCAAGCCCAAGTCGCCAAGGCTTGATGGGAAGAGAATGCACATTAATGCCTCGTTCCGCCGGTATACAGCCATTACCTGGCGAAAGTGGCGAAAGTGCGAGTAAGGGTCCGTCTTCCCTTCGTAAGTTGTGAATTTGGGCTGAAGGAAGCCTGATGGTAGGGGCGCATTCTCGATCGCTGGAACGAACGGGGAGGTTTGCAGCCTCGCCAATGCTTTATCCGTCGGCTCGTAGGCAGGGCGCGGAATTGGCATTCCAACCTCGACGCTTCCATGCGTCCGAGGAGCCAACCGCTGTAAAGCAGAAACTCTATGCGGATCTCGCGCCCTGGCATCTTCCCTCCATCGTGCCTTCTCTTCAAGCACAGTCCGTAAGTCAGACGATCTGGGCAATTCCGTCTGTCTGGACCTTGTTTGGTGCGTATGCGAAGGCCGATAAGTGCTTCCTTCCGTGACGGACCTCTCAGATCTCGCCCTCTCAGACCTGGAGTGACGAGTCCTGGAAGATCCGGATCGCGTATCGCCTGTCCTGAGGCTTTTGTTCTCTGCTTGGGAGGGTGTAGAATTCCTACTACGACCCTCTGAGTGGCGAGGGGGCGTCTTGTTGTTGCGCCCCTCTCCTGTCGCCACTTCTTTTCGTTTCATCTGATGCTTTAGAGCTTCCATGTCCGCCGCCATCCGACGAATTAGTTCGTCTTGTTCCCTGACGCGATCCTCCAAAGTTTGATCAATCCTGCGCCTTTGTCTTTCTGGGCTTTGCGAGCGAGAGGGATGAGGACTGTTATTCCTCCTCCTGCCCCTTGCATCCCTTCTGGAATTATGTCTTTGTGGCTCCAGGTCCGCCATGGGAGCGACCAAGGGAAGGCCTTCGCGCCTTGCACCCCCATCCGGAGTTTGTCCGTCGATGGCGGACTGAGGTAACTCTTCATTGTTCGCCATTGATGTTCAAGAGAAAGCTTGATCAAGAGGTTTGTTCTTGTCTGTTCTTCCCACAGACGGCGCCAATTGTACGGGAAAGAAATATACCTTCTCGTATAATCCTGTTGAGCAAGTCTGCGTTCCTCTGTACGATGTTGTTCTACCACCTGAAAACACAAACGTGAGCTAGCCGGCGGGTGTGTGCCGGAAACCTCTCCGATGCCTAAGTCAGTAAGCAAGACAAGTAGGCAAAAGCTTTATGTGTTCAGGGAGCAAAAGTTGCATTACCTCTCCAAAGGTGATATTGGTGAGCTTATATAGGTTTCGTGTGGCACAATCCTGGTAGGACTCTTACTCCTCCATGTAGAGTCCTCCTAGGATTCATACTCCTGGAAGATCATGCTTATCTTCCAACACCCCCCTCACTGCTTAAACCAAGTGAGATGGTTCTTACCACGACCGGACTCCAAATGACCGGAGTAACTATTAGTTCGGTTCCTCACTTTACTCTCCCTTACCTCGGCATTCCATGCTAAGACCAAGCTGTCCACAAGGGAGTTAAAGCCGAACATAACTTACCTCGGTTTCCAAATGCCACGACCGAAGTAACTAAATAAAAACGAAGCAACCACTCTACTCTACCGGAGTAGAGACAAGACTTTATACGACCGAGCTAACCTTCCTGGCTGTGCGATCAGTCTAATCTCCAAGGCTAATTCTCCAAACCGGAGTAACTTATATGGACATCCTACCTGGCCCTTTTTACTTCGGCCCAATACACAGCTTCGTCCAGCTCGGTCCATTTCATCCAGCTCGGCCCAATTTAATATAAATTACCCTCTCACCCACTGTCCAAGAAATCATTCTTCTTGTCATCTGTTAAGTTTATGCGTACATCTGATTGAAGAAAATCATATAATTTAATTGTATTTTTTTTTTATAGTTTATTCTTAAAAGTATACTTGATGTGCCTCTTAAAATAAAATTAAAAAAATATATATATATATATGATTATATTTAATTATTGAATAAATTAAATTTTTATCATGAATGCTTTATACATAACTCAAAAATATCATAATGGGCCACATCAAGTTTGGAGTGGTTGTGCACTCTGTGCAACAATCATTATTGTGTGGCCTATTAAATCTATGTTAGATCCATTTAAATGATTCAAACGATTTAATTTTCAGAATATATTAAATAAAATATATGTACAGAAAATCTAATTAATCAAACTACTGATATATATTAATTTGATTTTTTTTACAGATTTATTTCATGTACTGTAAAATGTCAACCGTTTGGAATCATAAGAGACCCAACACACTCTTGGGACATCTATCAAACAATTGGTCTGCAGCAAAAATAAAAAAAATAAAAAGAAATAAATAATCACCAAATCAAACAACACCACAACACCCATAACTAACACAAATAAAAAAAGAGTTAGACTTTTCTCAAGTTGGAAATTCAATTGGAGATAGTATTTGAGCTTAGTAAGTTCATTATTAGTTCAATCTAGGTGATCCGAACTATTCATGTTTTAGGATTCGTTGAGAACAATAAACATATAAAAAATCAAGATAATTGGATTTTGGAAACTATATGTTTGAATCACATTTGTCTTAAAAAAGTAAACAACTATTTTTGAAATTATATATGCTGTCCATTTTTTTAAGCCAAATGTGATTCAAAGCTGAATGATTCACTTCACTGCTCGAGCGGACAAAAGACCGCTTGAGAGGTCAAACCACTTTGACTTTCTTCTTAGCAAACAAGGAATGCTCAAGACATGGAATGCAAGCACAAACTCTTTTACACAGGCACAACTCGGGTTAGATTCGCATCTAAATATTCACAGTCTCACTAAAACAAAAGAGCGATCAAAATTATAATTGAAAGGAATTTTGTCAAACGGAATTATCAATTACAAAAACCTAAAAATAAGTATTCAAGTAACTTTTTATAGAACGATAACTCTAACATTATCAAAATAAATAATTAAAATTATACTTTAATTTTAATTAATTTTAAATTAAATTTATAATTATTCTTTTTATAATACGCATTGTACCATCAAATTTTATTTTTTTTTTAAATAACACATACATTGCACAATCAATTGCTAGTTTGTACTATTATACAAAACAAAAGTTGAAGTTAATATCTCAAAACTTTTACTTCTAAAATCTAATCAATCATATTTATTTATTGAAGAAATTATAAAAGGAAAAAATTTGTAAGATTTGATCTCAGTACCAAATAAAATTTTAATATTTTTTAATTATTTTAATTTAAATTCTGAACTTTTAAAATAGTATTAATTCTAACTATTGATTTGTTTTCGTTAGTTATAGTTAATGGAGAATTAACAATATAGACAATTTAATCACTTTATTTTCCTTTTCTTTTTGTTGATACCTACTTCCAACCTTTATCATCCTTGATCACCACCCCTCCTCTTTTCTAATCCAATGCCATCCCTCTATCGTTTTTTCTCCAACACCACTACTCCTATCATTTTGCAGTTCACTACCACCCATCGCATTACTTCCTTGGTCCATAGTGGCCCCTGTCATCTTGCATCATAAGCAAAAAGTAATTAAATTATTTAAGTTATTCTTATTAACTAACAAATAGTTATAATTGATAATATTTTAAAAGTTAAGAGTTTAAATCGAAATAATTAAAAAATTAAAGTTGAAGATTTTACCTATAAATCTTATCATGGTGATCTATTTATTCTTAAGAATTTTCTTATAGACCAATTAATCTTATTTATTTTGGAAAGGTAGATTTAATATATTATTTAAAAATTTAATTTACGGTTATATCCTTATTTTTATTATATTTCCTTCTTCTTCTTTTTATTTTTTATTTTTTTTATTATTATTTATTTTATTTTTTTTGGGATAGAAAGGTAAGATATACAACCTATGAGATTCAAATTTGGAATGAATTTTTATATGTAAATTTTTTTTATTTGGAATGAGTTAAAATGTGAGATTCTTCAAATATTCCAAAAGAAGTACAAAAATGACTTGAAAAGTGGGATTCTTCAAAAAGTTCAAAAAGATGTGAGATTCTTCAAACATTTCAAAAAATCTCCTTAGTAAACTTTGGATAAATGTATAATTTCAAATTGTAACATTTCAATATAACACTCGAACATAATACTCCAATGTAACACTCCAAAAAAACTGTAGTATATTTTTCCAAAACGTAACATTCCAATGTAACACAAAAAAACTCCTTAATGTATTTTTTTTTTTTAAACGTAATACTCTAATATAACACTTCAAAAAAGGATATGGGATTTTTCAAACCATTCCAAAAGGAGTATAAAAATTTCTTAGTAAGTTTTAAACAAATATATAATTTCAAACTACGAGTATTACGTTTGGGAAACATATACTAAGGATTTTTTTAGTATTTTTATGTTTGTTACATTGAAGTGTTACGTTTGAGATTACATTGATTGGAGTGTTACATTTTAAAAATTTACACTAAGGAGTTTTTTTATGTATTACATTGGAGTATTTTATTTAAGAAAAATACACTAAGAAGTTTATTTAGAGTTTTATGTTGTTACGTTTGGAAAATTACACTAAAGATTTTTTTTAGTATGTTACATTATTTGAAGTCTTACGTTCTTATTTGTAACGTGGGATTTCCACCAGAATGAAGGAAAATCCAAAATCTCTATAGTGCGAATTACCCAAATGTGTGCTGTTTGGTAACACTTACGTTTTCAGTTTTCAGTTTATATTTCCAAAAATTTTAAAAACTCAAATAAAAACTTGTTTGATAAATTTTTTATTTATAAACCAGTAGTCTCAGTTTATAAATTTGGCCAAAAAATATAAACTCAAAAAATGAGTTTACGTTTTGAGTTTTCAATTTTTTTTTTTTTACCCGCCACCACCCGCCACCGTCTTCCGCCACCACCACGCACCACCACCTGCCACCACCACTCACCACCCACCTGCCACCACCACCCACCACCCGCCACCACACCCACCAGCCACCTGTCATCCACTCGCCACCACCACCCACCCCCCGCCAGTACCACCGTGTAACGACCCTCGTTACCGATTACCGAATTATATACTGATTATTGCTAAATTGAATTGATAACGATTGAAATCGAAATTGAAATTGAATAAGTTTGCCTATTGAATTGCATATTGCATTGTTTGATTGACTGATTAACTGTTTGCATTTTACATGTTTAAATTGCTAATTGAAGGCCTTATCGGCGGCCGAAATAGAAACCGTTTAGTGTTTTGTGACCCTTAGAATATTTGTGATTTAATGGTGTATTTATCTAAAAATTTATTAGGAATGATTAAATTGGATTTAAATAAGTTAATTGCTAAGTTTGGGTTAATTACCAAATTGCCACCTATAGTGGACCTTTAATTAATATGATTGTAGAGCCTTAAACACTTAGAGGAAACATTGATCAGCTCCTTCTTTTGCCTCATAACCGACCAAGAAGAGATTAGAGAGAGGGAGAGTTCGTCTTGGAGGAAATTAGGCTCAAATCATTAAGATTGCTAGAAGAACTTGGAGATTGAAGTGTATGTGCATAAATTGAGCTTGTTAGGCTTGAAATCAAAACTCTAGGTAAGAAAATCCATGTTCTTCTTGTGGTTCTTGAGCTTCATCTTGCATGATTCATGCTCCATTGTAGGATTAAACCATGATTTAGTGCTAAGGAGTTGATTCATGCTAGAATTCATGCATGCATGCCCATTTTAGTGATTTTGGAAGTTGAATCCATAATTGATTGTACATGCATGCTCATGCTTGTATTATAGTCCATGTTTTCATTCCATTTGCCAACTATTGAGCTCACTAGAGCAAGTTTTAAAACTGAAAATTGGTTTAAAGATCATGCATTTCATGTTTTGAAAGAGTTCTTGAAAATGGTTTGAAAATTTGCTTTAATTGACCAACCATTGGCCCTTGCATGTGCAAATTAGCTTTTGAAACTTGTAATACATTGAGTTTAGAAGTGTTTTCCAGAATTTGGGGCCAAGAGGTTGAGTATTGGATGATTGGATGCTTGGTTCGAACTTGGGAGACAAATCTGGAAATTCCAGATTTGGCTTCCTCGCTCGAGCGAAGGATTCCTCGCTCGAGCGAGCCCTTTGGTTTTGCAGGCTCGCTCGAGCGAGCATCGAGCGACCATCGCGCGTAAAAAGTGAGCAACCAGTACTTTTACTGTTCATCAGATCGCTCGAGCGAAGGGAGGCTCGCTCGAGCGAATCCTTTGATTTTGGAATCTCGCTCGAGCGAAGGAAGGCTCGCTCGAGCGAGGTGCCTATTTCCAACAACTTTTGAAAAATGCCTTCCAAGTGTAATTTTGCATCCTTATCTCATCCTAGGCATTCTTAGGCCTAGTTTAAGACATCTTAATGAGGATTTAGACATAGAACACACCGAGGCATAATAGGAAGTTAATTATTGTACTTCCCCAACTGTTAAACTTAGTGTGTGTTCAATTGTTTAATTGTTTAGGGTTGGCTCTCGGGGACACGCTCTAGCTGCTACTAGCCCAATCTCTGTGAGTAACAGATTATGTAAAGATATGTTCAAAATGGTTATATTTTGATACTGAACCGAAATGTTTGTTGAACTGATATTGTTTATTGAATGAATGTATGTCCTGTATTGCAAACTGTATTGTGGCATCCTTAGCATTATTGATATTGATTGTTTACTGGTGTGGAGCAAAGTGCTACACTGGGAGCCACCTCTAGAATCTACGGAGCTAAGTGCTACAGTGGGAGCCACCTCTTGAATCCACATCCGTCGGTTTCCTTGTGAAACCATATTGTTATTGATTGATGGCCATCATTATTGTTGGGTCTATTCAGGCCCGGTCCTTTTAGGACCTATTGTTTATAGGCTAATGGATGTACCACATATGACTGATTGACTGAAATATTGATTGATCGAACTATTGATTGACTGAAATACTGAAAGATCGAAATACTGTTAAATGAATTGATTTCATTATTGTAAGGACATTCATTCATAACCCCTTTACACATTATGTTATTCATTGGGCTTTAGCTCACTGTTTATATATATATGTAGGTTCTCAGCAGCCAGATCGGAGCTAAGAGCGTGGGTCAGTCCTCAGTTTTGTCCAGCCAGCCTGTGTGCCTCACAGCGAGGTTCCTAGATGCCATGCTATGGCTTGGGGTTTTGTTTTCCCCTGTCTGTCTCACTGTTTTGTACTGTTGTGGGACCATTGTATAGACTGTTTACTGTTTACTGTACTGTCTAAGGGGTTAGGCCCCAGTTTCATCGACTGTTATGTATATGTTTAATATGTATGCCATACTGTATTGTACTATTGTCAAGGGGTTGGATCCCTGTACCGACTGACTGTAAATGGTCGTATAGACCGTACTGTTCCTGAATTGATAAATGCATGGAAAATGTTTTTGGCATGCAGATTTTCACATCTCATTGAACACTATTCATTTATTGTTTTGGCTTCCGCCAGGCCCTGAACTCTGTTTATATTGTATAATTGATAAGCAGGCCTTTGGTAATCACGGATTGCTGGCCAGTTACGGTGCTAAACCCATAGGGCCGGGTTTGGGTCGTGACAGAGTGGTATCAGAGCGATACTTAACCACGAGTTATACTGCACACACGTGTTCAAATGAGCTATAGGGTGTCCTAGAAAAGTGATTAGGACATTGCATTAACATGAAAAGTGTGTGATTACAATATGATCGAATACATGTTAAGGTGATAACTGCTTAAGTGCATAACCGTTTAAGTTATAATTGCTATAACTGCTATAACTGTTTATAGTGAAATGGATAACACAACTGCAAATGAACCTGGATCTTCATCAACTGAGGCTAGAATGGCCAGACTTGAACTAATGATGGGATTGATAATTGAGAGATTAGATCAACAGCAGAATCCACAGCCCCCACCTCCTCCTCCTCCGGCGCAGCCGGAACAGAATGCGCCGAATGTACAGAATGTGAATGCTAATGAGGAGGATATTATTGCATTGACTCATAAGTTCAGCAAACTGAAACCGCCGTCCTTTCAGGGAGGATTAGAACCGCTAAAGGCTGAAGCATGGGTCCTTGAAACGGAAAAGTTGTTTGAAGTGTTTCCGTGTTCCGAAGCCAACAAAGTGTTGTTAGCAACCTTCACCTTACAGGAAGAAGCAAGAAGGTGGTGGATGTTAACCCGTGATGCAAATGTTATCGTGACTTGGGCTCAGTTCAAAGAGTCCTTCTTTGAAAAGTAACTGAGTTTGAGCAGTTGAGACAGGGCAAAATGTCTGTTGCCGATTATGAAAAGAAATTCACCGAACTTGCTAGGTATGCACCACACATGGTGGATACCGATTACAAGAAGGCCAGGAGATTTGAAGGAGGCCTTAATGTTGCTATACAGGACCGAATAAGTGTTTTGAAAATGCCGACCTTTGTGGGTGTTCTTGATCGGGCATTGATGGCCGAATCAAATATTGCAGCAGTGAAACAGTCTGAAACACCAACCACTGAGTGGCAAGGAAAAAGGCAAGGGTTCAAGTTTAAGAAAGGCAAGCATAACCCATCAAGTAAGAAACAGAACACGGGGTCAATGACTAGCCCCAGCCAAGGGAGTGGGTTCACTCCACCGTGCTCTATATGTGGCAATAAGCACAAAGGGGTTTGCTATCAGATTTCTGGAGCTTGTTTCAAGTGTGGCAAAGTGGGCCACAGGATTAAAGACTGCCCCTCTAACCCGCAATCAAGTAGTAAAGCTACACCAAGCGCAGCAGTATCAACTGCAACACCGAAGCCTAACTCCAGGGCTACCGGAAAAGAGCCTATGAGGCAGGGCCGAGTGTTTGCCCTAGTGCCGGGAGATGTTCAAAATACCGAGACCGTCGTGTCAGGTATTCTTTCTATTTGCACTCAAAATGCATATGTATTGATTGATTCGGGGTCTACACATTCTTATGTGTCGTATGCTTTTTCGAGAAAATTGAATAGACCCTTAGAACCCATGAATTATTTGCTAGCTGTATCATCACCTGTTGGGGGATCCATGACATGTGCTTATATGTATCCTGCTTGTGAAATTATAGTTGGGGATGCACATCTGTTTATTGATTTATTGCCATTGAATATCGATCATTTCGATGTAATATTGGGGATGGATTGGCTACAAAAATATCATGCTACCATTGATTGTGTGACAAAACAAGTTATTTTCCGTCCACCTGGGTTGCCTGAATTTGTATTTAGTGGAATTGGAGTAGTACCTCCCCCGTACTTGATTTCTTCTGTGAAAGCCATGAAATTGATTAGAAAGGGGTGTAAAGGGTATTTCTGTTCTGTATTGACTGTGCCTACTGATAGTGTTAAAACTGATGTGAATTGCATTCCTATAGTCAGAGAATTCCCAGATGTATTTCCAGATGATCTGCCAGGGGATTTGATTGACAGGGAGATTGAATTTATCGTCGATGTGATTCCGGGAACACAGCCGGTGTCCAAAGCTCCTTATAGAATGGCTCCAACTGAACTGAAGGAATTGAAAGTGCAACTACAAGAACTGTTAGACAAGAAGTTTATCAGGCCCAGTACTTCACCGTGGGGTGCACCTGTTTTGTTTGTGAAGAAGAAAGATGGCTCACTGAGATTGTGCATTGATTACCGTGAATTGAACAAGGTAACTGTGAAGAATAAGTACCCCTTACCGCGTATTGATGACTTATTTGATCAGTTACAGGGTGCACAAGTGTTTTCCAAAATTGATCTCAGATCGGGGTATCATCAACTGAAGGTAAAACCGGAAGATATTGCTAAAACTGCTTTTAGAACGAGGTATGGACATTATGAATTTTTAGTTATGCCATTTGGAGTCACGAATGCCCCAGCTGCATTTATGGACCTTATGAACAGAATTTTCAAACCATACCTTGATGACTTTATTGTGGTATTTATTGATGACATACTGATTTATTCTAAAAGTAGAGAAGAACATGAACATCATCTGAGACTTGCTTTGCAGACCTTAAGAGAACAGAAACTGTATGCTAAACTGTCTAAATGTGAGTTTTTGCTTGACCATGTTATGTTTTTGGGACATGTTGTTAGCAAAGATGGAATTTCTGTTGATCCGCAGAAAATTGAAGCAGTGGTGAACTGGCCTAAACCAACAAATGTGACTGAAGTCCGAAGCTTTTTGGGATTGGCTGGATATTACAGAAGGTTTGTCAAAGATTTCTCCAAAATTGCCTTACCACTGACTCAGTTGACACAGAAGGGGACATCATTTGACTGGACTGACCAAAGAGAATCGACATTTCAAGAATTGAAAACCCGACTCGTGACTGCACCGATTCTGACCTTACCTTCAGGTACGGATGGTTACACTATTTTTAGTGATGCTTCTCATAAGGGTTTGGGATGTGTTTTGATGCAGAATGGGAAAGTTATTGCTTATGCTTCCCGACAGTTGAGACCGCATGAAAGGAATTACCCAACCCATGATCTTGAACTTGCTGCAGTAGTGTTTGCACTGAAGATCTGGCGTCACTATTTGTATGGGGCAACATGTGAAGTATATACCGACCACAAGAGTTTGAAATTTTTCTTCACTCAGAAAGAACTGAATATGAGGCAGCGGAGATGGCTGGAATTGATTAAAGATTATGACCTACAGATTTTGTATCATCCAGGAAAAGCCAATACTGTTGCCGATGCATTGAGCCGAAAGTCAATTGCCAACTTAGCTTGTCTGCTCACTGGACAGAAAGAATTGCTGTATGATCTTGAAAAATCTGAAATCGAAATTGTTTTGAGAGAACAAGGCGGAACAATAGCTGCTATTTCTGCCCAACCAGCCTTGATTGAGGAAGTTAAAGAGAAACAGCAACTGGATGGCTTTCTGAAAAAGATCATCGAAGAAAGAGAGTCTAAACCGAGACCGGGTTACAAATTTGAGAACGATGTATTGAAATTCCAAGAAAGACTGTGTGTACCGAATGATAGTGAACTGAGAAGAAGAATTCTGCAAGAAGGCCACAATTCAAAATTGTCTATCCACCCAGGAAATACGAAAATGTACCAAGATCTGAAACAAAATTTCTGGTGGCCGGGAATGAAGAAAGAAATCGCTGATTTTGTATCCAAGTGTCTCCATTGCCAACAAGTTAAGGTGGAACATCAACGACCCGCGGGCTTACTGCAACCCTTATCCATACCCGAGTGGAAATGGGAGCATATCACGATGGATTTTATCGTTGGATTACCGCGCTCCAAGAAAGGTATGGATTCAATTTGGGTCATTGTTGATAGACTGACTAAATCTGCACACTTCCTACCTGTCAAGACAATCTATAATGCGGATAAATTGGCTGTTATTTATATTGATGAAATTGTGAGACTGCACGGAGTGCCTGTATCTATTGTTTCTGACAGGGATTCAAAATTTACATCGAGGTTCTGGCAAAGCCTACAGACTGCATTGGGTACTGAATTGAGGCTGAGTAGTGCCTATCATCCTCAGACAGACGGACAGTCAGAGAGAACCATCCAGACTTTGGAGGATCTATTGAGAATGTGTGTCCTTGATTTTCAGGGAAACTGGGAAAGTCATTTGCCGTTGGCTGAATTCGCCTACAACAACAGCTACCATTCGAGTATTGGTATGGCGCCTTTCGAGGCATTGTATGGCAGGAAGTGTAGATCTCCAATCTGCTGGGCAGAAGTTGGAGATGGGCCTTTGCTTGGGCCCGAGATTGTATATGAAACGACTGAGAAAGTGAAATTGATACAGCAGAGGCTGAAAACTGCACAGAGTAGACAGAAAAGTTATGCCGATGTCAGAAGGCGGGACAGAGAATATGAAGTGGGTGATCACGTTTTTGTGAAAGTGACACCAATGAAAGGCCAGACTCGTTTTGGAGTCAAGGGTAAGTTAGCGCTGAGGTATGTCGGACCATATGAGATTATTGAGAAAATCAATCCGGTGGCGTATCAAGTTGCACTTCCTCCTGAAATGGAGCATATGCATAATGTCTTCCACATTTCGATGTTGAGAGACTATCTTCGAGATCCGTTTCATGTGATTGAGCCTACCCGCGTAGTGTTGAGTGATGACTACACTTATGAGGAACGGCCTATACAGATTGTAAACAGACGGATCAAGAAACTGAGGAACAAAGAGATTCCGTTAGTGAAAGTTGACTGGCAGAATCATGGTGGTGTGTATGCCACTTGGGAAAGGGAAGATGATATGATGAGGAGATATCCCGATTTGTTCCCATTGGATCCTGCTTTCTTTCAGAATGAAGGTAACTCGAGTTTAGAGGACTAAACTCCTTATAAGGAGGGGAGACTGTAACGACCCTCGTTACCGATTACCGAATTATATACTGATTATTGCTAAATTGAATTGATAACGATTGAAATCGAAATTGAAATTGAATAAGTTTGCCTATTGAATTGCATATTGCATTGTTTGATTGACTGATTAACTGTTTGCATTTTACATGTTTAAATTGCTAATTGAAGGCCTTATCGGCGGCCGAAATAGAAACCGTTTAGTGTTTTGTGACCCTTAGAATATTTGTGATTTAATGGTGTATTTATCTAAAAATTTATTAGGAATGATTAAATTGGATTTAAATAAGTTAATTGCTAAGTTTGGGTTAATTACCAAATTGCCACCTATAGTGGACCTTTAATTAATATGATTGTAGAGCCTTAAACACTTAGAGGAAACATTGATCAGCTCCTTCTTTTGCCTCATAACCGACCAAGAAGAGATTAGAGAGAGGGAGAGTTCGTCTTGGAGGAAATTAGGCTCAAATCATTAAGATTGCTAGAAGAACTTGGAGATTGAAGTGTATGTGCATAAATTGAGCTTGTTAGGCTTGAAATCAAAACTCTAGGTAAGAAAATCCATGTTCTTCTTGTGGTTCTTGAGCTTCATCTTGCATGATTCATGCTCCATTGTAGGATTAAACCATGATTTAGTGCTAAGGAGTTGATTCATGCTAGAATTCATGCATGCATGCCCATTTTAGTGATTTTGGAAGTTGAATCCATAATTGATTGTACATGCATGCTCATGCTTGTATTATAGTCCATGTTTTCATTCCATTTGCCAACTATTGAGCTCACTAGAGCAAGTTTTAAAACTGAAAATTGGTTTAAAGATCATGCATTTCATGTTTTGAAAGAGTTCTTGAAAATGGTTTGAAAATTTGCTTTAATTGACCAACCATTGGCCCTTGCATGTGCAAATTAGCTTTTGAAACTTGTAATACATTGAGTTTAGAAGTGTTTTCCAGAATTTGGGGCCAAGAGGTTGAGTATTGGATGATTGGATGCTTGGTTCGAACTTGGGAGACAAATCTGGAAATTCCAGATTTGGCTTCCTCGCTCGAGCGAAGGATTCCTCGCTCGAGCGAGCCCTTTGGTTTTGCAGGCTCGCTCGAGCGAGCATCGAGCGACCATCGCGCGTAAAAAGTGAGCAACCAGTACTTTTACTGTTCATCAGATCGCTCGAGCGAAGGGAGGCTCGCTCGAGCGAATCCTTTGATTTTGGAATCTCGCTCGAGCGAAGGAAGGCTCGCTCGAGCGAGGTGCCTATTTCCAACAACTTTTGAAAAATGCCTTCCAAGTGTAATTTTGCATCCTTATCTCATCCTAGGCATTCTTAGGCCTAGTTTAAGACATCTTAATGAGGATTTAGACATAGAACACACCGAGGCATAATAGGAAGTTAATTATTGTACTTCCCCAACTGTTAAACTTAGTGTGTGTTCAATTGTTTAATTGTTTAGGGTTGGCTCTCGGGGACACGCTCTAGCTGCTACTAGCCCAATCTCTGTGAGTAACAGATTATGTAAAGATATGTTCAAAATGGTTATATTTTGATACTGAACCGAAATGTTTGTTGAACTGATATTGTTTATTGAATGAATGTATGTCCTGTATTGCAAACTGTATTGTGGCATCCTTAGCATTATTGATATTGATTGTTTACTGGTGTGGAGCAAAGTGCTACACTGGGAGCCACCTCTAGAATCTACGGAGCTAAGTGCTACAGTGGGAGCCACCTCTTGAATCCACATCCGTCGGTTTCCTTGTGAAACCATATTGTTATTGATTGATGGCCATCATTATTGTTGGGTCTATTCAGGCCCGGTCCTTTTAGGACCTATTGTTTATAGGCTAATGGATGTACCACATATGACTGATTGACTGAAATATTGATTGATCGAACTATTGATTGACTGAAATACTGAAAGATCGAAATACTGTTAAATGAATTGATTTCATTATTGTAAGGACATTCATTCATAACCCCTTTACACATTATGTTATTCATTGGGCTTTAGCTCACTGTTTATATATATATGTAGGTTCTCAGCAGCCAGATCGGAGCTAGGAGCGTGGGTCAGTCCTCAGTTTTGTCCAGCCAGCCTGTGTGCCTCACAGCGAGGTTCCTAGATGCCATGCTATGGCTTGGGGTTTTGTTTTCCCCTGTCTGTCTCACTGTTTTGTACTGTTGTGGGACCATTGTATAGACTGTTTACTGTTTACTGTACTGTCTAAGGGGTTAGGCCCCAGTTTCATCGACTGTTATGTATATGTTTAATATGTATGCCATACTGTATTGTACTATTGTCAAGGGGTTGGATCCCTGTACCGACTGACTGTAAATGGTCGTATAGACCGTACTGTTCCTGAATTGATAAATGCATGGAAAATGTTTTTGGCATGCAGATTTTCACAGCTCATTGAACACTATTCATTTATTATTTTGGCTTCCGCCAGGCCCTGAACTCTGTTTATATTGTATAATTGATAAGCAGGCCTTTGGTAATCACGGATTACTAGCCAGTTACGGTGCTAAACCCATAGGGCCGGGTTTGGGTCGTGACACACCGCCACCAGCACCACCGCCATCGCCACCACCGCCAAACCACCACCACCCACCACCCACTCGCCACCACCACCCATCTCCGACCACCATTACCACTACTGCCACCCACCACGCACCGGCCACCTACCAGCTACCCACTTGCCGCCACCACCACCACCCACCACCCACCTGCCACCCACTGCCCTCTCACCACCACCACCCACCCCTCGCCACTCGCCACCACCACCCACCCCCCGCCACTGCTACCACCACCACCACCACCACCACCCACTTGCCACCACCACCCACCCCCCGCCACCCCCACCACCACCACTACCCACCACCACCCACCCCCCGCCACCACCACCACTACCCACCACCAACATCACCCACCACCACCACCCACCTGCCACCCACCCGCCACCACCACCATCACCCACCACCACCACCCACATGTCACCACCACCCACCACCCGTCACCGTCACCTACCCATCCACCACCACCACCCGCCACCACTACTCCCCAGCCACCTGCCACCCATTCGCCACCACTACCCGCCACCTACCATCCACCACCCACCACCACTCAATACCCACCTGCCACTCACTTGCCACCACTACCCACCTGCCACTCACTCGCCACCACCACCCACCCCCTACCACCACCGCCACCACCACCGCCACTACCACTACCCACCACCCACTCGCCACCACCACCTACTTCCCACCACCACCACCACTACCGCCACCCACCAGTCACCAGCCACCCACTTGCCACCACCACCTACCCCCTGCCACCACCACCACCACCCACCACCCACTCGCCACCGCCACCACCACCCACCCCTCGCCACCACCACCACCACCCACCTGCCACCCACTCGCCACCACCACCCACTCCTGCCACCGCTACCACCACCACCACCACCACCCACCTGCCACCCACTCGCCACCACCACCCACCTCTCGCCACTACCACCACCACCACTACCCACCACCCACCTGCTACCCACCACCCACCTGCCACCCACTCGCCACCACCACCACCACCACCACCACCACCACCACCCACCTGTCACCACCACCCACCACCCATCACCGTCACCCGCCCATCCACCACCACCACCCGCCACGTACCCGCCACCGCCACGTACCCGCCACCACCACCCGCCATCCACCACCCACCTGCCACCACCATCCACCCACCCGTCACCGCTTTCCACCACCGTCTTCCGCCGTCACCACCCGCCACTTGCCACCACTTTCCACCACCGTCTTCCGCCACCACCACCCACCTACCCACCGGCCACTTGCCACCCCTTTCCACCACCATCTTCTGCCACCATCACCCACCACCTGCCACCATTTTCTACCACTGTCTTCTGCCACCACCACCTGCTATCATTTTCCACCACCGTCTTCCGCCGCCACCACTCGTCACGACACACCGCTCGCCACCACTTGCTATTTCTCACTCTTTTTATATTTTTAAAATTTTTTAAACATTTTATTTAAACTAAACGCGTTTGTAGTTTATATTTTTTTTAAAAATAAACAAAAATCAGTTTATAAAATTTTTATAAATATAAACTGAAAACGTAAACGTTACCAAACATGTTTCACATTTGAATTTTATTTTTAAAAATTTAAATCCAAACGTATAAGTGAATACACTTTTGTGTAATTTCTATTTTAATGAGATTTTTAAATTTATAAAAAATAAATAAATAAATAAACAATTTATAAAATCGCATTTTAAAATTTACTAGTCCTCCACCCATTAAAGTTTAATTTGTTAACGGAGTTAAATCTTACAGTTATTTATTTATTTATGGTGCTTTTCGTTCATGTGCCTCTATTCATTTGCAGTGGAAGCTATCAACACACTACTTCCACGGACATCAAAGCTTGATGATGATAGATTCTCAGCTTCCGATTGCAATAACAAGTTCACCAATTTGGTGTATTGCGACTGTAACGATACAATGTGCAATGTTACAGAACTGTACGTCTTTCTTAAGCAACTTTTAATTTTTCGTTTATATTTACAAAAATTAGATTTAAAATTTTAAGTAACATTTACATTTTTTGTTTATGCTTATAAAAATTTTATAAATTGATTTTTGTTTATTTTTAAAAAAACATAAACTACAAACGTGTTTGGTTTGAACAAAATGTTTGAAAAATTTTAAAAACATAAATTAAAAAATATGTTTGTTCAAACCTAAAATATTTTATATTTATTTTTTATTATTTATGACAATGGGACCATACACATCATAATTGAAAAAAAAATTTAATTAAAAAAATTAATTGGAACAAAAATTATTTGAAAAACAATAATTGAAAAAAAAAATTATTTGAAAAACAATTATAAAAATTAATTGAAAAAAAAATAATTTAACAAAAAAAATTATTTGAAAAAAAAATAATTGAAAATAAAATTATTTGAAAAAAAAAATTGTTAGTCAAAATTTTAAATTTCTGTTTAAAACCAACGTAAACTCATTTTTTGAGTTTACGTTTTTTCCTCAAATTTATAAACTGAGACAATCATTTATAAATAAATAAATAAATTATCAAATAAGTTTTTATGATAATTTTTTAAATTTTTATAAATATAGACTGAAAACTGAAAACGAAATTACCAAACATGCCCTTAATATTTTATTTTTATTTTTAAAAAACTTGCGAACCGCTTACAAAATTAGGAGATGCTATTATATGCACTTCCTAACAACACGGTAAAATTTTACAATATAAATCATAAAATGATATATAACTTTCTCAAGACAAAAAGAAATGAGGACAAATATTTATTTATATAATCAAAAAATTAGAAATACATCTCTCTATATATTTGTGTCAGATTTCTATGACACTAAAAGTTTCCTTCTAATTAAAGTCCTTAGAATTTCAAAATTTAAAGAGTATTGCTATTAGCACGCTAATTATTACTTCAGACCCTTACTTACAAAATTCAAAACCTTAGAAATTTCTAACAACCCCCCAAATAATACTAAAATTATCCTTCTAAAAACATCAAACCCACCAAAATGCACACTCCTAAAAACCCTTCATCTCCCAAAACTCTTAACAGTTGAACTCACCAATCTTCTTCTCACTATTGAACTCACTATTCTTTCTCTCACCGTCAAGGGAGTTGTGCCGTTAATATCACCGTGGTCGATCTCTGTCACGGTCGATCTCTCATCACCAACCTCTCTCTGTCGTCGATCTTACTACCGTCATGTTCAAAACTATGTCGCTGAACAAATTGCCTATGTTCAAACCTGTGTTACAAAATAATTTGTATATTTTGGACACGTTTTACCAAACATTATAAAAATGTAAAGTCATGCATTTGTGAATAAGTTTGACCCATCAAAGTCTAACAAACAAAGATAAGTATAAATCAACCAGTTTGACTAACAAATAAAACATAACCAAAACATAGGTGCGCATTAAGGTTACATCCAAAGTTTAGAATATATGAATAAAAAAGTTCGAATAAGTGCCAAACAAATGAATAATATTCGGTTAGACGTTTTCGAACTAATGCCTTTAATTTTGCCTTGTATTGCCATTTTTTTGACATACGTTCGGGAGTTCAATACCTAAAAAATGTCAAATAGTTTTCACCTTTTTTTTTTTTTGGTATTTTTGTGTTTTTTAAAAAACTTATCATTACAAGGTCAACCTCCTCCGAGCTTATATTATGATGCTCCATTCATCTAGACATCAAATACAACATGCACAATATACCAAGATAATTACAATATCTATTCTGAAAGCTCTCTTTCTCATTGAACTATTGATTAATAGTACAAAATTTAGTGTGAAACCTTACAGTTGAACGAGTTAGAGGAGGTTATAACAAATGCCTTACGACTTAAAAGTTTTTAGTTCAAAGTTTTCAAAGAACAAAAAGACTCTTAGTCCTAAAAAGGAATAAATACATTTTAAGCACTATGTTCCATTTACATCATGTCCTTAGCAAAAGCAAAGGATTTGATCACTTCTAATTTATTGGGATAGTTGTTGCTCTCCAAGTCCTGAAAGTTGTTAGATAAGAATGAGCAATAGCTCAGTAAAAAATATATTTAATCAAGTATATAAACATTTAATTTAAAATATGCATGATCATAACCAATACCCATGACTACTAATTTCCCAATTTCATAGAATATTGCACAACCTTACATTTAATTCCACATTTCTCCGTTCTCACACAGATGGCTAGTGGGCACCTCAACTCTTCTACATTTGTCATCCTTACACGTCCGAGCATGTGGACACCTCAAAACATCTGCACATTTGTTGTCCTCACTTGACCGGGCAAGTGGGCACCTCAATTGCCCCGCGCGAGTAAAGCCATAGCATACAACAAGTAACATTCCAAAACTTAATTTTCATTACAACACAAAGAACCCCAATACCCTTCCAATTTACCTATCAATTTCTCTTCCATTACCATTTAAGACCCATGAACAACATTTAGGGTTTCCCAAAAATTTTAGGGCTTTTCCTTTCATTTTTTTATTTGCCTTGATTCGTGCTTTTTACACCATATTTAATTAGTAGATACTCAAATCCTTCACCAAGTTTTGTCAAAACTGACTATTACCATTAATGTCTATATATGTGTATATATATCATCCATTCCAAATCATATATCCATTCCATAAGATTTACATACATTTAAACCAAATTATAGCTATACAAGGATAAAAATATTCCTACCTCAAAGTTGTGAGAGAAGAGATGAAAACCCAAAAGATGAACTTCCACAATAATGAGATTCAATCGGTTTAAAATATAGCCCTTGATAAGATGAACGACTTTGATGAAGAAGGAAGGTTGGATTCTAGCTAAAAATATATGAAATTTAGTGTTTAGAAGCTAGGGTTTTCGAAAAAGGGATTTAGAGAGAGAAGAGTGAACTCAAAAAGTGTTTAGATCGAAATTTAAAACTGTTGTCCCAAATAGACCGCTCGATCGAACTTTCCATTGCTCAAGCGATGCATATAACACAAACAGACCGCTCGCGAACTATCCACCACTCGAGCAGTAAACGTAAGGTCTTAGAAGTTTTATAGAGCTACAGTGAAACTACTGGAAGCTTGATATCTTCGCTCGAGCGACCACTATATCGCTCGAGTGGCCTCGCTTGCAAACAAGTAAGATACTAGAAGCTCTGTTTATTCGCTCGAGCAACTAATTGACCGCTCGAGTGGTCACTCAAAACAAGCTGTTACATTCTACCTCCTTAAAGAATTTTTTTCCCAAAATTTTGTGATTCCTGCTAAAACAATACCAACAATCCCCAAGAAGACTAACATCATATTGATAACCGTCCCAACATACATAATATAATCGAGAGAGGACAATCAAATCACAACGCATATAATGAAATGAAAGTTTGAGATTTTATGAAAATAACACTTTTCTATCACACCTTCTTCACAAATCAAAACACATAATACTCCGGAAAATAATAAATTGTCTGAATTACACATCATTAAACAAATCAGGATATTTCTCACGGACCTCAACTTCTCACTCCCAAGTATCTTCTTCCATCCCGTGGTGGTGCCACAATACCTTTACTAAGAGAATAACTTTACCTCTCAAAACTTGCTCTCAAGAGTCCAAGATCCTTACTGGTCTCTCTTCATAGGTGGCATTTTCATCTACTTCTAGAGTTGTCCAATTCAAAACAAGAGAAGGATCAAATTCATACTTACGGAGCATGAAAATGTGAAATACATTGTGTACCCCAGAGAGTTGTGGTGGTAATGCAAGACGGTAAGATACTTTTACCACCTGTTCTGTAACATCAAAAGGGCCAATGAACCTAGGTGATAATTTTCCACTTCACCCAAATCTCATCAAATCCTTCCTAGGTCTTCTTCTCCGGTCAGCATAATTCTTCTGTCGGCTTTGAGCTATGATCAACCTCTTCCGAATAACAGCCGCTTTCTCGGTGGTCTCATGAACTAATTCGGGTCCAAGCATGGATGAATCCCCCACCTTGGTCCAACACATAGGTGATCTACATGGACGCCCACATAAGGCTTCGAAAGGTGTCATCCTGATGCTAGCCTGATAATTATTATTGTAGGCAAACTCTAATAGAGGCAAATGCCTCTCCTAAGAACCTTTGAAGTCTAATACACAAGCTCTCAACATATCTTCTAGAATTTGGATGGTGTGCTCAGATTGTCCATTCGTTTGAGGGTGATAGGCGGTGCTGAAGGTTAACTGCGTACCTATAATGTTTTGCAAACTCTGCCACAACGGTGTGGTAAAGCAAGGGTCTCTATTTGAGATAATACTCACCGGAATCCCGTGGAGTCGAACAATCGCTCTAACATATAGTTCGGGCAAATAATAAACCATATCACCCGTATACATAGCAAGAAAATGAGCCGACTTAGTCAGTCGATCAACAACTTCCCAAACTGCATCATCACCCCTTTACATTCTAGGAAGACCCGAGACAAAAATCCATAGTGATGTGCTCCCACTTCCACTCAGCTATTGGTAAGGATTGCAATAACCCCGATTGACTTTTGGTTGTCTGCTTTGACTTGTTAGAAGATTAGACACTTCGATACAAACAATGCCACATCGCGCTTCATCTCTCTCTACCAAAATTGATAGCTAATATCACGGTACATTTTTGTGCCTCCTGGATGCATCGCAAGGCGTGAATGGTGATATTCTTGAAGGACTTCGTCTCTACAAGCTTCTAGCATATAGAGGCAGTCTAGATACCGAACACTAGCATCAAAATATACCCTTAAACCCTGCTTCTCCTTTCTTTGAGATATTTTTCCTCGGATTACCTCCACTTCTAAATCACCCTGTTGTGCTTCTATAACCCATGTTACAAGCGTTGGTTGTGCAAGAATAGTAAACAATGTGGCATATTCAGGAGACTCGGTAAGGTGAGAGTCAAATTCGCTCAAGTCACGTAACATCTCCCATTCCCTCATGGCAAGACTAGCAACAATGCTCACGAATTTTCTACTTAAGGCATCGACCACCACATTGGCCTTTTTCTGAATGATAGTGCAATTCAAAATCGTAGTCTTCTATAAACTTCATCCATCTCATCTGATGTAGATTCGAATCTTTTTAGGCGAACAGGTATTTAAGGCTTTTGTGGTCCGAAAACATATCAAATTTCTCTCCATATAAGTAGTGCCTCCAAAGTTTTAATGCAAAGATAACTACTGCTAACTCTAGGTCATGAGTTAGATAGTTCTTGTCATGAGTTTTCAGCTGACGCAACCCATATGCCACAAACTTACCTTCTTGTATCAAAACCCACTGCAAACCTTCTCTAGAAGTATATAATAGAAAGTGTCACCTAACCCTCTCTCTAGAATAATCAAGATTGGTGCGGTAGTTAGCCTAGTTTTCATTTCTGAGAAAAATTTCTTGCATGCCTCACTCCAAACGAATTTCATGCCTCTTCTAGTTAACCTAGTCAATAGAGAAGCTAGAGTAGAAAAATCTTTCAAAAACCGTCTGTAATAACTAGTGAGGCCTAAAAAGCTATGAATTTCAAAGGCGTTCTTTGGTCTTTCCCAATGTTGCATGGCCTCTATTTTTTAAGAATCCTCTGTGACCCCATCCCCAGAAACAACGTGACCCAAAAATTTTACTTCGGAAAGCCAGAACTCACACTTCTCATACTTAACATACAATTGGTGTTCTCTAAGTAATTGTAAAACAATACGGAGGCATCCCTCATGCTCTTTCTCGAAAGGTAAATAAATAAGGATGTCATCTACAAAGACTACAATGAATTTATCTAAATATTCACGAAAAACTTGGTTTATAAAGTCCATACAAGTAGCAGGGGTATTAGTTAAGCTAAAAGACATTACAAGAAATTCATAGTGGCCATATCGAGTACGAAAGGCCGTTTTTGGTGTATCCTCTTCTTTCATCCGCAACTAATGATAACCCGATCTTAGGTCTATTTTTGAGAAATGATGGGAACCCCTAAGTTGGTCGAACAGATTATCTATCCTAGGCAACAGATATTTGTTTTTAACCGTAACCCTATTTAACTTACGTTAATCGATACACAACTGCAACGAACCATTCTTCTTCTTAGCAAAGAGAGTCGATGCTCTCCATGGCAAGATACTAAGGCATATAAAGCCCTTATATAATAGCTCTTGTAACTGCTCCTTCAAGACAAGCAACTCTGCTGGCACAAACATGGAGATGGTTGCCGTGCCGAGCACCAAGTCTATAGAAAACTCGACCTCACGATGAGGTGGTAATTTGTGAGGTCCTTAAGAAAGACATCAGAATATTCACAAACTACTCTAGCGAATACACCTCGAATCCTACCATTCCCATCATCTAAGAAAGCTGTAAGAAGAAAGCTAAGTTCGCCTCGACTACATGGGTCATACAACAGCGACAACAATCTATCGGTTATATCCTGCAAAAAACAAAAACAATCACCTTGTGATGTGCACACTATAACTCTCCTACGGTAACAATCTATTACAGTACAGTAGGAGGACAGTCAATCCATGTCAATGATAACATCAAAACTTGACATGTCTAGTAACACAAAACTGAAAGGAAACCAACGATTAACAACCTCAATCACACACTTGCGACATCCCCAATTCAAGACAATCTTACTCCCAACAAATGACTCTACCATAAGCGGAGACTCTAGTTGTTCACTTTCTAACCTTAAAATATATGTGAATGCAGATGCTATGAATGAGTGTGACACTCCGGTATCTATCAACACGTTAGCCCAAGTATTGGAGATAATGGATGTACCTCTCACTACCGATAGTCCAAAAGATGACTTGAATGATATAATGGCATAAACTCACCTCTATGGTCCCTGCACACTCTAATCTCCCCTCTGAACATAGGCTGGTTACACCGACTGTGCAAAAGTGGCCCCCTATACTGCCCTAGATGTCTATCCAGATTGAACTGGCTGATAAGTTTGCCACTGAGTCTAACCTGACGAAAAATCTCCCACTAATCAGAACGCTGAAGCATTAGCCGTCCTGGCTATCTGTGGACAAGACCTTTTCATATAACTCGACTGGCCACACTGATAACAGATAGGAGATTGACCTCCACTCGGTGTTTAGCTCTGAAAACGAGCCGAATTTTGGCGTTGTTGACTACCCCTTAGTGGACATACAACGGACTTATGACCTTGTTCACCACACTGATAACAAGTAATTTTGTTTTGCCCTGTACTATCTATACTCTTCCTTGGTCTTGAAATTGATGACATGACTTGTAGTGGTGGTGGCCGAAAATACGAAGGGCCCCTCTATTTTTTGCATAATCTAGTGTCCTCCCGAGACTCTGAAAACCTTTGCCTCTTAACCCGTCATCTTTTTTCTTCGGCCTTCAACATTACTTTTACATGTGCAGTGGACTCCACTAATCTATCATAATCTTAGATCATGTTTCCCATGACTTTCATCAAAATTTCTGGCCTCAACCTTTTTTCAAACTCTAAACACTGGCATTTTTCAGTCGCTACAAGGTCAGGTACAAAATGAGATAGGCTAGTAAAAATGGCCTTAAACTCTGCCACTGTAGAATCAAATTGTTCAAGCTCCTCAAATTCCCTTCTTAGTTGTTCCCTAGCGGTAGGAGGAAGGTACTTCTCCTGAAAGGCATGAGAAAACGCCTCCCAAGTGTGCTTGATTCAGCCTTTGGCGTACTTCTTTCATTAGCCTACATCCCTTTTCAACTGGTAGGTGGCAAGTGCTACCCGAAGTTCACCCTCATAGATATCTAAGATCTAGAACAACTTAGTGATTTGGTCCAACCATTCATCAGCCTTTAATGGCTTGATGCCGTCATGAAATTCAACAGGGTTGGAATGGAAGAACTCCTTTTTCAGAAACGAAATCCTTGACTCTCCTTCAACCATCCTAGTGGCTTGTTCGGCTCTAATAATTTCCATAGACTCTCTAAGTGCCTCGACCATTTCTCGAGCCAAAGCCCCCATTGCGTCTTGGGTCGATGGGGCAGCCACGTTGTTCTAACCCACTCATTCTTCTTGTGGAAGGATCTCTAGTTGGACCGGAATGTTTTGACTGTCCTGACGAGGTCTTCCATGACCTCTAACACATCCAAACATCCTATAAGAATTAGAGATAATATTTTAAATTTGGGACTAACGATTTCGCACTTAATTTCGATTGTCATAACGAACTAGCATGAAACCACATATACACCTAAGTTATAGTAGACAATCTACATATGCACCTTGTCACATAGAGCACATACAAATCACCTATCCAAGATATTAACCTGTTCCACGATGCCCAAATATTTCCAAATGGGAAAAGCATTGATCATGTGTTTTTCCAAAAGGACTTCGATGCGAGGACTTTGATGCGAACAGTGAACGCAAGTCGCATCTAAGAAGTTTGATCCCATACCCACATAATCAGATAAACACCTAATCATATAACAGTTAATATTTCTTCCTGACATAGCAAACCCATCACTACCCACAAGTTCAAGGTATTCAAACCCAGTTAGCTCTGATACCAATTTGTAATGCCCCCATAATAATTCCAACTAGACATCAAATACAATATGCACAATATATCAAGATACTTACAATATCAATTCTAAAAGCAGTCTTTCTCATTGAATTATTGATTAACAGTTACAAATTTTAGTATAGAACATACAGTTCAATGAGTTAGAGGACGTTATAACAAATGCCTCACAGCTTACAAGTTTCTAGTTCAAAGTTTTCAAAGAACAATATGTTCCATATACATCACGTCCTTAGCAAAAACAAAAGATTTGATCACTTTTAATTCATTGGGGGTAGTTGCTGCTCTTCAAATCCTAAAAGTTGTTAGATAAGAATGAGCAACAGCCCAGTAGAAAATATATTTAACCAAATATATAAACATTTGATTTAACATATGCATGATTGTAACCAATACCCATGACTACTAATTTTCCAATTTCATAGAACAATGCACAACCTTACATTTAATTTCACATTTCTCCGTCCTCACATGGATGGCTAGTGGACACCTTAACTCTTTAACATTTGTCGTCTTCACACGATCGGGCACGTGGACACCTTAAAACATCCCCACATTTGTCGTCCTCGTATGACTGGGCAAGCGGGCACCTCAATTTCCCGCATGGGTAAAGCCATAGCACACAACAAGTAACATTCCAAAACTCAATTTTCATCACAACACAAAGAACCCCATTACCCTTCCAATTTACCCATCAATTTCTCTTCCATTACCATTCATGATCCATGAACAACATTTAGGGTTTCTCAAAAATTTTAGGGCTTTTCCTTTCATTTCTTTATTTGCCTTGATTCATGATTTTTACACCATCTTTCATTAGTAATTACTCAAATCCTTCACCAATTTTTGTCAAAACTCAATATTACCATTAATGTCCATATATGTATATATATATCATCCATTCCAAATCATGCATCAATTTCATAAGATTTACACACATTTAAACCAAAATATAGATATAAAAAGATAAAGATATTCCTATCTCAAAGTTGTGAGAGAAGAGATGAAAGCCTAAAAGATGAACTTCCACAATAACGAGATTTGATTGGTTTAAAATGTAGCCCTTGGTGAGATGAACAACTTTGATGAAGGAGGAAGGTTGGATTCTAGCTAAAAATAGATGAAATTTAGTGTTTAGAAAGTAGGGTTTTTGAAAAAAGGGTTTAGAAAGAGAAGAGGAGTGAAAAAGTGAACCCAAAAAGTGTTTGGATCAAAATTTAAAATTGCTGTCCCGAACAGACCGCTCGAGGGATGCACACAATACAAGCAGACCACTCGAACAGTAAATGCAAGGTCTTAGAAGTTTTGCAGAGCTACAGTGAAACTACTGGAAGCTTGACATATTCACTTGAGCGGTCTCGTCTGCAAATGAGCAAGATACTGGGGGCTCTGGTTTTGAGTTGTTACATTTTCATTCATTGCCATTGTCGGAGAAGTGTGCAGTATAAATAGTTGTCGTCTTTGCTACCGAAAGACTAGCCGCTTCAAACCCAGGTTTGGACGCCCATTGTGGCATGACTCATGCCCTATAAGGAGACTCATATAATTTTAATTAACCACCTTCAGGATATAAGCCTAACAAACCCATCTCATCAGTAAGATAGAGATATGAGTAGTGAGGGACTCTTTGGTTACTAAATCAAATACATATAACGTATTCTAATTAATCGAATATCATTCAAAAAATATTCTCTCTCAATTTCTCTGCCATTCATGAACAATAGCCTTTGTACTGTGAATTGCAAGGGTAATACACCGTAGTAATCAATTCATTGCTAGCTGGTTCGAATTCATGATTTGGAAGCATGTGATTCACCCTAAGTTTCATTATTTCAAATTCAATAGATAAAAGTTATGCTCGATTCCATTTATCCATTACATAATATTTATCCTACAGTTTGTGTTTTCACTTTTATGCTGAAAAAAAGAGAACACATTTTTGTAACTTTGCACTTTTAAATTAATAAATGAGGACGTATATTTATATTAGCGTATTTTTGAATTAAAAAAACTAGGAACAAATATTTATATTTGTGCATTTTGAAATTAATAAATATGAACATATATTTATACAAGTGCATTTTCAAAATTAGAAAATGAGTATATATATACATTTGTATTTTTAAATTTAAAATATAGTATATTTTTACATTTTTAACTCCAAAAATAGGACTTTTGTTTTTTTGACCAAATGCTCCAATTTTGTTTTTTGAACCACTGATTTACTTGGCAACTTTTCATGAAGTTCATTTTGTTACTTCCATAAGCTGTCAATGAGGTGCCTTCCAATAGTGTGCCTTCCAATAGTGATGTGTTAGTAAGGATTGTGATCGACATTGATTGAATGTGTGGTTACAAATCACGTGCACAAAGTTTGCATCCACTCTATCAAACATGTCATCATCAACTGTTAAAGTGTCAGGTCCTAAAATTTAGACGATTAAATATTAAATTAGGACTAAACCCCAATCAATATTTCATCATTCAAATCTTAGGGGTGAAACAAAAAAACTAAACGCCAACCAAACCATTTACCATAATTTCATAACTAATCAATACCTCAACATTAAAGTAACAATACATAGTCAAAATAACATAAATAATGTACGGTTACAAACCATGCCAAATTATCCCAATACTAAAGTCATAAAAAAAAATATTAAATATATAAACTAATCTCAACTCTAAGCTCAAGAAAACAAAAGAAATCCAAGAGATATATCCAAAAACTATAGTCACTCCATGCCACCACCGTAGCCCCAACTAATCCTGCAAAGGAAGCTCGGCTACGCTCAAACAGAACGCACCCGAGTTGCCAAGAGACAAAACGGGTCAGTATATAGATATACTAGTATGAGTACAAGATTCAATACCCACGTGTCCACCAGACACAAATAAAAATACATTAAACTCTTATTACGGGACAAGACAAGTAGTTCTAACCGCACCGAGACGAATGAGTAATTTCTCAAGATACGGTGGCATTTAGTTTCTTGTCCGTACACAACGAAATATAAATTGATTATAAAATAATCAAAATAGAAATAAAAATATGGTGAGTCAGCCTTGCCCTGCATAAAAAAAATTAGTAAGACCCACCATCCTGCAAAAAAAATAAAGTTAATATAATTTAATCATAGGTAACTTACTGAAGAAGTATAAAAATATACTTTTTTATGATTAAATAATTTGAATTAATCAAAACTCAAAGAACGAAAGTTGTACAGAATCAAATTTCTTAAAATATTGGGCGGACAAATTTAACATAAACTAAACAGGTTGAGAAAGAAACTTGATAGAAAATCTAGACGGAATTCAATCGAAAAATCCGAAGCTGAAAACGAACAAAAACTGCCCTAAGATGATTTTTTTCGGAAAAGTTTAAAACACGAAAAGTGTGTACAATAATGTTTTACTTCAGTTTACGCAAAACCAAAAAAAATGAGCTCGTTTCGTGAGTTAAAACAACCTCTAAAACCTATATTGCCAAAAATGGATCAAAACTACAATAACCAAGATCATTCGATTATAAGTTCTAATCGATCTTTTTAATAAAAAGTTAAAACAAAAAAGTTGTCTAGAATCATGTATACATGCCTCTACTCAAATTTCATAATTTATCAAAGTCGTTTATTATTTTTCAACATGTACAAATCAATACAATACACACTATAACAACAATAAACTCATAATTAAATTATTTGTACCTTAACTCCACCACTTTGGCCCTCCACTTGCGGCCTACACATATATCTCATGTGCCTCCCGTATACCTAACACCGCTCCGAAGCCAAACTTGCATAGGGATATCGTCCCGAGTTTGACTCACACTCCCCGGATGGTTAGTATATACGTACACGCGTAAATCAAAGCACTCGTCTACTCATGAGAACGAGGCAACAATATATATATACACAGCATCTCACTCATGAGAATAAATATAACAATGCCAAGCCAAAGGCATTCAAATATATCTCATAATCCTCACTTTTTTATACACTCTTTCTCACCATCACTCAAATAAAACAACAATCCATGGAATTATGGTGGAGTGTAAGGAATTTATCTATGGGTTCCTAATTAATTTTAATTTCATATAATCATGAGTGTGATTACAATCATAAAATAAATCCATATAAAAACCCTAAATATTGCATACACAACTAATCAAAATAATTAAAATCAATCAATCAACTAATAATCTTAAATCTTACATACACAACTAAACAAAATAATTAAAATAAATCAATTATCTAAAAATTCTAAACCTTACAAACACAACTAATCAAAATAATTAAAATCAATCTATCATCTTTATATAAATACAAAATCAAACTAACATCAAATAAATAAAAATAAATAAATAAAAATAACGAATTAAACATAAATCAAGGGAAGTGAATTTTATATCCACTATATTATTTTAAAGATTAAAAAAATATTTAAAAGATTAATAGAGCCACCCAAACAAAACCCTAACCGTAATCTTCCTTTCTCTTACCGTCTCTCTTTTCTCTCCCTCTCCCTCACGGTTTGCACTCTTACACAGCCGCACACGGAACTTCTCTTCTTTTTGATAAATCAATCTCTCTCTCTCTCTCTCTCTCCCCGAAGCTGCTGCCAATCTTCTTCACACCCACACTTTTGTGATTCAACCCTCGTATATTATATAATAACCTAATAACATTATATAATATTATATTATATAAATTCAACAAAAATACAATATATATAGTATGTAATATAAAATCAATATATATAATATCTTTATATATACATATATATCAAATTAATTATCTATAATTAAATATCACATTAAATTAATTAAATATCGCATTAAATTCTCATGTGACCACATAATTAATAAAGTCAAAAATAAAATAAGATAATAATAATCATAATAATAATAAATAATGATTTAAAAAAATTAGAGTTGCTACATAAAGGATTCCCACTGTTATATGCATCACGTGCCTAGAACAAGAACAATCAATACAAAATGTGAGAAACAAAACAGAGAGGTGATGAGAGAGAGAGAGAGAGAGAGAGAGAATTTATGTGGTGGTTGGAGAGGTGCGACGAGGATGGAATCCAAATTTGAGTGGCCAATTCTCAGAATGAATTACAGTTAATTGATGTTGCAAATGATGTTATTTACTTAAATGGAAAGACACAAAAGGTAGGAGATTTGGTCAACTTTCCATCAGAGTGTGAATTTTGGTTTGTGCGGAAATACGGTGTCAACTCTATTTTTGGCTTGAGTGGTAATCACCGGTATTGTTGGGTTTCCATGAGCCCACTACAAAACTCGCATTGATAATCCGAACCATTTAATATATAAGGCTCGTTGAATAGTTTATCCCTGCAAAAAATCACATTAATTAAATATCGATAGACACTTAATCAGATCATATTTGTGTCACCATTTTATTTTAAAAATCATACTTACCATTGACACAAATGTGATATGATCAAATGATTATTGATATCCGATTAACATGCTTTTTTTGCAAGAATGAAGTACTCAATGAGTTTTACATATTAAACGATTCGAATCATCGATACGGGCTCCATGATGGACCCACAGAGATTCAACAACACCTTCTAATCTGATTTAAACTAGAGAAAACCTATCTCATTACATAAAATATCCAAAACATGCTATTAATAAGAAATAATGCAAATACATACAAAAAGATGCAAAAGGAGGAAAGAGCACTTACCAGTTACTCCTCGACGCCAAAGTCACAAAAACAAGTTAGCAATATATGACCTAAAGCATGAAACTAATGCAACAACACAAAATGTACTCCTAAAGCCCTGTAGGTGCTAAACATGGCATATGAGCATAAAACCACTCCCGGAAAAAAATATATATATATATAAGGTTTTAGAGATCAAAATTTATGAACAAAATTATTTTTTAAGGACTAAATATGTTTGTTGCGAAAAGTATTGTCATTATATTTTTAGCAACAAAAATTGGATATTAGCACTACAATATATAAGAGTTTTAGAGGCCAAATTTTTTGGTTTTTAAAAGTGAAAATTTTGTTGCAAAAGACATATAAGAACTAATTTCTATCGTCGTGGGAATAGTCGCTAAAAGGCTGTCCCAAAAAGTAAAAAAATAAGGCTTTTAGCAACAAAATTTTGAAAATGTCACTAATAAATATACTTTAAGGGACAAAATAATTTGGTCTCAAAAAGGTTTATTTTTTTAGACAAAAAATTTGGTCCCAAAAAGATAATAATTCATCACCAATGTCCAATTTTCATTGCTAAAAATATAATAACGACACTTTTCGTAACAAAAATATTTGGTTCCTAAAAAATAATTTTATTCTTAAATTTTTGTCTCTAAAACCTTAATTTTTTTGGAGTGTAGTGATGAATTATTATCTTTTTGGGACTAAATTTTTTGTCTAAAAAAATAAACCGTTTTGAGACCAAATTATTTTGTGCCTAAAAGTCTATTTATTAGTGACATTTTCAAACTTTTGTCGCTAAAAGCCTTGTTTTTTACTTTTTCGGAACGACATTTTAGCAACTATCTTCACAAGGATAGAAATTGGTCCTTAAATACCTTTTGCAACAAAAATTTTACTACTAGAGACCAAAAAATTTAGTTTCTAAAACTCTTATATATTGTAGTGAACCATGACTTTTCACATTTAAAACAATCAAATGCCACAAAATGCTACAATGAGAATATCTAGTCAATGGATATATTGGGCCTAGATGCATGATAATCATGTCATGTCATTAAAACTAATGGTACAATGCAAAACAAGTAACAAAAGTAAGAAAATAATGATTAAAACTTCTCTAAATCATGGAATATGCATGAATATGACTTGACCATTATCAAAACCAAAAATCTTGACTCAAGTATACGAAGATAATAAGAAAATTAGAAACTAACCGATAGTTTGGTAGTCAAACCGAAGAATACCAGAGAAACTTGAAAACAAGGCCCTTGGGTGCTTTCCCCAGGCCTTGGAGCTCTCAAGGCACATTTTGGATGCTCAATACTTCAAGGAAGGTCTTTTTTTAGGGTTTTGGGAGAGCTATGAATTTTTGTGTATTTTGGTAGAGGTTTGATGTAAAAAGTTTCCTTTTCATTAAAAACTTGACAAGGTTTCAGTTAAATTCTATGCATTGATTACATATTATTGGATGCATTGTAAGGGCATTCTCTTACTAATCTATCCCTTTTTTTTTTCTTCTTTAGATTTATAATTAGTATTGTTATACATGTATATATATTTTGTGTTGCAGTCATTTATCAAGCACTGGTTTGAAGGGAGAAATACCAAAGGAAATTGGAAAACTTACTTCTCTTGATACTTTGTAAGGGTATTTTCTACTGTTTCACTCAATTGACTTACTTAATCCTTTCTTTATAATTTGAAGTTTGATTGTGAAATAGATGCAGACATTCTTTTTAAGAGGAAAGTTCAATTCAAAGCTTAAATATAGGGTTTTGAGGCCTAAAAATGCCTTTTCACTTTCTTCTCTGTTCCCTGAAAGGATGAAATTGGGGAGCCTCTATTTACACACCACCTTTTATCTCAAGGCACATCATTAATTAGTTTATTTTTTATTACAATATTAACCTAATGTAAAATGACCACAAAAGAGAGAGGGCTTTGGACTATGATACACACCTTACGTAAAGTTACCATAAAAGACAATAATGAATACAATACACACCTTTCTTCTGAATTGTTACTTACGTATCTTCTCTCTCAAGAACCCAAAAACCCTGAAACAAAAATCAAAAACCCTTAAACAAACAATAAAAAATATATGTATTATTGAAGATTTTGATTGGACTAGATGATGGATGTATCTAGCAATATTGGTTTGGAACAATGGAGAAAGGAAAAAGTTAGTTTTTCATTTTATTTTTTTTTTCGTTTTCGTGTACTTGCTGAGTGGTAAACCGTTTGTATTCATTCAGATACCCAGATTTGAACAATGTACTCATGTTCGACTATCTACAACCGAACATATTGAAGTTGTTCAACAGAAACACTCTGGATAAAAGGTTAATGTTCGACAAACCAGTGTCGAACGGTTCACAAAATCAAACTTCCATATATAATGCCACTGGTTCGCGAAATCAAGCATTCATATACAATGCTCATAGTAATGGAAAAACGTACATAAAACCCTCAAATCTAAGCAAAATGAGAATTTTCACCTACTGTATCTCCAATGTGGAGTTGTTTCCACCGGTGTCTTTGATGAAACAGAGAATGAAGGAGAATGGGTCTCCACCATTGCCGTCTTTGATGAAACAGAGAATGGAGGGGGAGATGGAAGATCGTGGGTGGGGTGTGTGAGTAAGTAAGGGTGAAGATGGAAGATGTGGGTGGGGTGTGTGAGTAAGGGTAAAGATGGAAAATTGTGGGGTGTATTGAGAAAATTTTGTATTTATCAAATTACTAAAGGTGTGCCTTGAGATAAAAGATGGTGTATAAATAGAGGCACCCATGAAATTGTTGTTTAGGATAATTCATACAAGTCATTAGAGCAATGACACGTGACACCTTCTCAACACTCACTAAATTTTTCTTACTCTCCCTTGATTTGACTATGTACTATGTCAAATTCATGCATTAATTAATTTCAAAATTTTAGAAGTGCCATAATTCAATAATTCATTTTCATAATTTTCTTAGTTAATTTTTAGTAGAGCACATGAAATGCACACAATGTAGTGTTATTAGGAAAATTTAACATTCTAACATGGTTCTTATTATTATGCATTTTTTAATGAAGATTAACTGCTTTCGTAAGTTATTACCATCGAATTTCAAATGAACTTATGTTGAAAAAAATAGATGATGGGAGAGCGCATGTAGTCTCAAATCTATATTTCTTCATATACTCTTTTTTTAGGTAATTTCACCAATTCCTTCACCTTCATGAAAAAAATAATTATTTTTTTTAATGAAAAACCTCTCAGCTTGATTGGTTTGATTTTCAAATTATGTTTTCCTTCTTCTTTTCCATCTTTTTCCCAAAGAATCTACAAACTAATCTAGTGAATAAAATGAAAAATAAAAAAATAATCATTTCCATATGATTCTCCCTTATTTTGGGAAGAAAATAATTTCTAAAGATTAAAGAAAGTCTTTTTGTATTTATTTTCATAAAAACAGTTACTATTATTGAAAACATATCCTTGAAAGGTTGGAAACATTTTGGAAAAAAATTGATGGAAAAGGCTAACAAAAATAAGACAAAAATAATCTTTAAAAGTTAGTCTATTTTTTGTTTTCAGCATTATTTTTCAAAAATAATTTATTATTTTTAATTTTTAAGATCTTCTAGTTTGGACCAACTTATAAAGTATAAACAAATTGACCCAAAGTTCAAAATTTTTTTAAAAGTCAATTTAGAAGTTGAGCAAAGTATCATTATTTTGTATGAGGTGATTTAGTTTATTATTACCTTTAGACCGGGATGAACTCATCATACACATTTTTGTATCACTGAACTAGAGCTGTAAATTTGGCCCGGCCTGGCCCATGTCAGGCCTCGCGGGCTCCAGCCAAAATTCGAGTCGGCCCAGGCCGGTCCACAGGCCAAAAAAAGTTAGGCCCGGGCCCAGCCCAAGACCCAGGGGTATTCGGGCCTTGCGTGATTCGGTGGGCCTGGGCTTGGCCTCGGACTTGGGCGGACCTGACCATTTTTTTTTGTTTTTTAAAATTTTTTCTACTAAAATTTTATTTTTTTCCATTAAAAAAGACACTGGGCCTCGGGTGGGCTGGGCCTTAAGTGGGTCGATGGGTTGGACTTCAAAATGATGGTCCAGGCCCTGACCCACGTTCTCGGGCTGGGCTCAGGCCTGGGCCCAAACGAGCCGGACCCATCCCAGGCCGCTCATAGGCTGCGGGCCATTTTTACACTCCTACACTGAATGGTCTTTAGCTCTATTGAACACGAAGACAGTGAAATGCATGACACATACGACATTTGATGTAACTTTTGATTGACAACAATTCTTTCTCTTCTTTATTTATTTATTTTCTTTTTTGTTTTTTTCTCTTTTAGAAGTGGCAACTCTACTATATGGAATCATCAATAAAATTTTATTTAATTATTATTATTTTTTTTAATTTTGTTGCCACAGATACTTGGCTAATAACAGGTTTAGTAAGATTCCATCTTCATTACAAAATTTGTCCGAGCTTTCATATATGTAAGTTGTGTAATCATGTTGAAGCGCTTTTAAATTCAATTTACGTTTTAAATATATTTTCCCTTCCTAACTAAGATCATCATGATCATCTCATCATCATTGTCATAATGTGTAAAACCCTAACAATGCTATGGGTAATAAAATGAACATGTTAGGGTAATTTAACATTTATGATGCATTTAAGGTTTTATACACTAAAATTGCCTATCTATGATGAACAGTATGCTTGATGATAACTTACTGGGGGGACACATACCAACTTTCTTTAGTCAAATGAAGTCGTTGACCTTCTTGTGAGTTTGCATCATAACTTCTTCTTTTTTTTCTTATTCTTTTTTTCATATATGTTGTTTTGCATCATTCATTGGTTTAAAATCAGCACATTAAATTCGAAATGGTCTATCTTTTTTATTAGTGTTTGGCATTTAAAGATTACCTCATCTATCTATCTATTTTCTTTGAGACATTCTACAATACATATACTCTTTTTTTCTTTCTTTTTCTTTTTATTTTTTATTTTTTATTTTTGGAGTGGAATGTACAATATATTTGGTTACAACTTTTTTGTGATCTTTAGTTATGAGTTAAGTAATGTATAATTATGATTCACTATAATTGTTGAAAATATTTTTTACTTACAAGTCATTATAGTTTATGATCATGATTATGACCTAATGAAGTTTTTTTTATTATGACTAAAGTGGTCATTAGTTGTGATTCATTGTAGTGTTTTTAGTCATGATGAATGTAACTTAGGGATTGTTTGGGAAGTGTTAGATTAGTATACTTTTTGACATTTTATGAAAAAACGTGAAATATGAGTTGGGTTTGAAGTGATGTAGTAGAAAAGTGATGTGATCTAAATAAGATGATTGTGACCCAAATAGGATAATGTGCTAAAATAGCATAGCACATGCCAAACAAGCTCTTAGTTATAAGAGAAAGTGATATTTATATATACACCCAAAAAAGCAATGTCTATTATAGAATTTTGGTCGTACAACATCCAATGGGAAATGAGGTAATTTATTACCCATCAATGGGAAGTTTTCAAACATTACATCACAGGTGGAAGAACCAAAATTAATTACAAAAATATTAAATCTTTTGGTAGAATTACCAAATTACCCTTGTCTCTTTTAGTTTTCTGCTAGAAATAACCCTAGCCACTTATTCTGTCACTGCCATCACATCCACCATTCTCCCTCACTACTCCCAACCACCTCTCCTCACTCTAGTCCTCTCTGACTCATTGTGGCCAGCCCTGCCCCTTCTCCACCCACTTATGCCACTCTTCTACCTATTCTCTTGATCTATGCCACTCATCTACTCACTTTCACCACCCTAGACTATAACCACCAAACCTGACACTGTAGTCGATATCCAAACCAACTAACTAGATAACAAGTAGTGATTAGGACCCATTCAATGGTAGTATAAACAAATGTGGCTGGTAGTTATAAAGATTTATGCGCATTGGAATATATTAATAGTTGAATTGAATAGCCAATTATTGGGTAGCAATGGGTGCAAAATAGTTATCCATAGTTAAAATGATAAATCTAGAGATATTTGAAGATAGTATCTAACGAATAACAGGTCCACAAAACTCCTAAGAAGATGAAACATCCATGGGTCATGGGCAGTTATGGAAGCTAAGAAAAAAAAAATGTGCAGCTTCTTGAAATGCAAGAGACACTAGCACCATTACTGGAAAAACAAATGAGGGAAAGAAAAGGGAAAAAAGTCAACGCTTGAGAAGGAAAGAAATATTACGGGTCATCGTAAACGATCACAAGCCACTGCAACTTATAAAAGTTTTAGGAATCAAATGTTTTTGTCCCCAAAAGCAAAAATTTTGTTGTAAAAAATATTTGGGGACCAATTCCTGTCATCATGAAAACTGTCATTTAAAGGTCATCCCAAAAGTCAAAAAAATAGCTTTTAGTAATAGAATTTTGAAAATGTTGCTAAAAATGCACTTGTAGGGATAACTTTATTTGGTGCCAAAAAGTTTACTTTTTGAGAGGAAAAAAAAATGGTCTCAAAAGGATAGCTATTCATCACTAAATTCCAATTTCATTGTTAAAAATACAACATTTCATCCCTGAAAAATGATTTTGTCCTTAATTTTTTGTCTCAAAAACTTGAATACATTGTAGTGAGTAGTTGAAGCATTGTGCCTATAAATAGAAGGCTAATTGAAGGAGAAATGAACCTGTAGATTAAAAATCTAGACTTATTATTATATTTTCTTAGTAGTAGTTCTCACTAGTTAGGCGTGGATTCGATTCTTATAACCATAGGAGGAACTTCAAAGATATGAGTAGGAGTAGCAAGATAGTGTGATCTTGAAATTGTATTGTTCATCCAATCAATTCTAACTTCTCTTTTAGTAATTATATTGTTCACTAATTCAATTACTTTTCACTTTATTTCCTTTTACTTTCTTTTTACTTTTAATTATGTATTACTGGTCCTCGATGTTGGCACATTGAGACAAAAGAACCGTTAAGACATTCATCTAGTTTTTAATTAGCTTAGGTTTAAATCTAAAAAGGTTGTTGAACCTTTTCTACCATGCCTAAATTACAATTATGTCATTCAAAGGCATTTCAAAGCTAACATTTTGTTTTGGCACACCCGATAGGACACACTTTCTAGTGCTCCATGACAAGGACAAAGAGATAATAAGAAGTTATATTTTTAACAATGTGCAAGATGTAAGGAGAGAAGCAGAGGTTGCTATAAATGCCTTGAACAGAGAAGTTTCCTTAAAATAATAATAGATAGGCTAGTGATAATGTTGGTCAGTAAAGTCATAACATTTCTAACCTAAATGTGGTTTCAAACTAAGTTTTATTCTAGATAGGGCCAATTATAAAACAATTTGGCCAACTACTAATGAGTTATGTTAATAATTTGGCAACTAATTTGTTGGAGAGGTAACATCCCCTTGATCACCATTTCTCCAGAATATAGAGAATAGCGCGCTACCATTTCAACGAAGAATGAATGAACATTATAGAGAGGATCATTGCCAACATATGGTTGGAGATGGCCAACAAAAAAAGCCAACAATCTAGTATCTCTCAAAGAAGAATTTGTGATCTTGAAAACACACGAAAATTTTATTATAAGCTAATGCCTCCAATAGAATGATATGAGCAAAATGACTAATTACTCTCCACATGAGCAAAACTTGGGAGGAAATGATACTATAGTAACACTATCTCTGAGGTTAGCAAATAATCAAGCATTCAAACAAGGACTTAAGGGTGGGTGAAACCAATTAGGCAAGTAAACAAGAAACCAAGAATGATGGAAAATATTCCACCTCCAGTGCTCGAACAATAACCAATGGTTGTTGTAACACCTACCTTACCGATAGATAAAATTATTGGTCTCATACAAGATATTTATGGAACTATAGCTCACAAGGGTACAATCTCTAGTATATATAAGACAATATGTTGAGTAGGTAAATAGGTTGTATGAATTCCTAATGGGATTCATATTTATTACTTTATTCTCAGGAAGTGGAAACCAGTCAATCATTGAACACATTGAAGATTCACTGGACAATGAGGGAAATTTGTAAGTAATGATTGCTTAAAACTTAGAATGTTCCTTATTTCTTTGACTAGAGTAATTTTCACGTGGTATACTTGTTTGTTGCTGTAGACTCCTCATTTTTTACTGGCCCTACGACTTGGGGGCTCTGACTCGAAGCTCCCGATGATGAAAGAAAAAATCGTTTTAAGCACAAGTGATGGATGAAGAGAGACAAACCTTCCTACACCTATTTTGGCTAAAGAGTTTTCCAGGCCTTCAAAACTATATTTTTTGAAATGTTTTTAAGGCAAGTGGTACCTTTTTGTTCATTTCGGCCATTATTAGCATTATATTTCCAAAAGTTGTTGACCTATTTTCAGAAAAAAGAGCTTAGAAAGCTGGAACTAATGAGAAGACAAGGAGACCTTTTGAGAAAAGTAACACCGGACAATGCTTGGTCAGCCAGACAACGTTAGAGAAACATGACAAACAACATTGGTCAAAGCGAGCATGTTAGGACCACTTCAGTCCTCGTAAGCACGGCCGAACCATTCTTGCTTTACCAAAAAAAAATTTGAGAAAACACGACGGACCACTCTTGGTTGGTCGTACAACTCTTTTCAAGCGAATGCCAGCCAACATCAGCCAAAACAAATTTCTCATGAGGTGTCCCCTAGTATCTTGGAATATGCCATCCGAATCTTTAAGGATCAAATGGTATATTCCAAGCACCCCAAGCCCTTTTAACCCCCTCCTCTTAAAGGATTAAGGGTTGGAAAATTTGACTAGTTTTAGTCAATTTGGTAAATTTATTGAGGGAATCTAATTTAAACTAGTTAACTATTTGAGTAATTTAATCAATCTAAGTGAGGATTAGAGAGTTTTGAGCATAGAGTTTCATATACCTATACACTTGGACTACTCTCTTCATACATTTGCTTAGAGTTTTGGAGCTAGAGATCTTCACCAGCTTGAGGGAGTTTAGATTGGAGCTTGTGACTAGCTTAGGCCCTATCTCTACAAGCCTAGAGGTAATCCATACTTCCATTCTTGAGTTTCTTGCATCTTCCATCTCTTTTTCTTTCTTGTTGGAATTTTCTTGAGATCTTTAAAATCATTGTTGGGTTGTTGCTGATAGTTTAGTTGGATTCTCTCTTCTTCTACCCCTTTCTGTAGCTAATGAAGGCCTGTATAGTGACTTTGAACAAGTCTAACTTGCTTTTTCTTGATTTGTTATGGGTTAGAAACCCAGGTACGGTTTCCTCTATGAGAAGAGATTGGATCTCCCCTCCTAAACCTTTTTTACATGAATTTGAGTAGCATATACTCATTTTCACGAGTAAGAGGAGGAGAACCTCTCTCTCATCATTAGAGTTTTCCTCGCTTGTTATTTTGATTGATTTTTGTTGATATAAAAGTCCAGGCAAGGTTTCCTCTATGAAAATAGACCGAATCTCCCCTCTAGTCACTATTTCATGAATTTGGGTACTTTATACCCCTTTTCACGTGCTAGAGGAAGATAATCTCTCTATCCTTGTTGAAGCCTTCTTATTCCGTCATTGTCTTGATTTCTGTTGATATAGAAGCCCAGGCCAATTTTTCTCCACGAGAGTAGACCGAATCTCCCATCTCGTCACTATTTTAAGAATTTACGTAGCTTATACCCCTTTTCATATGCTAGAGGGTGAAAATTTCTCTATCCTCGTTGGAGCCTTCTTATTCATTTTTTAATTGTTGATTATTGCTAGATACAGAAACCCAGGCATGGCTTCCTCTGCGAGGATAGATTGGACCTACCCTCTCGAATGTTTTTTCTATGGGTTCAAATAGCTTATAGCCGTTTCCATGAGTGCGATGGTTAAGACCTCTCTATCCTCGCCAAAGTCTTAATCATTATAGAAATATTAGCTTGTATATCTGTCGTGTGCATTGGGATGGATTTCTCTTCCCCTTAACCTTACTTTTTGTTCCTATTTATTCTAGCTTATTTTTATTTTCCTTTGATTTTTCATACTACCATCATAACATTCACATGTTTAGCTTCAAATCATGCATCTGTGCCGGATCATCATTTTTTATTAAATCATATTATTCCGTGGCATGTATACATTCGTTGTATTACATCTCATCTTAATAGCAATTGGGCTCGTAAGATTCATTTTGTGTGTGAATATTACATTTGGTGCAAACTCGCATCAAGGATCATACATATATTTTAACTATTTATCTTTTGTTGTACTTGGCTGGAGTACTTGGTAAGTATTCTCGTTATTTCCTTTATATCTCATCACTTAGACTTGTATTTAGGATCATGCATTAGTTTCTAAGCCTTTACGCACATGTCATGGTGCAAAGGAGTACTAGGTGAACCTTCTTCTATTTCTATGCATCCTCTATGTGTGATTATTTCTTTATCATGTTTAGCATACTACACCATGCGGCTATGTGCTCATGTGATATAAACTTTGTGTTTGCCCACTAATTGGAGGCTTTATCGCCTATGTTGGAATAGTTCGAATCTTCCCGTTTGCAAGTTATCTCACCTCCTCCTTTTTTCTTTTTTTTTTTTGACGAGCTAGTCATATCAAAAAACTCTTTCAAAACACGAGAGATTGAAAAATTCCAAAATAGGTGGTTTAGTCTATATTTATTTGTTTCACATAGTAATGTTAGCATTGATAATTGGGTTACATATTCGTATTGTGTTAATGAATTTCATATCAAGAATTAGTAGAGGTCGATCGTTGATCAGGTTAGTGAGTATGCTTAATAAATGACCTTCCCCTATCATACCTAGACTCTCGAGCCAAGACACTTTGGCTATGAAGAATCATGGCCTTCAGGTACGAGTCAGGGTTTTCTATTCTATCCAAAAGATTAGATGACGACTCCATGTCTCATATTTGATCTAGATGTAGCACTTCTATATGATTGGTGGATTTTCATTAGATATGCTAGGTCTAGACTAGTCATTCGTATCTCACATTGTACCTTGTTTACTTGAGATATTGAAAGAGTGGCCAAACCTCTAGCTATCAGGAAAAGGGGATCCCATAGTTGCGAGGATTAGTCCAAAATTGGCAACAATTAGAAGAAATCTTCCATACTTAGTTTTTCCAATCAACACTTGAAGCATAAAAGGATGATTTGGCAGTGAAGCTAGAAACGTTATCAAAAAAAGGCATCACAATTGTTAGGTAGAAGATTGATACAAATAAATTTGGAGACTTGGTTGAGTTAACTTCGAAGATAAGATATAAAGTTTTATCATAACAACAAGAAATAAATGTTTCTTCTTTTAAGACATACTATAAGGATCCCAATGTGAAGATTGTTACCACTAAAATTGTTAACAAAAAAAAACCATATACATGTGAAACATAGTTCGAAAGGTTATTACTATTGACCAACAATTTAAGAAGTAAATTCTTAAGAGATATTCCTTCGTTGCCTCTAGAAAATATGATACTAGTGTTCTCTCTATAATGTGTTGCTCAAAAGGCAAGGAAAGGCCAAACTTTGGTTGATTTCTTAGCAGATCATCTATGTGTTGAAAAATCATAACCATAAAAATTATGATTTGGTAGTTTGAGAACAAATCCAATGATAGGAATAGGACTTGTAATTTGGTCTCCAAAAGGAGTAAAAACCAAATATGGGGATCCATAATCGATAAGAAATCAATTAGTTGATGGCTATAAGTAAAAAAACTAAGGCTTTATTAGCATATTATATTGCTTCATTTCACCTTCTATCAAGGTTTAAAAAAGTAAATTTAACTTACATTTCAAGACTTACAAATAAAGAAGCTAATGAAGTGGCTTTGAATGGTTCAATATAAAAAATTGTACCTGAACATGAGAAAACCATTTGTTTATCTTTGATTAGGAAAAGATTAATTCCACTACTAGAAAGAGGATTTCCAATGGAAACATATACAATGAAAATAAAAGAAGATAATAGGTAGCCCATTATAGAGTACTTGGTACAACCAAGTGCCAAATAAAGTAGAACAATTAAGTTAAAATCCATCACATTCATTCCATATCATGGGCAGTTGTATAAGAGAGGTGTTGATCACATGTATCGTATATTCATCATCTACATGGCATAAATATATAGTATGTAAATCAAAAGCGGTTATCGTTCAATACATAGAAAATATTCATATGCTTACTTCGAAAGAAAAGGGATTAACCCTTACAAAAGAGTGGCGCTCGGCCTACAAAACAAAGTCCCTAGATCATTAGAACTCCTCTAGCTCATACATATATTTTCACGCCAAGTCATGACCGTGGTACATTATCAGTACCTGAAAAGATTTCAATAACGTGAGATAAACATAGGCAAATCTTAAGTACAATTAATATGTCTCTACACATGTATATGAGCATGATGCCAATATATATAATGCTCAAAATCCATTTTCCATTCTTGATAATTATGATTTCAAAATCTCATAGTTTATCACAATGTTTGTAACACCCCAAAAATATGAAAACTTTAACGAATAGTTATATCTTATAACCATTAGTTATCTCTCATTAATTATGCAAAAGCTTATAATTAATCTCAATCATTCGATAATTAAATCATGCCAAACCAGTATTTCATTCATAGATGTCCATTATAGATTTACCAAATAAAATCACATGTGTTAATACATTTATTGATCCTAAAACATGAATTTATAAGATGTGATCTATAGAAAACGAAATCTAAACTAATACAAATTCTTGCCTTAAAGGCTACCAATTTCCAAGGCCTTCCAAGTTACATCAAAAGTGGGTCATAAGCCCAATACATCAAAACCCTTGGCTATACAAAAAGTAAGATAAACAAAACGAGCTTCAAGCTCCAAGATCCTTCCAAGTTATCACCTTGGCGAATGCATACTATCAACACCTGAAAAGTTATTTCCATACATGGATGAGTATAAAACCAAGTAGAGATAATCTTAATGATATGTATAATGTTTAATGATGTCATGTGGTGAATGCAAATGAAATGCCATGACAAAACATAAGTTTTCCATTTTGAGATTCAGATGCCATGCATTAGTACCAAGACCATAATTCAAACGCTTTTCATTTCAATAGAAAACATGGCAGTAAATACAACTCTGATAATCCTTAGCCGGTATCTGTAAGTAGGTCTCATAGAGTATGTAACAAGCCCGCGAGGGACCTCGCTACAGTTCGGACTCGATTTTGTTGCGGTTCCAAATCTCGAACCAAAGAGTCCAAATCCGGCAAATCGTTTTTGAGAAAAACAGATTTTTTTGAAAGAAGTGCCAAACATGGACTGCTTTGCCAGATAACAGAGTCGCCACCTAAATATTTTAAAATGGGAAATTTAGGAAACCCTGACTCGGTGCCAAAGGCCACGTGTCCGTCATCACCAAAGTTGGCTCGGGAACTTGGGTACGATTGGGGAAGGTCACATCGTGAGCACCCCCGCTCGCCCGGTCAAAGACCGGCCTCTACTAACCATGATATCTGTTTTTGAAAACATTGTGAGTTCTTATTCCGGTTATTAGCCTAGGTTACTATGTGATGCTCGCAGCAAACAAGTATAGACTGGGCCGTCTGAATTGAAACAAAACATTTCATGTTTGTTTGTTTGAAAATGGTTTGATGGTGCTACCCGCAAGTAGGCTAAGATGCGGATTTGCCACCCTCAGGTGGGCTTAAGAAAACATGATTTTGCCACTATCTAGTCGGCTTAAAACAAACATTTGACGAATTGCTCCAATTCAGATAACTCAACCTCCACCCACAGGCATTCAAGGCAGTTATATCACATAAGCAAATAGCCTCATGGCAAGCATGCTATCATGGCAACACTCACACGCATGCAAGGATGCTAAAGCATAAAACTCACCGAGTACTCCAAGCCAAAACAATAGCTGATTAGAAATCATGCATGATCCTAAATATGCTGAAATGTTTAATGCAACACATGCAAAAATGTAACTATAGCAGGCTCGGCTATTCTAAACATGGCATATGAAATGCTACAACTAACAAGTATTCAATTTGGAATTGAAATACAAATGCAGTTAGTATGATGTGCCGAGCCCGGTGCGTGCAAAACAGATGAATGATGCAAACATGCTGTCATACTGTATGCTAATTGAAATATGCCCTATATCTAACCATCATAAGCAGGTAAATAAAAGGGAGAAAGAAATGGGGGTTGGAAGACATACATCACACTCACACACCCTTATTACAAGTTTGCCCTCGCGCAGAGGGTCCGAATAAATAATACAGTCCGAAATAAAAGAATAATACAGTCCACAATATTACAAATTGACAAATTAAACTAGGAAAGCTGTGAACTGGCATGCAAGCCAGGGGCTGCCTTGCTGTTGATGATTGATGTATGCCGGGCTGCCTTGGCGCTGAAATCCACTGGGATGCCCCAATTAGCCTCTGTTTGCAATGTTTCTCGAAATGCGTGCCAGACTCCGAAAAGTTGCTGATTCTTCATTTTGCTGTAACAGAGAGCAGGAAAAGGGCATAGCAATGTATTTCACAAATATATGCATGCCTCGATCCTCGTGCCATCAATCACGCATATCGATGCATGATGGCCGAGGAGCCGAATTGCACAACTCAATGTAGGATGAATGCATATGAATGCTACATCAAAACCTAACTCCATCATGGGTAATCCGGAGTGTCAGTGACTGGGGAATTGAGACCCGTTCCGTTACTCGGAGTACGAAACGCGCCTCGTTTCCCGTGACCGGGCTAACTCCTATCCCGAACACGATGCAATATGCATGATATGCATGAAATGCAACTAAGATACAGCCTAGTATGCACAATGCTGATGAAAATGAGATGTCTCGAGATGCGTGTACACGGGCACGCAAACCGAGGCGATGATGTGAAATGCAAATCGGATAAAATCGAAGTGCCTCGAAACGCGTGCACACGGGCACGCAAACCGAGGCGATGATATGAAATGCAAATCGAATACAACCGAAGTGCCTCGAAATGCGTGCACACGGGCACGCAAACCGAGGCGATGATATGAAATGCAAATCGGATAAAACTGAAGTGCCTCGAAATGCGTGCACACGGGCACGCAAACCGAGGTGATGATATGAAATGCAAATCGAATACAACCGAAGTGCCTCGAAATGCGTGCACACGGGCACGCAAACCGAGGCGATGATATGAAATGCAAATCAAATAAAACTGAAGTGCCTCGAAATGCGTGCACACGGGCACGCAAACCGAGGCGATGATGAAATGGAATGAAATGACATACGGAATGCCACGATGGGCTTACACCAACATGGGAGAGCCTCAGCTCACTCACATAGGAGGCCGTCGGATAAAAAAGAGCTGCCTCGAAATGCGTGCACACGGGCACGCAAACCGAGGCGGTGATGTAAAGGCATGAAAATGCAAATTGGGCTTACACTAACATGAGAGGACCTCAGCCGCACTCACATAAGATGCCGTCGGGTAAAAACAAAGCTGCCTCGAAATGCGTGCCCGCGGACACGCAAATCGAGGAATGCATAAAATGGCATACGGAATGCAGTGATGGGCTTATGCCAATATGAGAGAGCCTCGGCCGCACTCACATAGGCTGCCAACGGATGAAAATGAGGTGCCTCGAGATGCGTATACACGGGCACGCAAACCGAGGCATGGCCCGAAGGCATGAAAATGATATACGAATGAGACATGGCATACGGCATATGAAAGATGCAAATTTCAGCAGCTAAAATGATGCGCAAACAGCCCCCGAAGTATAACAAAATTCTAACCGATGCCCGAAATGCGATAAAAAGCACCCGAAATGGCCTACAGCCATACTATACATGCAAAATTGACACATGACAGCAAAAACAGTAGCAAGGTAGCCCCAAAAATAGCATCTTTCCAGTACAAAACATGGCCAAATTGTAAGCATAGATATGGCAACAATAGCTTGCAAAAATACGGAAAAAGAGAGGAATTACAAAGCAAGTGGTATCTACAATGCTCAAACCCAAAAAATCAGTTCTACAACATTAGAGAAGGACTAAAAATATGCATTTTTACAGAAGATGATATCCCAAAATTCAGTGTGTAGGTATACTAAACATAGCATGCAAAATAAGGGCCAAAAGAGGGTTATAAAGAGAGGTACCAAAAGGGTACACCAAACAACTTAAGACCCTTGATAAAACTTGAAGAATAGACCAAAACAAGAAATTTTATAAGCCTGATGAAGGCTAGAAACAGAAGCTAGAATGGCCTAAACAAACATGCAAATTTACGGAAAATTCGATGAATTACAAAACAAGTACTAAAACCAATCACCAAATGGCTTAAGACCCTTCATAAAGCATGATGTATGGACCAAAATAAGACTCCTTCGAGGCCTGATGAAGGCCAAAAACAGAATCCAAAAGAGCCTAACAAAGCATGCAAGATAGGCATAGAACATGGATTCAAAGCAAGTGACATGTAGAGCATGAAAACCAAGTTGAGCCCTTCTTCAATGTTGAATAGGGGCTCAAAATAAGCACAATTTCAGTATGTTGCATGCTCCAATTCAAATCACAAATAGGCTAATTAACTCATGCAATTTTACGGTAAAATTGAAGAATTTCAAAGCAAGTGCATTCTAGAGCCACCAAACATGGTTGAGCCCTTCTTCAATGTTGAAGAGGGGCTCAAAATAAGCCTACTAACAGTTTATATCAGGCTCGGAAATGGATCACTAATAAGCCAAATATTCAATGCAAAATAATGGCATTCCAAGAGGTTTTGAAACAAGTACCAAATGAGGCTCTCAAATGGGATTGAGTCCTTAATAAAACTTGTAGAATAGCTCAAAATAGTGGCATTTTCAGTGAAGTTCGGAGCCCAAAACAATAAGCAAGTAGGCCTAAGAAATGAGGCAAGAAAATGCTACAAAAGAGGGAATTTGAGACTTACCCTTGAAGATCAAACTTTTGCTACCTCTTGGCTTGAAAAATGTTGCCTCCTAGCTGCTGGAAATCAACTCCAAGTGGTATAAATAGAGTGGTGATGGTGGTGCTTGGTGTTGATGAACAAATGAGGCAAGAAAAATGACTTTTGAGCTTTGAAATGGAAAGAAATGGAAGGTGGAAGCTATGGATCTCTCCCAAATGTCTCAAAAATGTCTAACCCTCAAACAAGAAGCAAAACCTCTCTTATATAGAGCAAATGCATCCAAAATATCTAAGGCAACTCTCTAATCCTCCATACACGTGTATGGAGGATTGTCCCATTGGAAATCAGCTGGCACAGCTGGAATACACTGAGGGAGAGGAAAATGGCCGGCCAGGTCAAAGGGGCAAAATGGTCATTTCGCAAAAGGGTGGCCGGCCAGCTAGGTTTTCTGGCCGGCCAGCTAGTTAAAAAAAGCTGCCGAGAAGAGGCCTGGCCGGTGGGTGCTAGGGAAGTCCAAATGTGGCCATTCAAGTGTCCAAATTGAAGCCCCGGAAGTTATCTTTCCAATGGCGCAAACCATGCATCAAAATTCCTCCTGTAGAAAAAGTTATGCCCGTTTCCGTGAAGCCGCGCAGATTTCGGTCCAACCGGAGTGATGCCCTATTCAATCAACCATATCTCCTCCATCCGGAATTGAACTTAGGAGATTCTTAAATTAAAAATGAAGCCCCGGAAGTAAGCTTTCCAATGGTTGTGGCCTCATACTCTAATTCCTCTTGTGCAAAGAGTTACGCCCGTTTCGGTGAAGCCGCGCAGACTTTTCCTTCCCGGATTCACTTTTCAAAGAGGTTTCAAAATGGACAAAAGAATTACTGGCCGGCCATGTATTTTTAGGGTCCTCCCAGGTCTCCTCATCACAAATATGTGGTTTTGGCTCGAAGAAAATGGCCCTAGGGTGTTCAACATTGGCCTGGAAGTGAGCAAAACGGGCGCCAGAGGAGCGAAACTGGTTATCTGGGATAATTGCTGGCCTCCCACCCCCCAGTGATCTTCCTAATATTGAAACAGAGGTTCCTGCCAAAATTGACCAAAAACTAATGCAAAACGAATGCTCGGGACCAAAACCGCGCGGTTCGGGGTCCCGAAAACCGGCTGTAAGCACCGGAAGTGGCATACGGCCACGAAGTGGGCATCAGAGGCCCCAGTGTTCCTCGGAATGCTAAAACAGAGGTCCCCGCTGAAAACCGGAGAAAACCGATGCAAAATGAATGCTCGGGGCCTAAACCGCGCGGTTCGGGGTCCCGAAAACCGGCTGTAAGCACCGAAAGTGGCGTACGGCCACGAAGTGGGCATCAGGGGCCCCAGGATTCCTCGTAATGATAAAACAGAGGTCCCCGCCAAAAACCGGAGAAAACCGATGCAAAATGAATGCTCGGGGCCTAAACCGCGCGGTTCGGGGTCCCGAAAACCGGCTGTAAGCACCGAAAGTGGCGTACGGCCACGAAGTGGGCATCAGGGGCCCCAGGGTTCCTCGTAATGATAAAACAGAGGCACTTGCCAAAAACCGGAGAATTTGGAGATGGTTGGGCGGTCCCGAACCGAGGCACACGGCCTAACGGCTCCGAAAACCGGGAACCGGGCTCCGAAAAGGGCAAAATGGCCTACGGCCACGAAAAGTAGCTCACGGCCACTGAGAGATAGTCTACGGGACCACTCCCTCCCCTCAGGAAAGAAAACAGAGAAAACCGAGTCTGGTTCGCAAACCGAGACAAGGCACAGAAGAGGGTTCGGAAGTCCGGAGGCAGGGCGCACGGCCGCAACTCTGAGACTTCTGAACGAGCACAGTATGCAACATCACCGAGCACTCAATCGGTGACGTCTGAGTCTTAAGGTCGGTCAAAAATGGGGTGTCTACAGTTGCCCCTCTTTGACAGAACTCGGAAGTCAAGAAGTGACGGGAGTGAATGTCAAAGCCTAGAGACGACCCATTTTTGACAAGGCCGAAGACTTAGACAATCATACAAGGTAAACAGAGATGCGCCCGCAGGTATGCCCGCAGGCAGGGGCAAAATGAAAATGATATACAGAAAGATTTTGATAATTGGACTTATACGCTACGCGAAGCCAGTTTGAAAATTGGACTTATACGCTACGCGAAGCCGGTTTGAAGATTGGACTTATACGCTACGCGAAGCCGTTTTGAAAATTGAGGATTCATGCAATGCACTGTAATGTAGTGGCTAAAATGCAATGTGATAGCTAAGAGGTAAAGGTACCTTACAGGAGCAATTGAAAATGACTTACCTCATGCCGCTGGGGATCTTTCACTTCTTCTCGGTTGAACCGCAGGTAATACTTTTCTCCCTGATTGTGGTCGCAGCTTTCCCTATTCTCCAACAGGGTGACAGACTAGGTTGGATCAGTATCCAGAATTGAGGCGCATACACATGCTATCTCAATCTATGGGGCTGCCATACAGATTTCAAGCCGAGGATATACCCCTGGGTATTTAAACCAGACTTTAGTCTCGGAAATCCCGAACCTTTGCGTTCTAGGCATGAGCCATTCGAACTCTAGTTTCCACCGTCTCAGTTGGTCTCCTAGGAACTCACCGCTAACACAGGCAGGTGGCTATACTAGACCACCGGAAGTCGTTCGGGCACGACAAACACCAAAGGAATTGCACCTTTAGAGGATTTAAGGTCTCCTAGACCGGACAATACAATAGATATGATACAATGGATAATAATAGATGTGATGCAATAAATAATAGATGCGATGCAACAGAGAGTATAATAGATGCAAAATAGTGACATACTCCAACCGCGCTGGACTCGTGGGAGGAGAGAGAACAAAGAAAACCAATCAGGCGCGTTCCACGCAACCTGAGATAAATTCCAGACACGCTGAAAATCGTGTGAGGAAGGGGACACTCAAAACACGCTGATATCGTGAGAAGAGGTCCAAACAACAACCGCCCAGGTGCGTACACAACGCAACCTGAGATAAATTCCAAACACGCTGAAATCGCGTAAGGAAAGGAACAAAACTCTAACCACGCTGAAATCGTGAGAAGAGGTCAAAACAACCACCCAGCGCGTCCACAACGCAACCTGGGATAAATTCCAAACACGCTGAAATCGCGTAAGGAAGAACAAAACTCTAACCACGCTGAAATCGTGAGAAGAGGTCAAAAACAACCGCCCAGCGCGTCTACAACGCAACCTGGGATAAATTCCAAACACGCTGAAATCGCGTAAGGAAAGGGACACTCTAACCACGCTGAAATCGTGAGAAGAGGTCCAAACAACAACCGCCCAGGTGCGTACACAACGCAACCTGAGATAAATTCCAAACACGCTGAAATCGCGTAAGGAAAGAAACAGAACTCTAACCACGCTGAAATCGTGAGAAGAGGTCAAAACAACCGCCCAGCGCGTCCACAACGCAACCTGGGATAAAATTCCAAACACGTTGAAATCGCGTAAGGAAGGAAACAGAACTCTAACCACGCTGAAATCGTGAGAAGAGGTCAAAACAACCGCCCAGCGCGTACACAACGCAACCTGAGATAAATTCCAAACACGCTGAAATCGCGTAAGGAAAGAAACAGAACTCTAACCACGCTGAAATCGTGAGAAGAGGTCAAAACAACCGCCCAGCGCGTCACCAACGCACCTGGGATAAATTCCAAACACGCTGAAATCGCGTAAGGAAGGAAACAGAACTCTAACCACGCTGAAATCGTGAGAAGAGGTCCAAACAACAACCGCCCAGGTGCGTACACAACGCAACCTGAGATAAATTCCCAACACGCTGAAATCGCGTAAGGAAAGAAACAGAACTCTAACCACGCTAAAATCGTGAGAAGAGGTCAAAACAACCGCCCCAGCGCGTCCACAACGCAACCTGGGATAAATTCCAAACACGCTGAAATCGCGTAAGGAAAGGGACACTCTAACCACGCTGAAATCGTGAGAAGAGGTCCAAACAACAACCGCCCAGGTGCGTACACAACGCAACCTGAGATAGTCCCGGAGGACAACGATCCCAAACGCTGCTCAGCGTAAAAGGATAAATGGTAGAAGATAACACAAGAAGCAAATAAATGCAAGTATGGTGTGTATGACAATACCAGTGGAAGAATGCACAACAATGCAGGTGGAAGGGTGCATAACTTTGAAGCAGGCTTGATCTTGCGCTTGAGGTAGAGGCACACTCATACTTCGGAGCATTGACAAGGCTTGAAAAGGTACATCCAGAATACAATCACGGAATTTGCTG